>OY757236.1:130950124-131646363 GCA_963583995.1 Xylota segnis | reverse complement strand
TTTAGAAATTATGACTAGCCAGATCGAGTCAAGTTAGGCGGGTATACAGGTGGACTATCCATCACATGCATTTTTTGCATACAAATTATTTTGTGTTCCCTACTCACAACGAGGCTGTATCTGAGTTTGTTTGTGTGTGAGATTCACATAGGCAAAAGATCTGACTCGATCTGCATCATTTAGAAATTATGACTAGCCAGATCGAGTCAAGTTAGGCGGGTATACAGGTGGACTATCCATCACATGCATTTTTTGCATGAAAATTATTTTGTGTTCCCCACACACAACGAGGCTGTATCTGAGTTAGTTTGTGCGTGAGATTCACACAGGCAAAAGATCTGACTCGATCTGCATCATTTAGAAATTATGACTAGCCAGATCGAGTCAAGTTAGGCGGGTATACAGGTGGACTATCCATCACATGCATTTTTTGCATACAAATTATTTTGTGTTCCCTACTCACAACGAGGCTGTATCTGAGTTTGTTTGTGTGTGAGATTCACACAGGCGAAAGATCTGACTCGATCTGCATCATTTAGAAATTATGACTAGCCAGATCGAGTCAAGTTAGGCGGGTATACAGGTGGACTATCCATCACATGCATTTTTTGCATGAAAATTATTTTGTGTTCCTCACGCACAACGAGGCTGTATCTGAGTTAGTTTGTGCGTGAGATTCACACAGGCAAAAGATCTGACTCGATCTGCATCATTTAGAAATTATGACTAGCCAGATCGAGTCAAGTTAGGCGGGTATACAGGTGGACTATCCATCACATGCATTTTTTGCATAAAAATTATTTTGTGTTCCCCACGCACAACGAGGCTGTATCTGAGTTAGTTTGTGCGTGAGATTCACACAGGAAAAAGATCTGACTCGATCTGCATCATTTAGAAATTATGACTAGCCAGATCGAGTCAAGTTAGGTGAGTATACAGGTGGACTATCCATCACATGCATTTTTTGCATGAAAATTATTTTGTGTTCCCGAGGGTAAACGAGGCTGTATCTGAGTTAGTTTGTGCGTGAGATTCACACAGGAAAAAGATCTGACTCGATCTGCATCATTTAGAAATTATGACTAGCCAGATCGAGTCAAGTTAGGTGAGTATACAGGTGGACTATCCATCACATGCATTTTTTGCATACAAATTATTTTGTGTTCCCTACTCACAACGAGGCTGTATCTGAGCTAGTTTGTGCGTGAGATTCACACAGGAAAAAGATCTGACTCGATCTGCATCATTTAGAAATTATGACTAGCCAGATCGAGTCAAGTTAGGCGGGTATACAGGTGGACTATCCATCACATGCATTTTTTGCATGAAAATTATTTTGTGTTCCTCACGCACAACGAGGCTGTATCTGAGTTAGTTTGTGCGTGAGATTCACACAGGCAAAAGATCTGACTCGATCTGCATCATTTAGAAATTATGACTAGCCAGATCGAGTCAAGTTAGGCGGGTATACAGGTGGACTATCCATCACATGCATTTTTTGCATAAAAATTATTTTGTGTTCCCCACGCACAACGAGGCTGTATCTGAGTTAGTTTGTGCGTGAGATTCACACAGGAAAAAGATCTGACTCGATCTGCATCATTTAGAAATTATGACTAGCCAGATCGAGTCAAGTTAGGTGAGTATACAGGTGGACTATCCATCACATGCATTTTTTGCATGAAAATTATTTTGTGTTCCCGAGGGTAAACGAGGCTGTATCTGAGTTAGTTTGTGCGTGAGATTCACACAGGAAAAAGATCTGACTCGATCTGCATCATTTAGAAATTATGACTAGCCAGATCGAGTCAAGTTAGGTGAGTATACAGGTGGACTATCCATCACATGCATTTTTTGCATACAAATTATTTTGTGTTCCCTACTCACAACGAGGCTGTATCTGAGCTAGTTTGTGCGTGAGATTCACATAGGCAAAAGATCTGACTCGATCTGCATCATTTAGAAATTATGACTAGCCAGATCGAGTCAAGTTAGGCGGGTATACAGGTGGACTATCCATCACATGCATTTTTTGCATGAAAATTATTTTGTGTTCCCGAGGGTAAACGAGGCTGTATCTGAGTTAGTTTGTGCGTGAGATTCACATAGGCAAAAGATCTGACTCGATCTGCATCATTTAGAAATTATGACTAGCCAGATCGAGTCAAGTTAGGCGGGTATACAGGTGGACTATCCATCACATGCATTTTTTGCATGAAAATTATTTTGTGTTCCCGAGGGTAAACGAGGCTGTATCTGAGTTAGTTTGTGCGTGAGATTCACATAGGCAAAAGATCTGACTCGATCTGCATCATTTAGAAATTATGACTAGCCAGATCGAGTCAAGTTAGGCGGGTATACAGGTGGACTATCCATCACATGCATTTTTTGCATGAAAATTATTTTGTGTTCCCCACACACAACGAGGCTGTATCTGAGTTAGTTTGTGCGTGAGATTCACACAGGCAAAAGATCTGACTCGATCTGCATCATTTAGAAATTATGACTAGCCAGATCGAGTCAAGTTAGGCGGGTATACAGGTGGACTATCCATCACATGCATTTTTTGCATACAAATTATTTTGTGTTCCCTACTCACAACGAGGCTGTATCTGAGTTTGTTTGTGTGTGAGATTCACACAGGCGAAAGATCTGACTCGATCTGCATCATTTAGAAATTATGACTAGCCAGATCGAGTCAAGTTAGGTGAGTATACAGGTGGACTATCCATCACATGCATTTTTTGCATGAAAATTATTTTGTGTTCCCCACGCACAACGAGGCTGTATCTGAGTTAGTTTGTGCGTGAGATTCACACAGGAAAAAGATCTGACTCGATCTGCATCATTTAGAAATTATGACTAGCCAGATCGAGTCAAGTTAGGTGAGTATACAGGTGGACTATCCATCACATGCATTTTTTGCATACAAATTATTTTGTGTTCCCCACGCACAACGAGGCTGTATCTGAGTTAGTTTGTGCGTGAGATTCACACAGGAAAAAGATCTGACTCGATCTGCATCATTTAGAAATTATGACTAGCCAGATCGAGTCAAGTTAGGTGAGTATACAGGTGGACTATCCATCACATGCATTTTTTGCATGAAAATTATTTTGTGTTCCCGAGGGTAAACGAGGCTGTATCTGAGTTAGTTTGTGCGTGAGATTCACACAGGAAAAAGATCTGACTCGATCTGCATCATTTAGAAATTATGACTAGCCAGATCGAGTCAAGTTAGGTGAGTATACAGGTGGACTATCCATCACATGCATTTTTTGCATACAAATTATTTTGTGTTCCCTACTCACAACGAGGCTGTATCTGAGTTAGTTTGTGCGTGAGATTCACATAGGAAAAAGATCTGACTCGATCTGCATCATTTAGAAATTATGACTAGCCAGATCGAGTCAAGTTAGGTGAGTATACAGGTGGACTATCCATCACATGCATTTTTTGCATGAAAATTATTTTGTGTTCCCGAGGGTAAACGAGGCTGTATCTGAGTTAGTTTGTGCGTGAGATTCACATAGGCAAAAGATCTGACTCGATCTGCATCATTTAGAAATTATGACTAGCCAGATCGAGTCAAGTTAGGCGGGTATACAGGTGGACTATCCATCACATGCATTTTTTGCATGAAAATTATTTTGTGTTCCCGAGGGTAAACGAGGCTGTATCTGAGTTAGTTTGTGCGTGAGATTCACATAGGCAAAAGATCTGACTCGATCTGCATCATTTAGAAATTATGACTAGCCAGATCGAGTCAAGTTAGGCGGGTATACAGGTGGACTATCCATCACATGCATTTTTTGCATGAAAATTATTTTGTGTTCCCGAGGGTAAACGAGGCTGTATCTGAGTTAGTTTGTGCGTGAGATTCACATAGGCAAAAGATCTGACTCGATCTGCATCATTTAGAAATTATGACTAGCCAGATCGAGTCAAGTTAGGCGGGTATACAGGTGGACTATCCATCACATGCATTTTTTGCATACAAATTATTTTGTGTTCCCTACTCACAACGAGCTTGTATCTGAGTTTGTTTGTGTGTGAGATTCACACAGGCGAAAGATCTGACTCGATCTGCATCATTTAGAAATTATGACTAGCCAGATCGAGTCAAGTTAGGCGGGTATACAGGTGGACTATCCATCACATGCATTTTTTGCATACAAATTATTTTGTGTTCCCTACTCACAACGAGGCTGTATCTGAGTTAGTTTGTGCGTGAGATTCACACAGGAAAAAGATCTGACTCGATCTGCATCATTTAGAAATTATGACTAGCCAGATCGAGTCAAGTTAGGTGAGTATACAGGTGGACTATCCATCACATGCATTTTTTGCATGAAAATTATTTTGTGTTCCCGAGGGTAAACGAGGCTGTATCTGAGTTAGTTTGTGCGTGAGATTCACATAGGCAAAAGATCTGAATCGATCTGCATCATTTAGAAATTATGACTAGCCAGATCGAGTCAAGTTAGGCGGGTATACAGGTGGACTATCCATCACATGCATTTTTTGCATGAAAATTATTTTGTGTTCCCGAGGGTAAACGAGGCTGTATCTGAGTTAGTTTGTGCGTGAGATTCACACAGGAAAAAGATCTGACTCGATCTGCATCATTTAGAAATTATGACTAGCCAGATCGAGTCAAGTTAGGTGAGTATACAGGTGGACTATCCATCACATGCATTTTTTGCATGAAAATTATTTTGTGTTCCCGAGGGTAAACGAGGCTGTATCTGAGTTAGTTTGTGCGTGAGATTCACATAGGCAAAAGATCTGACTCGATCTGCATCATTTAGAAATTATGACTAGCCAGATCGAGTCAAGTTAGGCGGGTATACAGGTGGACTATCCATCACATGCATTTTTTGCATACAAATTATTTTGTGTTCCCTACTCACAACGAGGCTGTATCTGAGCTAGTTTGTGCGTGAGATTCACACAGGCAAAAGATCTGACTCGATCTGCATCATTTAGAAATTATGACTAGCCAGATCGAGTCAAGTTAGGCGGGTATACAGGTGGACTATCCATCACATGCATTTTTTGCATACAAATTATTTTGTGTTCCCTACTCACAACGAGGCTGTATCTGAGCTAGTTTGTGCGTGAGATTCACACAGGCAAAAGATCTGACTCGATCTGCATCATTTAGAAATTATGACTAGCCAGATCGAGTCAAGTTAGGTGAGTATACAGGTGGACTATCCATCACATGCATTTTTTGCATGAAAATTATTTTGTGTTCCCGAGGGTAAACGAGGCTGTATCTGAGTTAGTTTGTGCGTGAGATTCACATAGGCAAAAGATCTGACTCGATCTGCATCATTTAGAAATTATGACTAGCCAGATCGAGTCAAGTTAGGCGGGTATACAGGTGGACTATCCATCACATGCATTTTTTGCATACAAATTATTTTGTGTTCCCTACTCACAACGAGCTTGTATCTGAGTTTGTTTGTGTGTGAGATTCACACAGGCGAAAGATCTGACTCGATCTGCATCATTTAGAAATTATGACTAGCCAGATCGAGTCAAGTTAGGCGGGTATACAGGTGGACTATCCATCACATGCATTTTTTGCATACAAATTATTTTGTGTTCCCTACTCACAACGAGGCTGTATCTGAGTTAGTTTGTGCGTGAGATTCACACAGGAAAAAGATCTGACTCGATCTGCATCATTTAGAAATTATGACTAGCCAGATCGAGTCAAGTTAGGTGAGTATACAGGTGGACTATCCATCACATGCATTTTTTGCATGAAAATTATTTTGTGTTCCCGAGGGTAAACGAGGCTGTATCTGAGTTAGTTTGTGCGTGAGATTCACATAGGCAAAAGATCTGACTCGATCTGCATCATTTAGAAATTATGACTAGCCAGATCGAGTCAAGTTAGGCGGGTATACAGGTGGACTATCCATCACATGCATTTTTTGCATACAAATTATTTTGTGTTCCCTACTCACAACGAGGCTGTATCTGAGCTAGTTTGTGCGTGAGATTCACACAGGCAAAAGATCTGACTCGATCTGCATCATTTAGAAATTATGACTAGCCAGATCGAGTCAAGTTAGGCGGGTATACAGGTGGACTATCCATCACATGCATTTTTTGCATACAAATTATTTTGTGTTCCCTACTCACAACGAGGCTGTATCTGAGCTAGTTTGTGCGTGAGATTCACACAGGCAAAAGATCTGACTCGATCTGCATCATTTAGAAATTATGACTAGCCAGATCGAGTCAAGTTAGGTGAGTATACAGGTGGACTATCCATCACATGCATTTTTTGCATGAAAATTATTTTGTGTTCCCGAGGGTAAACGAGGCTGTATCTGAGTTAGTTTGTGCGTGAGATTCACATAGGCAAAAGATCTGACTCGATCTGCATCATTTAGAAATTATGACTAGCCAGATCGAGTCAAGTTAGGCGGGTATACAGGTGGACTATCCATCACATGCATTTTTTGCATACAAATTATTTTGTGTTCCCTACTCACAACGAGGCTGTATCTGAGCTAGTTTGTGCGTGAGATTCACACAGGCAAAAGATCTGACTCGATCTGCATCATTTAGAAATTATGACTAGCCAGATCGAGTCAAGTTAGGCGGGTATACAGGTGGACTATCCATCACATGCATTTTTTGCATACAAATTATTTTGTGTTCCCTACTCACAACGAGGCTGTATCTGAGCTAGTTTGTGCGTGAGATTCACACAGGCAAAAGATCTGACTCGATCTGCATCATTTAGAAATTATGACTAGCCAGATCGAGTCAAGTTAGGTGAGTATACAGGTGGACTATCCATCACATGCATTTTTTGCATGAAAATTATTTTGTGTTCCCGAGGGTAAACGAGGCTGTATCTGAGTTAGTTTGTGCGTGAGATTCACACAGGAAAAAGATCTGACTCGATCTGCATCATTTAGAAATTATGACTAGCCAGATCGAGTCAAGTTAGGCGGGTATACAGGTGGACTACCCATCACATGCATTTTTTGCATAAAAATTATTTTGTGTTCCCCACGCACAACGAGGCTGCATCTGAGTTAGTTTGTGCGTGAGATTCACACAGGAAAAAGATCTGACTCGATCTGCATCATTTAGAAATTATGACTAGCCAGATCGAGTCAAGTTAGGCGGGTATACAGGTGGACTATCCATCACATGCATTTTTTGCATACAAATTATTTTGTGTTCCCTACTCACAACGAGGCTGTATCTGAGTTTGTTTGTGTGTGAGATTCACACAGGCGAAAGATCTGACTCGATCTGCATCATTTAGAAATTATGACTAGCCAGATCGAGTCAAGTTAGGCGGGTATACAGGTGGACTATCCATCACATGCATTTTTTGCATACAAATTATTTTGTGTTCCCGAGGGTAAACGAGGCTGTATCTGAGTTAGTTTGTGCGTGAGATTCACATAGGCAAAAGATCTGACTCGATCTGCATCATTTAGAAATTATGACTAGCCAGATCGAGTCAAGTTAGGCGGGTATACAGGTGGACTATCCATCACATGCATTTTTTGCATGAAAATTATTTTGTGTTCCCGAGGGTAAACGAGGCTGTATCTGAGTTAGTTTGTGCGTGAGATTCACATAGGCAAAAGATCTGACTCGATCTGCATCATTTAGAAATTATGACTAGCCAGATCGAGTCAAGTTAGGCGGGTATACAGGTGGACTATCCATCACATGCATTTTTTGCATGAAAATTATTTTGTGTTCCCCACACACAACGAGGCTGTATCTGAGTTAGTTTGTGCGTGAGATTCACACAGGAAAAAGATCTGACTCGATCTGCATCATTTAGAAATTATGACTAGCCAAATCGAGTCAAGTTAGGCGGGTATACAGGTGGACTATCCATCACATGCATTTTTTGCATGAAATTTTTTTTGTGTTCCCGAGGGTAAACGAGGCTGTATCTGAGTTAGTTTGTGCGTGAGATTCACACAGCAAAAAGATCTGACTCAATCTGCATCATTTAGAAATTATGACTAGCCAGATCGAGTCAAGTTAGGTGAGTATACAGGTGGACTATGCATCACATGCATTTTTTGCATGAAAATTATTTTGTGTTCCCTACTCACAACGAGGCTGTATCTGAGCTAGTTTGTGCGTGAGATTCACATAGGCAAAAGATCTGACTCGATCTGCATCATTTAGAAATTATGACTAGCCAGATCGAGTCAAGTTAGGCGGGTATACAGGTGGACTATCCATCACATGCATTTTTTGCATGAAAATTATTTTGTGTTCCCCACGCACAACGAGGCTGTATCTGAGTTAGTTTGTGCGTGAGATTCACACAGGAAAAAGATCTGACTCGATCTGCATCATTTAGAAATTATGACTAGCCAGATCGAGTCAAGTTAGGTGAGTATACAGGTGGACTATCCATCACATGCATTTTTTGCATGAAATTTTTTTTGTGTTCCTAAGGGTAAACGAGGCTGTATCTGAGTTAGTTTGTGCATGAGATTTACACGGGAAAAAGATCTGACTCGATCTGCATCATTTAGCAATTATGACTAGCCAGATCGAGTCAAGTTAGGTGAGTATACAGGTGGACTATCCATCACATGCATTTTTTGCATACAAATTATTTTGTGTTCCCTACTCACAACGAGGCTGTATCTGAGTTAGTTTGTGCGTGAGATTCACACAGCAAAAAGATCTGACTCGATCTGCATCATTTAGAAATTATGACTAGCCAGATCGAGTCAAGTTAGGTGCGTATACAGGTGGACTATCCATCACATGCATTTTTTGCATGAAATTTTTTTGTGTTCCCGAGGCACAACGAGGCTGTAGCTGAGCTAGTTTGTGCGTAAGATTCACACAGGAAAAAGATCTGACTCGATCTGCATCATTTAGAAATTATGACTAGCCAGATCGAGTCAAGTTAGGCGGGTATACAGGTGGACTATCCATCACATGCATTTTTTGCATGAAATTTTTTTGTGTTCCCGAGGCACAACGAGGCTGTAGCTGAGCTAGTTTGTGCGTGAGATTCACACAGGAAAACGATCTGACTCGATCTGCATCATCTAGAAATTATGACTAGCCAGATCGAGTCAAGTTCGGCGGGTATACAGGTGGACTATCCATCGCATGCATTTTTTGCATGAAATTTTTTTGTGTTCCCGAGGCACAACGAGGCTGTAGCTGAGTTAGTTTGTGCATGAGATTCACACGGGAAAAAGATCTGACTCGATCTGCATCATTTAGAAATTATGACTAGCCAGATCGAGTCAAGTTAGGTGAGTATACAGGTGGACTATCCATCACATGCATTTTTTGCATGAAAATTTTCTTTGTGTTCCCGAGGGTAAACGAGGCTGTAGCTGAGCTAGTTTGTGCGTAAGATTCACACAGGAAAAAGATCTGACTCGATCTGCATCATTTAGAAATTATGACTAGCCAGATCGAGTCAAGTTAGGCGGGTATACAGGTGGACTATCCATCACATGCATTTTTTGCATAAAAATTATTTTGTGTTCCCTACTCACAACGAGGCTGTATCTGAGTTAGTTTGTGCGTGAGATTCACACAGGAAAAAGATCTGACTCGATCTGCATCATTTAGAAATTATGACTAGCCAGATCGAGTCAAGTTAGGTGCGTATACAGGTGGACTATCCATCACATGCATTTTTTGCATGAAATTTTTTTGTGTTCCCGAGGCACAACGAGGCTGTAGCTGAGCTAGTTTGTGCGTAAGATTCACACAGGAAAAAGATCTGACTCGATCTGCATCATTTAGAAATTATGACTAGCCAGATCGAGTCAAGTTAGGCGGGTATACAGGTGGACTATCCATCACATGCATTTTTTGCATGAAATTTTTTTGTGTTCCCAAGGCACAACGAGGCTGTAGCTGAGCTAGTTTGTGCGTGAGATTCACACAGGAAAACGATCTGACTCGATCTGCATCATCTAGAAATTATGACTAGCCAGATCGAGTCAAGTTCGGCGGGTATACAGGTGGACTATCCATCGCATGCATTTTTTGCATGAAATTTTTTTGTGTTCCCGAGGCACAACGAGGCTGTAGCTGAGTTAGTTTGTGCATGAGATTCACACGGGAAAAAGATCTGACTCGATCTGCATCATTTAGAAATTATGACTAGCCAGATCGAGTCAAGTTAGGTGAGTATACAGGTGGACTATGCATCACATGCATTTTTTGCATGAAAATTATTTTGTGTTCCCCACGCACAACGAGGCTGTATCTGAGTTAGTTTGTGCGTGAGATTCACACAGGAAAAAGATCTGACTCGATCTGCATCATTTAGAAATTATGACTAGCCAGATCGAGTCAAGTTAGGTGAGTATACAGGTGTACTATCCATCACATGCATTTTTTGCATGAAAATTATTTTGTGTTCCCCACGCACAACGAGGCTGTATCTGAGTTAGTTTGTGCGTGAGATTCACACAGGAAAAAGATCTGACTCGATCTGCATCATTTAGAAATTATGACTAGCCAGATCGAGTCAAGTTAGGCGGGTATACAGGTGGACTATCCATCACATGCATTTTTTGCATAAAAATTATTTTGTGTTCCCTACTCACAACGAGGCTGTATCTGAGTTAGTTTGTGCGTGAGATTCACACAGGAAAAAGATCTGACTCAATCTGCATCATTTAGAAATTATGACTAGCCAGATCGAGTCAAGTTAGGTGAGTATACAGGTGGACTATGCATCACATGCATTTTTTGCATGAAAATTATTTTGTGTTCCCCACGCACAACGAGGCTGTATCTGAGTTAGTTTGTGCGTGAGATTCACACAGGAAAAAGATCTGACTCGATCTGCATCATTTAGAAATTATGACTAGCCAGATCGAGTCAAGTTAGGTGAGTATACAGGTGGACTATGCATTACATGCATTTTTTGCATGAAAATTATTTTGTGTTCCCCACGCACAACGAGGCTGTATCTGAGTTAGTTTGTGCATGAGATTCACACGGGAAAAAGATCTGACTCGATCTGCATCATTTAGAAATTATGACTAGCCAGATCGAGTCAAGTTAGGTGAGTATACAGGTGGACTAAGCATTTCATGCATTTTTTGCATGAAATTTATTTTGTGTTCCCCACGCACAACGAGGCTGTATCTGAGTTAGTTTGTGCATGAGATTCACACGGGAAAAAGATCTGACTCGATCTGCATCATTTAGAAATTATGACTAGCCAGATCGAGTCAAGTTAGGTGAGTATACAGGTGGACTATCCATCACATGCATTTTTTGCATGAAAATTATTTTGTGTTCCCGAGGGTAAACGAGGCTGTATCTGAGTTAGTTTGTGCGTGAGATTCACACAGGAAAAAGATCTGACTCGATCTGCATCATTTAGAAATTATGACTAGCCAGATCGAGTCAAGTTAGGTGAGTATACAGGTGGACTATGCATTACATGCATTTTTTGCATGAAAATTATTTTGTGTTCCCCACGCACAACGAGGCTGTATCTGAGTTAGTTTGTGCATGAGATTCACACGGGAAAAAGATCTGACTCGATCTGCATCATTTAGAAATTATGACTAGCCAGATCGAGTCAAGTTAGGTGAGTATACAGGTGGACTAAGCATTTCATGCATTTTTTGCATGAAATTTATTTTGTGTTCCCCACGCACAACGAGGCTGTATCTGAGTTAGTTTGTGCATGAGATTCACACGGGAAAAAGATCTGACTCGATCTGCATCATTTAGAAATTATGACTAGCCAGATCGAGTCAAGTTAGGTGAGTATACAGGTGGACTATCCATCACATGCATTTTTTGCATGAAAATTATTTTGTGTTCCCGAGGGTAAACGAGGCTGTATCTGAGTTAGTTTGTGCATGAGATTCACACGGGAAAAAGATCTGACTCGATCTGCATCATTTAGAAATTATGACTAGCCAGATCGAGTCAAGTTAGGTGAGTATACAGGTGGACTATCTATCACATGCATTTTTTGCATGAAATTTTTTTTGTGTTCCCGAGGGTAAACGAGGCTGTATCTGAGTTAGTTTGTGCGTGAGATTCACACAGGAAAAAGATCTGACTCGATCTGCATCATTTAGAAATTATGACTAGCCAGATCGAGTCAAGTTAGGTGAGTATACAGGTGGACTATCTATCACATGCATTTTTTGCATGAAATTTTTTTTGTGTTCCCGAGGGTAAACGAGGCTGTATCTGAGTTAGTTTGTGCATGAGATTCACACGGGAAAAAGATCTGACTCGATCTGCATCATTTAGAAATTATGACTAGCCAGATCGAGTCAAGTTAGGTGAGTATACAGGTGGACTATCCATCACATGCATTTTTTGCATGAAATTTTTTTTGTGTTCCCGAGGGTAAACGAGGCTGTATCTGAGTTAGTTTGTGCATGAGATTCACACGGGAAAAAGATCTGACTCGATCTGCATCATTTAGAAATTATGACTAGCCAGATCGAGTCAAGTTAGGTGAGTATACAGGTGGACTATGCATTACATGCATTTTTTGCATGAAAATTATTTTGTGTTCCCCACGCACAACGAGGCTGTATCTGAGTTAGTTTGTGCATGAGATTCACACGGGAAAAAGATCTGACTCGATCTGCATCATTTAGAAATTATGACTACCCAGATCGAGTCAAGTTAGGTGAGTATACAGGTGGACTATCTATCACATGCATTTGTTGCATGAAATTTTTTTTGTGTTCCCGAGGGACAACGAGGCTGTATCTGAGTTAATTTGTGCGTGAGATTCACACAGGCGAAAGATCTGACTCGATCTGCATCATTTAGAAATTATGACTAGCCCGATCGAGTCAAGTTAGGTGAGTATACAGGTGGACTATCCATCACATGCATTTTCTGCATGAAATTTTTTTTGTGTTCCCCACGCACAAGGAGGCTGTATCTGAGCTAGTTTGTGCGCGAGATTCACACAGACAAAAGATCTGACTCGATCTGCATCATTTAGAAATTATGACTAGCCCGATCGAGTCAAGTTAGGTGAGTATACAGGTGGACTATCCATCACATGCATTTTTTGCATGAAATTTTCTTTGTGTTCTCGAGGGACAACGAGGCTGTAGCTGAGCTAGCTTGTGCGTGAGATTCACACAGGCGAAAGATCTGACTCGATCTGCATCATTTAGAAATTATGACTAGCCAGATCGAGTCAAGTTAGGTGAGTATACAGGTGGACTATCCATCACATGCATTTTTTGCATGAAAATTAATTTGTGTTCCCGAGGGACAACGAGGCTGTATCTGAGTTAATTTGTGCGTGAGATTCACACAGGCGAAAGATCTGACTCGATCTGCATCATTTAGAAATTATGACTAGCCAGATCGAGTCAAGTTAGGTGAGTATACAGGTGGACTATCCATCACATGCATTTTTTGCATGAAAATTATTTTGTGTTCCCGAGGGTAAACGAGGCTGTATCTGAGTTAGTTTGTGCGTGAGATTCACACGGGAAAAAGATCTGACTCGATCTGCATCATTTAGAAATTATGACTAGCCAAATCGAGTCAAGTTAGGCGGGTATACAGGTGGACTATCTATCACATGCATTTTTTGCATGAAATTTTTTTTGTGTTCCCGAGGGTAAACGAGGCTGTATCTGAGTTAGTTTGTGCATGAGATTCACACAGGAAAAAGATCTGACTCGATCTGCATCATTTAGAAATTATGACTAGCCAGATCGAGTCAAGTTAGGTGAGTATACAGGTGGACTATCCATCACATGCATTTTTTGCATGAAAATTATTTTGTGTTCCCCACCCACAACGAGGCTGTATCTGAGTTAGTTTGTGCGTGAGATTCACACAGGAAAAAGATCTGACTCGATCTGCGTCATTTAGAAATTATGACTAGCCAGATCGAGTCAAGTGAGGTGAGTATACAGGTGGACTATCCATCACATGCATTTTTTGCATGCAAATTTTTTTGTGTTCCCCACGCACAAGGAGGCTGTATCTGAGCTAGTTTGTGCGTGAGATTCACACAGACAAAAGATCTGACTCGATCTGCATCATTTAGAAATTATGACTAGCCAAATCGAGTCAAGTTAGGCGGGTATACAGGTGGACTATCCATCACATGCATTTTTTGCATGAAATTTTTTTTTGTGTTCCCGAGGCACAACGAGGCTGTAGCTGAGCTAGTTTGTGCGTGAGATTCACACGGGCAAAAGATCTGGCTCGATCTGCATCATTTAGAAATTATGACTAGCCAGATCGAGTCAAGTTAGGTGAGTATACAGGTGGACTATGCATCACATGCATTTTTTGCATAAAAATTATTTTGTGTTCCCGAGGGTAAACGAGGCTGTATCTGAGTTAGTTTGTGCATGAGATTCACACAGGAAAAAGATCTGACTCGATCTGCATCATTTAGAAATTATGACTAGCCAGATCGAGTCAAGTTAGGTGAGTATACAGGTGGACTATCCATCACATGCATTTTTTGCATGAAATTTTTTTTTGTGTTCCCGAGGCACAACGAGGCTGTAGCTGAGCTAGTTTGTGCGTGAGATTCACACAGGCAAAAGATCTGACTCGATCTGCATCATTTAGAAATTATGACTAGCCAGATCGAGTCAAGTTAGGTGCGTATGCAGGTGGACTATCTATCACATGCATTTTTTGCATGAAATTTTCTTTGTGTTCTCGAGGGACAACGAGGCTGTAGCTGAGCTAGCTTGTGCGTGAGATTCACACAGGCAAAAGATCTGACTCGATCTGCATCATTTAGAAATTATGACTAGCCAGATCGAGTCAAGTTAGGTGAGTATACAGGTGGACTATCCATCACATGCATTTTTTGCATGAAAATTAATTTGTGTTCCCGAGGGACAACGAGGCTGTATCTGAGTTAATTTGTGCGTGAGATTCACACAGGCGAAAGATCTGACTCGATCTGCATCATTTAGAAATTATGACTAGCCAGATCGAGTCAAGTTAGGTGAGTATACAGGTGGACTATCCATCACATGCATTTTTTGCATGAAATTTTCTTTGTGTTCTCGAGGGACAACGAGGCTGTAGCTGAGCTAGCTTGTGCGTGAGATTCACACAGGCGAAAGATCTGACTCGATCTGCATCATTTAGAAATTATGACTAGCCAGATCGAGTCAAGTTAGGTGAGTATACAGGTGGACTATCCATCACATGCATTTTTTGCATGAAATTTTTTTTGTGTTCCCCACGCACAAGGAGGCTGTATCTGAGCTAGTTTGTGCGTGAGATTCACACAGACAAAAGATCTGACTCGATCTGCATCATTTAGAAATTATGACTAGCCCGATCGAGTCAAGTTAGGTGAGTATACAGGTGGACTATCCATCACATGCATTTTTTGCATGAAAATTATTTTGTGTTCCCGAGGGTAAACGAGGCTGTATCTGAGTTAGTTTGTGCGTGAGATTCACACAGGAAAAAGATCTGACTCGATCTGCATCATTTAGAAATTATGACTAGCCAGATCGAGTCAAGTTAGGTGAGTATACATTTGGACTATCCATCACATGCATTTTTTGCATGAAAATTATTTTGTGTTCCCCACGCACAACGAGGCTGTATCTGAGTTAGTTTGTGCGTCAGATTCACACAGGAAAAAGATCTGACTCGATCTGCATCATTTAGAAATTATGACTAGCCAGATCGAGTCAAGTTAGGCGGGTATACAGGTGGACTATCCATCACATGCATTTTTTGCATACAAATTATTTTGTGTTCCCTACTCACAACGAGGCTGTATCTGAGTTAGTTTGTGCGTGAGATTCACACAGGAAAAAGATCTGACTCGATCTGCATCATTTAGAAATTATGACTAGCCAGATCGAGTCAAGTTAGGTGAGTATACAGGTGGACTATGCATCACATGCATTTTTTGCATGAAAATTATTTTGTGTTCCCGAGGGTAAACGAGGCTGTATCTGAGTTAGTTTGTGCGTGAGATTCACACAGGAAAAAGATCTGACTCGATCTGCATCATTTAGAAATTATGACTAGCCAGATCGAGTCAAGTTAGGTGAGTATACAGGTGGACTATACATCACATGCATTTTTTGCATGAAAATTATTTTGTGTTCCCCACGCACAACGAGGCTGTATCTGAGTTAGTTTGTGCGTGAGATTCACACAGGAAAAAGATCTGACTCGATCTGCATCATTTAGAAATTATGACTAGCCAGATCGAGTCAAGTTAGGCGGGTATACAGGTGGACTATCCATCACATGCATTTTTTGCATGAAATTTTTTTTGTGTTCCCCACGCACAAGGAGGCTGTATCTGAGCTAGTTTGTGCGTGAGATTCACACAGACAAAAGATCTGACTCGATCTGCATCATTTAGAAATTATGACTAGCCCGATCGAGTCAAGTTAGGTGAGTATACAGGTGGACTATCCATCACATGCATTTTTTGCATGAAATTTTTTTTTGTGTTCCCGAGGCACAACGAGGCTGTATCTGAGTTAGTTTGTGCGTGAGATTCACACAGGAAAAAGATCTGACTCGATCTGCATCATTTAGAAATTATGACTAGCCAGATCGAGTCAAGTTAGGTGAGTATACAGGTGGACTATCCATCACATGCATTTTTTGCATGAAAATTATTTTGTGTTCCCCACGCACAACGAGGCTGTATCTGAGTTAGTTTGTGCGTCAGATTCACACAGCAAAAAGATCTGACTCGATCTGCATCATTTAGAAATTATGACTAGCCAGATCGAGTCAAGTTAGGTGAGTATACAGGTGGACTATGCATCACATGCATTTTTTGCATGAAAATTATTTTGTGTTCCCGAGGGTAAACGAGGCTGTAGCTGAGCTAGCTTGTGCGTGAGATTCACACAGGCGAAAGATCTGACTCGATCTGCATCATTTAGAAAGTATGACTAGCCAGATCGAGTCAAGTTAGGTGAGTATACAGGTGGACTATCCATCACATGCATTTTTTGCATGAAAATTATTTTGTGTTCCCGAGGGTAAACGAGGCTGTAGCTGAGCTAGCTTGTGCGTGAGATTCACACAGGCGAAAGATCTGACTCGATCTGCATCATTTAGAAATTATGACTAGCCAGATCGAGTCAAGTTAGGTGAGTATACAGGTGGACTATCCATCACATGCATTTTTTGCATGAAATTTTCTTTGTGTTCTCGAGGGACAACGAGGCTGTAGCTGAGCTAGCTTGTGCGTGAGATTCACACAGGCGAAAGATCTGACTCGATCTGCATCATTTAGAAATTATGACTAGCCAGATCGAGTCAAGTTAGGTGAGTATACAGGTGGACTATCCATCACATGCATTTTTTGCATGAAAATTATTTTGTGTTCCCGAGGGTAAACGAGGCTGTAGCTGAGCTAGCTTGTGCGTGAGATTCACACAGGCGAAAGATCTGACTCGATCTGCATCATTTAGAAATTATGACTGGCCAGATCGAGTCAGGTTAGGTGAGTATACAGGTGGACTACCCATCACATGCATTTTTTGCATGCAAATTATTTTGTGTTCCCGAGGGTAAACGAGGCTGTAGCTGAGCTAGCTTGTGCGTGAGATTCACACAGGCGAAAGATCTGACTCGATCTGCATCATTTAGAAATTATGACTAGCCAGATCGAGTCAAGTTAGGTGAGTATACAGGTGGACTATCCATCACATGCATTTTTTGCATGAAAATTATTTTGTGTTCCCGAGGGTAAACGAGGCTGTAGCTGAGCTAGCTTGTGCGTGAGATTCACACAGGCGAAAGATCTGACTCGATCTGCATCATTTAGAAATTATGACTAGCCAGATCGAGTCAAGTTAGGTGAGTATACAGGTGGACTATCCATCACATGCATTTTTTGCATGAAAATTATTTTGTGTTCCCCACGCACAACGAGGCTGTATCTGAGTTAGTTTGTGCGTCAGATTCACACAGGAAAAAGATCTGACTCGATCTGCATCATTTAGAAATTATGACTAGCCAGATCGAGTCAAGTTAGGTGAGTATACAGGTGGACTATACATCACATGCATTTTTTGCATGAAAATTAATTTGTGTTCCCGAGGGACAACGAGGCTGTATCTGAGTTAATTTGTGCGTGAGATTCACACAGGCGAAAGATCTGACTCGATCTGCATCATTTAGAAATTATGACTAGCCCGATCGAGTCAAGTTAGGTGAGTATACAGGTGGACTATCCATCACATGCATTTTTTGCATGAAAATTAATTTGTGTTCCCGAGGGACAACGAGGCTGTATCTGAGTTAATTTGTGCGTGAGATTCACACAGGCGAAAGATCTGACTCGATCTGCATCATTTAGAAATTATGACTAGCCAGATCGAGTCAAGTTAGGTGAGTATACAGGTGGACTATGCATCACATGCATTTTTTGCATGAAAATTATTTTGTGTTCCCGAGGGTAAACGAGGCTGTAGCTGAGCTAGCTTGTGCGTGAGATTCACACAGGCGAAAGATCTGACTCGATCTGCATCATTTAGAAATTATGACTAGCCAGATCGAGTCAAGTTAGGTGAGTATACAGGTGGACTATGCATCACATGCATTTTTTGCATGAAAATTATTTTGTGTTCCCGAGGGTAAACGAGGCTGTAGCTGAGCTAGCTTGTGCGTGAGATTCACACAGGCGAAAGATCTGACTCGATCTGCATCATTTAGAAATTATGACTAGCCCGATCGAGTCAAGTTAGGTGAGTATACAGGTGGACTATCCATCACATGCATTTTTTGCATGAAAATTAATTTGTGTTCCCGAGGGACAACGAGGCTGTATCTGAGTTAATTTGTGCGTGAGATTCACACAGGCGAAAGATCTGACTCGATCAGCATCATTTAGAAATTATGACTAGCCAGATCGAGTCAAGTTAGGTGAGTATACAGGTGGACTATGCATCACATGCATTTTTTGCATGAAAATTATTTTGTGTTCCCGAGGGTAAACGAGGCTGTAGCTGAGCTAGCTTGTGCGTGAGATTCACACAGGCGAAAGATCTGACTCGATCTGCATCATTTAGAAATTATGACTAGCCAGATCGAGTCAAGTTAGGTGAGTATACAGGTGGACTATCCATCACATGCATTTTTTGCATGAAAATTAATTTGTGTTCCCGAGGGACAACGAGGCTGTATCTGAGTTAATTTGTGCGTGAGATTCACACAGGCGAAAGATCTGACTCGATCTGCATCATTTAGAAATTATGACTAGCCCGATCGAGTCAAGTTAGGTGAGTATACAGGTGGACTATCCATCACATGCATTTTTTGCATGAAAATTAATTTGTGTTCCCGAGGGACAACGAGGCTGTATCTGAGTTAATTTGTGCGTGAGATTCACACAGGCGAAAGATCTGACTCGATCTGCATCATTTAGAAATTATGACTAGCCCGATCGAGTCAAGTTAGGTGAGTATACAGGTGGACTATCCATCACATGCATTTTCTGCATGAAATTTTTTTTGTGTTCCCCACGCACAAGGAGGCTGTATCTGAGCTAGTTTGTGCGCGAGATTCACACAGACAAAAGATCTGACTCGATCTACATCATTTAGAAATTATGACTAGCCCGATCGAGTCAAGTTAGGTGAGTATACAGGTGGACTATCCATCACATGCATTTTTTGCATGAAATTTTCTTTGTGTTCTCGAGGGACAACGAGGCTGTAGCTGAGCTAGCTTGTGCGTGAGATTCACACAGGCGAAAGATCTGACTCGATCTGCATCATTTAGAAATTATGACTAGCCAGATCGAGTCAAGTTAGGTGAGTATACAGGTGGACTATCCATCACATGCATTTTTTGCATGAAAATTAATTTGTGTTCCCGAGGGACAACGAGGCTGTATCTAAGTTAATTTGTGCGTGAGATTCACACAGGCGAAAGATCTGACTCGATCTGCATCATTTAGAAATTATGACTAGCCCGATCGAGTCAAGTTAGGTGAGTATACAGGTGGACTATCCATCACATGCATTTTCTGCATGAAATTTTTTTTGTGTTCCCCACGCACAAGGAGGCTGTATCTGAGCTAGTTTGTGCGCGAGATTCACACAGACAAAAGATCTGACTCGATCTACATCATTTAGAAATTATGACTAGCCAGATCGAGTCAAGTTAGGTGAGTATACAGGTGTATCCATCACATGCATTTTTTGCATGAAATTTTTTTTGTGTTCCCGAGGGTAAACGAGGCTGTATCTGAGTTAGTTTGTGCGTGAGATTCACACAGGCGAAAGATCTGACTCGATCTGCATCATTTAGAAATTATGACTAGCCCGATCGAGTCAAGTTAGGTGAGTATACAGGTGGACTATCCATCACATGCATTTTTTGCATGAAATTTTTTTTGTGTTCCCCACGCACAAGGAGGCTGTATCTGAGCTAGTTTGTGCGTGAGATTCACACAGGCGAAAGATCTGACTCGATCTGCATCATTTAGAAATTATGACTAGCCCGATCGAGTCAAGTTAGGTGAGTATACAGGTGGACTATCCATCACATGCATTTTTTGCATGAAAATTAATTTGTGTTCCCGAGGGACAACGAGGCTGTATCTGAGTTAATTTGTGCGTGAGATTCACACAGGCGAAAGATCTGACTCGATCTGCATCATTTAGAAATTATGACTAGCCCGATCGAGTCAAGTTAGGTGAGTATACAGGTGGACTATCCATCACATGCATTTTTTGCATGAAATTTTTTTTGTGTTCCCCACGCACAAGGAGGCTGTATCTGAGCTAGTTTGTGCGTGAGATTCACACAGGCGAAAGATCTGACTCGATCTGCATCATTTAGAAATTATGACTAGCCCGATCGAGTCAAGTTAGGTGAGTATACAGGTGGACTATCCATCACATGCATTTTTTGCATGAAAATTAATTTGTGTTCCCGAGGGACAACGAGGCTGTATCTGAGTTAATTTGTGCGTGAGATTCACACAGGCGAAAGATCTGACTCGATCTGCATCATTTAGAAATTATGACTAGCCCGATCGAGTCAAGTTAGGTGAGTATACAGGTGGACTATCCATCACATGCATTTTTTGCATGAAAATTAATTTGTGTTCCCGAGGGACAACGAGGCTGTATCTGAGTTAATTTGTGCGTGAGATTCACACAGGCGAAAGATCTGACTCGATCTGCATCATTTAGAAATTATGACTAGCCCGATCGAGTCAAGTTAGGTGAGTATACAGGTGGACTATCCATCACATGCATTTTTTGCATGAAAATTAATTTGTGTTCCCGAGGGACAACGAGGCTGTATCTGAGTTAATTTGTGCGTGAGATTCACACAGGCGAAAGATCTGACTCGATCTGCATCATTTAGAAATTATGACTAGCCCGATCGAGTCAAGTTAGGTGAGTATACAGGTGGACTATCCATCACATGCATTTTTTGCATGAAAATTAATTTGTGTTCCCGAGGGACAACGAGGCTGTATCTGAGTTAATTTGTGCGTGAGATTCACACAGGCGAAAGATCTGACTCGATCTGCATCATTTAGAAATTATGACTAGCCCGATCGAGTCAAGTTAGGTGAGTATACAGGTGGACTATCCATCACATGCATTTTTTGCATGAAATTTTTTTTGTGTTCCCCACGCACAAGGAGGCTGTATCTGAGCTAGTTTGTGCGTGAGATTCACACAGGCGAAAGATCTGACTCGATCTGCATCATTTAGAAATTATGACTAGCCCGATCGAGTCAAGTTAGGTGAGTATACAGGTGGACTATCCATCACATGCATTTTTTGCATGAAAATTAATTTGTGTTCCCGAGGGACAACGAGGCTGTATCTGAGTTAATTTGTGCGTGAGATTCACACAGGCGAAAGATCTGACTCGATCTGCATCATTTAGAAATTATGACTAGCCCGATCGAGTCAAGTTAGGTGAGTATACAGGTGGACTATCCATCACATGCATTTTCTGCATGAAATTTTTTTTGTGTTCCCCACGCACAAGGAGGCTGTATCTGAGCTAGTTTGTGCGCGAGATTCACACAGACAAAAGATCTGACTCGATCTACATCATTTAGAAATTATGACTAGCCAGATCGAGTCAAGTTAGGTGAGTATACAGGTGTATCCATCACATGCATTTTTTGCATGAAATTTTTTTTGTGTTCCCGAGGGTAAACGAGGCTGTATCTGAGTTAGTTTGTGCGTGAGATTCACACAGGCGAAAGATCTGACTCGATCTGCATCATTTAGAAATTATGACTAGCCCGATCGAGTCAAGTTAGGTGAGTATACAGGTGGACTATCCATCACATGCATTTTTTGCATGAAATTTTTTTTGTGTTCCCCACGCACAAGGAGGCTGTATCTGAGCTAGTTTGTGCGTGAGATTCACACAGGCGAAAGATCTGACTCGATCTGCATCATTTAGAAATTATGACTAGCCCGATCGAGTCAAGTTAGGTGAGTATACAGGTGGACTATCCATCACATGCATTTTTTGCATGAAAATTAATTTGTGTTCCCGAGGGACAACGAGGCTGTATCTGAGTTAATTTGTGCGTGAGATTCACACAGGCGAAAGATCTGACTCGATCTGCATCATTTAGAAATTATGACTAGCCCGATCGAGTCAAGTTAGGTGAGTATACAGGTGGACTATCCATCACATGCATTTTTTGCATGAAATTTTTTTTGTGTTCCCCACGCACAAGGAGGCTGTATCTGAGCTAGTTTGTGCGTGAGATTCACACAGGCGAAAGATCTGACTCGATCTGCATCATTTAGAAATTATGACTAGCCCGATCGAGTCAAGTTAGGTGAGTATACAGGTGGACTATCCATCACATGCATTTTTTGCATGAAAATTAATTTGTGTTCCCGAGGGACAACGAGGCTGTATCTGAGTTAATTTGTGCGTGAGATTCACACAGGCGAAAGATCTGACTCGATCTGCATCATTTAGAAATTATGACTAGCCCGATCGAGTCAAGTTAGGTGAGTATACAGGTGGACTATCCATCACATGCATTTTTTGCATGAAAATTAATTTGTGTTCCCGAGGGACAACGAGGCTGTATCTGAGTTAATTTGTGCGTGAGATTCACACAGGCGAAAGATCTGACTCGATCTGCATCATTTAGAAATTATGACTAGCCCGATCGAGTCAAGTTAGGTGAGTATACAGGTGGACTATCCATCACATGCATTTTTTGCATGAAATTTTTTTTGTGTTCCCCACGCACAAGGAGGCTGTATCTGAGCTAGTTTGTGCGTGAGATTCACACAGGCGAAAGATCTGACTCGATCTGCATCATTTAGAAATTATGACTAGCCCGATCGAGTCAAGTTAGGTGAGTATACAGGTGGACTATCCATCACATGCATTTTTTGCATGAAAATTAATTTGTGTTCCCGAGGGACAACGAGGCTGTATCTGAGTTAATTTGTGCGTGAGATTCACACAGGCGAAAGATCTGACTCGATCTGCATCATTTAGAAATTATGACTAGCCCGATCGAGTCAAGTTAGGTGAGTATACAGGTGGACTATCCATCACATGCATTTTTTGCATGAAAATTAATTTGTGTTCCCGAGGGACAACGAGGCTGTATCTGAGTTAATTTGTGCGTGAGATTCACACAGGCGAAAGATCTGACTCGATCTGCATCATTTAGAAATTATGACTAGCCCGATCGAGTCAAGTTAGGTGAGTATACAGGTGGACTATCCATCACATGCATTTTTTGCATGAAATTTTTTTTGTGTTCCCCACGCACAAGGAGGCTGTATCTGAGCTAGTTTGTGCGTGAGATTCACACAGGCGAAAGATCTGACTCGATCTGCATCATTTAGAAATTATGACTAGCCCGATCGAGTCAAGTTAGGTGAGTATACAGGTGGACTATCCATCACATGCATTTTTTGCATGAAAATTAATTTGTGTTCCCGAGGGACAACGAGGCTGTATCTGAGTTAATTTGTGCGTGAGATTCACACAGGCGAAAGATCTGACTCGATCTGCATCATTTAGAAATTATGACTAGCCCGATCGAGTCAAGTTAGGTGAGTATACAGGTGGACTATCCATCACATGCATTTTTTGCATGAAAATTAATTTGTGTTCCCGAGGGACAACGAGGCTGTATCTGAGTTAATTTGTGCGTGAGATTCACACAGGCGAAAGATCTGACTCGATCTGCATCATTTAGAAATTATGACTAGCCCGATCGAGTCAAGTTAGGTGAGTATACAGGTGGACTATCCATCACATGCATTTTTTGCATGAAATTTTTTTTGTGTTCCCCACGCACAAGGAGGCTGTATCTGAGCTAGTTTGTGCGTGAGATTCACACAAGCGAAAGATCTGACTCGATCTGCATCATTTAGAAATTATGACTAGCCAGATCGAGTCAAGTTAGGTGAGTATACAGGTGTATCCATCACATGCATTTTTTGCATGAAAATTAATTTGTGTTCCCGAGGGACAACGAGGCTGTATCTGAGTTAATTTGTGCGTGAGATTCACACAGGCGAAAGATCTGACTCGATCTGCATCATTTAGAAATTATGACTAGCCAGATCGAGTCAAGTTAGGTGAGTATACAGGTGGACTATCCATCACATGCATTTTTTGCATGAAATTTTCTTTGTGTTCTTGAGGGACAACGAGGCTGTAGCTGAGCTAGCTTGTGCGTGAGATTCACACAGGCGAAAGATCTGACTCGATCTGCATCATTTAGAAATTATGACTAGCCAGATCGAGTCAAGTTAGGTGAGTATACAGGTGTATCCATCACATGCATTTTTTGCATGAAATTTTTTTTGTGTTCCCGAGGGTAAACGAGGCTGTATCTGAGTTAGTTTGTGCATGAGATTCACACAGGAAAAAGATCTGACTCGATCTGCATCATTTAGAAATTATGACTAGCCAGATCGAGTCAAGTTAGGTGAGTATACAGGTGGACTATCCATCACATGCATTTTTTGCATGAAATTTTTTTTTGTGTTCCCGAGGCACAACGAGGCTGTAGCTGAGCTAGCTTGTGCGTGAGATTCACACAGGCGAAAGATCTGACTCGATCTGCATCATTTAGAAATTATGACTAGCCAAATCGAGTCAAGTTAGGCGGGTATACAGGTGGACTATCCATCACATGCATTTTTTGCATGAAATTTTTTTTGTGTTCCCGAGGGTAAACGAGGCTGTATCTGAGTTAGTTTGTGCATGAGATTCACACAGGAAAAAGATCTGACTCGATCTGCATCATTTAGAAATTATGACTAGCCAGATCGAGTCAAGTTAGGTGAGTATACAGGTGGACTATCCATCACATGCATTTTTTGCATGAAAATTATTTTGTGTTCCCCACGCACAACGAGGCTGTATCTGAGTTAGTTTGTGCGTGAGATTCACAAAGGAAAAAGATCTGACTCGATCTGCATCATTTAGAAATTATGACTAGCCAGATCGAGTCAAGTTAGGTGAGTATACAGGTGGACTATCCATCACATGCATTTTTTACATGAAAATTATTTTGTGTTCCCGAGGGTAAACGAGGCTGTATCTGAGTTAGTTTGTGCATGAGATTCACACAGGAAAAAGATCTGACTCGATCTGCATCATTTAGAAATTATGACTAGCCAGATCGAGTCAAGTTAGGCGGGTATACAGGTGGACTATCCATCACATGCATTTTTTGCATGAACATTTTTTTGTGTTCCTAACGCACAACGAGGCTGTATCTGAGTTAGTTTGTGCGTGAGATTCACACAGGAAAAAGATCTGACTCGATCTGCATCATTTAGAAATTATGACTAGCCAGATCGAGTCAAGTTAGGTGAGTATACAGGTGTATCCATCACATGCATTTTTTGCATGAAATTTTTTTTGTGTTCCCGAGGGTAAACGAGGCTGTATCTGAGTTAGTTTGTGCATGAGATTCACACAGGAAAAAGATCTGACTCGATCTGCATCATTTAGAAATTATGACTAGCCAGATCGAGTCAAGTTAGGTGAGTATACAGGTGGACTATCCATCACATGCATTTTTTGCATGAAAATTATTTTGTGTTCCCGAGGGTAAACGAGGCTGTATCTGAGTTAGTTTGTGCGTGAGATTCACACAGGAAAAAGATCTGACTCGATCTGCATCATTTAGAAATTATGACTAGCCAGATCGAGTCAAGTTAGGTGAGTATACAGGTGGACTATCCATCACATGCATTTTTTGCATGAAATTTTTTTTTGTGTTCCCGAGGCACAACGAGGCTGTAGCTGAGCTAGCTTGTGCGTGAGATTCACACAGGCGAAAGATCTGACTCGATCTGCATCATTTAGAAATTATGACTAGCCCGATCGAGTCAAGTTAGGTGAGTATACAGGTGGACTATCCATCACATGCATTTTTTGCATGAAATTTTCTTTGTGTTCTTGAGGGACAACGAGGCTGTAGCTGAGCTAGCTTGTGCGTGAGATTCACACAGGCGAAAGATCTGACTCGATCTGCATCATTTAGAAATTATGACTAGCCAGATCGAGTCAAGTTAGGTGAGTATACAGGTGTATCCATCACATGCATTTTTTGCATGAAATTTTTTTTGTGTTCCCGAGGGTAAACGAGGCTGTATCTGAGTTAGTTTGTGCATGAGATTCACACAGGAAAAAGGTCTGACTCGATCTGCATCATTTAGAAATTATGACTAGCCAGATCGAGTCAAGTTAGGTGAGTATACAGGTGTATCCATCACATGCATTTTTTGCATGAAAATTATTTTGTGTTCCCGAGGCACAACGAGGCTGTAGCTGAGCTAGCTTGTGCGTGAGATTCACACAGGCGAAAGATCTGACTCGATCTGCATCATTTAGAAATTATGACTAGCCAAATCGAGTCAAGTTAGGCGGGTATACAGGTGGACTATCCATCACATGCATTTTTTGCATGAAATTTTTTTTGTGTTCCCTAGGGTAAACGAGGCTGTATCTGAGTTAGTTTGTGCATGAGATTCACACAGGAAAAAGATCTGACTCGATCTGCATCATTTAGAAATTATGACTAGCCCGATCGAGTCAAGTTAGGTGAGTGTACAGGTGGACTATACAGCACATGCATTTTTTGCATGAACATTTTTTTGTGTTCCTAACGCACAACGAGGCTGTATCTGAGTTAGTTTGTGCGTGAGATTCACACAGGAAAAAGATCTGACTCGATCTGCATCATTTAGAAATTATGACTAGCCAAATCGAGTCAAGTTAGGCGGGTATACAGGTGGACTATCCATCACATGCATTTTTTGCATGAAATTTTTTTTTGTGTTCCCGAGGCACAATGAGGCTGTAGCTGAGCTAGCTTGTGCGTGAGATTCACACAGGCGAAAGATCTGACTCGATCTGCATCATTTAGAAATTATGACTAGCCCGATCGAGTCAAGTTAGGTGAGTATACAGGTGGACTATCCATCACATGCATTTTTTGCATGAAATTTTCTTTGTGTTCTTGAGGGACAACGAGGCTGTAGCTGAGCTAGCTTGTGCGTGAGATTCACACAGGCGAAAGATCTGACTCGATCTGCATCATTTAGAAATTATGACTAGCCAGATCGAGTCAAGTTAGGTGAGTATACAGGTGGACTATGCATCACATGCATTTTTTGCATGAAAATTATTTTGTGTTCCTGAGGGTAAACGAGGCTGTATCTGAGTTAGTTTGTGCGTGAGATTCACACAGGAAAAAGATCTGACTCGATCTGCATCATTTAGAAATTATGACTAGCCAGATCGAGTCAAGTTAGGTGAGTATACAGGTGTATCCATCACATGCATTTTTTGCATGAAATTTTTTTTGTGTTCCCGAGGGTAAACGAGGCTGTATCTGAGTTAGTTTGTGCATGAGATTCACACAGGAAAAAGGTCTGACTCGATCTGCATCATTTAGAAATTATGACTAGCCAGATCGAGTCAAGTTAGGTGAGTATACAGGTGTATCCATCACATGCATTTTTTGCATGAAAATTATTTTGTGTTCCCGAGGGTAAACGAGGCTGTATCTGAGTTAGTTTGTGCGTGAGATTCACACAGGAAAAAGATCTGACTCGATCTGCATCATTTAGAAATTATGACTAGCCAGATCGAGTCAAGTTAGGTGAGTATACAGGTGGACTATCCATCACATGCATTTTTTGCATGAAATTTTTTTTTGTGTTCCCGAGGCACAACGAGGCTGTAGCTGAGCTAGCTTGTGCGTGAGATTCACACAGGCGAAAGATCTGACTCGATCTGCATCATTTAGAAATTATGACTAGCCAGATCGAGTCAAGTTAGGTGAGTATACAGGTGGACTATCCATCACATGCATTTTTTGCATGAAAATTATTTTGTGTTCCCGAGGGTAAACGAGGCTGTATCTGAGTTAGTTTGTGCGTGAGATTCACACAGGAAAAAGATCTGACTCGATCTGCATCATTTGGACATTATGACTAGCCAGATCGAGTCAAGTTAGGTGAGTATACAGGTGGACTATCCATCACATGCATTTTTTGCATGAAATTTTTTTTGTGTTCCCGAGGGCAAACGAGGCTGTATCTGAGTTAGTTTGTGCGTGAGATTCACACAGGAAAAAGATCTGACTCGACCTGCATCATTTAGAAATTATGACTAGCCAAATCGAGTCAAGTTAGGCGGGTATACAGGTGGACTATCCATCACATGCATTTTTTGCATGAAATTTTTTTTGTGTTCCCGAGGGTAAACGAGGCTGTATCTGAGTTAGTTTGTGCATGAGATTCACACAGGAAAAACATCTGACTCGATCTGCATGATTTGGACATTATGACTAGCCAGATCGAGTCAAGTTAAGTGAGTATACAGGTGGACTATCCATCACATGCATTTTTTGCATGAAATTTTTTTTGTGTTCCCGAGGGTAAACGAGGCTGTATCTGAGTTAGTTTGTGCGTGAGATTCACACAGGAAAAAGATCTGACTCGATCTGCATCATTTAGAAATTATGACTAGCCAAATCGAGTCAAGTTAGGCGGGTATACAGGTGGACTATCCATCACATGCATTTTTTGCATGAAATTTTTTTTGTGTTCCCGAGGGTAAACGAGGCTGTATCTGAGTTAGTTTGTGCGTGAGATTCACACAGGAAAAAGATCTGACTCGATCTGCATCATTTAGAAATTATGACTAGCCAAATCGAGTCAAGTTAGGCGGGTATACAGGTGGACTATCCATCACATGCATTTTTTGCATGCAAATTATTTTGTGTTCCCGAGGGTAAACGAGGCTGTATCTGAGTTAGTTTGTGCGTGAGATTCACACAGGAAAAAGATCTGACTCGATCTGCATCATTTAGAAATTATGACTAGCCAGATCGAGTCAGGTTAGGTGAGTATACAGGTGGACTACCCATCACATGCATTTTTTGCATGCAAATTATTTTGTGTTCCCGAGGGCAAACGAGGCTGTATCTGAGTTAGTTTGTGCGTGAGATTCACACAGGAAAAAGATCTGACTCGATCTGCATCATTTAGAAATTATGACTAGCCAAATAGAGTCAAGTTAGGCGGGTATACAGGTGGACTATCCATCACATGCATTTTTTGCATGAAAATTATTTTGTGTTCCCGAGGGTAAACGAGGCTGTATCTGAGTTAGTTTGTGCGTGAGATTCACACAGGAAAAAGATCTGACTCGATCTGCATCATTTAGAAATTATGACTAGCCAAATCGAGTCAAGTTAGGCGGGTATACAGGTGGACTATCCATCACATGCATTTTTTGCATGAAATTTTTTTTGTGTTCCCGAGGGTAAACGAGGCTGTATCTGAGTTAGTTTGTGCATGAGATTCACACAGGAAAAAGATCTGACTCGATCTGCATCATTTAGAAATTATGACTAGCCAGATCGAGTCAAGTTAGGTGAGTATACAGGTGGACTATCCATCACATGCATTTTTTGCATGAAAATTATTTTGTGTTCCCGAGGGTAAACGAGGCTGTATCTGAGTTAGTTTGTGCGTGAGATTCACACAGGAAAAAGATCTGACTCGATCTGCATCATTTAGAAATTATGACTAGCCAGATCGAGTCAAGTTAGGTGAGTATACAGGTGGACTATCCATCACATGCATTTTTTGCATGAAATTTTTTTTGTGTTCCCGAGGGTAAACGAGGCTGTATCTGAGTTAGTTTGTGCATGAGATTCACACAGGAAAAAGATCTGACTCGATCTGCATCATTTAGAAATTATGACTAGCCAGATCGAGTCAAGTTAGGTGAGTATACAGGTGGACTATGCATCACATGCATTTTTTGCATGAAAATTATTTTGTGTTCCCCACGCACAACGAGGCTGTATCTGAGTTAGTTTGTGCGTGAGATTCACAAAGGAAAAAGATCTGACTCGATCTGCATCATTTAGAAATTATGACTAGACAGATCGAGTCAAGTTAGGTGAGTATACAGGTGGACTATGCATCACATGCATTTTTTGCATGAAAATTATTTTGTGTTCCCCACGCACAACGAGGCTGTATCTGAGTTAGTTTGTGCGTGAGATTCACAAAGGAAAAAGATCTGACTCGATCTGCATCATTTAGAAATTATGACTAGCCAGATCGAGTCAAGTAAGGTGAGTATACAGGTGGACTATCCATCACATGCATTTTTTACATGAAAATTATTTTGTGTTCCCGAGGGTAAACGAGGCTGTATCTGAGTTAGTTTGTGCGTGAGATTCACAAAGGAAAAAGATCTGACTCGATCTGCATCATTTAGAAATTATGACTAGCCAGATCGAGTCAAGTTAGGTGAGTATACAGGTGGACTATGCATCACATGCATTTTTTGCATGAAAATTATTTTGTGTTCCCCACGCACAACGAGGCTGTATCTGAGTTAGTTTGTGCGTGAGATTCACAAAGGAAAAAGATCTGACTCGATCTGCATCATTTAGAAATTATGACTAGCCAGATCGAGTCAAGTTAGGTGAGTATACAGGTGGACTATCCACCACATGCATTTTTTGCATGAAATTTTCTTTGTGTTCTCGAGGGACAACGAGGCTGTATCTGAGCTAGCTTGTGCGTGAGATTCACACAGGCGAAAGATCTGACTCGATCTGCATCATTTAGAAATTATGACTAGCCAGATCGAGTCAAGTAAGGTGAGTATACAGGTGGACTATCCATCACATGCATTTTTTACATGAAAATTATTTTGTGTTCCCGAGGGTAAACGAGGCTGTATCTGAGTTAGTTTGTGCGTGAGATTCACAAAGGAAAAAGATCTGACTCGATCTGCATCATTTAGAAATTATGACTAGCCAGATCGAGTCAAGTTAGGTGAGTATACAGGTGGACTATGCATCACATGCATTTTTTGCATGAAAATTATTTTGTGTTCCCCACGCACAACGAGGCTGTATCTGAGTTAGTTTGTGCGTGAGATTCACAAAGGAAAAAGATCTGACTCGATCTGCATCATTTAGAAATTATGACTAGCCAGATCGAGTCAAGTTAGGTGAGTATACAGGTGGACTATCCACCACATGCATTTTTTGCATGAAATTTTCTTTGTGTTCTCGAGGGACAACGAGGCTGTATCTGAGCTAGCTTGTGCGTGAGATTCACACAGGAAAAAGATCTGACTCGATCTGCATCATTTAGAAATTATGACTAGCCAGATCGAGTCAAGTTAGGTGAGTATACAGGTGGACTATGCATCACATGCATTTTTTGCATGAAAATTATTTTGTGTTCCCCACGCACAACGAGGCTGTATCTGAGTTAGTTTGTGCGTGAGATTCACAAAGGAAAAAGATCTGACTCGATCTGCATCATTTAGAAATTATGACTAGCCAGATCGAGTCAAGTAAGGTGAGTATACAGGTGGACTATCCATCACATGCATTTTTTACATGAAAATTATTTTGTGTTCCCGAGGGTAAACGAGGCTGTATCTGAGTTAGTTTGTGCGTGAGATTCACAAAGGAAAAAGATCTGACTCGATCTGCATCATTTAGAAATTATGACTAGCCAGATCGAGTCAAGTTAGGTGAGTATACAGGTGGACTATGCATCACATGCATTTTTTGCATGAAAATTATTTTGTGTTCCCCACGCACAACGAGGCTGTATCTGAGTTAGTTTGTGCGTGAGATTCACAAAGGAAAAAGATCTGACTCGATCTGCATCATTTAGAAATTATGACTAGCCAGATCGAGTCAAGTTAGGTGAGTATACAGGTGGACTATCCACCACATGCATTTTTTGCATGAAATTTTCTTTGTGTTCTCGAGGGACAACGAGGCTGTATCTGAGCTAGCTTGTGCGTGAGATTCACACAGGCGAAAGATCTGACTCGATCTGCATCATTTAGAAATTATGACTAGCCAGATCGAGTCAAGTTAGGTGAGTATACAGGTGGACTATCCATCACATGCATTTTTTGCATGAAATTTTCTTTGTGTTCTCGAGGGACAACGAGGCTGTAGCTGAGCTAGCTTGTGCGTGAGATTCACACAGGAAAAAGATCTGACTCGATCTGCATCATTTAGAAATTATGACTAGCCAGATCGAGTCAAGTTAGGTGAGTATACAGGTGGACTATCCATCACATGCATTTTTTGCATGAAAATTATTTTGTGTTCCCGAGGGTAAACGAGGCTGTATCTGAGTTAGTTTGTGCGTGAGATTCACACAGGAAAAAGATCTGACTCGATCTGCATCATTTGGACATTATGACTAGCCAGATCGAGTCAAGTTAGGTGCGTATGCAGGTGGACTATCTATCACATGCATTTTTTGCATGAAATTTTTTTTGTGTTCCCGAGGGCAAACGAGGCTGTATCTGAGTTAGTTTGTGCGTGAGATTCACACAGGAAAAACATCTGACTCGATCTGCATGATTTGGACATTATGACTAGCCAGATCGAGTCAAGTTAAGTGAGTATACAGGTGGACTACCCATCACATGCATTTTTTGCATGCAAATTATTTTGTGTTCCCGAGGGTAAACGAGGCTGTATCTGAGTTAGTTTGTGCGTGAGATTCACACAGGAAAAAGATCTGACTCGATCTGCATCATTTAGAAATTATGACTAGCCAGATCGAGTCAGGTTAGGTGAGTATACAGGTGGACTATCCATCACATGCATTTTTTACATGAAAATTATTTTGTGTTCCCGAGGGTAAACGAGGCTGTATCTGAGTTAGTTTGTGCGTGAGATTCACACAGGAAAAAGATCTGACTCGATCTGCATCATTTAGAAATTATGACTAGCCAAATCGAGTCAAGTTAGGTGAGTATACAGGTGGACTATCTATCACATGCATTTTTGCATGAAATTTTCTTTGTGTTCTCGAGGGACAACGAGGCTGTAGCTGAGCTAGCTTGTGCGTGAGATTCACACAGACAAAAGATCTGACTCGATCTGCATCATTTAGAAATTATGACTAGCCCGATCGAGTCAAGTTAGGTGCGTATGCAGGTGGACTATCCATCACATGCATTTTTTGCATGAAATTTTTTTTGTGTTCCCCACGCACAAGGAGGCTGTTTTTGAGCTAGTTTGTGCGTGAGATTCACACAGACAAAAGATCTGACTCGATCTGCATCATTTAGAAATTATGACTAGCCCGATCGAGTCAAGTTAGGTGAGTATACAGGTGGACTATCCATCACATGCATTTTTTGCATGAAATTTTCTTTGTGTTCTCGAGGGACAACGAGGCTGTAGCTGAGCTAGTTTGTGCGTGAGATTCACACAGACAAAAGATCTGACTCGATCTGCATCATTTAGAAATTATGACTAGCCCGATCGAGTCAAGTTAGGTGAGTATACAGGTGGACTATCCATCACATGCATTTTTTGCATGAAATTTTCTTTGTGTTCTCGAGGGACAACGAGACTGTAGCTGAGCTGGTTTGTGCGTGAGATTCACACAGGCAAAAGATCTGACTCGATCTGCATCAGTTAGACATTCTGACTAGCCAGATCGAGTCAAGTTAGGTGCGTATACAGGTGGACTATCCATCACATGCATTTTTTGCATGAAATTTTCTTTGTGTTCTCGAGGGACAACGAGGCTGTAGCTGAGCTGGTTTGTGCGTGAGATTCACACAGGCAAAAGATCTGACTCGATCTGCATCAGTTAGACATTCTGACTAGCCAGATCGAGTCAAGTTAGGTGCGTATACAGGTGGACTATCCATCACATGCATTTTTTGCATGAAATTTTCTTTGTGTTCTCGAGGGACAACGAGGCTGTAGCTGAGCTGGTTTGTGCGTGAGATTCACACAGGCAAAAGATCTGACTCGATCTGCATCAGTTAGACATTCTGACTAGCCAGATCGAGTCAAGTTAGGTGCGTATACAGGTGGACTATCCATCACATGCATTTTTTGCATGAAATTTTCTTTGTGTTCTCGAGGGACAACGAGGCTGTATCTGAGTTAATTTGTGCATGAGATTCACACAGGAAAAAGATCTGACTCGATCTGCATCATTTAGAAATTATGACTAGCCAGATCGAGTCAAGTTAGGTGAGTATACAGGTGGACTATCCATCACATGCATTTTTTGCATGAAAATTATTTTGTGTTCCCGAGGGTAAACGAGGCTGTATCTGAGTTAGTTTGTGCGTGAGATTCACACAGGAAAAAGATCTGACTCGATCTGCATCATTTAGAAATTATGACTAGCCAGATCGAGTCAAGTTAGGTGAGTATACAGGTGGACTATCCATCACATGCATTTTTTGCATGAAATTTTTTTTTGTGTTCCCGAGGCACAACGAGGCTGTAGCTGAGCTAGCTTGTGCGTGAGATTCACACAGGCGAAAGATCTGACTCGATCTGCATCATTTAGAAATTATGACTAGCCAGATCGAGTCAAGTTAGGTGAGTATACAGGTGTACTATCCATCACATGCATTTTTTGCATGAAAATTAATTTGTGTTCCCGAGGGACAACGAGGCTGTATCTGAGTTAATTTGTGCGTGAGATTCACACAGACAAAAGATCTGACTCGATCTGCATCATTTAGAAATTATGACTAGCCAGATCGAGTCAAGTTAGGTGCGTATACAGGTGGACTATCCATCACATGCATTTTTTGCATGAAATTTTCTTTGTGTTCTCGAGGGACAACGAGGCTGTATCTGAGTTAATTTGTGCGTGAGATTCACACAGGCAAAAGATCTGACTCGATCTGCATCAGTTAGACATTCTGACTAGCCAGATCGAGTCAAGTTAGGTGCGTATACAGGTGGACTATCCATCACATGCATTTTTTACATGAAATTTTCTTTGTGTTCTCGAGGGACAACGAGGCTGTAGCTGAGTTAATTTGTGCGTGAGATTCACACAGACAAAAGATCTGACTCGATCTGCATCAGTTAGACATTCTGACTAGCCAGATCGAGTCAAGTTAGGTGCGTATACAGGTGGACTATCCATCACATGCATTTTTTGCATGAAATTTTCTTTGTGTTCTCGAGGGACAACGAGGCTGTGTCTGAGTTAATTTGTGCGTGAGATTCACACAGACAAAAGATCTGACTCGATCTGCATCATTTAGAAATTATGACTAGCCAGATCGAGTCAAGTTAGGTGAGTATACAGGTGTACTATCCATCACATGCATTTTTTGCATGAAAATTATTTTGTGTTCCCGAGGGTAAACGAGGCTGTATCTGAGTTAGTTTGTGCGTGAGATTCACACAGGAAAAAGATCTGACTCGAACTGCATCATTTGGACATTATGACTAGCCAGATCGAGTCAAGTTAGGTGCGTATGCAGGTCTACTATCTATCACATGCATTTTTTGCATGAAATTTTCTTTGTGTTCTCGAGGGACAACGAGGCTGTATCTGATTTAGTTTGTGCATGAGATTCACACGGGAAAAAGATCTGACTCGATCTGCATCATTTAGAAATTATGACTAGCCAGATCGAGTCAAGTTAGGTGAGTATACAGGTGTACTATCCATCACATGCATTTTTTGCATGAAATTTTCTTTGTGTTCTCGAGGGACAACGAGGCTGTATCTGAGTTAATTTGTGCGTGAGATTCACACAGACAAAAGATCTGACTCGATCTGCATCATTTAGAAATTATGACTAGCCAGATCGAGTCAAGTTAGGTGAGTATACAGGTGGACTATCCATCACACGCATTTTTTGCATGAAAATTATTTTGTGTTCCCGAGGGTAAACGAGGCTGTATCTGAGTTAGTTTGTGCGTGAGATTCACACAGGAAAAAGATCTGACTCGAACTGCATCATTTGGACATTATGACTAGCCAGATCGAGTCAAGTTAGGTGCGTATGCAGGTCTACTATCTATCACATGCATTTTTTGCATGAAATTTTTTTTGTGTTCCCGAGGGCAAACGAGGCTGTATCTGAGTTAGTTTGTGCGTGAGATTCACACAGGAAAAAGATCTGACTCGATCTGCATCATTTAGAAATTATGACTAGCCAAATCGAGTCAAGTTAGGCGGGTATACAGGTGGACTATCTATCACATGCATTTTTTGCATGAAATTTTTTTTGTGTTCCCGAGGGTAAACGAGGCTGTATCTGAGTTAGTTTGTGCATGAGATTCACACGGGAAAAAGATCTGACTCGATCTGCATCATTTAGAAATTATGACTAGCCAGATCGAGTCAAGTTAGGTGAGTATACAGGTGGACTATCCATCACATGCATTTTTTGCATGAAAATTATTTTGTGTTCCCGAGGGTAAACGAGGCTGTATCTGATTTAGTTTGTGCATGAGATTCACACAGGCAAAAGATCTGACTCGATCTGCATCATTTAGAAATTATGACTAGCCAGATCGAGTCAAGTTAGGTGAGTATACAGGTGGACAATGCATCACATGCATTTTTTGCATGAAAATAATTTTGTGTTCCCCACGCACAACGAGGCTGTATCTGAGTTAGTTTGTGCGTGAGATTCACAAAGGAAAAAGATCTGACTCGATCTGCATCATTTAGAAATTATGACTAGCCAGATCGAGTCAAGTTAGGTGAGTATACAGGTGGACTATCCATCACATGCATTTTTTACATGAAAATTATTTTGTGTTCCCGAGGGTAAACGAGGCTGTATCTGATTTAGTTTGTGCATGAGATTCACACGGGAGAAAGATCTGACTCGATCTGCATCATTTAGAAATTATGACTAGCCAGATCGAGTCAAGTTAGGTGAGTATACAGGTGGACTATCCATCACATGCATTTTTTGCATGAAAATTATTTTGTGTTCCCGAGGGTAAACGAGGCTGTATCTGAGTTAGTTTGTGCGTGAGATTCACACAGGAAAAAGATCTGACTCGATCTGCATCATTTAGAAATTATGACAAGCCAGATCGAGTCAAGTTAGGTGAGTATACAGGTGGACTATGCATCACATGCATTTTTTACATGAAAATTATTTTGTGTTCCCGAGGGTAAACGAGGCTGTATCTGATTTAGTTTGTGCATGAGATTCACACAGGCAAAAGATCTGACTCGATCTGCATCATTTAGAAATTATGACTAGCCAGATCGAGTCAAGTTAGGTGAGTATACAGGTGGACAATGCATCACATGCATTTTTTGCATGAAAATTATTTTGTGTTCCCCACGCACAACGAGGCTGTATCTGAGCTAGTTTGTGCGTGAGATTCACACAGGCAAAAGATCTGACTCGATCTGCATCATTTAGAAATTATGACTAGCCAGATCGAGTCAAGTTAGGTGAGTATACAGGTGGACTATCCATCACATGCATTTTTTACATGAAAATTATTTTGTGTTCCCGAGGGTAAACGAGGCTGTATCTGATTTAGTTTGTGCATGAGATTCACACGGGAAAAAGATCTGACTCGATCTGCATCATTTAGAAATTATGACTAGCCAGATCGAGTCAAGTTAGGTGAGTATACAGGTGGACTATCCATCACATGCATTTTTTGCATGAAAATTATTTTGTGTTCCCGAGGGTAAACGAGGCTGTATCTGAGTTAGTTTGTGCGTGAGATTCACACAGGAAAAAGATCTGACTCGATCTGCATCATTTAGAAATTATGACAAGTCAGATCGAGTCAAGTTAGGTGAGTATACAGGTGGACTATGCATCACATGCATTTTTTGCATGAAAATTATTTTGTGTTCCCCACGCACAACGAGGCTGTATCTGAGCTAGTTTGTGCGTGGGATTCACACAGACAAAAGATCTGACTCGATCTGCATCATTTAGAAATTATGACTAGCCAGATCGAGTCGAGTTAGGTGACTATCCATCACATGCATTTTTTGCATGAACATTTTTTTGTGTTCCCCACGCACAACGGGGCTGTATCTGAGCTGGTTTGTGCGTGGGATTCACACAGACAAAAGATCTGACTCGATCTGCATCATTTAGAAATTATGACTAGCCAGATCGAGTCAAGTTAGGTGAGTATACAGGTGGACTATCCATCACATGCTTTTTTTGCATGAACATTCCCCCCCGTGTTCCCCACGCGCAACGAGGCTGTATCTGAGCTGGTTTGTGCGTGGGATTCACACAGACAAAAGATCTGACTCGATCTGCATCATTTAGAAATTATGACTAGCCAGATCGAGTCAAGTTAGGTGAGTATACAGGTGGACAATGCATCACATGCATTTTTTGCATGAAAATTATTTTGTGTTCCCCACGCACAACGAGGCTGTATCTGAGCTAGTTTGTGCGTGAGATTCACACAGGCAAAAGATCTGACTCGATCTGCATCATTTAGAAATTATGACTAGCCAGATCGAGTCAAGTTAGGTGAGTATACAGGTGGACTATCCATCACATGCATTTTTTACATGAAAATTATTTTGTGTTCCCGAGGGTAAACGAGGCTGTATCTGATTTAGTTTGTGCATGAGATTCACACGGGAAAAAGATCTGACTCGATCTGCATCATTTAGAAATTATGACTAGCCAGATCGAGTCAAGTTAGGTGAGTATACAGGTGGACTATCCATCACATGCATTTTTTGCATGAAAATTATTTTGTGTTCCCGAGGGTAAACGAGGCTGTATCTGAGTTAGTTTGTGCGTGAGATTCACACAGGAAAAAGATCTGACTCGATCTGCATCATTTAGAAATTATGACAAGTCAGATCGAGTCAAGTTAGGTGAGTATACAGGTGGACTATGCATCACATGCATTTTTTGCATGAAAATTATTTTGTGTTCCCCACGCACAACGAGGCTGTATCTGAGCTAGTTTGTGCGTGGGATTCACACAGACAAAAGATCTGACTCGATCTGCATCATTTAGAAATTATGACTAGCCAGATCGAGTCGAGTTAGGTGACTATCCATCACATGCATTTTTTGCATGAACATTTTTTTGTGTTCCCCACGCACAACGGGGCTGTATCTGAGCTGGTTTGTGCGTGGGATTCACACAGACAAAAGATCTGACTCGATCTGCATCATTTAGAAATTATGACTAGCCAGATCGAGTCAAGTTAGGTGAGTATACAGGTGGACTATGCATCACATGCATTTTTTGCATGAAAATTATTTTGTGTTCCCCACGCACAACGAGGCTGTATCTGAGCTAGTTTGTGCGTGGGATTCACACAGACAAAAGATCTGACTCGATCTGCATCATTTAGAAATTATGACTAGCCAGATCGAGTCGAGTTAGGTGACTATCCATCACATGCATTTTTTGCATGAACATTTTTTTGTGTTCCCCACGCACAACGGGGCTGTATCTGAGCTGGTTTGTGCGTGGGATTCACACAGACAAAAGATCTGACTCGATCTGCATCATTTAGAAATTATGACTAGCCAGATCGAGTCAAGTTAGGTGAGTATACAGGTGGACTATCCATCACATGCTTTTTTTGCATGAACATTCCCCCCCGTGTTCCCCACGCGCAACGAGGCTGTATCTGAGCTGGTTTGTGCGTGGGATTCACACAGACAAAAGATCTGACTCGATCTGCATCATTTAGAAATTATGACTAGCCAGATCGAGTCAAGTTAGGTGAGTATACAGGTGGACTATCCATCACATGCATTTTTTACATGAAAATTAATTTGTGTTCCCGAGGGACAACGAGGCTGTATCTGAGTTAGTTTGTGCGTGAGATTCACACAGGAAAAAGATCTGACTCGATCTGCATCATTTAGAAATTATGACTAGCCAGATCGAGTCAAGTTAGGTGAGTATACAGGTGGACTATCCATCACATGCATTTTTTACATGAAAATTAATTTGTGTTCCCGAGGGACAACGAGGCTGTATCTGAGTTAGTTTGTGCGTGAGATTCACACAGGAAAAAGATCTGACTCGATCTGCATCATTTAGAAATTATGACTAGCCAGATCGAGTCAAGTTAGGTGAGTATACAGGTGGACTATCCATCACATGCATTTTTTACATGAAAATTAATTTGTGTTCCCGAGGGACAACGAGGCTGTATCTGAGTTAGTTTGTGCGTGAGATTCACACAGGAAAAAGATCTGACTCGATCTGCATCATTTAGAAATTATGACTAGCCAGATCGAGTCAAGTTAGGTGAGTATACAGGTGGACTATCCATCACATGCATTTTTTACATGAAAATTAATTTGTGTTCCCGAGGGACAACGAGGCTGTATCTGAGTTAGTTTGTGCGTGAGATTCACACAGGAAAAAGATCTGACTCGATCTGCATCATTTAGAAATTATGACTAGCCAGATCGAGTCAAGTTAGGTGAGTATACAGGTGGACTATCCATCACATGCATTTTTTACATGAAAATTAATTTGTGTTCCCGAGGGACAACGAGGCTGTATCTGAGTTAGTTTGTGCGTGAGATTCACACAGGAAAAAGATCTGACTCGATCTGCATCATTTAGAAATTATGACTAGCCAGATCGAGTCAAGTTAGGTGTGTATACAGGTGGACTATCCATCACATGCATTTTTTACATGAAAATTTTTTTGTGTTCCCCACGCACAACGAGGCCGTATCTGAGCTAGATTATGCGCGAGATTCACACAGGAAAAGGATCTGACTCGATCTGCATCATTTAGAAATTATGACTAGCCAGATCGAGTCAAGTTAGGTGAGTATACAGGTGGACTATCCATCACATGCATTTTTTACATGAAAATTTTTTTGTGTTCCTTACGCACAACGAGGCCGTTTCTGAGCTAGATTATGCGCGAGATTCACACAGACAGAAGATCTGACTCGATCTGCATCATTTAGAAATTATGACTAGCCAGATCGAGTCAAGTTAGGTGAGTATACAGGTGGACTATCCATCACATGCATTTTTTACATGAAAATTTTTTTGTGTTCCCCACGCACAACGAGGCCGTATCTGAGCTAGATTATGCGAGAGATTCACACAGACAGAAGATCTGACTCGATCTGCATCATTTAGAAATTATGACTAGCCAGATCGAGTCAAGTTAGGTGAGTATACAGGTGGACTATCTATCACATGCATTTTTTGCATGAAAATTAATTTGTGTTCCCGAGGGACAACGAGGCTGTATCTGAGTTAGTTTGTGCGCGAGATTCACACAGGCAAAGGATCTGACTCGATCTGCATCATTTAGAAATTATGACTAGCCAGATCGAGTCAAGTTAGGTGAGTATACAGGTGGACTATCCATCACATGCATTTTTTGCATGAAAATTAATTTGTGTTCCCGAGGGACAACGAGGCTGTATCTGAGTTAGTTTGTGCGCGAGATTCACACAGGCAAAGGATCTGACTCGATCTGCATCATTTAGAAATTATGACTAGCCAGATCGAGTCAAGTTAGGTGAGTATACAGGTGGACTATCCATCACATGCATTTTTTACATGAAAATTATTTTGTGTTCCCCACGCACAACGAGGCTGTATCTGAGCTAGTTTGTGCGTGAGATTCACACAGGCAAAAGATCTGACTCGATCTGCATCATTTAGAAATTATGACTAGCCAGATCGAGTCAAGTTAGGTGAGTATACAAGTGGACTATCCATCACATGCATTTTTTGCATGAAAATTAATTTGTGTTCCCGAGGGACAACGAGGCTGTATCTGAGTTAGTTTGTGCGCGAGATTCACACAGGCAAAGGATCTGACTCGATCTGCATCATTTAGAAATTATGACTAGCCAGATCGAGTCAAGTTAGGTGAGTATACAGGTGGACTATCCATCACATGCATTTTTTGCATGAAAATTAATTTGTGTTCCCGAGGGACAACGAGGCTGTATCTGAGTTAGTTTGTGCGCGAGATTCACACAGGCAAAGGATCTGACTCGATCTGCATCATTTAGAAATTATGACTAGCCAGATCGAGTCAAGTTAGGTGAGTATACAGGTGGACTATCCATCACATGCATTTTTTGCATGAAAATTAATTTGTGTTCCCGAGGGACAACGAGGCTGTATCTGAGTTAGTTTGTGCGCGAGATTCACACAGGCAAAGGATCTGACTCGATCTGCATCATTTAGAAATTATGACTAGCCAGATCGAGTCAAGTTAGGTGAGTATACAGGTGGACTATCCATCACATGCATTTTTTACATGAAAATTATTTTGTGTTCCCCACGCACAACGAGGCTGTATCTGAGCTAGTTTGTGCGTGAGATTCACACAGGCAAAAGATCTGACTCGATCTGCATCATTTAGAAATTATGACTAGCCAGATCGAGTCAAGTTAGGTGAGTATACAGGTAGTATTCGGTGGCGTATGTGTAACTTGTTTTAGTTTGGATTACTGTAGTAGATTTCTGAACTCAGGGAGAGTGTCCATCTGGTCTAGAGACTATGTGAGAATGAGACAAGCTTGGCACAAGATATATATCCTAGCGCTACCAAATGACGACTTGTTGTGTCAAAGATGTTCATGGTACACTAAACAGCATTCTAGAATCTTAAATGCTTAAATTCATTTGACGGCTTTAATAACTCGCCCCTAATGAAGTGACAGAGATGTCCTATGACTCCCAACATATTCCATTGGGATGGGAAGGGGGAGGCAAAGCAAATCCATAAACCGATAAATAAAAGTAAAAAAAAAAATCGCCAGTAATACGTCCATCAAACCAACACAATTTTCCAAACCAACTAGCAGTGGCAATTCCTGTTGTTAAATCCAACAGCGGGAGCACACCGAGCGAAGGATGGATGGACTTCCTTTATTACAATTGTTGTTGTTTACCACTTCATAAACACAATACAACAAAACAAGAAATGCGAGAATAACAAGTAAACAAACAAGCAAGCTGAAAATACTCATTTATTTATTCACTTGGAAAAATATTGGAAGTCATGTTAATTGGAATTTTCATTTTTCATGCTAGATTTGCAATTGAAATGCGCGCGTATCCTCCTCAGCCCCCAGGCTCCGGGCACCGGGTACCGGGAATGGCGTACGGCGTACGGCGTATTTGCGTCGGGCATTGTTCGTATTGCTTAATGTTTGCGTAAATGGAAATGCCAATATTCGAAGCTATTTATTTGTTTTCAATTGCTTTAACAATGCCTTTTTTTTTTTGAAATATTCGTACTTCGATTTTGCATGCAAATGTAGGAGTAGAGGGGCGCGGCGTAGAGTCCTGCTGGTAGAGTCCTGCTGGTGTGCAACATACTGCGGCATAGTGTAATTGTTTGAGGCTAAATTTTGTTGTTAGCGCTATTGACCCTTGGAGCTTGCTTTAATTGGTTGGTATGCGTTTTAACAGCAACTCATTACAATTGGTTGCCGGTTTGTCAATATGCTTTTTCTCAGTTCATTTGGTTTGTGTTGGGGTTGGTACTCGTTAAGGTTGGTTGACACATTTAGTACCTACTTGATTGTTTTTTTTTTTTGGTATTATTTAGGTCAAAACACTTTTCCTTCGGGGATGGTTTGGAAACCTTGTCGTAACCCCATGTTGTGAGAGAAAAATATGGATTGACATATACAACAGTCTCGAAGCTAGGATCAGATTGTGACAGTTCCTATCCTCTAAGGATAATGAAAAGTGACGGCAGTGGTCTTGTCTGTTGAGTTTTGCTTTCTTCCTGTCGTGGCGGATAGCTCTTGCAAAACCAAGTTTATTTATTCCTTTCGCAACATATTTGTTTTGAAGCAGACACTTCGGTGCTATATGATCGCATTGAAACCATGTGTGTTGGGATGTCTTGCTGCTGGAGAATGCAGTATCATATGCAAAGTACACATTCGGTTCGACTATGTTCACACGCTCAAGTGTGCAAGGACCAAAAGGAAATCGATAGTGGGGCACTAAAATTGCATAATGTTGCACAGATACTCGTACATGGGCAATGCGTTAAAATATTGAGATGAGATTTGTATAGTATGTGCACTGTGCTTTAGAAAAATATTTCTATTCGCATGTGCTCACTGAATTTTGCAGGATATTTTGCAACCCTTGGAACCGTAGATTTTAGGGGAATATGTCCCCAAGAATCAATAATATATCCACATACCTTGTTCAACATTTTTCAAGTTCCATTAAAATTAAAGGCTCTGTAACCACAGGAATACTACCATGAGTAGCAGGATTGGCAATTTTCTCATATTTCTATTCGATTTGGAAAGGTAAAATAGCATCTTTAGCATCAAACTAGAACCAGAGACCTTTCTAGCAAACATCGAATCGCCATCTCACCACTGATAGCAACCTGGACGAGCCACTCGACTGTCGAAAATTATGCAGTAAGACTGGGCATACGCTTTAATCTCCACTGATGTAAGTTTAACAACGTGAATGCTTGACTACATCTTTGTAAATCCCCGGGTTTTCCCAAGCCTTTGTATATTAGGCGAACTTTTCTTTAATAACCCAACGCCTAAGGTAAGTACGGTATGCAATCCGCAAACAGGACAAAAGGACTTTTAAACAACAAATACATTCAAAAAATCAAGCTTTCCAAAGCTGTGGTATCAAATCGACACCAAATCCGCTAAAATTGGATCTCAAGGATATTAGCCTGATCAACATCAATTCTAACCAACCATACCTCCAAAGTAAGTTGAACACGCTAGATCAACTGGGAAGTATTTTCTATGGTACTGAAGCTAGTAATATAGAGAAACGTTTTTAAACATACAGGGCCAGCTACTGTACCCTTCTAAAAATGCAGAACGAATCTCCAAAAAATCTGGTTGGGATGTACTCAACTTTGTTAGTTTTGAGGTACATTTGTCTAATTTAGACTCTAAGGTGAAATTTGACTAATATCACTGCTGTTCTCCATGTATTTGCTTTCAGTAAGGAATTTTTCAAGTCCAAGTATTTTTAAAAAACTGAAGATCCATTTTCTGTCCCAAGGGTCTCCGATTTGACTGCATTGACTGTAAACTTGACTTTAAATAGTAGTGATCGACAGGTGACTTGTCAACCTAGTCGTTTCCTCATTTATTCTTTTTTCTTAACCCCATCTCTACAGCTGATGAAATGACAACAATCATTCTTTCGAAGACTAATAGAAAAACTGATTTTGGAGCTTCTAGCTGGATACGGAAAAACGAGACCCAACTAGAGGCCCTACAGCTGCATCAGATCATCTTTAAACTCCCACAGTGAAATACTGAGTACTTTCGGAACAAAAATTGGAGGCGAGAATTAACTCAAAAACTCCATGACCTGTACGAAGACGGAGATATAGTCTTAGACTCTCATAAGCTTCGATTTTTTAATTTGGGCATATTCACTGAATGTACGACAAGTGCCACCAAAAAGAATCGTTAAGTAGAATCATAGGAATCTATAGACTACTGTGCATGCTAATGTGACAGACACAAAGCAGCAATAGATTAATGCAATGCTCTGCATAGAATTGCACACGACCAACTTATTGTCGTAGTCAACATTAAGATCAGGAGAAGTACAAAGACAAAGGACTAAAAGGAATTGAGAATAGAGAAGAACGAAGAGTGCCCTACATAGTCGAACGTCGAAGGAATCAAGGACTTTCCCGCAAAAGAGAGACATTCAGAATCATACCCTAAGTACACTGATACGTGGTTAAAACGATTACATAAAGTGTTGAGCTGATAAGTAATATAATGGATGCTTCAGTGAGTATTGACTCCAAGAGTTGGGGAGTCATATCCTACCGTCCATCTGACGGAACCAAATGATATCAGGAGGAGATATTATCAAGCCGAAGAATACGGATACAACCAAACTGACCGTATGGTCTCAGGATACCTGATGCGCAATCAACATGAATAATGAAGAACCAGGATCATTAAGAAAAATCTTAGTAACCGATTTACTTACTAGAAAAACATTTTTAAGTATCATCCAACAATTTCATTCACTATGCATGCAGGCAAATCATTCAGATCAATACAGACAGGACTCTCAAAATTTTATGAACGACGCAAGGACATAAGTAAGTGGAATATATGAAAATATGTAAATAAGTCGCGAATTGACTTACGGACGTTTGCTCCAAGCCATCTAGTCCACAATTTTTACTTTTCATTTAATTACTTCATCATTCGCTCCGCTATTGCTCCGCTACCACGCCCATTTCGTTCCTTGTTAAGATCCTTCACTGAACTATTGAATTTGTACTTACACCCTGATCAGACTGGCTAGGTTTAAGTTAATTATGTCGGATTTTGGCCCAATAAAACTGTCAAGAAACATTCGAGATTTTTGCATTCAAAATTTTTTCATTCCAAATTGTATTAGTTCTTGTAAATGTCATGTTCCTAGGAGGACTATGAATAGAGAAAGAGCTGGGTTTTAGTGAGTGGAAATCTTTACAGGATTCTCACCCTACAACCTTCGTCGAAGTTTTAAAAACCTTCAGTTATTAAAAATGGTTTAATTGCTTCGACTCGAACTCTGAAATGAAAATTAATTCATTTCAATTGGCAACCAGCTACCTCTCCAATGAAGTGAATATGTCCAAATTAGCTTTTTTAAATAATTCATTTTGTGCCAACTACAAGCAGCCAACCGAAGCCCCTCGACATATCTGTTCGATCCGCCCCTCCCCCCCCCCAAATCCCCATTCCGACGTTAATCGACGTGCAAAATTTAAATATGACTGCTTGCAGCCCTCTTCAAAACTAATTAATTTTCAATTGAAATTCCACTTGCGCAAATTAAATTCATGATTTTATATTGTGCTCCTCGTCCTGTGCACAGACAGATAGAGATAGAGCCACACACAGAGACAGAGAGAGAGAGAGAGAGAAAAGGAAAAAGAAAAAAAAAAACTTGAATGATGAATCCATTATCGGAGCAAGGAATCCATCGCCGTTCAAGCTTCCACCAAAAGAATGTATTACCCGAAAATGCACACAAATTGTACAATATCCTGTAACTGTAAGGATGCAATCCTATGTGCTGACCACCGACACAAGCTGACTGGGTTACCTTCCGGACGGACATACAGACAGTGTGGAGGATGTAGGGTGCGGTAGATGCTTTACTTATTACATTCCCTCAGCTGCAATTTGAAATTGGCCCTTGATATTCATGAATCGGTAGCTTTTCTACTTGATTACGTTTTTGCACAGTCAATGGTTGCCAGAGGTAGTAGTCCTTCTGACAGTGGTTCCAGCAGCCGTCCAACAACAATGACTTTAGGAAATTTTCATCTCGATTTGTATAGATCCTGTATGTTGTGTTTGGTGGGAGCAAAGGAACTGTTGAACACCATACCAGGGTGTTATGAGCACAAATGTACACCAACGAGTGTACGCCAGGGGAAGGATATTTAATGCATCGGGCCAAGAATGCGATAGTTAAATATGCATAGCTTGCATCCTTTTGAAAGGATAAAGATATGATGTTTTTATTGGGTTGCATATGTAATGGAATGGAAATAGTACGATAGTTGAGCTGGAGAATTCATTAATGACTTCTCTGTCAGGAGAACACCTAACCCATTCCCGTGTAAATCTTTTCTCAGATACTTTGCATATCCTTCGTTTCACATCACTGAGATTGGCACAAGTGTGGGATGTTAGCTAGTGTGCTTGTATTGATTTTGTTTTTGCGACGAATTTCATCTTTTGTAGTGAAATACCTTACAGGATACGCCCTCGACGCCGCACACACTTCCGATGAATTGTGTCTTTGGCAATTTCTGATGTGGTGGTGGGAGTGGAAGGAGGTCCTTGCCATAATCCGAATGCGTGTGTAGGCATTGTTGTAGGAGGAGGATAATAAAATATAAACAGGCGAGTAAGTGTGTTATTTTTCAAAATGCACTCTCGTTCAAGGAGCTTTGCACGTTTCCACAGCCATAATGAGAGGAGGACACAGGGAGTGGGAAGCACGTCAGATGGGATGACGTCGCTACTGATGCACTTTGAGGAAATTAATTGTGAGAAGGCACGCACAAGTGGTGTATGGTTTATAAAATAATCTCTACACTTCATGGCTTAAATGAAAATAGGCTTATACAGGGGCCTACAACAAACGGGGGTGGTGGGTATTTTGCGTGAGTGACGAAGGTCGGTGGCAACAAATACGAGACACCTACATAATTGAGTGCCATGTCGAAGGACATTAGTTGAAGAGAGGTTTTTGAAAATGAGGCAGAGGCTTGAAAACAGACTGAAATAGGTTTCTGCAAAGGAGGATATAATTTAGTCAATTGGTAGTTAGGTCTCAGACTGCGGTAATAGACCTCGGGGCGCTATCCCAGATTTATACTTTATGTAGCTTACACCGAGGGTTTGTCTGGGCAAATGCACTACTTCGAGGTGGACAGGGTAGAAATTTTAAAGAAAACATGTTTACACTAAAGAGTCCTTGATAGAAGCAGTATGAAGTATGTCACAATGTCGATTGGAGAAAAGGATACAACCATGAACTTTTCTCTTGTGACAGTTGAGTTTAGTTTAGGAAGGCTGTATGTGGGTGACCAGAGATTAACTCAACTGATTGGAGCCTTTTGTGAAGCGAGGAATGCCAAGAGATTATCGAGGGATTGTAAGGCGCTAAATGCATAAAATAGCAGTATTCTATGTGACATGGTCGTACAAGCTCAAAGCGGGTGCTACAGAGTCTGCAAAAGTATTAGGTGCTTCATAGGCAGTCCTCAACTAGGTTTTGAGAAAGAAGTTGATCTGTGATCGGTTCAGAATGACCAACCCTGCGTTCATAGCTTAACTCTGTCTGAAGATATACATAGCAAGTCAAGCCATTTTCCTATTCAATGGTTGGTCTGACTAATAGCATTCAACTTTAATAGAAGTAGTGAGGACCACAATCCCCTCACTAGTCTTGCAGTTGTTTGAAACATCGCTGTAACTAGGCAACCACCATAAAGAGTAATTTAAAAGAGCCTTTGGAGTAGAAGACCAAGACTCCAGGGACTTAACTGCCGTTTGGATGGTAATCAAGTCAGCAAATATTCCACATTTAGCCAGGAGGAGGCTTCCTTAATTGCTATGATTTGCACTGTCACAACTACATTAGGGGTAAGAAGAAATGATCAGATGATTAATTCACTTTGCTTTTGGAGCTGAAGACCAAAGCAACAGCATTATCCTAGTACCTACAGACAGGTATGCTACTCCAGAGGTTAGAGTCAAATTCCAGTTTCATCATGGGGGCGGTAAGTGGCACGGCATCAGATGAAACGTAATGTCTAATGCTTCAGAAGGAGCAAAGTAGCTAGTAGATTGAAGTGATCGTTCTGTATAAAATCAGGTACCAAATAGACCTGATATATTGCACGTACAGCAAGAGTTTGATAAGAGGTTGCATACAAAAGATTTAATGAACTGGACTATTCTTGTTTAGTAAGGATTGACCCTCGGAAGATCATACTAGGAAACTTTCCTAAGAATATTACAGTTTTGACAAAGGCTGCAAGTGGACATATCTTTGACTACTAAGTTCCAAAAAAAGGGGTTAAAACCTTGGAGTATTCCATGATTTGGTAGTATTCTTGTCAATGCATCACCCATTGTGTTTGGCTCTCATATGGCAAACTCCAAGGAAGTCACCATCGTCAATCCTTAGAGATTTTTTTGCAGTGCTATCTCGACTGATTTACTCGGGCTAATGCTCTGGCGTAGATAGAAATTAATCTAACTTTCCAAAACTTGATAGATTGGAGGCTTGAACTCTTTCAAACATAGTGCTTGCTTTTCAAAAGCCGTTGTACAGGATCATCTAAAAAGAGGCATCATTTCAATCAAATCAAAGAAGCACGCAACCATTTTATGAAAAGTGGTGATATTTTTATTTTAACAGAAAGTACTTACAAGCTCTGAAGGAAGAAATGAAATACAAACTTGACCAAATATCATCCCACAAATAGTCAATCTTTTCATCAAATTTGTCATAAAATTTCAAACGCAATTTGGCCATCATTTTACGAGCTGTGTTGCTACCGTTGCGATATTTTGAAATGACCCAGCTGGAGGTGTAGAACTTAGAATCTTCAAATCACTAATGTCTCCGAAACATTTAAATATTTTGATCAAATTTACTATAGTTGTGCAATAATTTTTTTGATTTTCCTTATTTTTTCACCAATTTTGCAGAGAATTTTCCCTATTTTAGCACATTCTGTGAGTATCTAGGAATTTATATAAAAAACCTCCTAGTTTTTTCTTTTGAAAAAGAATCACAATAATACTTAAATAATTGATAGTGACACGAAATCAAAAATGACACCTCTTGTGTCACAACAAGCGCCTTCAGATGGAACACATTATAACTATTTTAGAGCACACGTTTGCGCTGTGTTCCTGGCTCACAACATTGCAGCCAAGTAGAACTGTGTACATTATTCTCGAATGCAAATACGATCTCATTACTAGAATAATAGAACTGTGACGGAATCACAACTAATTATTATCGGTTTCCTCATTAGAAGTTCTGTTAATTACCAACATTGTTGACCATGGAAACCACTGGTAGAGTTACGAATACATGCAAAGTGCAGGATTATTTGGTTCAATTTACATATTACAGTGTATATCCTCATTCTAAGAATATAGCTTATGACCACTTTACAGATTTCCTTCTAGGAATTGAAGCACCAAGGGTTATACAAAAGGAACAAACAATCAATTAACTAACGACTTTGTAGGATGCAACATCCCTAGATTACACCATCCTGTTGACAGGAGTCGTTTACGAGAAACCGAAAATTTGGATGAACTAGCCAGAGTAGACTCACATTAAGGCTTCTCGTAGGGGCTTCCTGAGGATAATACATGGCTTAGCACTCTAAACACCGAATTAGAAATCGAATCCAATTGACTAACTGGTCATGGTATCTATTGCATATACATAGGTACATGGTCAGTCTAAGACAAACGTGATACTTAGTCGCAGGGATATTCAAACAGCTATTGGTGTCGTGACAAAACTAGAATCCCTAGGACTAACCCACAACGATTTCTGAAAAAATACGGAGAATTCATTTGCCTTGCACTAAAGATAGAAAAAAAGGCACTCCTGTCAGCACGAGGCAGAAATAGCAAGAACGTAACTGCTTCGGTGGCGTATACGTAATATTTTTTTTCAAAAATTTTCAATAATTTTCATTTCTGGACGATCAATGAAACAAACTCCTGAGCTTCATGCAATGTTTCTGGGTAATGTAGATCAGCCACTGAGGATTGAAATAAGGTTCTTAAGCCAACAGTCTCTTAGCAAGTCTAAGTGAGCCTTTGAGAATTCTTGTCAACAAGGGCCAATGACCTGACGTTTTCTAAAGTGTAGTACTTGCCATTCATTGACTCCTTAAAATGTTTCAAAGGCAATTGTTATGGCTTCTGATGGGTAAAGACACAATAAGGAATGTTCACATGGCTCTCCATTAAAAAATAGCCTAAAAGGCTCAATTTCACTTTAAAATAAATGACCACCCCTTTGCTAGACTATCCACTTAGGGACTGGTGATTCAATTAAACCACCAAAGGACATTTTTTGCATAACACATACCACAGTAACATTCCACCAAAGTTCTCCGTTGTCAATTTGAAAGAATTCCGTTCCAGCAAGGACCTTGTATCTGAACTTATTTACCCTTTTGCCTGACAATATGAAACTAAACTTTTCTACGGTTTCATATGTACTTTCTAAAAACAGCCCTATGTACACTCTTTCCGGTCCGCGTTTTAGAACCAAAAGGAGGGTAAACTTTGGTTAAAAAAAAAAGTAAAAATGAAAAAATAAAAATTATTTTAAAAGTGCTACAATGGCGTAGACATAAAACTCAAAATAAACCCGTAAGTGAGCATTTTAAAGTATATTTATAAAAGTAGTTACATAGACCGAAACGACTGCAGTAACTTCATGGCATCCTTGGTACGCCGGAGGCTATACCGAGACCATTCGCACACAAACACACACAATGCAGAGGTGGAAATGCTAAAAGTTTTATTGTAACATTTTATTTTCTCGTTTCAGTATTGTTTGCTCCCGCTCCTTCTATGTATCCTGTCTGTATGAGTGTGTGTTAAGGGTTTTTTTTTTTTGCTGTACCCCTTGGACAGGGGGTAACACACAAAGGAGCACAAAAGTACATAAACATCTAAAAACTTTAAATTGCCCATTGGCGTAGTTCAAGTCTGAAACTCTAATGTAATTATTGTCGTTTTTACGTTAGGACACTTCTGGCCAACTACAACGAATAGGTTTCATGAAATTTATTGCAGCAGTGAACACATGTATGAGATATTTTTGTTTACATAAAAATGTATCTTTTGGCCAAAAGGAAGAAGTTAATTTGAACAGTGAATTTGGATTTAAATAGTTGCACAAAGTTATGCTGTGCGAATATTTGCGTTAAGTGTGCATTACAAAGGTTATTAGATTGTCTGTGTTTGACTTGGCAGCATGCAGGAGTTTAAAAGGGTTTTGATTTAACTGATTTTGGACTTTTTCGAGATTTGTTTAGAACATTTATTTGTAGAATACTTTGTAAATTCTGGTTGTAGCTTAGGGAGGGTAGTTGATATTCAACCTCTTTTTTGAGTTCAAGTTTGTTTTCATTGGTTTTAATAACCTTCCACATTGCATTAGATGTAGCAAGTCTTAAATCAATGTACGTCCTGTATGATACCACAAGGATCTAGGATCCACAAAACCTATTCGCAGAACTGGCCGGATCTTGTTATGTTGCGCTAGATGTTGATGTTCACATTGACCGATTCGCCGGTCTTAAGTGTGTCCTTTTCCAGTTTGTCACATCCGAAGGAAGTGGAATGTACCTGGTTTACTTGCCCTGTAATGCCACATATAATGTAAGTGATGAGGAAATTTTTCAATCTGGTTGGACAGGAAGAGTATTTTTGATCCAGCTAAGTTCAGCTTAGGAGGGTGGCAGCAAGTTTCTGAGCTTCTCCAAGGACTTCGTGTAACAACTTTTGTTTTAAAGACGATTTACTGATCCAAGTTTGCTGAACTAATGTGATGTCTTATCTGATTTTATTTTACCAGGGATTAATCAAATTGAAATTCAGCATCCTTACAACAATTGCTTTCAAATTCTTCCATAGTTACGGTTGCTTCAACTCTGTCCCATTCCAGCTAAGAAATCGTCATGAATGGCGTATTAGAGTCACTGAAACGTCGTAAATATCGCTACGAAGCAAGGGAAGGGGTTTCATATTCAGAGAAAGGTCTCTTGAAGTGTAACTATATCACTTAGTTTCTCATGATGTTATCGACTGCAATCTTCCATCTACTTCAGTTCTGGGCACGATGCTCCCAGTCTACCAGGTCAGATTGCTTAAACTCTCTAGCTGACATTCGGTCTTCCTTGTCGCCTCGAATCTGAGGTCTCGAGTTGGGAAAATGCCTTGGCATGAGTGTTTTTATCTAGAATCTACTTATCGAGAATCCCTACTTATCGTCCAGCATTTGTCACCATAGAATAGGACTAATATTTTGCAGAGTCCCACTTCCGTTTTTTCAAGCTAAGCAGTGGTTTGCGCACAGAATCTATGCTTCCGTGCACATCCCAGCAGCAGCTGAATGTTTTTGAAAGTATTTTTTAAAACCGATCACTGACACGCCCATTATTAAAAAAAAATAGTTCTTAACTTTTGCATTAAAAAACAGAAAATACAGATATGAATCCTATTGAGGCTTTTTTTGTAAAAAAAAAGAATTTTGCTAGAGCTGCTGCTGCTAAGTTCATTTATCTAGACTCTAGTTCCCTTCAACAAGGCATGGATAGTTTTTCCAGCTGGTGGCTTAAAAATAGCTTAGAACTCAACATCGCCAAATGCCAATCTATAACTTTTTCGCGCAGGTTCAACCTCTCAACTTCATCTTCTCGATGAACAACCTGCAGGCACAGTTCAATCTCTTCGTGACTTTAGTATTTTGTGCGACAGTGTGATTCGACAGTGACACTCAATTTTGCCAAACGATGGTGCAAAGAATTGTTCAATGCTTACGTGACCGAATCAGCGTACATTGCCATTGTTTGCCCTCTCATGTTTGCCCAACTGAGCATGGTCCTTACAGCAAGTTCATGTCTATAGAATTAAGAACATTTAATGCCGTTTCCTTCGTTTTGTCCTTCGAGGTTAACTCTCAAACGACCCCTCATCACGCTTGCCTTTGAAGACTGCCGCAATATCATCAATTTCACAGGCCTAATTGGATCTATGTAGTTTTTTCTACATTAACCCTTGTAACTTTTCTATCTACCGACTCGCCGTACCCTTCTAAAGGACCAATTTCCAATTTTTTAAGAAAAGTTAACTCAAATCTTTTCATTTTCAACTTGAACCACAAAACTCCTCGCCTTAAACACGATGTCCTTCACTCGTCTCCTTACTCTGAAAACCCCAGCTCGTAAGCTTAGTTTTAGTTTACATTAAGTCGGAATAAAAGGGGAGTTTCGCTCCGCCAAAATTAGAAAATTTAATTCTCTAAACTCCATCTTTGAGTACTTTAATCGATGACTGCCACGCCCATTTTTTTTACCATATTGTCTTAATGACAGTAGTAATGAATTCGATCACATTCAATTCTGAGTAGATTTGGTTTAGACCCCTAACAAAGTACGAGGACATACTTTGTCTTCAGCTAGATATCGAGTAAGAGCCCATCCAAATAACAGTCTAGAACAGTCAAAGCACCTTTACACACATTGATTGCATTAGTTGATGATTTCGAAACTAATCCTGATTTCAGAGATACACGTCGCCTATAATCTCTGGCTTTGACATCATGAAGAGTCAATAAAAACCTCTACAGGACCTCAGGGAGACCCTTCAAACATGTAGTCTCTATCTTTTAAGAAAACGTCTTTCTTAATTAGTCAGCACAACCATTTAAAGTCATCTAGAATCGCTCTTTAGTAATCCTGTACATTAGAAAGTCAAGAGTAGATAGAAAGCAAGCCTTCCCAGATATTTACATTACTACTCATAGCAGGGACTTCAAACATTCGTGGGAGCTTTGTGTATAAGGAAAAGATTTATAAAACGACCCCTAAATGGCTAAGCTACAAAGAGTCTTAAAGAACTAAAGTGGAATCACAATAGAGGAAGACTGCCCTTAAAAGGAAAAAACGGACTTCTTAGTTACTAAGTGTACAAACCAGGGGACACTAGTTAAGTGAGGGACTGCTGAACGAAAATCAAGCTTAGCTAGGACCTTAACTCTCTAGAAAGTAACAAAATATGGCCCTAAGTCCAAATTTAGCTGCAGTGACTACAGTCTGATTTTCGAAAATATCGAGGAGGGTATAGGAAAGCACGCTGTATAAGTTCAAAGTGTGGAGGCATGGAGATTAGTGTGCCAAACAAGTCTTTCATTTCATTTTCATTTTTTACTACAACCCCTGGGAGTATTGGCTACTAATTCTTAAGCAACTAACTTGCTGCAAAAGGCTAATTGCAAATATTTACCAACACGCACCTCAATCAAAAACCATGTCATCGCCTGCATTTACTCGTAATTACTTCACGACACTTAAACGGCTAGTTTAACACCCAGACGACAATTTCCCAGGAGTTTAAGAGTCCTCTTTGTTTAGATAAATTACTGCAACCCATTAATGTACTCAACTATGGGATTAAAACCATTTCACGTGCAATAAACGTTTAATAAAGACCCGAATTCGTTTTCTTTGCAAATGAGTCCAACAACACTCGTATAAGGACCTGCCTTCGCAGTCGCGGTCCTCTGATGAATAATAGAATGACTAATTTTTTTGAATTACTTCATTGACCGTAAAAGCGCTACTTGTTCCATTCCTCGAGTGAAGCGTTAGTAGTCGGCTTTAAGGCTTTACGATTGGTCATAAAAAACGTTCATCAAATAAAGGGCCAGGATTGTGTATTATTTTTTTTTATGTTTAAAACCAGGCACTGATTGACGGCAGAAGAGAGGGTTTCAAATCCATATCCTAAGTCAAATTGCTTCCATCCTCTTATTAGCTATACATCCACCCACGGAAGGGAGGGGAAAAAAAAGAAAAAAAGATAAATTCATCATCTCCCCAACCTCCGCATTGAGTCCTTGAGAAAATTTTGAAGAAAATATATTCCTTTTCTATTTTGCAAATGTTCATTGTTAAAACATTGAAGAGCAGCACGAGTAAATGGTGAATTTCCCAAAAGGATTATTCAGAGCTTTTCGGGTGGTAGGTAGGCCGATAAGGACCAGACAAAATAGCAACCCGAAAAATACCTTCCATTGTGAACGATATGCCTTGGCAATAACAATTCGGGTCATTTGTCTTCGTTCCGAGTGTGCCGAAAAGTTTGTTGTCACTGTCTGTTGAATTTTGAATTTTTCGCTTTTTTTTGTTTTTTTTTTTAATTTCTTCCTGTTGATATGTAATGTAATTAGAAAATGTTTCAAGTGTACTACAACGGTAGTTGATGGTGTTTTGAAATAGGTCTAAAGAGGGTAGGCTCGAAAGTTAATTTTCAAATTGAAAATTTATTGCATTGAGTTTCTGGTTTCTTTGTTTTTTTGGGGTTTCTTCCCCAACCCATCTTATGATTAATGTTTGGGGAAGTCCTTTTTTTGTTGATTAATTAAATTCGAAGTTGTGAAGGACTACCACTGGAGCCTTTAGATTTGAGCGCAGATTTGCGCTGCGTGATAAAAATGCGTATCCTAACTATCTGTGCGTTGTGTTGTCACGTGTTGGTACGTTATCAGGTACAGAAAGACAAAAAAGAAACAAAAAAAAAAAAAGCCGAAAAATTTTACCATCTATGTGTGTACGTGAAGGATACACAATATATTCATTTACCGAATCTGAGTACACAGGCATTCTCGGTATCTTAATGTCTGCATCACGTAACCAAGCGAAACAGGAAGAAATTCGCGTGGACGACTTGACACCGTAATAGTAATATATGGGGGCACGTGTGGAAGGATATTGTGTAATGTATGTAAAAGGACCCCTCATTGCGTGTCAGTTTCTTTGCATTATTCATTTTGTTTCGTTGAGTACCATCATTACCAGCGCACAGAGGCGACAGTTTGAAATTTTATCCTGTGCCCTCATAAAAGGGCAAAAGCCTAATATTTATCGGTTAAGAGAGGATAAGATGAATCTTGAATTATGTAAATTGTGATGAATTACAGTGGTAATCATGGTGTTGTACGACTGATTGGAATTGCCAATTTAGATTATTATTATCCGCTTAAACGAATTTTAAATTTTTTCGTTATTCGATCTGGTTCTCATGTCAACAACATTCTCATATCCCACATCAAGTATTAGTCTTGTTTCACACGACGTTTGGTACAAAAAGGGACTTAAAACAAACGAGACCTTTTCGAATCTCCAGATGTCAGCTATAGTAGGCGGCTACCATGTACGCAATGTTCTGAAAAAGAGACTATGGAACCCAGAGAAACTTGTACGTAAAAGTGCTAGATATGTCGTGGTCAATTGGACTTCTGAGCCATACACGTCTATTCAAAGGATGTATCTCTGGACGTTGCAGAGGTTAGAGCGAGGACTCTCTTTAATACTAGATCAGGGAAAAATAAGGACGCTTTCATAGAAAACAAGGTAGACGTTGAAACCATCGGCTTAAAGCAAATCGCCCAGATTGGTCTACGAGCAGAAAGCGCCTGGAATGTATAGAGAAAATGAGGCGTCGTTTTATTTTCGTCCTCGTTCATGCAACGTGCACAAAAGTCATGCCTAAACATGTCAGAATCACATCAGTTCCTCGTGGGCTCTTCCTGGGGCCAATACATCACTTCGCACTCTGAACAAGAATAGAGATCGAAGCCAGAGAGGAGGCTAGAAGACTATGGTATATAATATATCGACATGGTCAGTCAATGATCAAATGAGATCTGCAGATCTCATCAGGTGGCTAATAGGCAATAGTGTAGCATGGCTGGGACTACCCCTCAATGATTTTTACAGAAGATAGAGAGGATCTATTCGTCATTTTCTATATAAATTTGTAATTGGGTCTAAGTCTAAGTGAATCGTTGACAATTTCCATCCACAAGGGATTGACCCATTTTCCTCACCTAACCCAAAAAAATGAGGAGGCCCAGTCTGATGGAGTGCGTACCAAATGTACAGTGTCAGGTTATAAAACCCTTATATGATTGATTGCTTTCAAGGGCTTTTCTATCTGATTCGAGAACTGAAGCATTTCTAATCCGGCTTGGGCTAGATTAGGAGTTGCCTCCTACCTGGCGAGTTCGAGGTTCAAGGTCGTCATTGTATTTGAATCTTTGTACTTTATTGAATCTTTTTCTCATGTTGACTAGACTGTTCCATTTTGGGAACGCAATTGCTTTTCAGAATTTTCTCAAGATTTCGGGTCTGTCGTTCCAGTGCTTGATATGGTGGAGAGCATTCAACAACTAGTCTCTAAAATTTCGTCAGACCAGCATATGCCTATAAAAGAAGAATTTGCGGCAATCTCTTGAACAACATCACATTCAAAATATTATCTGTCATGCTGTGTGAACGCCTATCAGATCAGACCCTATTAGTGTAGTTTCAGGAAAGTCAACAGTCGCTCAAATGTTTACATTCTGAAAGATCCTGGATTACACCCAAGAATCCAAAATCCATACTCATCACCATTTTTTCGATTTCAAGGCTGCATATGACAGCTTCTATAGATGAGGTACATAGAACTATGTCTAGCTTTGACACCTCTGCCAAACTCATTCGGGTGATGACGATGGAGAACTCTAACTGCTTCATCAAGGTGAGTAACGAATTCAACAAGATTTTGGTGTCAAAAAAAGGAGTTAGACAAGGTGACACGCTGTCATGTCATTTTTTCAACATCGTATTTGAAAGGATTGCACGCAGTTTACAAATCCATACCAGAGGCAGGATTTTTCAAAAAATTGTGCAACTACAGGCGTATGACGACGATATTGACATTATTGGCAAAACATATATGGCCATGACTGTCGGATTTCTTAGTTTTGAGCTAGAAGCTGCGGAAATTGGTTTGGCAATAAATGACGGCAAAACTAAGTATATGCTGTCAACAAGAAGGGACACAACATTGACGAATCGGACAGAATGTCACAAGGGACTTTGTCCACCTTAGGTTTGCTGTAAATTCTGACAATGACATCTCAGCAGAAATTAGATGAATAATAGCTCTTCACAATCGCTGTTTCTTCGACCTAAGAAGTCAGTAGTGTTGCAGAGGCTTGTCATGAATAACTAAGGAGATTCTATGTAGGAACTTGGTCATCCCAGTTCTGCAGTTCTGCATGGCCCTGAAACTTGAATTCTAGAGAAAACCACTTTATGTTAAATGATCTCATTTGTGTTCATGGGCTTTGGAGGAGGACATTCAACGACTATAAAGAACATCAGTTGTCTAAGATGCCTAGGACATGTAGAGAAGTTGGATACTAATGCTCAGGCTCGTAGAGTTCAATCTGAAGTGACAACTCTATAAAACAAAACTTCACTTCAGATGAAGCGCACAAGTAGAGGGTCAGGCTGATCCCGCACTGTAGCGTCACCTAAGTAAATAAGTTAACCGTGGGTAGCATGTAGCAAGAAAACAAGCTCCTTCTTCCCTTTGAGAATCATAAACATATTGATCATCATGCCAGATGCATGGTATTCCCAATGCCACACCCCCTTTAGAAGCCCTGAACTGATCCATTAGTTAGTTCATTATATCTGAATAGGATAACGTCTTGCAGAGGTTGACTCTTTCTACCTGATCAGCAATAGTTGGATCCCTTTTTCACAGTGAATGCTTGGACCTAGGTCACCGAAGTTTAGGTAATTTTCTTAAGGAAAACCATTCCTATTAAACGCCTGACTATACAGAATTCAGGATTTTACTCTTTAATCTTAAAGCAATTCAATATCCTTTATTTTGAAACGTAATAGATGCATACTTGTCCTTTCATCAAAATAGTATCTGATGGGGAAAATATTCCAAGAATTTGATGTTTCCAAAGAGCTTACGCTATTTTCCAATGATCCAAGGATTTTTAAACTCAAACCCATCCTCACATGCGTGTATCTACATACATATTTTTAACGCTACCAACAATAACAATCGATCCCCTTCCTTCGGGATAGAAAATCAAAGACGAAAAGCTATGCAAAAGGGATGCGGATGAAATCTCATTTTTGGAATATCTTGCAAATTGTGTGGAAAATGTTTAGTCTTACCCCACGCAAGGCTTAAAACTGAGTACAAATACTTGAAAATAAGATTCTGGGATACCCTTGGAAAAATCTTACATTTTTTTTCATTCTATTTTCCAAATGATGCATGTTTTCTTCGTGATTGATGGGATTTGTTTTGTCGAACAGAGGGGATATCCTTATTATCCGAAGTGTTAACTTGTTTAAGAAGGTATCTTTTTTTTTTTTTTTGGTTTTCAAAAGAATGGGGTTAGTCATATACAAAACGTGATTGCCTGCTAGAAGGGAAATGTACCAGTTCCCTTTTTTGCTGTAAATTCAATATCTCAGCTCCACAGGATGAATGAAGTATAAGCCATCCGTGGACTTGTTATAAAGTTCCTCGTTTAGAGAGATTCGATGTAGTTTCCCGGAATCGGAGCAACCATTTTGAGTATTTATTCAATGAGTCTTAAAGGATTAGGAACCTTTAGTTTATGCATGCCATTCGTTTCGCCTTGGAATGTACACATTTGTGTCACCAATGTGGATTATGAGTATTTCACAGACGATGTAGTAAATCCTTAAAATAAATAGCACCATCTTATCCCGTAATTGATTTAAACTTTAACTAGTCGGGTCATTGGATCCTGCTGATAGTTCTGGCAAAGGATTAGCTGTGTTCCTCCTTAGCACGATTTTATGTGTGTATAGCTAACAATTGTGTTAGATAGTTTCGGACCGATAACGACTGCTAATGGTCGACATTGCGTAAACACATTGTGTAAGCCTGTACCAATACCAAAGCACTAAGAGGAAGATGAACGAAAAATTAAATGAAGGCAAAGCTATGCACGTTTGCTACTCCGGCTACGTGCCTTGAATTTAATCTCAAGAATCTCACAATAGAATAACAAATTAAAGCGTAATCGAAACGTTTATGGTTAATTGGTTTTGATACATTCTGCTGCCGCCTAAAGGAGATACAGATTAGGTGGCCAATTGGCTGAAATTTGTTAGAAAAAAAAGATACAAATTTCTCCTCGCGACACATTTAATTGATTTTATGGCAAACATGCTGGGAAAATGAACTTTGCCATCCCTGTCTATACCGTAAAGTTCATTAGTACTTCCGCTTAATTTGTAAACCATAAATCTCATCAAATCTATAAACTAAATCCACAGACTTAGCAGCGGTTGAGTGCACAACAAACTGCTTCAATGTGTCCAGCAGTCCAGCAGTCCAGCATCAACCACGTAACTGGTTCAACCTCAAAAGGCTTTTATTGATTTTTTTTTCCTTTTTTTTTGCTCCCTGTCTGGTAGTATCCTACCTCATCCAAACAATGAAAGGGAATCCTTTTTTTTTTCGTTCATTCGTTCTGTGTGTTATAATCACTACCAATCCCAATCCCAATCCAAATGAAACAGTGTTCAGCCACTTCTTTCGCTCTTAGGACATAATTGGAAGGATTTTAGCCAGAAAATCCAACTTCAATAATAGAATTAAACGTCAATACCAGTGTCTTGAGGGGTGAACTGTCAATTAAGCGCGAATTGTTTGCTATTTTATGGACCATCGTTATCCTGACAGAGCCAAACGAATCAAGGATGCGAAATTATATCATTTTCAAACGAAAGTTAAAACAAACAAGGAAACGAAAAATAACAAAAAAATTCTGTTAACAACAAAAACAAGTAAAAAAAAAAGAAAAAACCAAATGAGAAACGGCCATGAAAGCATTTCACCAATAAGGGCTCACCGCAAATGTCCTCCACCCATGCGAACCTGCGGTTTATCCTTCTGACGTTGAATTTTCACACTTTTTTCTGTTTTCATTTTTTAAAAGATATTTAATTAAAATGAAGGCTCATTGGTATTCAACCATGGCAATGTGGGGATGTGGGTTCTGTGGTTTTTTGTTTTTTTTTTAATGTTTTTGTATTCTCCATGTCTGGTTGTGTGGGGCTTAGTCCTGCAAAAGCTAATGAATAATAGGAAACGTCTTCATGTAACAGTGGTCGGAGAATAGGAAAACGCATTAAAATTAATTATTTTAATTTATTTTTATTGCAGCATTGTATTCGACAATAGGTCGGTCCTTCGGTGATAATTGGAAACGGGGAAGTTCATAAGAAATCAGGTGCAGGACCTTTTTTTTTACACTGGGCTTGGAAATCCAATTATAATCACCTGGCAGTCGGTCGAGTGGAAAGTGTTTCCCTATATACTATATACACAATGTTATAAGGAAGAAATCCATCCTGAATAGATTGTGTGTGTTTCGGAGATGGTTTCCTATTATAAACCTTTTTTTTTTTGTGTTGCTTCCCAAGGATATTGATTTCGTGTTAAGCAGTCGAGGCTTTGGATTAATTTTTAATATACCATTAAGGTAGTGAATTTGTATTTTTCCTTTTGACTAAGTGATATTCCGGTGACAGGATTAGTGGTCTGCGAGGTACTTTGAGAGCATTTAGGGGTTGGGATGGAGGTGTTTTTGACAGCCTATTGCCGACTGGAGACACGTCAAAGTCATAAAGCGGTAGCCTGGGCAATTTGACGTTTTTGTGATACGAATGGCTTTTATTTGTTTGCTAACCCCTTGTTTCAGAACATTTCATTTTCCTATTAGTTCCCTCTTCACTGGTGGAGTGGAGATTAAACAAATCCTTTTACATTCCCTGTTCGCTGTCAATATCACTTATTTTTCTGTCTGTTGAAATGTAGTCCGTTTATGGGTTTCGGTTTTATGTGTCTACTTTAGTACCAGCCTCCAGGAGTGCTATATGAACGGTTCTCGTTGTCGGTGGTCCTGCTTGTTACGAATATTTCCATTGTTCTTGGTCAGATTTCTGGGAGTATTTTGGTTGGTTATTATCTTCTAGCCTTCAAGACTATAAACGTTACCAGATATGACTTTTCGAAAGTTGTGGTTTGAAAAGCATGGCTTCGTCGTGTCATACTCATCAGAGCTGTAAATGGAGAGTGGGTGTTGCATCTCATTTTATGTATGTCTAAGCTTTGCAGATGCGGACTGTGGACACCGTGTTATGGCAAAGGATAACAGAGGAGCCCTGCAAGGTCGCTGACTCTCTGTTGGATGCTTTCAATAGTTCAAACATCAACGCTTAGGGATACGAGGATGATGTTGCCGTACTTTTTTTCGAGGTATATTTACAGAATGTCTGTGCTAAGGCGCAGATAGCATTTGCACTAAGAATAGGTTTTCGGTCAATCTTTTGAAAACTGAGGCTATTCTCTTTACAAGAAGGAGAGTTGTGATCGGTTCGAGTCAGCCAGTCAATATCCAGATTTCTGATGAACTGAAATGTCTTGGAGTAATCATGAAAAAGAAACTTCTTTGGCAGTGTGAAGGTGCTTTTGGCAAAACATGGGACTTATTATCGAAAACGGTCCTCTAGGTACGATAAGACCTTTTCTGTTGTTCGGTGGAGAGGCTGGGTTTTGATATCATTCGTACTGGAGTTTCGATGATCTTGCGTGACACTTATTCTACGATTCTGTTCCCAAGGATATGCCATCTGATGCAATGATACAGGAACACCGGCTTCTGCGCAATTTTAGAGTCGACTTTCCTTGCGCTCAAGACCGGCTTCAATCAGAGTCTGAGTTTGGATTGGAGTGTAGTCGAATCTTTACGGGTGGCTCCAAAACTAGTCAAGGATCCTGCGATGGTACCTTCGTGGTGGAGACTGAAAGGACTAGACTTCACTACTCGTTAGGCAGCGGTGACTCTATTTTTTAAGCGAAGATCAATGATATCCTAATGGCTGCTGACTGTACTGTTAAGAGAAGGAGGCGGCGTTGTAACATTTGCAGCACTTAAGGTCTGAACTTTTGAACTTTTGTCTGGCTTGTAGGTCAGAAAAATGAAATCTCCGATCAGATTGCTAAGCAAGATTTAGAAGATGATTTTTAAGGACCTGAACCCTAGTTCCGGCTTACTGAGTACAGAGCTTTCCACGATGCAGGCAGACTACATGTAAGATCTCGAACGTGTGTGAGAAATGACAGCTCATTATTATTCTTACCGGACACTTTCCTTTTGACAAGCTAGGCTTAAGAGCCACTTCTGTCTGTGACGCTTGTGGATAGGGAGACGCTACATACTTGGGATTATATCCCTTGATAGTGTTCTGTCTTTGTTCGGATCAAGTGGTGGATTTTTAGTGGTGATGTGGTGAGTGCTGATATTGTAAGGTCCTCATCTCTAAGGAGCATGAATTCATAGTTTTAACTGTCCTTCTTACTGAGACTTGGAAATGCTGTCAAAGGTAAATTTCCTGACATTGCCAGACCCCGGATGGTTAGAAGAGAAAGTTGTTTTAAAGAATGTTTTCCCTCCATTAAGTCACTTCCTGATTTCAGGATTAAGGACTATATAAATTCTTTCAGTACTGAAAAGTCTGTTTGTCTACAATCATCAAAGTGAGTGATGATGAATCTAATTGTGTCATAATTTTTGAGTCCTTTTCAGATGACATCTCAAAGGGTCTCTTCAAACTATTGTCTGGTGATCCACACTATGTCCTCAGCTAGATAGTTGATGACAAGTTTGGTTACCATGTCAAAAGCCTATCTATTGCAAAGTTTGAGATTGTCAATTCTGTGTACAACTGTCCTTTTTAATGGATTTGAACACTTATTTCCTTGCAATAATGTGCACTGACGTTCCTACCTAACTTTAAGGTCAAAGCGATGAATAAACACTTCTGCAACAAGTTCTCCATACAAAAGGTAAATACGATGCGAAGTCAAATCAAAAGTTGAAGACAGGATAAAAGGAAGACAAACAAAGCAGGAAGGAAACAAATCAAACACAACCATTCAAAGCCGAAAGACATCGTAAGTCACCCCTTCTTTGGGGAAGACCATGTTGAGGTACTCCAGGACACTTGGATTCGATAATCGGACTATGGAGGGAGGTGGTATAATGAGTTTAGGGATTAAGTTGGGTTCGAATTTCAATCTGGTTGTAATGAGTGCTTAGCCTCTTTGATATTTTTTAAGAATCCACTCCTAAGGGGAGCATAGTGATAGTACGTGACACAGGTACGAAGTGTCTCAAAAACTAGAATTTGTGGGGATCCTTTCTGTGTGGATTGGATGGTAATGTGTGTTTCTCATGAGTATGTGTCTTTTTTGTTGATGGAGTTTGAAGGAGAAGACTCATTGATGTGTTATACTGGCTCTGATATACATACAATCAAATGAGATTCGTAATCGTCTTCCCAAATGGGTAGGATAGGACATGCAGAGTTTGGTCAGGTCTGGTAAAGATATACTCATTTGTTTTGCAGTATAAATATGTACTGGAGCCTTCGATTTCATAAGTCCTGTGTCACAGTCCAAAACCTTGAGGTTTGCCCTTTTTAAACCATGTTTGCGCTTAAAATGCGATACTAGTACAAAAGGTTCTACAGAGTCTCATAACAATGTCTAAGATTGAACTTGGGTGATCTAGGTTTGGGGATAATTGGTTCGCAAAAAAGTACACTCACCTTATGGAGTACCACTTCCTCCTAAAATATAATCCTGTTCACTTCACAGCACATTTCCCAATCATATTCCGTCGAACCACTTGTGCAACCAAAAATAAAATAGCAGACCTTTATTAATCTGAACAAAACCATTCGACCCAGTCTAAGATGAGAACAAGGACATTAATGTACCTATCGCAGTGCATTCATTACAAAAGAAATCCTTTCAACAATAATGTAAAATGCAAAACCACTTACAATGCATTACTTCACCACTTTTGCCATTCTGTTGAAAGTATCGCATCCATTAACCCTCTCTATTTGCTTTTTTGTTTGTCGTCCTTTTTCATTCTATTCATGCCAATATTGATAATTGTATTTCGAAGTGAGTATGAAGTAAAACACTTGAAGGAATATACTCTCAACTGACTGGCATTATGGTAGTAATTGATTTCCAATGGGGGAGGACCACTTACAAGGATTGTACAGTTCCAGATGGGGTGTTCCTTACATTGACTTTAAAGACATTTTTCTTATTTCTTTATGCAATTGCATTAAGTCCTTAACAGAATGGAACTAGCATTGGGTTTTCAATAAATAAAAATAAGAAATAAATGGAAGAATTCCACATCAAGGATATCTCAAGAAATGTCAGAACGTCTTTTTAAAAAAGCTCTCAGACATCATTTTAAAATTATTGTCGAGAACGAGTTCTAAATTCGAAGTGTATATATTTTTTTAAGGGTCATATGGTCCAGACCGAGTCTGTTATAAAAAGGATCAAAATTCTTTTTAAAGTCAAAGGACCTTCCTTGAACATCGACTCTCAAGTCAAATGTTTGAAGGAAGGATGTGTACATGGCAGAGTATGAACTCTGTATGACCAGTTCACAAGGCAAGGTCTGTAGGACTCTCGTACTAAAGCACTAAGAATTGTGGAAGGATAGAGTGTAATACCTTGTTCAACTTATTTATACAATCACGGTGCAGAAATTACTCTGTTCTTGAAACATCAAATGGGCATCGTTCCCAATAAAAGCATTCTGGAATCCGTGATAGAAAGCCCAGGGTACCATGCTCGATATGCATATTTGATAGAGGAACTCAAGGAGCTCAGAGTTCAATAGTTGACCTTTACTGAAATAAGCGAAGAACACCTTTTAGACGATAATGTTCTTCAATCCTAAGGCACACCTTAAACTATATAGACTTTTGAACAAAAAAGCTGGAATCGAGGCAAAACTCTTAGCCCAAACTAGGAGGAACGCATTCGGTTTAGAAAAGCTTCTTTGATAACGTGGCCGTACCGACTAAACCCCTAAAGAAAACCAAATCATTGTACGTAACTGAAACCTATCGATATACCAGCTGAAGACATTTCGTTTCAACAAAATTGGACTCAAATTGAGGTAATTCCAGGAAATAATAAGGACACATTAATTGACCAGCAACAGTGTGTGATTAGACACCTTTTGACTTCCTACAGGACAGTTTTGTGAAAGCACTGATTCATGCCAGCGTTAGCCTCTGGTTTGATCGTATTACCTACCTACCTACTTAAGTGGCCTTCTACTTCTACAAGACCGAAAATTATTCGAAGAATCTTTTTCTCGATTTGATCGCATTTTTGGTGGAAATATGCCAAATTAACCAAAAGAAAATAACATGCAACCAGGACTTGCAGGATTTGTCGAAAATCTTCTTCCATATCCCACAAACTACTGTATTGTATACGCTGCTCTTCAAAAGACTCTGAAAGCAGGAAATAATATTGGAACCATAAGGTTCTTCAAGATAATCTGAATGAAGTGGAAAAGCGGAGCGAATGGAGCGAAAAAGCGGAGAAAAGCGGTGCAGCAGTGAATACCACTGGCTTTAGATTGTAAAAATTTACGGAAATATCCACGTCATACCAATTTTTTTTCAAATAAATCCTGGTTCATCAACCCAGATCTTTATGATCCTGTGTCAGGACATCTAGTTTATGAATCTGAATGGAGGGAAAAACCGGAACGAATTAAGCAAAAAGCGGTGCAGTAGTGTATACTATTGGATTCATGTTGCACATATTTATGGAACTATCCTGGACTTAGATCAACCTAGAGTTTTTGATTCTGTGTCAGGACATTTATTTTAAGGATCTGAGTAGCGCGAAAAAAGCAGAGAAGTAAATGCAGTAGTATATACTATCGACTCAAGACTGTACGAACTGCTAACTATGGACGTCATACTCACTTCTTTTAAGAAATTTTGAACTAACATCAGCCTGGAATTTTTGACTCTGTGCCAGGACATTCATTTTGTGGATGTAAATGGAGCGAAAAAGCGGAGAAAAGTGGTAGTACTACCGACCTACGATTGAACGAATTAAAAAAATTCTAAACCAGAAATTCTGACCCTGTGCCAGGACATTCATTTATGAGTCCACTGAGTGACTATTATGAAAAAAAGATAAAATGTACACTTTAGACGAAAAAGAAGAGAAATACCTGCAGCTATTGTATTCCCTGAACGAAGTTCTGAGTTACCTTCCAAACTTTGCATAAAAACTGCAAAAATCCAAGTAACGATTCCCATCATTGTCGGACATCCTGATGCAGACTCAAACAGCTCCATTACACCTACCACATTGTACAATACAATACTTTTTTCTTCCTTTTTTTCGTGTGGTTGTCCTATTTCTTTGCTGCTATCTGGCTACAATTTTGGATATTTAAAAAAAAAAACAAAATAATCTGCGTTGTGGTATCCTGACGGACGATGGGTGATAGCAAAACGGAAACTTTTTCAATTTTCTACTAAAAGTACTTACAGCAACTTCGTAGCGCTATTTGTTTTTGTTTAAATGTCGAAAACCGAAACAATCTACACTCAAAGTAGGATTAGTAGGGAATTGGAGAAAATGAGAGAAATTCGCTGAGATGCTTTGCAAAGTTATACCCCAAAATGGTAAACAATGTAAACTGGCAGAAGAGTGTTCAAAATGCATATTTATGTTAAAGTTAACGTAGCACGCAAACAAACAAACGCAAACGGGGGAATAAAAAGCCTCTCGCCGGCTTAAGTGAAATGAAAAAGTGTGTTAATGCCAATACCGTCAGCGCGTAGGCGTGTATTACTTTCTGGTCTGTTTGCTCCTGACAGGCTTGAAAAGTTTTAAGGACTTTTTTTGTTGTTTATCTTACTTACACTTTGAAATATGACAGAAGTCGAAAATTCAATTCAATATGCGTTAGACAGAAGTGAATTTGAACACGTAATCAGAAATGTATCGTTATATCGGTCGAGTGACGCCCATACACTTCTAATTTGAATACGGGATGTGTATGCGTGTGTACAGCGGCAGCGAGTAATTGGTCTGTAATTGTAGGGAAATTAATGACCCATTGTCTCCGCTGCCACTATGTGTAATGTCAGTGCATAACCTCGTACAAGCTTTCGGAACTCAACCCCAAACCTATCATTTGTCTGTTACGACGACGGATACATATTTTCCCAATTCGGGACCGTTGCTCGAGCAGACTGCACTTGACATTGATTTATGTTGTTTCGATTACAAGAGCAATCATACCCTGAGCAGCACTCTTACTCAATTTGCAAAACAAGGATATTCGCATCCGCTCGAGGAATATGATTTATATGCATTCGCAGTTGATTTGTGTTTGAATTGGTTTAATCTTGTTAACGGTGATAGATAGAATGAGTGACAAGAACTGACTTGATCGAGCCGTTGCGTTGGCCATGCGTCTTTGTGAAAGATGGACCATAGTCCTGAAAGTCAACAGTACAAGGAGGGGGAAAATCAACGTAATCTTCAAAATTCACAAATATGTGTGGCTGTGCATAATTAATTTTGAAATTTTAGGGTCGATTTTTAGGTTATACCTTATAAAGAGTTTTTCAATAAGGACATAACGTTTTTTGTGTTCAAATAGACCACAAAATAGTTGAGATATCGGCCTGAAATTTATTCCATGTATAGTAGACACGATGTTGTTTATATAACTATTATAAGCAAGTTTGCAGGAATTGACTCTTTGGAGCCAATCTTGCACCACTCTTCCACATGTATATCGCTCGAAACCTTGGCAGATCGATATTGTTGTTCAGCTTCTCCAACAACATTGTTGGCATAAACTAATAACAAACGTGATTCGGACAATTTCTCGAGACTACTCGATTACAGAATTTCTCCTTCAATAGAATAATTGTCTGACCAGCTGTGTGGCAAATTACAATGTGGCACCATATTGTTGGAACCACATACCACTGATGGCAGCTCTATGCAATTGCAAAAAAACTGTTCCAACATGGCACCATACCGAACTCCATTGACCATGGAGATAATTTTCAGCATCGAAGAAATATGGACACCTCCGGCCTGAAGTTGGTTTCTTAATGAAATGTAGATCTTTCTTAAAACTTTTGCAGAACCCGATTGTAGGTTTAAAATGATCAAGAAGCTCCAGTTCTTGAGTTAATGTGATGTTGTAAGGGTGAAAGCGAAGATCTTTACATATAATTTGGACTGAAAGGCTCCCAATTCTTGAGAACGGAGTAGAATCTGACTGTTTTGTTTCATTTTAAACAGAAGCACATCCAGGTGCGATATTTTCGACACTTCGACCCGTGCCATGTCTCACTGGTACAGGAACATTCAGTAGTGAATGTAAGACTCAAATTTATTCATTATAGCACACATAGCCTGTCTGGTGGGACGACCATTACTACCAAGGATTGAGAAAGCGTTCTTAAAGTGGCGTCCACTGACTCAAAATTTTGATAGCAGTTTTCAATAATTTTGAAACGCTGCTCGTCCTTAAAATCCATTGCAAAAAAATTTAAAATTTCGGTTAACATTTTGGTAATAACAGATCATAAAAATAGTTGAAGTGTGCATTTAAATTATAATTCGAAATTGTTATGTCCTTATTGAAAAACGGCTTAGTACGTTGATTCTACTAACAGATCAAATGGTTGATTTCTGACTTTAAATCAGGACCAGGGCAGAAGGTCGAGGGATAAATACCAAAAGCGTTGAAAAAGCCTGTTTTCGAATCGGTCCACTTAGTAATAGTAGCTAAGTGTGATGATATTCAGTTCCAAGAGTAAAGAGTCTAGGAAGGATGGATTCTCTAACTACTATCGGTCAGCGGTATTCCCTCTGCAGTGCAGATGATGAATTGTAAGGTAAAGAAAAGGGTCTACAGATAAATAGGGCCAAGAAGAACCTCTCAGCAAATTCTACAGCTCAACTAAAGATGATGCCACCGAACTCGTTGTGAGAATCAAAGCTTCTGTCATCTTCTACACAAATGTAGAGTCAGTTCTACCGAATGGAAGCAGCTCGTGGAATCTGCAGCCCTGAAAGAATTATCTTTTAGTTCATCTTACCCAATCAAGCTGAAATAAGGTGGTTCAAGGAAAACATGGAGCAGAATGGTTGAAGAGAGACCTAAAGTCTGGCGAATGATTTGGAGTGAGTTGTAGTTCGTTGCAGAACTTGTTGACACTATAAGCCAGGAGTTCTATAAGTGGTTTCGTATAAGAAATATTGTTTTGACTCAAATAATGGGTCAAATGTAGGTGTCACCTTGAGCCATCGTTGGTTTACACTTTAAGTCCTTTATAACTCAGCTTCTTTACCTAGTAACTCAGGACATGGTAGCACAATTGCTCCTTACTTGTTTAGTAGCTTTGCTGACTCTGTCGTCTAAGAGAGTATCCTAACTTAGCTTGCAAACTAAGCTACTTCCACTTGTTTAAAAATTTAGCTGGAGCTCTCGACAAAAGAACTCCTTATCTCCTTAAATAAAGTATATCTTCCTATGTCTGACTATTAGGCAGTATGTTCCTCGTCCTAGAGGACAATCCTGACAGACAGTTTCTACCTCCAGAAGCATGGAATGTTTTTTTCCTTAGTTTCACTCCCAAAGTAAATTCCTGGTAATATCTCCGCATCCTAGTAACTGCCAACCCACAGTAAAGCAAAGAAGTCATTCCACCCACGAACAGAACTGAAGCGAGCAACCCACAGGAGAAAAATACATTTCACAAGAAGTGGGCATGGTCCTTGTGCGGCTTCCAAATGAATAACTTTCATAAGGACACGCTGGTAGTACATAGTAGTGAATGCAGTGACATTTCAACTAGTTCGCCTTTAAACCACTCCAGTTCCGCTCCAAAACCATGGATATACATATGTAATTGCTTTCAATTCAGCTCTAATAAATCACATGCCCAGTGACCTAACAAACAAATTACAAATTCATATCTTAATAGCCTTAGGGCCCATAACTTCGGAGGAATATGTTTCTCCCTTTCAAATGTTCAATTTAAACGTTTTATTTACTCTGCAATTTATATCGTTCCCAGGAACTTAAAATATAAAAAGGACCCTTCTTCCGAGGAAAGAAGGATTTACTACTTTTTTTTTTTTTTTTTTGGATTGCCTATTCACTCTCGACATTCTGGACAATTGAGTTTGCATATGAAATTTTGTGGCCGATTTTTCTTAAATTAATTCAAAAGGGACGAAAGTGACACTCATGTTGAAGGGTCAATCCTGTCATGTGTAATACTCGTATTTGTTGATATGGAGGTTTGTGTTTGTTTTTTCTTGTAAGTAAGGTTATTTAGTTGAATAACTAATTGGGTTAAAATTGAAATGTATGTGCGGTGCACGTGTAGTGAAACTATATATTTATTGAGGTATCCTGTGTGCTTAGATGCGACCCATGTATTTGGAACTTAGTTCCCACGTAATGGGCTGCAGATTTCATACGCACGGATACGCAGGATGACGACGGAGGACACCTGCTGCGGTGATACTGCGTGAGCAAATCAGGTAAAAGACGCATTTATCATTACGGACTACACAGGATGTGACACTTTTATAAGTTAACTTGGTCTGAGTGTTTTGCGTACATTGAGTTTACATAATTGGTTTTCTCGGAACGATTCGACTCCTGGATGTTTATCAAAGGATTGCGAGTTATTCTTAAGATTCGAACTCGGGTGTGGTGGTCCTTGGACTCTTGAGACTGCACTATTTGTTATTTGTTATTGTTTGAATTGTCATGTCAGAGTTCGATCGGAAGGGGCCGTGGGAACATGCCCTACATAAGCTTGCATCTGTTACCAATCGACCATCAAATTATGTTCGTATGACCATGTAGTCCCGTCAGGTTGAGAGAAACAGGATGTTGGTGCAACAAACTTTATGGCCACATCAGAATCCTGCAACTGAAATGACGTCGCTGTTAGATTTTTTACCAGGCCTGAGTGGAATACAGACAGTGGAGCAAATAAGTTCCAAAAAACAATTTTTACCGACGACGGTTCCAAAACAGACTGTGGAGTAGGAGCGAGGATCATCTCTGATGCCTTCAACATGTCCATATCTTACCGATTTTCTGACTCATGGAGGGTCTTCCAGAAGAAGGTTCTCGCTGTACGGGATGACTACATAATCATCCTCATTGACCTGATTGACAGCCAGGAAGGTACCAAGGCTGTTGTGTCGGTTACTACATCCTTGAAAATAGTAAAATAGAGCAAAAGCAAATATTTCCTCGCTGGGTCATCGGTTTAAAATCTATCAACTTTGAGTTGGAGGCCACTGTAATATGGAGGGAACGAACTAACAAGGAAGGAATCTGCCTCGGATGGCTTCCTTGCTACGGTGCTGAACGTCCCATTTTTTAGGTTATTTAGGTAGTTGTTGCCCAAAAACTTCTGGCATAGAATATAAGAATTATTAAATAGAAACTGGACGGATATTGCTGGAGTTCTTCCAATTAGTCCAGGTCCTTGGCGGAGTCTATGCGGGCAGAATTGGCTATTGATTCAACGTACACTGTCGCAGCTGCAATTTCCTGTAACGAAACAATTCTACACTACCTTTGCAAGCGATTCTAGGTATGATCAGGCTGCGCCCGCTAGGCTCACCCTTGCACAGCTTGCTGATAGAACCACCTCTACCCACCTACCTTTCGACGAGTATCATTTTTTTCTAAGAAACCTTTTCATGCAAGTTTATGCCCCTGCGTGATTGTCAGATGTTCACAAGAAATAGATTCATAAGCTAAACATTGGTATTGTTCGGAAAAGCGATTCCACCAAGTTCGTGCGTGAATTCATCACAGATCAGCCAAAGTTCATAAATTCATAGAACTGGTATTGACCATCAATTAATAGTATTTTTGACCAAAAATTTGGGCTAGCTCTAAACGTACCTTGTATTACCAAGTACTGTCCATCCGTTTGTCCATATGCGAACATGATTACAGCCCTACTAGCAGGATAAGAACTAGGAGCTTTTAAGAAGAAGCAGTATAAATGTAAAATTTTTGGAAGCCACTCACTCACATGTCTACTTTTGTACAACTTTGGTAATTTACATAAAATCAAAAAAAAAAAAGAACAAATATTTCGAAATTCGAACTGCCAACAATTTTTTTCAGTGTCATATGTAACCACTCCCACTTTTTGAGGGCGTTATCATTAAAAAAATCGATTTTTATATTTTGCAACTGTCAACTTCATACGTGAAAGGTGACAGAGTACCTTAATCCAAAACTGTTATATCCCACACCACACTTTATTAGGCCTGACACAAAGGAAGAACCTAACTAATCGTGAGAAGTATGTTAAATCTTCTTTATATTTTTATATTTCTGGAGTACCTTAGGGTAGCTACTTAGGTCCATTACTTTTTCTCTTGTTCTCTAATGAGATTTCTTATACGGAGACGATTCCAAACTATTGTTGCGATAAAGGCTTCAGTTCCAGTTTCGGTCTGAGTACAACTTTATCATTTTCTAAAGTCAAGTCTCCTATAAAACCCCTGAAAAGCGTTAAGAATCAAAGGGGCCTACTAGTTATCCTCGATGTACAGTTTTATTGGTAGAGCTGATTCTATGACCTAGTGTGGTGTACAACAGGAGCAATAGAATGGGAAATTCCTGAACCTAAATACAACCCCATCCCCCATTGGCAGCACTATTAAAGTTCATGCACATTCTAATTTACATCTCTATATTCTTCCAGCGGTTTAAGACAAAACAACATTGGCAGTACAGAGCCGTATCTGTACACTTTCAACGTTTCATTTCATAGTATGTACCAAAGTCAAACTCAAGTTAGCGTGAGGAAGATACTGGCATCATTACAAGCAAGATTTTACGTGCGGTTTCACCACGAATACACCATTAGATACAGTGTCGTTAAAACAGAAAGGTGGTACACGTTAGAAGCACGCACGCCATAGAGGTAGCTGCCTCGGTTATAGTGTTATGGTTGAGAGGCATAACTCCGACATAATGTATGCCCTTACCTACGCCCTGCAGTAAATTTAGAAACCGACACCAGTACGGTGATCAAATAGAAAATTACTCCCTCCTTATTCTTCAGACTAAGAAAGGAACTGAATAATAAAGTGAATTGAATAATAAAGGTGAATTTATGCAGTAACCGAAGAAAGGCTTAACATAAATGTTTCATTACTCTGCGGCTGGTCCCGACAAGGACTGAGCAGGGGCTACTCTACAAAACGCAACATTAAAAATTAAACAGAAACCCACATTACAATCTCAATCGTCTACAGGACTTAGCTCACCGCAGGGAGACTTGCTTGCATTTGGTAAACCCTTTACAAAACAAAAATACGAGGAATATCAAGTTTTCCGGTTTCACTTACTAAGGCAGTTCTTAAGAGCTTTGGTTTTTTTTTTTTTTTTTCATTTTGCTTTTGTATTTCCCTACACTCGTGCACAAACGTATCTATGTCGAAGGCACAGGGCTTTAAAATAACATCACGGTATAAGCCCTTATTTATATGAAATAAGTTGGATGCAGTGAAGTATTAAGCTTGCGCCAATATAAATCTTTTCTGCTGCTGTTGCACTGCCAGACAAGTTATTTACATTGCTGATTCGAAAGATAACCACTGGAATCTCCAACGTTGGTCGCCCTCCCCCAGGACCTTTTGTTTCGTTTGCTTACCATATAGGATTCAGTTTCAGTTTAAAATTATGATGACAGTGTCTGGTGGTGCAATACGTATACGATGTTGCATGCAATCGTATGCACTTTATGCATCTGACTGAGTTCCTGCAAAACGTTCGTTGGTTGGTTGGTGGGAAAAAAAGTCAGTTTTGGTTTCCAGGATAAGTAAACAAAACATCCACCGAATACTGAAATGATTACGAAAGGGAAAAAAGGGATACCTGCTTGCTGGGGGGATGGAGCGTGAAATACGATGAAAATATATATATTTTTTAGGGAGATACCTTTTCAGCCAGCGGTTCCCATCTGCTAGGAATGTGTCCTTGATTAAGATTTTATGGCATTTTTAACCATCAAATTTGGTTCGTCCTCCGCACTGCTTTATTATGCTGTGACTGCATTGAGTTTTCCTTTCAGAAAGTAGAATGGCAAATTAAGATCTGCGACATAATACGTATTGGCCCGCCCACATGGTTGTTGTTCATATTTTGAGGAATCTGTGTATAGATATGGAAAACCATGTAATGTGGATTCAGTTCGAATATGGCTCTTCGTGTCTAGACTAATCGTACACAAGGCCAAGTTCGAGGGTAATTAAAACGAGTGGAAGATTAAAGGTATCCAAGGAGCAATAATGCATTACTTCATCCTGAAACGTTACTTAAAGCAGGACAACCACTTAGATTTCAGTATAAAGTAGGTTTTAGGGTCAAGTCCCGGTAGGGATTGAAGTCCTTTCCATTTGTGGGAAGAAGATATAGTGTGGCCAGATAAGAGTGATAGAAAAATAAATTTAAATAAAAGAACAACGGTGTGAGATATAAAATTGATTCTGAGTTTATTTTGAAGCTACATTTATGCCATTATGTGCAATATGGCACATCATTCAAATGGCCTCGGATTAGCTGACTGTGGCTCAAGCGGTCGGTCTAATATGTGCGGCGTTATTCCGGCAATAACGTCTTGAGTTTGGTAGCCTAGACTAAGGACTTGACGTTGCCTTAGTAGAAGCAAGTAGCATGATCGCGATTGACAATTCATTAACGATCGCCGTGAGATGACACAGTCGGCAAATTTCTCCTTCACAACTTCGATCGTTGCGTTGCTTGTATGAGATGAAGCACCGTCTTAAGGGAACCACAGCTCGGATATATCGATTTTGTCGAGCTCTGGGCAAAGAAAGTCGGCTCTATATCTGAGGCCATTGACGGTAACAATGTCTTCTTCGGTAAAAAAAGGTCCCATGATGGCGCGATGCCCTAAACTGCACCATATAGTCAATCTTTGTAGATGGATTGATGCTTTGTCGAAGCCAAAAATGGGATTCGTCCAAGATGGTTTTTTGGCCAAAGTCCGGATTTCCGGCCAAGGCTTCCAGCGCCAAATTAGCGAACGCACAACGTTGTGTGTGGTCGTCCGGATACAAAACTTGCCTCAGCACAATCTTGTGCGGATGCAGGCTCAAATCCAATTCCAAAATAACCCGAGTTGACTCTCTGGTGATGCCAAATTCAGCTGATCAACGCCGAATCGACATTTCTGAGTCTTCTTTGATACTGGACACTACGGGGCAGCTATGTTTTCATCATTTACCTCCAATCTTTGGCTCATTAATGGCTTAAGGTCCAAAAGAGTGTAGTAGCGTGTAAACTTTTCCATGGTGTAACGAGCTACGTATTGACAACTGAGCCGAAATTTCGATAAAATTTTTTTTATAATTTTTCGACGTTCGCCAAGCCTGTAATGGTAGACCTCACTAAATATTTTGACAGCTGGATGTCATTGTTAACTTTGACACCTGCTGAAACATAGCAATTGAAAAAGTATCATTGCTATGTGGTCACTCTTGACCTAATAGGTAAGTAGCTATAGGTATACAGGTAAGTAGTAGCATACGGATGGTTACAACCTAAATGTTTCTAAGAAACTTTACTTTGAGATCAATATCACGAGACTATTGTGTAAAATATCGGCATTTTTAGAAATAACGCACTACTTGGCCAAAGTTTGTTGAACCGTTGGTAAACTTCTTTGCTTTGTTTCATATCTTTCATATCCTTTCTGAAATATAGACCGACTATCCGACTCTCCAGCAAAAGTAGTCTTCGGATGTCCTTGAGACAATTAGGAGTGCAAAATGTCAATTTAAAAACAGCGCGGTTTTAAATAACAAGAGGTTTAATATTAATACTTTTTAAAAGTATTCTACCAACATTGACACTGCGTTGAATGCTCTACAGTAAGTTGTTAACTCTATGGGCTATCACAGTCTCAATGTACATTCTGTGAGAGTATAGAGATATATAAAAGATCTAGCTTTAACCATTGAATGTGAAGAGAAGTGATTTCAAAAAAGATTGTTCCCAGGATTCTTGAAAAAGGAATCTTAAGACGAAGGAAAGATTACAACTGTAACAATGCACTGAGGCAGTGAAGCTGGAAGCTATTCTCCTTATACCTTATAGACCTTTTCGTACAAAAATCTGCATCAAGGAGTGTTTTCTACCTAAATGGAAGTTTATACCTTAATACCACTGTGAATCCACTATCTTCATCTACACAGATTGCTCCTAGAAGGGCTTTAGAGTTGACCAGGTAAACTACTCTGAAGTTTTCGAACTATCTAGTTCAGTTAGGGTTTTTGACTACAGTACAGGGCTTAAGCTGACTTCGTGGCAGTGAAAGCTACATGACTTTGCTAAGTTACGGGATACAAAGGAGTCCTGGAAAATAGAAAAGTTGAAGATCTGAGAAGAACTAGATAGATAGTATTGTACTCCCTATAGTTTCCGAAAAAACGAAATGTAACAAAATGCTTAAAGCAGGAAATGTGAGATGGAGAGTGCTTGAGTCCAGTGTCATTAAAAATGTAGACACCCACAAAAAACAAAGAATACTACAAATTCAACAAAAAAAAATTTTAACATGTCTTCTCGAAACTATCACTAGACGCATCGGTGAAGAAGGTGTGCCTCAGGATCTTCGATACTTTTTTTGGCACTCTGCAGTACTCTGCCACAGAATAGAATTCTTCCAGAGGCTTCTTTCTGGCAAGCCTTCATATGACATGAAGTTGAAAACGCCTTCATGACTTATAAATCTATAGGGTGTTCACTGTTCTATAATATGAAACTAAATACTAAACTAAGCATGATTGGCGCAAAATTCTTTTTAAGTATCAGCTAGATATTATGTTCAATTAAAAATACTACACATACTACTATTTACGAAAAAATTACGTACTTATGCTACAAAAAAACAAAAAATTATGGCAAAATATTATACAGCACCGATTTGCTCCGCTTTTGCTCCACTTCGCCCCGCTAATCAGTTCCATTCATATTATTCTTTCCTTGTCATTTCGGATTATTGATGATGTTTACACTTTATCCTCATTTTTAACCTCCGTCTTTTAGTTTTTAACGAGAGTCCAAACTTCTACATTTAAGGAATTACTTGCTCAAAGGTAAGGATTTAGAAAATTCAAATGCATTGTTACTTCTTCTATTAAAAAAGGTCACTTAGGCCTGACATCTGTTAGTAAAGTCTTCCAGAAGACTTACCATAGAGAGCTGAAAATAAATGTGGAGAATAGGAAACCCTGCAATATTTGACGTATTGACTTATTCCAAATTACATATGATCTATGCACAAGGTATTCTCCAAGGGTACCTTTTCACAGTCGAAGGCAAAGCTTACTTCTTCCAGGAAATTGATTTATCAGTCTAATTAGAGGCTATTCCAGCACAGTCGTATCGTTCCAAGAACTCACTGAAATCCATACTAAAATGAATCCGACCATTTCTACAATAGTTTCCATACAGAAAATGTTACATAATACACCATTTCGGGTGTGGCTTCGATGAGTACTTATGCTGTTTACACGTTCACAATGAGCCTTGAATCACAATATGTTGTTATTTCAAAGGTACTACACATGATCTGGATACTAATTATATGTGGGTGGGTGCAAGTAGGCATTAATTAACAGCAATTTCACTGGAAGAGGTAGGAAGCAACTGCGGAACAATGACTAGTGACCTTCAATTACACTTAAGTGTTGGGGGCGGAGAAAAAGAAAAGGAACCCACTCTACAAGGCATTGTTAGTTTCTAGGAAAACACATCCGATGCTCTGTCAGTTATCCAAAATACACCTTCAAAATATGGACAGCAATTATTTGACCTACCTATATAGTGTCATTGATACTACGAATACAAAAGAAGTCTTGTCATGTTGTCCTTTTGAAGATACGAACCTATGTATCTGTGATGAACATCATATTTCATCGTCAAGTGTGTACTTTATTTTTAGATGGTTACTGGCGTTGCTGGAGATCTCATAATTCGTAGATCGAGACCTAAGAATGTCCGCAAGAAATTTATTCTATTGACTGCGATTTTCTAAGGAAATCCGGAAATGCTATTCAAAATTCGGCCGCCTTACGAGCCACTTGGATACATGAGTACGTATAAATATTTATGGTATTCTTTGCATAACATAAATACGTCATCCCTTAGGAAACAGTGAAAGAAAACCGTCCCCCTTCCGGGTGTTATAGGAATGAATAGGACTGAGCATAAGTGGTTGCCTTAATATTTAGGGGATGTTAAAAGTGTGACATATTTATGATGAACAACACCCTCTGCAACGTCCAACAAAAATCCATTTTCTCTATTTAACATCCACTTTAACTGAATTAGTATCTGTCCTCGTGTGGGTTTCCGTTCTGAAAGGACTACACAATTAATTTTTGCTTCCCCAACCATTGCATGCACTTACATGGAAAGCAGTTTAGAAACATGGATGCAAGTTGGAACTGATGTGGACTTTGGCAACACAAATCCCTGCTGGGGGTTCTACTCGTATGTCCTCTTTTGTGTTGCCCTTATGTTTTACATATGATTTCTGAGAGTGAAAAGTGTTTTGGAAAAAATTTTCGAAGTAATGGAGATCATTTCCTCTGAAAATAGATTCCCCCACCCCACATAAGAGAGAATTAAGTGAGAATTCAAAACATTCCACCGCATAGTTAGTAAAATCCTTCGAAACGAAATTTAATGCTCATAGTGCACACTCGCCCGTTGGTATCGATTCTTTAAAACGTGCGTGTGCACATCCGGTCTTGATACTTCCGCAAAGTTTTGTGAAAACTTCTTGTACATGTGCTTCATTAAGAAACACATATAGGAGGGTGTTTTCCCAGCAAAATAATTCAACCCTCAAGGTTTGTTAAGAAAATTTGTTTTTTGAATAAAACGAAATCGCCATGTTACTAGTGCTGCTGTAGAGGATGCAAATGAAAGAAAAAAGAGAACCAAAACGAAGGAGTTTCCTCAAAATTTTGTTTAACATTTTGAAACTTGTCTGTCGTTCAGAATTATAACTCATGCATGAAGCTCTCTTATTACAAGATACTATATTTTGACACGATTTCAAAGGGAGGCTGTGGGTGAGGTTGGTAGTTACAGGAAGTACTATTATAAAGGATGTGTGTGATAAAAATAAACAAGGAAATAAAAATCGTTAAAGTACCCCCAGCTTTGTGCGGTTTGTGTGGATACGAGGATATAAAATCAGTGTGCTTGAAAACCACTAAATCGATATTAATGTGGTTTCACGGGAGTTTGGTCTTTCCATATACACATGTATGTAGGTGTGGAAGGAGGTTGTTAATCATTCCATCCTATTTCCATGATGAAGTAACACATTAAACAAATTAAAGCGAAAGATGCAGGTCTTCAAATTATAGGATAATTTTTGAACTTTTTAGAAGGCATAACCCAGTATCAGACTAGTATAATTCGTGGCTAAGTTTGGGCTCAGTTTTTCACGTGAATATAGGACAGTTAAACCTCTCCTGGTATGGTCATGAATTTTCTGTTTCCTGCCGACATCGGAATGATGCATGCTATCTTGTACCTTCACCTAAACAATACTAATTTATTCTTGTCTCGAAGACAAGATGAGTGGTTCATCCGATTCTGTATTAAAAACAGACGGGTCTTTTTTTGTAAGAAGAAAAAAAAGAGACTAAATTAGGCCTTTTCTTACCATAAGTACTAGTAATGGCACCACTACTCCACCCTGGGAGTTTTTGTTTAAAACGGAAGAAGCCTACTTTGTAAGCAAAAATGAAGGAGAAAGTCTTCACCTAGAGATGGGTGAAAGCTTCGGAGTCGCAGAGAAAGAACACCCGAGTAAGGTTAAATGATTCCCACTTAGCCTATTGGGGTATGCATGTTAGAATCTAGTCAAAAGTTGACGGCTCAAAGGTTCCAAAGTTTTCGACAACAAGGACGAGAGACTGGTTAAATGGAAGTTCTTAGAAAATGTTTGGAAGGTCTTACCTACTTCTGGTATAGTTACCTCACTTATCTATACCTACAACAGCCAAATTTCTGACAGGGCCTTAAGATAGTATGGATTCAGAGTCTAAATTTATGTTTCAAATCGCTGTTGTGGTTTCACTGGTAAGATACCATCGAAATAACGATTTTTATGAAAAGTCCTTATGGAGAGTGAAAACCACAGTCCAACGTATCTAACAAACATGGTCAATCAAAGATTAGTAGACGAGTTACTTGTGTTACAGAATATCTGATTTGATTTGTCAAAAAGAACCGTCTTTGCACCGTCTGTGAGTTCTGAGAATCAAGAAGTAGGGCGTCTGTATAAATCTCTTTTACTGACTGATGAACAGAAATAAACACTTTCACAGCTCTTCGGGCCTTAAAAAAAATTCATGATAGGACGCATCGTAATTTCTGTTTTTGTCGTATGGTTCAAACAGGTAAAACAGGATATCAATTAGACTAGTTTGAGTACCGATTCGCTAGGATCCTATATCTTGAAAAAATTCACATACGCCACCGAAGCAGTGAGATTTTTGCTATTCCTGGCTTGTACTGAGGAGATTCAGCTGAGGCAAACCAGGATATGAACTATTCTGTTCGCTAAGATCCTGGCTCGCATTGCACAGCAAAAATGAAAAAAATTGAAAATTCCTGAAAAAAATATTCCGCATACGCCACCGAAGCAGTGACATTCTTGCTATTCCTGGCTTGTACTCAGGCGATTCAGCTCAGGTAAAATAGGATATCAATTGGTCTGTAGTTTAAGGACAGACTTGTTTTGATCCTGGCTCGCTTGACATGGAAAAAATGAAAAAATTGAAAATTAATGAAAAAAATATTCCGCATACGCCACCGAACTGGTCACATTTTTGCTATTTTGAGTTTGAGCGTAAATTTGCTGGGATCCTGAAACCTTGAGAAGGAATAAATTCTTAAGAACGCCGCCTTAGGATTGGTGAAATATCAAGGGCAGCACATGCTCGACTTTTAGGACATGCTATGAAGGGTTTTCAGTATTGATTGACCGCACTTTTTGCAGATTTTTGTACTCTGCTGATATTTCGTCCTTAAATTGTTGAAAACTTGCAAAAATCAAGGACATCAAGGCATTCAGGTGTATGGTCAATTTTGTAGAAGCAATGTCTTAAGAGAAATCCTTAGAGGCTTTCAGATCCAGACTTGGCCGATTCTATTTCGATTTTATTTTGCTAAAAGTGTACAGCTTTAGTTTCATTGTATGAACCCCAAGAATTTGTAGAACAATGGTAACAGGAGTGACGATTGGATCTTTAAGTAGTTTATGCAGATTTTTTTTTAAATTTATTGACACGTTCTTAGATTGCATGTATTTGCATTCGAATTACCATCTGAGACATGCCCTAACCATCACGCAATCAGAAATATTTTCTTTCTGTCAAATTCAGACGAGATGCAATCCATTCCCATTACAGAGATTCAAAGATACGAGCTGAAAAGTGTACGTGCGTAGTTTGCACTACACTGCATATGTCCTCGCATCCGTAGAATGCAAAATAAGTGAGCGCCAGCCAATTCCTTTGCATTCGCTGTCACTGACTACACTTGACAGGACGAAATGCGAGATTGCTCTGGCACCATGCACTTCGATCGGAGTCAATTCCTGCTCAAGCATGCGAGAACAGTTTGAAAAATTCAAATCACCATAAGGACTCGACTATGATTTAATTTAATTTAGAAACTACCTAAAATGTTATTGTACTGTGTGTGTCCTCCCCACAGGAATTCGAACCTTAAACATCTGCCTATTCATCCACCACAACTATTTGCAGAGATAAGTAATTGTGTGCCTCCTTTAAGGACACCAGTACCGCTTGATTCCAGAAAATCAATCAACCCACAGACATTCAGCAAAACCCCTGAGCACATGCTTATGCAAACTTCATACATGTGAATTAATGACAGACCACGAAAACCACTTCGTTAACCACAAGGGAGATCCTTGCTGGAATGACAACGACGAACGACGACAAAAACAGGACAAAATACAGTGCTTATAAATATAATAGACCTCACCATAAAATGTACGTATAAATGGGACTCTTGATTTTTGTTTAACTTATTTTTTTTTGTACTTTCTTTGTGGGTAAGAAAACTTTGGAAATCAGAAATGGTCGGAACGCACCAGAGGCTCACTTGTATTCCAAGGAAGTGAGTGTGTGCGAAACGAAAAGAAAGTTATTTCAACAATTTGTCAAATTGTAAGTTTGATTATAAAGTTTGAGTCGAAGTTGTGTACAATGGTTTGTTATGAGTGCGGCGTGTGTGAGTGTGAAAGGACGAATTCATTTGGGACAACTGATGTATTCTGTCCTTTATTTTGAATAAAACGTTTTAGAACCTGCTTTTATGCCTGCTATACTGTGAAGTACACTTTAATGGAGTTTGTGATTTTGTTTTTGTTTTTTTTGTTCACATAGTTGGAACGAATGTGAGAATTGTTGGATAATAATGAGTGACGAGTTCTCAAGTAAACATCATCATCATTAACATTCAAACGGATATCATTCGAAGGCAGGTCATGTAAATTTATAAAATTTGCTCCTTATGGAGGTCTTGAACTAAAAGGACTTGCCTGGACGCAAACATCTATGCTTTGCCTGATTCCTGAGGACAAATCTACTACGAGTAAGGGTGCTGACCTATCGTTCTTCGTTTTTTATTTGCTACTGCACTGCACTAGACAGTATGAAGGATAAGTGACCTCAGCAAGCTCATTCATACTAAAAAGTTAATGATTTCTAAAGTAAGAAAGTGATCCACCAACGTTACACATGTTCAACATGTTCGCAGAGCAAAAGCGTACAGAGAGTGGAAATCTGTGTTGAAATGTAGCTTTCAGAAATTGAAACTACTAAAATCGAGTCGAATTCGGTGGCGTATGCGTAACCTATTTCTCCATGAATTTTTTGCTTAAAAAAGTTTCCGTGTTTCTAACGCATACTGGGGCAGACGATAACCTAGTTTACACCTGGAAACAAGAAGAACACAATAAAGGACTTGATTTGGATCAGTTCGAAGGAGAAACTGGCAAAATAGAGTCAAATCCTGTGGCAGAAGCTGAGCTAGTTGGCACCTGGGAACCACAAGAAGAGAATATCTGACTCGATCTGAATGAGTTGTCGAAGAAACTGTCAAAATCGAGTCAAATCCTGTGGCGTATGGGTAACCTATTCCTTCATGCGTTTTTTGCTTGAAGAATTTTTTGTGTTCTCAACGCATACTGGGGCAGAAGCTGAGCTAGTTTGCACCTGGGAACCACAAGAACAGAATATTTGACTCGATCTGGATGAGTTGTCGAAGAAACTGTCAAAATCGAGTCAAATCCTGTGGCGTATGGGTAACCTATTCCTTCATGCTTGAAAAATCTTCTGTGTTCCCAGCAGCTGAGCTAGTTTTCATCTGGGAACCACAAGATTTCTGACTCGATTTGCAACATTCCGAAGGTGGAACTAGCAAAATCGTGTCGAACTCTGTGGCGTATGTGTAATATATTCTCTCATGTATTTTTCGCTAAATTCCAAGAGCGGCGGGACGTATCGTGTCTCTGTGCAAATCTAGCTTAGGCTTGTTCAAAATATGTATGGTTTCGTAACTAAACCCCTTCTCAATTGTCAGTACTCAGGGCTGCTGTAGATACTCGTAGCAGGAAGAGGAATAGAAACATGTTTATTTTTTGTGTACATAGAAGGCTCTGCTTTTAAAACTACAACAAAGCTTACCGTAAACGTCCTTTCATTCAGTCGAAAATCCTAAGCCAGTATTGCCAAAATCTAGTCTATTTACTCTGTTTTAACTATGTTTATCCTTAGGGCATTGGCAGTCACTTAAACTCTGCTGTATGTGATCCAAATTCAATTTCAAATGCCAACTCAGTTGTACGCAGTAATGGTCCGACATCCTTAATAACACAGAATGCAGATTGATTTTGATGGATGTACCAAGTGGATATCCTTTCAGACAAAGCATTTCGTTTAAAAGCATGAAATCTTTGCATAGGTCCTTGGCATGTTCCCTGAGTAAGAATTCAACACAGCACGTGTGTGCCATACTCTCAGTTCAGTTGATGCCGCATTTAGTACGATACATCGAACTATCCAGTCACTAACTCTAGCAGAGTCCTTACAGTGTAAACACTCATTGACCCCGTACCTGATTGACGTAAAAATAATGAGTGCACCACCGAGTCCTTAAGGCAGGGAACAAAAAAATTCTGCTTATTTGTAGATAAACAATTCCTCTGTCCCGTTGAGCTCTCCAGGACGAGAAGGAAAACAACCGAAAATATTTAATCTCTGGAATAATAGCTTGGTCTTCATTGTATTTTTTTTTTTTCATCTTCCTTTGTGTTAATGTTCCCTGACGTCTTTTGGCGAATAGCTTAAATGTTTTATGGGTTTATTCTTTTCTTCCAACAATGCGGGGGTGTTATTGGTCAACTTTTTGATCCTAGCTGGGAATGTTTCGATTTGGATTCTTTCCCTTTGTTTTGTTTTCTATTCTTTTCTATTTTTTTTTGTTCCACAAATTATTTCCCATGCTCGTTACTGTGAGGTATTCTGGGAAAAAATACTTCCAAGAGTGGTAAAAATAAATAAATAAATGAAAGCGTCTTAGACGTTGACATAATTTTGGGGCTTTCTTTGGAAATACATTTTTAGATCGAAGTCTCTTGTTTAAAGGAAAAGCCTATTAACTACTGCTTTCTGTTTTTTTGTTCGGTTTGGTTTGGTTTTGAAATCGATTTACATAATTCTTTGGTGAGTCAAATAATAGAATTAAAATCCTTGTGACGTCGGTTGCCATGTTAATAAAATCCATCGGATATTCTGGGAATGCCTGTCAGCAGGGCTGTTTGTCGTCCTGATCAAAACTGATTTGTCCATCTGTGATAGAAGAAAACCGAAAGGGACACCTGAAGTAAGCATTTGAAGGACTATTCGCACACAATTTGGTTCGCTTCGTTAAACACAAAATTATTTTGTAGGTGGTACAACGTCAAGACGTCCTCACAAAAGGACCTTCTAACTCGACCAGTGGTTCTGCTTAGGTGAGTGCATGTAAGCACTCTGTGTTTGACAGAGATATATACTAGCAGATGTTCCAAGAAGCTGGGTTGGTGTGGGAATTTTCGGAGACTATGGTATGTACAACACATTGCAAACGCATGTTACTAACGCTCGAACGCTTCGATGGAAGCGGACAACTCAAGGTAGTACGAAAGTGTTTGTATCAAGGGATTTGTTTTCTTTTCGTCTATGACAACAGATAAGAATAAAGGACAATGGACAAAATGCCTCAGAGAAGCGCCGAGATCCTTTGAACAAGATACTACCGATGAAGGCGCAGATACAATTGAAGCTCTTTTCCAAGTTGATGCCTACTGCGATTATTTTATTTGCATTTAAAGGGTGTTTTCTTACTTTCAAGTTTGAAATCATTTTTTACGAATGGTTGGTTCATGGCCATAGATGTCCTTGAAGAAAGTGCCTTACAATTACCCAGTCAAGATTAGGTCTTAAGGACTTTCGAGAGACTAAGAAGATGTTAATAAAATGGTTCGCTGAACAGAGTCACACGCCCAGTTGATTGCGCCCAACTTTGTGGTCATTAGTAGGAGGACCATGGCCATATAAATTTTCACTGCACCTGACAAAGTATTCAGCAAGGAGCTTTCCTTGTGGAATTTGTTTTGCCGATGGGATAAACCATTAAGTTTTCAACAAAACTATTTCACACTTGGATAGCGTTGAGAAGGAAAATATTCATTAGACATGGATGGCGAGTTTCTGTGAAAAATTCAATTCCATGTGATCGTTGAGGGTGAAAACATTTGTATCTATAACTGAAAATTAATAACAAACAGATACGATGTTGGATGGAAAACAAACACGGAATTCTCTTGTAGAGCGCAGTGAAAGGCTCCGCTGAGTATTTCACGGTTGGTGTATATTGAAACTTTGATCTTTTCAGTAGCAGTTTAGAAAAATAAAGTTTTTTTCATTTCTCGGAAGTTCCCGAGAATATGGAATGAATTTTTTCACTTCGACAACCTCAACAATATGATTAAGTGGCAGCTACAGCTGACAGATAGTTCTAGCTGTCAAAGTGATCAAAAAAGTAATCAATACTCTCTGTTTTCAGTAATTGGAGTGTGATGCATTTATGGCAAGTCCATCTAGCACGAAGTCCCGTCAAATTTTTGAGGCATCAGATCGTATAAGCAGGAAATGCACATGTCATTCAAGAGTCTAAAATTGACCCTTCAAAAGTGACAGTGACAGAACTGTCTTCATATCTTCTCAACTGTCGATGGGCATGTTGACAACATTTTTAATTTGGCAGGAAAAAAGATGGTGTTAGCAACCATAACGTAAAAGCAAACCAATTTCACATATCATGCCAAAGTGGTCACCGAGAAGACGCGATTTAACCCGGGACGAGTTTACTTCATCTGTCATTGAGTCTGTAAGGTCTATGTGAACCAGTCTAAGATACCTCAACAACTTTGAGAAGAAATCGAATAGGTTAGGTTAGGTAAGGTGGCTACCAACATTAGAATTAGAATAATATTGAAACCTATATACATATATCTCAAGGGTTGTGAGAAATATTGTAGCAAAAGGGACTGGGTAGGATGACTGACTCCATCACCCCTAATGTCGGGTGGACCGGAAAGATATTAAGTGCAAACAAGTGCTGGAGACATCCATGATCCTTTATTTTAACAGAATCTATGGAATACACTATTAAGCTTGAGGAACATGGCTTACTAAAGCACTATGACTTATAAGATCTATTGAACTAAACTACTTTAAGACTCTTCAGAAACCTCCGCAACTTTAGATTCTAGCTTCTGAAATGACTATTTAGTATGTGTTTTATCTTTTGTTCTTCATCTATTGTTGGATCAGAAAAGCGGGTATATATCAGCATATTACTGTAGCCAATCTGGAGATCAATGATCATTTAAGAATGACCAAGTTGACACTAGGTACATTTACATGTAGCGGGGTGGGTGCTAAAAGTTCGAGAGGTAAGTACATCGGTCATGTAGGGCATAGATAAGTGTAGAACTACTTTATTTTCTCCGTGAAAAATAGAAGGGGCAGGGTTAAGGTTAAATATTATGAAGGTAGGTTACTACTCACCGAAGAACAGGTAGGAATCTTTACGATTAATCTTTTCTTCTTGGTTTGTCTCCTTCTTTGGATCTGAGTTAACAGAATGCATTCACCTTAAACGATTTCAGATTGCTAGTGGTCGAATCTAGAGTCTTAAAGTCTGTCTGGCTTTCGATATTCGATTTGTCTTCGATTTAGTTGTAAGGGCATTAGATAAATCTAGTGGAATTTAGAAAAAGAATGAGATTTCAATACTTATTAGTGAAGTAAGTTACTAGTTACTACTCTATGTACGGCAGGATATGTTAGTATGAACTTGTGAGGAATACAGAGCTTGGCTGCATCTCTTTTAGCTGGCTAGTGATCTGTACAGGTAGGTACAACTCTTGCAATATTTTATCCTGATCTAGGTTTATATGACACAGTTTGAAAGGCTTCCCATCTGAGACTCACCAGCTGTCAAAGTGATGTCGTCGACGATCTGATCCTAATTTGAGCAAAATTATACAAATGATTGTCCTTATTGAATAAGAATATACTAGGTTATGTCTCAAGATTAATCTTCCAGTTTACATGTTAGCATTTCGCTGAATTATTACTTGATTGACGCTCGGCCAACAGTGAAGAGAGAGGTAAGACTCATGATTGGCAAGATGCTTGTCTAAAAAACACTGCCATAGACTGAGCGTTGAAAGGACATCAATACAATCAGTTTACCAATAAAATTTCTCCGCAGCCTCTGTAAACCAATTTTGAGCAGAGAGTATAAATGATGAAGTGCTGTAGTCCTTAATCATTCTCCTGTTCTTCCCTTTCTCTATGAATGGGAGCTTAAAAAACTTAGTTAAATCTCATATACTATCTGCTAACCAGTCAGTACTGCAGAGAATACGGCTTGGCTGACCAGCGTTCAGGTTCCTAGGAGCTGTTTGAATTTTTTTTACTTTTTAGCGAGGAAACTATCCATTGGCTATTATATCCTTCTGCACGCAACGTGGTAAGGAATAGTTTCGGTGTAAACTTTGTCAGAGGCTACTTCTATGTGTAAAAGGTGGAAGCGATCTGATGTCCATTTCTGTGGATTTACCTCTAAGGATCCTCTCCTTTGGAATGTGGATAGAGGGTTTATCGGACAGACTTTTGAGGCATACGCTCAATACTGTCTAAAATGAAAAATGTTAGGCAAGTAGGTCTAAAATTCTTTGCAGATTCATGACCTCAATGACCTACTTTCGTAATCAAAGCCACACAGACATGCCTTTGTACTTGAGGAACCGTCTTGCAGAGTCTGCAGCATCATGGGAGGGATACTGTCGTCAACTAGGGTTATGCTCTCATCTGAGTCATGTTATTGGATTTTGTCTCGCTATAAGTTTGTGACCAACCATCCTCCTAATGCGTATTTGTATTCGAGTCTACTAAAGTTGACATATGTATCAAATAAATGCCTGCTCCGTCACCAAAAAGAATACCAAAATATTCGTGTCATTCAAAGTGAAACATAAAATTCTGCCCCTCTTTTCTATCACCGAAATCTCCAACCCACTTTCAATGTCCTTTGGTGAACCAAAACAATTAAACACCACGAAACACCATCGCATTGTGGTAAACACAAAAAAAAAAAAAACAATCCAACAAATTGCTTTATGATTTGGATTTCAACTCCGACCCAACACTTCACTCATCGAGTCGGATCAGCCATCCAGTCGATGGAGCTCCAGCCAAAGCCATTGAAAGCCACTATATTAAACTCACCTATCGCTTTGAGAGTGTTCTGTAACCAGCAGCATAACACCCCTCAATGCGATTTGCCCATTAGCATGGTCCTTGATTGAAAAAAAAAAAAAAAAATTCCAAGTGGACATACAACGTGCCAATGAAAAATTAATTGCGTGGATTCTCGATGGGTTTCATGTTTAAGAACGCTTTCGAGTAGAATTACGATCTGGATTGTGCTAATACTAATCAAAGTAGATGTCTGCGAAAAAATCAAAAAAAAAAAACCCATTTATTCATGAAGTACTGAAAGGACTTTGAATTCACACTGATTTACATTTATGCAGATACACGGTTATAGATACGAGTACAGGACAACAATAATGCTCGCACACAAAGTGTAGTGCCAGCACTTTAAGTGAATTATTGCCGCTTTGCATTGCAAGTCAGTATATTGGCAATTGTGTAAATTGTCCACAGCAGACCACCCTATGTCGGCAGGTATTTCCTGCGGAAGACTGCAATAACCTATAAACCAATCAACTTTGTATGGTCGATAGCTTGTAAGTTAGTAACAATCAATTTGTTTCTTGTGTGTCTCCGAGCCGATGTCCGCCTCCGTTTGATTTATTCTTTCCTTGACTGCACAAAACCAAACGTTACCTCGTGTTAGTGGATTACACACACAGATGGATTGTGGATCCCTTTTAGCAATGCAATGAAGCAAATATATGAATGTGTTGGCAGAGCATAAAACGTATCTATACGATACGATACTGAACGGATGAACGAGATGAGAGAATGGACAATAAAAACTTGTGGGAAATTTTCAATCTGTTCGGAATGGTGTAGGTTATACCCTATCTTGTCTTTCTCTCTTAATACATTGGTCCTTGCATTACGGTTGCATGTGAGATACAGCCATAATCTCGTTATTAAAGACAATAATCCTATTATGTGGACATCACTCCACGAAAAATACCCCTTTTTGGGAATTTTTTCCACCTCTGGAGGGAAATAAATTCACTTTTCTGGTGGGAATTTATCTCACAGTTCTTTTATGAGAGAGGGATTATTTGTCATAAACGAGAAGCAGATTGACAAGATCCTGCGGTGTCTTAATGGAAAGTATAATTGAAGTCCAAAAGAGCAGTCTAGTTTCTACCATTTAGTAGAACTGGTAACACACTGACAGACTAGACAAATTTGGTCCTTTCTGATCCTCTATGTTACAAACCATCTATCTGTACTAGGATACCCTATGAAATGGAGTATACAAAAGATTGTGAGTTATGGGTGGAACCGAATTAGTCGAAATTGAAGCCTTTACCATAAATAAACCTTGAAGAGAATGATTGCCGACTTGAACCGTGATGTGAGGGATAAACGGATGCATTCGACTTCGTTTGATCATGGATTTCATCAACAATATGATAAACTGATTGGTTTATTGAAACTTGTAGGAAGTTTCAGTTTTTACTTTATATCAACAGCAAGATGATCAATTGTCTTGGAATCCTGAGGAAATAGCTAACAAACGTATGAACATATACCAAACGTATATACATATCGATAGGGACATAGTGTGGTAGAATTGTAGGTAGAATTGGCTGCATTTGACTGGAAATCTATTAGCGCTAAAGGATCGTGTTTTAACCTTGTTGTTAGGGTCTGTTAATTAGGGATAGTTGAAGAGACTTTCCTTTTCCTATTGGAACGTAAATTTTAAAAGAAAACTCTGAAAGAGGAACCCAACCTCGCTAGTGTATCAGCCAGTTCATCATATCTTAGTCAGCCAACGTGCACTGATTATGATTGGAAAAACTAATAACTTGAGGCTCAAAGACTTTTTTCACGAGTTCTCTAAACTGCCTTCAGTTCTTTGCAATATTTCGAATGGAAAGGTTAGGGGTAGAAGACGTAGAATACTATAACTTCACATTCAGGTCAATGGAAGCCCATTGTCATACCCATAGATCAGAAACGTCCCTTGCTCGTTAGCTAGCCACTTTTTAGTCTGCTCTTCTGATAATCCATAATTTTTAAGGATTCATATGTTAAGTCTCCGGCGATCTGACTGCCTAATTCTAAGGGAGCTATTGCTATCAAGACTTAAACAACAAAATTCAGGAAAGGAGATCCAAGATAGTTCGCTGCCTCACAATAGGTCATAAGATTCATTTCACCACGAGGTAAGCCCTTTTCAGTCATGCTTAGCTAATCAGATAAATGTAGACAGATCCTGATCACAAATAAAGCATAAAATTTTAAGTCCTACGGTCCTATCTTAACAAACTTATTTACGAATCAAGGTGAATTTCTAAAGCATAGATCCACCAGAGCTACAACTAGCCACTTCCTGTCTTAGACTATGGTAAGCATGCTCATGCTAGTTTCACCAAACTTCAAAGTGCTAGGCTTCCAATCTAAATTTACTTCATAGATGGAAATCATGCCTAGATGACTACCAATACAGAGTCCTGTTTAAACTTTCAGTGTCATTCATTTTTAAGGTTTTTTGTTGGTGTTCCCCAAGGGTGGCATCTGGGACCATTTCTATTTACTCTAAAATTTCTATTCATACGCTCGGTCACCTATAGCTCTGCTCATTATTTCTCCTCCGGCATCATTACAGTGGATCTAGCTATTGACTGATGTGCCCTATTTTAGAGTCAATTAAGTGTTACCAATGGAATCACCAGGTCTCGTGCTATAAGAATAGTGCAATTTGCCTCCCCTTTGAATGCCATCTGTTCTAAAGGCTCCACGGTATCTAAAGACCTGTCTACCGAGCTACGTTCTAATCATTTTCTAACCATTTGTCAGATTTATTTAAACATGTGCACTTTTGATGGAATTAAATTCAATATTTACTTGTATGAAATATTTATGATGCCGGACTAGTTTACATCTCTTTCTTCTTCCTTTTCACATCCTTCCATAAAGCAAAACCATCCTCTGCCAGCATACGGCAACAGGGGTCCTTTTCAAAGAAATATTTGCGCCTTAAATGTGCTGGTGCTCCTTCATTAAGGGTAACGAAATTAATTAAGACACATCCTTGGGTCAACCTTGAACATTTTTCCGTGTAAATTGCGTTTGCTGTGCGTGTTTTAGTAACAACGTTTTCCTTTTATCCTCAAAAAAAAAAATCCTTCCATCTTTTCTTTTTTTTTTAATGAATTTTCGTCCATGGAAGTCTTGTATTTATTAGTCACGTCTTGACCATGGACGTAAGAAATTACTGTGAGGGTGTGGAGGAGCTCGTCCACCCACCTTTTTGCTCGGATCACCTATATCTCAATTCAGGATAATATGACTGCAATTAGAATATTTTTTTTTTTTTTTGGACAAAACATTGCTCTACGTGTGTGGTGACGGTGAGCCGAACAAACAATTTATCGAATTTCGATTGATTGTGGAAAAACGAAACAATTAGATGAGTGATTAATTACCGGGTTAATGCGATTTGATATTTATTACTGGACATGAATATTAAATAAACAATAATAATCCAGAACTAATATTTCTGGCTGAAGTGGTATCGAGATGATTCAATCGTACTAATCCGTTGTTTGCCGACATGTCAGATAAAAGGCATTAATTGGTTGATTTAATTTAATTTATTGTGAATATTAATTTCGGTAACACCTGGTGCAGTGTTTTCTGAATAAATGTTATTTTTTCCACATAATACAGGTAAGCGCGTGGATCTATATTGGTGCATCACAATGATTGGTTAGTTTATGTCGGAACTTGGTATTTAGAAAGTCGTGTTTCCGAAGTTGGTCAATTAGTGGAAAGATTTAACACCCAATTTCGACAGATTCTCCATAGTAGCACAAAGGGCTGTAGAAAAGCCCACAGATCTTAAAGTGGACCGACGAAATGACAATAAAACAAATCGTTCTTTCGACCTCGTGTACCTCACGTATCTACTCAAAACCCATAAGGTCTATGGCGTATCTTTTCATGGCCGAGGTTGTTGGAAACATTTCTTCTACAAACTCGTTAGCTAGGTAGTGATTTAGGTCCAATATCATGGACTTTACTGACCTTACCACCAAAGAAAGTCGAACAATTAAACAACCTCTCAACTCGCCAGTCATAAGGACATCATCTTTCGCTAGGACAGTCTAGCACCACCATCTTTTCATGCCCGAGGTTGTTGGAAACCTTTTTTCTACAAACTCGCTAGCTAGTTCGTGATTTAGATCCAATATCATGGACTTTACTGACCTTACCACTATAGAAAGCCGAACGACTAAGCAACCTCTCAGCTCACCAATCATAAGGACTATACCTTTCTCTAGGACAGTCCAGCACCACCAACGATTCAAGAACATTGGAATGCTGTGAAAAATGTTCTAAAGTCTGGAGGGGAAGATATTATATTTCGGAAGATAATGGCTTGCAAAAGATGTACAGAGACTGACCGGGGAATGTAAGGCCCTAAACATTTTCCCTCCTATGACAGAAAAACTTTAGTTGCCAGAGGAATACGAAATCCAAAGCGGCATACCACACGGATGTATCCTTTCACCGATATTGTTTTAATTGCTGGTTAGTGATAAACTCTGCACTGCTCTATGAAGGAGAATCTTAGAGAAACGATTGTCAAATGTCAGCTTAGAGAGGAGCAAAGATCATGGAACTCGTCCAAAAACTAGGAGCATTAGCCTGTCTATCTCATACGAGGATGGAACTGAATAGGACGAATTCCATCGAGTAAGCAAGGCTGAATCTCCATTCAATATGTTGTTCATAATAAGGAGAAGCATTGCCATTAGTTTTGAAACCAAGCTATGGTTGTTCCGATCGAATGTTGATGTTGTATCCGGACAATGTCCGCCAGTATCATAAGATAGCTAAAATGTTCCTGAATCGGTGTTTGTAAAATATTTTGATTTGGTAACCTAGCCGCGAGCTTCATGCTAATAGAATTCAGAGACAAAAGTGACAGTAGATTGAGCTTGCACTTCTGAAAGCTGACACCTCTAATATTGGCTATAATATGTGAATATCCTGAGCTAGGACGGAAGAGAACTGAATCAATCAAAACACACATGAAACAAAAAAGTTAGTCAGAGTTTCGATGTATTTCTAGAATTCGCATGCCTTGTGAACTTTCTAAGACTTACAAGGAATACTTTAAACAGAAAATTGAGTCTCTCTCCTCCTCTTCTTCTACCTTTGGTCTTCGCAACAGTACCTACCGTCAACCATCACCTCGTGAGAGAGATCTACTGCCTTAGGTTCTCGGCTCTTTCTGTGCCCGTTTGGCAATAAGAGTTGTCGTCAATCTAACCTTCTAAAGGTAGGTCCAACAGATAGAAATTCAGCTTTCCCGATTGCTATTGATCAAAGCGTCTATATTGGGGATCAACGTGTACACCTACCTAGCTTTATCCGAGTGATACCATCTTTCTTACCACAGTTCTGGACTTGTTCTTGGTGGTAATGCGGTATCATATCGACTGGTCCTTACAGCCACTGACCAACTGTAGCTTCTTTTTCCACGACTTGGTATTCATGGCTCACTATGAGATTTTAACACAGGAGGTCATCACATATTAAACTTCACAGTTGAGAAGCCTAGAGAAACTTAGTACGCTATACTGCCTCTTGTTAGTTTGTTTGTTATATTTCTAAACTCTCTGTCTCAGACTAGGTAAAACTCGGGCCTTTTATTTTACCTCCAGCCTTACAGGCCAAAATGCTGTAGGGGAGGAAGCAGATATTATCAGTGCAAATGCCTTAGATACACGTAAGATCAATATATCAAAACAATAAAGTGACGTTGAAAGCATGCACCCTTGTGGAACACCACTTTTGACTACGAATTCCTATGACTACCTACCTTTGTGTGGCCTGGTGAGCACTGTCCTTAGCTTGTTTTTATAGAATCTATCTTCTCAATTCATTCTATCAAGAGCTTTACCAAACGCATTTCCATTAGATACATTTCGAAAAATACATTCGTTTGAACAAAAATTTTCGGGTGGACATTAGAGGGCAGTACAGCATGATGACCACAAATCAAAATATTTGCACTCCGGAAAGTTACAAAACCATCTGTTCGAAATCGATTGATATATTCTGCTGCTGGTGACTTTACACAAAAATTCTGACCGCCCGCACAAATAAAAATACATCCCACCGACAGGCCACAGATACATCCAGAATAGTACAACCAAACCAAAAGTACACAAAAATGTCATATATTTCGAATCAGTTTAGTTTAACTCGAGCGTTTGGTATGCAATTGCTTTTACTTTAACCACCACTCTGTCTGGTGAAAGAAAATGAAGCACAGGCATCTACCACCTATAGTGAGACGTACGGATATTCGGATGTAGATACTCTTGTCACCAAAGGTGAATGGCACTGTGTAGCACGGTTTTGCACTTCAAAGCTACAGTGCCACTGGGGGGTTGCACACTTCAATTGTTATCTTTTCGTTCTTTGCATGAGTAGAGAACAATTTCCGATTTGTAGATTTAGTTTGTGTCCCAGAACTAGTCCTGCTTTGATTTGATTGCGATTTGTGATTTCACTGCTGTTTCTGTTTAAATGCGGCTCTTAGTCATTGCTGTCTATAGTATAGGGGTGCATTGGTTTAGACACAACACTTCCTGAGTAATGAGTACTTTCGGTGATTACACTTGCCATTCGGTACCATTTCGAGATACGAAAGGCATCATCATCTCAATCATTTGTCTGATTGACTTTGGGTCGGGGGCTGCGACGAGTTTCAATTTCCAGGAACGGATATTTTTCTAAATGTCCTTATATACTTCATTAAACAATTCACCGGAAGCTATCTCTGGCTTTTGCAGTCATGGAGCACAGCACAGGATAAAGCATCCGTATCCTTAAGCAACGAATTTCATTATTTTCACATGAACACATCCTGGGCATGTCTGCATGTCTACCTATCTGCATACATGCCAATTAGTCATGTGTATAGGAAGAGAAGTGCATCCCCTACGCTCGTGTGGAACACAAGAATACCTCAAACATGTGCACAATCTTGATAGATATCGCCTGAGTACATGCATTCTGTTTTTAACACCTGTTTCGAAGTATCTCCCTCTTCATCAAGGTCCTAAACTGAAATATAACTCCAAACTTTTTCCATGTCGACTACAAAAAGAGAGATTTGTCTATTATGCGATTACTCTAAAGCGCCAGGACCGAAGTTCACTCCAACATGCCCTGTCCATACAGAGTACAATATGCAAATTTCGAAATTTTGATGACTGTTTAAAATTCCTCAACAGAAGGAAATTTATGGCAAAAAATGTTCATAAAAATGTCTTCGTATACTCCGTACACAGTATCTAGAGATTCATTATCATTTTTTGAGAATATATACGAGTATAGCTCTGTGGACCGAAACGGAAATTTGAATCCTTTTAAACGTCAACACGATAATAAAAAGAATGCGTGTTGTATCCCGAAGTCATCATATCAGGATAGCAACACCCAGTCCCGGGAAATTTATAGACTATTCATATTTATTCAAATGATTCTCATATTTCTATTTAATGATCCTTTTGAATGTGTTGCTATCGCTTGCTTGATATATACATTTACTGTTGATGGAGGGCGAAAGTCAATTTTTAATGTGGATAAGCTTATGATTCCTGTTTCGAGGTCAAGGAGTAGAGGAGATACATATATATAGTAATAAAAAATGACTAGCAATAAAATTAGGAAACAGAATACATATCAATGTTAAAAGCGGCGGATAGACAGAATGCCAATAAAAGATACATTCGTAATTACTTGATGGATTCGCTTCGTGAATCATCGAATCGTATATTTTTTAGGATTAGGATATGGAAAAAGGATGTGTATTTGTGTTTACGAAACCAAAGTGATGACGAAATGAGGATTGAGGAAAATAACAGAATAACGATTGACTCATCAATTACTGGCGACGCTAATGCCCATCATCATCGTCATCACTTTTCGAGTTTGTTTTCACTGTTCTGTCGGTAAGAGCCTTTCTAGGACGAGCTTACATTCATGCTAATTTTTAGACTTAATGTTTTGATTCAAATGCGTAAATATCTATAAGGGGATCTTCTTTAGAGAAATTGCAAAGTTTTCAGAAGATTTTATACCAAATTGACTGCAACTAGTTGGTAAGCAAAAAGAACGCTCAATTCACCAACAGCTCTTTGAAAATCTGCCGGCTACTACTCGGTATTTATATCTCCTATGGAGCAGTCCCTTTGGAAATGTGGCCATATTAAGTAGAATCCGCCTTTCGTTTAGCGATATTTTTCCCGAACGAACTAGTTCAAAAAAGAGCTCCATCTAGTGAGCTAAGTGAAATAGTTCCCAGTGCTATTTTTTATTAGTTCATTTGGTTTAGTAGTTGAACAAGCTCAGGTATACTTAGGCATATAGTTAAAAGAACTAAATTGAATGCTTTTTGCGTCGCCTGAATCTCATGAGACCAAGTGTCCTAAGCGGAGAACTAAACTGAACTAAATGAACTACAAAACGAACTAGTTCGCACATCGCATGTATGAGGCTGCCAATGAGAATATAAACTGCTAGTGAAAGTGAGTGTGGTGGGGACAAAGTGTTAAAAAAACAACTAGGGTTCAGAAGGGCACTGGAAACTATAGTAACCAACAGAGGAGTCCCACAAGGTGGCGTCTTTTTTACTCTTCTGTTAATCTGGTTACAGACTACGAGGCTATTCATATAGATGATGTTTTCATTCAACAGCAAAGCCAATGACTTTATGCCGGATGTGATGGAAGCCATGTCAAAATCTATCGTAGAGGAAGTTCTGGATCAAAGGCTTGATACCTTCAAGAAGAAGAAAGATGATGACTTCAGACAAATATCATTACAAAGCATCATCATTGATTTGTTCATAGAATCTAAGTCACTTGGCATAACCTTCGACTAAGATTAAACAGAATGTTCATGTTCCAAGGTTTTCATGAGGAAACGTGGAGATCATTCAGCGCCGTCTACTAGTTGTTAGTATGGTAAACAACAAATCTGCTTTCTGTCACTTCACAATTTCAGACCCCCAGCTCAAACAATTTTAATCAAAGTCTAAACCCCTTAGTAGACTGTGGATGGGTTTCGAAAGGTTAGACAATAAAGCAAAGAAAAACAACTCAAAGCCTTACGTTCATACTAAAGAGAAAGACCAAAAGGAAGACACTTTACTAAACCAAATCTTACAGTTGAGCTTGAAACTATTCTTTAACTATCTTACTTAACGGGCTCTCGAGCCTTGAGTTTCTCCCTGAGACATGGCAGCCTTTCACTCTGCCGACACGCTGCTTTCAGTTGTCCAGACCAAGTTCTCTGGTATCCGCAATTGCTTGATCCTTAAAACGCTTTTCCTTGTCGTCTCGAACTTATGAGGTGTAATTCGAAAATCCTCTTTTCTAGAGTACTATTGGTCATTCGCTTGAAAGAGTCAGTGTAGTCGATCTGTTTTGCCTTCGTACAGCTAATAGAGTTCGTGGTTATATTCTCCTTCGTTTGTCATCTTCGCTCTTCTGCTTATCATCTAGGAAATCCATCAAATACGGCTCCTAGAGTCGGATAAATGTGTTAAATTTAAATCATGAAGCCCTCACGTTGGGCGCCATTGTTATAAGTCATTCAAAACGCCGACGATTGCAATGAATACGAATTATGAAAGAAAACCTTGGAACTAGAATATACACATCAAGCAGTTTCAAGCTTGTGCCCCTTAGCTATGCGCTTGAAGAAACATTTTTATCCCAGCATCACTAAAGGTCCTTAAATTCTATTCAGTAGGACTTAAGTTTATCGAAGGCTGTCTCAATCTCTGCAAATGTTTTGTGTTCTATAATCAAGGGCCTGGTGAGTTCCACGTCATAAAAGTTTCGATAGAAGTTCATGCAACTGGAACTCCCACAGTGAGGAATCCTACAGCCCACATTTGTATCGTCTCAGACAGTCCAGCAGTATAAACGGCTCTTAAATCCTACTCAGTTGGACAAGAATAACCTTCCATGTCATAAAGGTTTTGAGAAAAATGAACCGGGTGAGTGTCTTACAATAAGATGCGTTTATCGTTCAGTCTTGGGTCCTAAGCCTTGTTTCGAGATACTAGCTGCCAGTTTTCACATTACTCTCCCAGTAAACTGAGAGCACAATGCTAAGTTTCCCTCTATTTGGAGAAGATTGGCTGAAGGTTCCTTCTTTGAATATCAATCGTGGTTACTGCCACTTGATGACAAACACACAAAGTCTGCAGGCATGAATGGTTATAAATTATTGCAACATCATTCGCATGTATCTGACGGGACACGTTAGAGCAACAGGGGGTCGACCACTATCCAGCATTTCAGAGGAGACAAAAGGTCTTGGCATAACATCCTCCAGAGACCGTTTGTTTTAAAGGTTTTCTGATTGGCATTTGCAAGACGCCTATTGTTACAGCATGCGTTGGCTTTCTTGCATGAAATCCATTGTCTACCAGGACAAGGCCATTAATCCCTAAAGATTTTTTTCTTTCGAAAGTCACCCACAGACAGGCACGTCATGCTGATAACTTATTTCATTTGTCCTGCCCTCAGTAGTTGTGTATCTCAGAGTAGTGTGTATCTCGCTAATGGATGGATACCGATTCGAAAACGCCTTGCGTGGATATCTAATATTCAGGAATGTATAGGTATGTTCTGCTCCCTAACGCTACAGATTGGGACACGCACTTCCTATTCCTGCAGGACAGTTCCGTCCTTATCGATCGAAAACTCTTTCCTTATCAGAAAACCGGCCATAAGATAATTACTGCAGTAAATAAGCTTAGGTTTTGCCACTCTATTCGGCTATCGCAATCAATCGGATGGGTTAAGCTCCACTTCAATGCCAGCTCCCTAATGAGAGGACCCTGGCTGGCCGTACTGTGTGCACGAGTGTGTTACACAGTACAGGAGAAGTGATTCCAGATTTATGTGTCTACGGAGGGAACCAACAAACTAAGACGATTTTAGGCTTAGTGCTAGCACAACAATATCCGCAGTGAAATAGTAATGAATACTGGCAATAAATCGACCAAGTGGGTAAATTGGGAAAAGACGGTGGTGGTGGCCACTGCCCAGTGGCCAAGTAGCGCAGGGGTACGCACCACCCCGGCCACATTCACAAACACAATGATATACTGCGCTGGCAGGATTGTCAGCCCCTAGCGAGTTGAGGGGAGATCCTTGCCAGCCATTTTGCAATTGCCAATGGACTGTTTATGGGGTAGGCAATGTTAATCTATAGTTACAGAGGGTTACGACGACCATGTCCAGCAGCAAATGAAGAGCGCTGGAGGCGATGGTGGCGATGGTGACGATGGTGGGGGGGTGACATTTATAAAGGGTCTTTTCGGTTTGAGTTGAAGAGTAGGTAATTTATCAAAGTGTGTGGGCGATGTGTCGTTGGCGAGGATATTGAAAAGCAAGTTGTCACTGGTGCGCCCCTTGAGGCTGTGCACAGTTTTCACTTTGGCTGTGTGTTGTGAAAGTTGATGTGGTGTTATTCACGCTTGATGGAAACACAGATGCATTTCGAGGAGCAGCACCAGCTCTTGGTGTGGTGCGCTATAAATTTTAATCAGATTACGCTGCGGGCAGTTATGGTGTTGATGCGCCTCTAGTGGATGACGAATGGTTGATAATGAGATGACAGAATTATCGTTGACGTTCGTAATAGCATGAAAAGTGGAAACGGAAAATCTGGCATGTGAAACATGACTGGCTGTATTGTGTATCCTCTGAAAATTGCGTCATTGGAGTGGCTTTTGTTGTTCGTTATTTCTGAATCTGAAGGACGAAGCCGCCGTCGCCGCCGTTGCCGCCGTGATGGTGTGACAGTTTCCTTTCTAGATTGCAAATTACTTGATCCTTTACTGAATATTTTCATAAATTAAAAAAAAAAAAAAAAAAAAACGAGAAACAACTCCGTTCCAGTTGAGTTGAAGAAACTATTGTGGAAAGCGTAAATGACATGCAATAATACAACAACTGATGATTCATTGCTCCTGATTTTTGTGAGAGTGTGAGGTTTCAGGTTTCAGGTTTCACCTCGGGGGTGATTTATTATTCATTCGTTCGTTTCAACACAAAAGAATTTAGTTTGGTGTGAATCATACTCACGAAAGTGTATATGCACGCTCTGCACTCGACACGAGATACACAATGAATGTTTGGCCGGGGGGTACCTGGTAGTTGATGGATTGGATGGAGTAAAATAGTTGAATGTATCTACATACATATGTATGTGAGTATCTTTGGTTATTTATTTTAAAATATACGAGTACATGCCTCTGGAGTATTAAAGGGAAATTCCGTCAAAACTTAAAAATAGTTCGAGTGGAGGAATATGAAAGTATTTCGGTTCCCAAAGGACAACTTAATCAAGTGTTGTGCTAGACTGTGTGGCTGGTGGTGTTTACTCGCAAAAAATGCGGGAAGGAGGGAAGTTATGCAGAAAATTATGAACGACTTACTCGAATAGTTACTTTGAACGCTAGTCATCATAAGAGGCAGGCTATCTGACACGTTTTTCTATGGATAGTTTAGAACTGATCAGATACTGAGAAGAATCCAAGAGGCCAACAACATCGAACTAGATAGGGCATCGAAGTGAAAATCCTTACCCATGCGAACCACATGGGACCAGAATACAGACGACAAATAAGTCTTATTCTGTGCGTCTGAGTCCAAAAAAGTTAATCAATCTTTTTCAAATAAATGTAAGGCCATTGGCATCATAGTCTTTCTCTAGAAATTTAAACCATGGACTTCATACAGAAAAACAGAAATTTGAAAGCCAAAAATTGTTGAAGAAAAAAAAAAAAAAAGTTGCACATACGCCACCGAACCCAACGTTAGTATAAACTTTCGAAGAAAAAGAGTATTCTCATTCTTCTGTTCTCGATTACAGGCTGTTCATTTGGAAGAAACTAAATACGGACATGAACCTGAGAAGGTTTCCCACCTTAATCTTGCAAAGAGCCTTCGAAACTGTAATGAAATTTCAGCCAGGAGTCCTGTTTTACTGTCATTTCTGCGACTGGTATCATCATTCAGCATGGTACTCATAGTAACGTCGTAAACAGTCCACAATTCCTTTCGAATAAGAAAGTGTTCCCCTCCTGTCATAGGCTGGTAAATGGGTTTTCCTAGCATATGTACACAAATTGATTCGGCGACATAATTATTTCAAATCTCTTCAAAGTTTACTACATTATCTGATAGTCGGCACGAAGTCAGCGTATTGCTCTGACTGTGAACGTCTAGACTATTTAGTTACCTCTCCGACAGTATTGTTTTCGGAAATGAATTGCTCAAGTTGATAACGGACGTAGTTAAGGCCTAAAAGGCGATCCTTCAATAGTTATTGAGTGTCTAATATACCGACTTACATTTTGAAGCCATCAGTGTAGTCGTTGACCAAGTCTATTTGAAATTATGATAGTTAACTTCCGGATAAGCTTTACTATCAGTCTGCCTCAAGGTGCTGATTATCACAGACTTGACTCCGTCAGTATAACTTTTGATGGAGAGATTTGGAAGAATGGGAATGGGGAAGATGCATTGCCTTTCTAGGTGTCGTTCTCATGGATCCCACATGAGCCCATGTAGCCCATCCTCTGGAGCGTGGTAATACTTGAACGATGATATTTGCTCCTTAGTGGCGTACAACATGTTACAGAACCTTATGTTAGAATGGGTCTAGCAAAAATTTCTATGCAAACCACCAGTCGGATCATGAACTGCTTAATCTGTTTGGATGTTCATTAGATGAGACATACCAGATCACCAGATCTGATAGCCCGGTTGATATTATGGAAGTCTACAGGCCCATTGAGATCTTAGGATCACATAACATGATTGAGTGCAGTACGGTTGTTGCATAACTTAGCATTTAAGTACTCAATTACTGTGCTGATTCCCCTTTGGTGTTGTATTGTTGGGAAACAAGATTCTCCACAAAGGACTTCTGCTCGCAATTGTGGTTTCAATGGAAACATCAAACTGAGTGATTCAGTGTTGGAAATAGTGAGTATTAAGTCTGCACTCATTCGGGGATGCAAAATGGAATTTGAATAATAATTTTAGGCTGTACAACAAGTGTGGATTTATCTGGACTTAATGTAAACTAAATAACCAAACAAAGTTTGGTCCAACTAGGACTCTCAGTCGAAGCCCATGAAAACAGTGAGATTAATTTCAATTTTCTATTTTTAAGGTTCATGAACTATGAAAACGATATGCTGATGCATAGATCGACGATAGCTGAAAATGGCTAGAAATCGTAAGGAAATGGATGTCGTAATGTTCAGAGCTTATTATAGATCCTAGGCGCTTCTACTAATTCAATAAATTCAAAAGAAAATCCACCTCATAAGCTCCCTCAAGATGAAATTAAAACTGCAAGCCTAAATGAATTCCTACTAAGAAGACTTGCTTCTTATGTGCTTGCTTGCTTCCTTGTGGCTATCACAAGGATTATGATAAACTCGCTCATCCGATTACTAATATTAAGTTGAAGACCCTTATTTTGATGACAAATCTTACTAAGAAGAGGGTCTTTGGAAGTCAACTTTGGCACTTGGTCTTTGATCTATTCTTACACAGAAATTCAAGGTGAATACTCCTAATAGGTTTATCCTTAAGCGGTGTAAAGCTTTCCACTGCTTAAATAGTTCCAATCTTGGACCGCAGACCACTCTTATGTACTTTTATTTACAAAAATCTTTTATTTACAAATACGATAGTAAAGTCAGCCCTTTCTCTCAGCCCATCCATTATATAAGAACTGAAGTCGTATAGTCGTCTTACTTGGTGTCATGGATGTAATCCACAAATCCTAACAGTCCTTGTGGATCTGTTGCTAACAAAGGCAATAAACTCGAAACTATTGCAACACGCAGTGTCCTTTGAAACGTCACACTTCGCATTTAAACTGTCATTCTTCAGATTTCCAGTTCAGACTTCTGCATTTACCTTCATCGTAATGAAAAAACTTTGCTGATGGTTGACTGTCCAATATAAATAGAATCCCGATAGTACAAGGAATCTTTGGTAATCTAGCAATCAAATAGGAATGAGTTCCAATACAGTAAAGCAGTGTTCCAATTTTGGTGTATTGGTCGGTTAAGACCGGTACGGATGCACTTAGAGCACAAGAAGGTCCATTATCCTACCGATGTGTAAGGTGGATCAATCACCGATATTAATTTTAGGGTTTAGGTACATAAATGTGCAGAAGAATCGGTTAGACGTGAATTAGATACTTTTGGAGGGCCTATTTCTTGAAAAAGGGGCGTGGCTATTGTTTTTTTTAATAAAAACTCATGATTTTTGCTAAAACCTCCAAGGAGAGTCTAAAAATCATGTTGAAAACGCTTTATGAGGAAACAAGCTTTTGTTTTTATACAAGAAACTCCCAAAAAGTAGGCGTAACCCTGCTTAAAGTACGGAGGAAGTAATTTTCTTGTATGAGGGTTTTTCTAGTAAATATTTGGAGAAAATTTGATTGTCTTGGCGCTCTATTCAATCGAATAGTCCAACAAACAGGGTCTAATAATGCAAATTTGTTTCCTATACCCTTGGAGCCAAGGACATCCTAACATATAAACTGGGAACAATTTGCATATTTCTGTATTTTCTACAACGTTCTCAACGCACCTTTGTAGGAAGGATAAATTACTCTGATGGAGATGGTCAAAAATGGAGGCCAGCACAGTGTAGGGGCTTCCGTGCCCAAGTAGTAGTGAACTCGCGATAAATTCTTCGTGGATATGACACATTCAATAAACTTATTTGAACTAACTACTTACTTACTTACTTAACGGGCTCCCGTCCCGTGAAGAGTCCCTGCCTGAGACACGGCAGCCTTTCATTCCCTTCAATCTCGTTCTCAGTTGACCAGACCAAGTGCTCTGGAATCCGCGATAGCTTGATCTTTAAAACGGAGGTTCGGTTCTTTATGTTTCTGCATTCATTTAAAGGGGATGTGACCTAGAGGACAAGACTACGATAATCCTATTGTGGGAATGAGTGAATCTACCTTTTTTTCAACTGTATGTCCTGGTACTCCTTAAGACAGATAGAATGGGATAAAATCCCCAGTCAATAGATGATGAAATTACCTTCTTTTGAACTGAAGTATAAGCTCCTTCTTCAGTTCTAAAAGAAACGCCACTACCCAGCCCAAGCACCTCCTTGCTACCAATAACATCTGGACCCGTTTCGCAGTGAATCCTGTGCCTCACATAAGGAACTAGTGCTGCGCACAATAATATTAATAAATCAAACCACAAACGGATATAAAAATCCTACAAAATGTCCTACTCCCATAAAAAAAAAGAAGAAAACTTTTATCAGTGTGCGCCGGCACAACGAGAACTAATATCCTTTCGTACAAATATTTACCCACTTAAGTGTTATCACAAGGAACTTGCTGCCTTGATAAATGAACGCACGGGTAAATATTTGTACAAATGAGTACTTAAAGTCAGATTAATTCCCCAAGTGAATATTGTGTTCCAACAGCATGGTAAATCTATTATCCTTTATTAAATTTCCACACAAATGGCCTTCGGGCTGATTACAATCTGTCCGCCACCGCCACCGCCACCAGATGATAGATGCGACTTTGTGCACCAAAATTAAAATCCTTTAAGGATACCCCTACACACTTAGGCATCCAGCTATTTAGTGGACATAACTATCACCTTATCATCAAATAAAGTTAGTAAATCATTTCATCTCTGCTTTTTGTTTGTTGTTTTTTGGTCCTGTGTTGTTCTTATCCTTGATTTACTTAGGGAAGGCAGATCTGTCCCAAAAAAATAAATGAAACAAAATACAAAAGCATTGTAAACATATCCTTCATATCCTCCTTTTTAGATAATAAAAATTTTAGGATTACATTATACGGGATGTTAGATGGGTTGTCCAGATAATATAAAAATCCTTCGGTGTTTTGTTTTTTTTTTCGTTTCGTTTCGTTTCGTTTGGTTTTCTGAAGGACTCTTGTGGTTTTCGCATGTGTATGCTAATTCCGTTTTTATTATTTACGTATTTTCTGGTTCAAAGCATTTATCTCTCAGTTCCCATCAGAAGATAAACAGATGACCATGACTAAGTCATATACACATGCACATGTGTGTATGTAGAGGAAAAGGATCACTATGAATGGAAATAAGCCAAATGCAGGAAAATAAATGGACTGGTGAAGCGAAATATTCTATTTATTAAAATTTTAAATATGCAGCAAGACTCGAATTGGAAAACTAATGAAGTTTTATGCGAATGTGGGATTCGGTTGCTTTAGTTTACGATTATTTCCAGAAAGGGGATTGCTTAAACTACTTTGGATTTATGTGTGCATATCCCTATCTTCCATCTGGTGACACATAAACTTTCATTGTTGCTCCTAGTCATAGATTTCAAAGACTTCACAACAACTAGGTCCCTACTTGACCAACTTTTCACTTTGACTTTGCAACTTTTCAGTTTTTCTTTGCAAATTTTGTTTCAATCAAAGAGGAAACATTCGTTGTATAAAACAAAAGTACGAAGTTCTTGAAAACCAGCGTAAATTTGATGGAATTTGGAACTTAAGGGCGGACTACTTCATAGCTCAACTAGCTGCTGAAGCATTGTCTGTGTATCCTTTACTAAAAATTGACTCAAGAACTCACACTTCAGGAACAGAAATACAAAAATTTAAAAATCAAAAAATGTTTGAAAAAAAAAAAAAAAAAATGTTGCACATACGCCACCGAACCCAAAGTTACACTAATTTTTCGAAGAAGTATGTAAGTGTTCTCAATCTTCTGGTTTTGATTACAGGCTGGTGATGCTGTTCTTTTGAAACAACCCAGATGGGGATATGAATCCTAGAAGGTTACTCAGCTGAATTTCGTGAAGACCCTCCAATTCTTCATAGGAATCACTGCCAAGGGTCCTGAATCACAGTCACATGTTAGAAGACGGACAGAATCACTTTCCTTCACAGTCTTGCAGCTTCTGTTTTAGTGGGGATACTGTAGACATTTAAAAGTGTTCCTCTCCTGTTATAGACCGGGCAGTAGGTTCCTGGTTCCTCTTCCCGAAAGAGTCTGTGAAGTTTTCCTGAAATATCCACATGCTCTGGCAACAACCAGCACTCAATGACTACATACACTGGGCTGACTATATATGTATGCAGTAGTTATCCCTCGGATAATGATGACTTTCAGCAGTTGATGATGTCTGCAATTAAGGGTCCAATCGTTGTACATTCTTATAGAGGGATTCTTGAACCGATCCCTATTGTTAAATCGTTAGTGTATTCGTTAGTAGTGGTTTGATTAAGTTGATCATGATAAGGTTCACCAGTCGTATCAAGTAGTCATTTACAGTCTGCCTGCTTGGCTCTCATAGACCAAAGGGGCTAAGTAGAGATTCCACTGAATGAGCATTAGCATGATCTGCATTGCTTTTGTAGGTTTCCTTCTCATGGATCGTACTTTAGGCCATCATCAGGACTGATACTTGAAAGTGCCTTCATGCTAGAATGTATCTTACAATCACTATAGGCCTGATATTGAAACCATGTGTCTTGCTAAATACCTTCTTATCTGTTAAGGTGAGTGGTAATTACGCCTGGGTATCGTGCTGATCTAGAAATGTTAAATTCGACTTCATTGATCCTTGGGACATTAAACCTACTAATTGTTGTCTTCTTTAGATCATGGTTGCTAGCCCAATTAATAACTAGAAACTGTGCTTGATTGAGTTCGCTTAGAGCTAATTAGTGTTTTCCTGATACAAGGACAACAACATACTTCCCTTTACCAATTACAAATTTACAAAATCTTATTCAAAACGAGGAGTACATAACAATCGTAGAGACTGAAACAAAGCTGGAGCATGTAACCGCCTCAACGCTTTCAAATTAACTGGTCTCGCTTCTTCACCAGGAAGGAAGACAGACTGACAGGTTTGTAGCCTTTGGTAGCAGTGTGAACCATATGTGTACCATATGACGTATGCTAGCAGACTGTGAAACAGACACATGGTTCAGTCCTCATAGCTCCTTACAAGATGTGTCGAAAAGGGTGTCTATTTGTCTGTCTAATAGCATGACTGTTGATTGTCTATTTCCTCTTTGTATCTGTCCAACCATGCGTGATGGACGCCAGTACCTTGAATTTCATGAGATCCTCTTCATTGTGTACAACTGAAGACTCAAGTAGGTTGTGGCCAGAGTCACTTCTATTTCAAGGACTTGGCATTTGTTCATCATAAGCGATTGTGAACTTCTTTCACAATTCTTATAATTTTTCCGTACAGGCAAATAACTTCACAAAAATCTGCCCCACATGGGAATTTATATCACCCCTAGGGGAAATAAATCCACTTTTCGAATCACGAATGCTACCATAGGAAGGCCTTCCATAGGAATGGACTTAGTTCTTACATGGAACTTAAACTATCGCTTGCGTTCCATGGGATATAGCTCCTCATTCAAGAAGTGGATTTCTTTTCCATTAGAGGTGAAATAAATTCCCGTGGGGTTATTTCCTTCACTGCTGTCGAAACTATTTGTTTTCTTTTGGTACAGACTGATGTAAGATTTTTCAAATTATGGGCACAATATGACCAATTGATGCTGTAAGTGAGCCAAGGAATACTATCTCCACATCTAGGTACCAACTTTTATACTTAGTTATGAAAGTTCGACCTTGGGAGGACAACTTTTTATGTAACATTTTGGTTTGCCAGAATAATATTAACTAACTTTCTGGAAAACCATATACGCTAGCCTACAGAAGATGATCTCTTCCTTGTAACCTTTAAAGGATCTGCTCACATGGATAGTCAAAGATTATACCCAGAACTTTTCCTCGAAGTTTGCTGTGTTTCATAGCAATCAGTACAGAATTGGAAACTTATCATGAATCTCTGTCAGTACATCGCCTCAAAATCCCACTCCAAAAATTGTAACTCTCCCACACCACCTACATCCATCCAAACTAAGTACTTAGAAGCCACCACACTTCCCAGAAAAACGCAATCCAATCGGAGAAACAAATAAATCACCTAACAGTGGCATTTCCAACGAAAGACCACCACCGAAAAATGACATACACAATTTCCAGCAGCCATTGATTAATTAATGTTCCAGCAAGGATCCTTAAGTACCACCTACCCCATTCAAAATTTAATTGAATTTCTGTGTTTTTGCCAGGGTTTTGCACACTTTTCCAGCTAACTTGCTGCACTCACGCATCCGCAATCCATTAGCACTGATCAACTTTAACCTCCGATTGCATTAATAAGAAAAACCAAAAACCTGTAGCTCCTGTCACCTGAAATATAAGTGCCTCGCTTCCATTAGAAGAAATTAAAACACGAAAACACAAAAAAGGATACGAACAAGATGAGAATAACGAAAATCCAACTTCTCTGATGCATTTTCCCAGTTCTTTCTTCTGAAACCTCACGTATTCAAGGATATTCCTGAATCAAAAAAAAAAAGAAGAAAAACGTCCTCCACCAGATGTGCTTACCACAGCACACTACACAGAGGCTCTCTGCTCTAACTGCAATGGAAAGGAAGAAAAAAAAAAACGAAAAAGACGTTTCGAATGAAAAATGAAGCTGTGTTCGTTACAGGACCATTTCGGTATTTCAGAAAACAAAACAACGTAATACGTATATTACATCTACATCATAGAGGCTTTGCTAAAGCCAAATGGAAGGAGGTAGATATGAAAACTTCACTCACACTAATCTGGGTGGGACTTTGGTTGTTTTTTCGTCCTTTTTTTTTGGGATTTCTCCCGCATTTTAAGTTGAAGGCTTCACCTTCAACCCGGGTGTAGTTAATCATAATTTTGTGGGGTTTCTGTAGTTGCTCGGCTTTCTAAAGAACACCAAATGTTGGGGTAAGGATGCATGAGTGTGGCAAGGATTATGCATGGTTTTAATTCTGGCAACGTAATTTTATTGTGGAAAGTTTGTAACTCAACTACAATACATAGAAAGTGGAGGCGTAATAGCTCAAACCTTTGTGTCTATGGGGCTTGATGTGGCTTAAAGCGATAGAATACCAATGTTTGACAAACTCGTTGAAATGAGAATGAAATAGTCCTTGATGATCTGCTGTCCATACCTAGGTGCATGTGCTTATGTCCTGTATGCTCCTATGGATACCAAATGGTTCTTTTGATTTCTTTCATGTTTTATGGTAGTATGGTCGATTTCTGAAAACGAATTTTGGGATACAATTTGGGCTATGAATTCTAAAAAAGTGGTAGATACCAAATTACAGACAAGTCCGCTTTGCCTTGATGGAGACACGTAATGTCCACGCTCTCTTATCACTCGCATGTCTTCTTGTGCTGGATGAGGCTTTAGGTTTTAAATATGGAGACGACAGGAAGGCTTACAAATGTTGTCCCTCAGTATTATACATAAAATTGCTTAGATACTTGTCTGTCAAGGAAAGGATACACAGTATACACCCAGTTCGGTGGCGTATACGTAATATTTTTTTGCACATTTTTGGCTTGCAAAGTACTGAATTTGCTATACCTAATGAGCCGGAATAACCGAGGTCTGGAGGTTATTGTCTCCAACGTAGAGGATGCCACATTCCTAAGTCAATTGAAATTGATTTAAGGATTTGCCTCAGAATGGAAGAAGAATATCACTGAGAGCTTAAGTCGACCATAACTAGTGAGAAAGCCTTAAGAAAAATTCCAATCTTTCAAACCTCACTAAGCTTCTAAGATACTCTGAATCAGCGTTTCCCCATGAAGACCATCTAAAGTTGACATAAGGCTGAACAAAATGCATGTGGACTGGGATTGTGCATTTAGTCCAGTTTAGTTCAAATCTATTTGATGAATTAGTTCATGACTATCCTTTATCTGAATATTAGACCATGGGTGGAAGGGCTTCTATGGAGAGGTGATTTGGTATCAGAATTTTGACAGAAGTGCCTGGGAGATTTTTAAAATCATTGCTACAATACAAATAAAAAATCGGAATAGGAGTGACTTTCGTATGAAACTCTCGAAATCAACTAGAATGTTGGACTTCTGAACCGTTTTTCTCTATTCCTCTCTCTTGCTGCCTGTCCAATTCTGGACATTGGCTACCACTTTGGATGATGCTTCCATGTTAAGTAGACAATTTCATTAGCACACTTTTCGTGTCGTCTTTGTTAGCGTACTAGGTCTCCCAATGTTTTTAAATTGGTACAATTTTTCAAGCTTCTCAACTATGACATCTCTTGTCTGCCGATACTTAGACTACCTCTCGCTCTTCTTTGAACAATCTGTGGTAGCAGTTAGTTTACCTTATGGTTCATGTGAACTCTCGATCTTTTCGTTGTTTTTTTTTTTTCATATAAAATAAAGTGCTTGGCAAGTCGATACTTTCAGGGCCTGTTTCTATGGATTTGGAACAGCCATGTCTTTACTAATACAGCGTACTGCTTCTTGAAAAATGTGGGCAACGTAGATATTAGGCCTGGGAAAACCTGTAGCTAATATGGGTTTACTCTATCTTTTCAGACTTGTCGATTATCGAAGCATCTTTCAATCACAGTCATTATTCCGAGGGAGTTTTCGGGCTAGTTTGCAAAGACTACTTAAATTATTATTAAATCCATTCATTACCGGATGCATGGGCAATCCTACTATAGCTAATAAAAAGGATACATTTTTGCAATAACTTCTGTGCTTTAAAGGCTCCGAATTTTCATGTCAAGTGTACACAAATAAGTACCCTGCATGTGCCCTACAAGTTTCCAATTGTATACTGAAAGTGGGTAGTGTCAATGGCCATTAGTTTCAAATTCCCAAAAAAGGCCCAAAAATTAAAAATTACCATAGAAGTTCTCCTGCGAGTCGCATTTGATCAGACTGCAGATTATAGACTGCCACACCACAAGTCGAAAGCAATAAGAAAAGAGTAGAAAGCCTCACTATACAGGTCGGTGATTATACCGAGTTAAGTGAGTAAGTCAATCCAATAGACGTTAGAGAGCGGCGTACTGAATTGGGGGAGTTGCTCTTTTAGAACAGTGCCTACAACCATTGACAGTGTAGTCTTGAAAAGAAAAGGGAAGACCAGCGCGATCTACAAAACTTTCAGCCATATCCCCAATATAAAGGAATGTACTGGTGGAAGACACGAACAGCATAGATATGTCTGGGAGTGCTTTGAAACTTTAAATTTCTGAAAATCAAAATGTACCCTGAAGTTGGAAAGTTGTTATTCTTTCTCTAAAACTTCCCACCATAGACGAGGGATACATAGCTATATTAAGGCCTATTTAGAGGTGTTTTTGTGGTTCAACTTAACAAAGATTTAAAGTACCTACATAATGCATAGATACAACGAGTGGAGCTAGACTAAAGCCAGCCGCTGCAACAAGAGCTAAGAGCATGTGGAAGCTAGGAACTACTAATAAAAAAGCACGCATACGTATTTGCACCTTTATCCTACGAGTAGGGCCGTGGCTCAGTGGTTAGTGCGTTGGACTATGGAGCAAGGGGTTCAAGATCGAATCCCAGTCGGGGAACACCTAAAAGTTTTTCACGGCCTCACCTCTCGTGAGCGTCTGACAAACATCCGAGAGTACACAACTGTCTCGAGAAATCTTCTCAAATAACAAATTGCCCGTCGGACACGGCATTAAACAGTAGGCCCCATCCATTCGTGTAAAGAATATAACACGCACAACACGAATGGTTGTGAGAAGCTAGGCCTTGGGTCCCATCGATCTGTTGCGCCAAGTATTTTTTTTTTTTTTTTATCCTACGAGTTTACAACCTTATAGATACTGTATGTACGAGACCTACTAAAGTGCATTTTTGATGGAATCATGTAGGACTATAAAGGACACTTACTGCAAGAACTCAGGTTATTATAGAGGATTTCAAAAACTATGCTTTAAAAATTCATTCGATTTCTAGTAAAAATGTTGAAAAAGTTAGATGTTTTAGAAGTCTGCGCGACGGTTTCGGAACTTGGTACTTGCTCTGCATTTGTCATATACCTACTTTCAGATATTATTTCTTACCTCAGTGTGAAAAAATATCCATGATTCAGCTAAGTTTCCAAAATATTACAAAAATATGAGATTTTTCCTAGCAAATACCACACTTGACACCAAGAGAACTCCGAAGTCCAATAATACTTTCAATTCCAAAACTTGCCCACGGGTGTGCGCACAAAAAGCTGTTCTACTGGAAAACACAGAAACCGCGCTAGTGGCGGGTTAAGGAAAATTCCACAGTCTGAGTGGGAACTAATTACGAACAGAGTTTCATTTTTTAGAACCGCCATCTCCGCCTCGGGCAATAATTGCAATGAAAATATATTACGCAGTCCCTGCGTGTAGGTAGTGCATCTGACTACAGAGGTAAAGGTTTGAGGTTCAATATCAGTGAACCACCTCTCCTGGTCGTCTAACAAATATCCGAGAGCAAAATTTTTAGGAAAAAGCTTCTCAAACAAAAACTGCCCTTCGGACAGGACAGTAAGTTCCATTCGTGTAAAGGTTATACCACGCGTAACACAAGTGCTTCTGAGAAGCTATGCCCAGGGTCCTGTACGGAACAGTTGCGCAAAATATGTGCAGTCAGCCCTATATGCTCTCCACTTTCTCTTGTTGGATGTTGTTCAACGTCAAGAGCTATGAAATGTGGACAAGTTCACGAAATTTTCCCCGAAATCCTTCCTCGTTGTAGGAGTCCTTTTAGGATTCTGAACACAAATCTATGAGAAAAAAACTCAAACACATTTGATTACCTAAAACTCAAATCACAGCACAGATGACTAATAATTAAACATTCACCACTGCCCTAATTGACTTCTGCTGTTAAGGACATTTCAAACGAAATGCATGCATATGGTTGCAGGACTAGTTGTCAACTGCTGCAGATGGAAACTACTTTACAATTTTCTGCCGCTGTACAGCAAAAAAAGGGAAAGAAAAGTTTTTGTGTGTTGAAGGAAGTTCAGAAGGAGTTCTTTCGTCGGTATTCTCGCTTCCTGTTAGAAAAGTAGATTGCGGTTATTCCAAACTTTTCCACTTAACAATTGCTGCCAAGTAAGGTGGTATTTCTTGTCACAGAGTGATTTAGCCTATTCGTCAAAACGCCAAAAGTGGAAACGCCTTGGAGAAAAGTGGATTTGAAAATGTCCTGGAAACAACTTAAACTATATTTCTTACCGCCCGCGAGGTACACAAACGCAAGAGTCAAGCGCCAGTCCTGTCCATCACCGTTTATGAATGCTTTTGCAAAGTACCACTTACAGTTAATAGCAACGTTTATTTGGTTTATCATAACAAATCGTAATGACATCCTCTCGTCGTCTGACAAATACATCATTATAATGGCAACATGCGCCACGAGTCCTTGAGATACATGTGTATGTACGAGTAAATGCTGCAAGTCACGCGTACGATTCTATCGAGGATATCATGTTGTTCTTCGAGCTCTTAAGGATTTCGTACATTTATTTTTGAAAAGTCTGCGCTGGTGTGTGTATTGCCAGCTAATGTAATTGCTGTGTTCCTATTCGAATGATATTGAATCAATCAATCGTCAGTCCCCAGTCGTGCTACATCTTATACGTAGGTTTATAGAGAAAAAGTAATTTTGTGACATGGAAGTGACAACTCAGTTCGTCCTCGTGGGACTCGTTTCGAAAGTCTCGAAAACGTTGGAAAATTGTATATCAATGGCCCGATTCCCATGGTACCTATTTCGGCTTTCAATGAATTTGTCCAACTTGCCAATTAATTGTACATTCGATCCGGGAATTCGCAGATTTACGAAGCTGTTTTGTGTGTATTCCACGGAAGGATATCGTTTATATGACGACAAATCTTCACTTAAGAGATTTGATATTCACAGAGGTAAGCGTGCGTGAAAAAAGGAAGTAATTTCCATACCCGGATGTAGGTACAACCATGTGTGTGGAAGAGTGTGATTTTTTTTCGAAAAAAATAAAAATATGTACATGGGTGCAATGTTGAAGATTTTCGAGCGAATTTTACAATAGTCGTGCTACTCCAGATGTGAAGATGGCTCCTCGACTATCTAATCAAATCGAGCGATGTGGAGTGCTGAGGGAAGTGGTGTTTGTCGACAGTCTTAACAGCAAAACTGCACAGGATTTCATATGATTTATAGGCCACTCACTAGCTCCTGCTATAATGACGAAAACGCGATGCTTTGAGCAAAGGAATGGGATCTCGCTAACTGATGTATGACAGAAGCAAAGAGGTTTTCAGTAAGGACATAACAATTTTATATTTAAGTACAGCATAGAATAATTGAGATACCGGGCTGAAATCTGTTCCAGATATAGTACAGGTATTGAATTTAAATATGAAATTAGTTCTTGTTTTTATGCCTGCCGCAAATGCCTGCCCTCATATCACTGAGGTCGATGCAATGGAGTCTCTTGAAGGACATAAGAATTTCTTGCTGTAAAATAATGGATATTTTGCTTATTAACAAAGCCATTAAGCCAAAAAGTAAATTTGACTTTGTAAGGGTGTAAGCTATGTTGACTCAGATATTACTAAAATACACACATCTCGTCATTTGTAACGATTAGTACGAACGAACATTGGAGAAAGCGCTATAAAATTTGCGATCACCGGCTCAGAATTTCTGTACTAATTTTAAATAATTTTTAAATGTTGGTCGACCATAGATTTCAATATAATAAAAACGTAAGCTTTGACTAACGCTTTTACATTGACAGATTATAAAATTTTTTGAAGGCTGCATTTGTATTAAAATGCAAAATTGTTATGTCTGTATTGAAACACGCTTTACTTAAAAAATAGTATTCGTGTCATACTTAGGGTCTGACATGCAGTGCCGTCTCCATCTTTTAATTTAACAGTAAGTGGATGCAGAATAAACTTTTATACTTCTTTTTGAAAGAATAATGTCGGAAATGTCGATTTTCGAGACCCGTTGTACCTTCAGAATAGTGTCAAAACGGTTCAATCTTTTGAATCGATTCGATTGAAGATTAGAGATGTATATACTATTTAGTTCAGTCGTGGTTTCTCAATATTGTAAGTTTTCCCTTGAACTATAGTCCTCACAATGGGTGTCATATTTCAGGATGTGAACTAAAACACTTACAGAAGGGCGTCTTCTTACCGATATTTCAAAAAATTGTCGATTCCTAGTCTTGTTGTAGGTAAGTAGTTTTCCCGATATCGTGAATTCAATCATCGCTTCGTAGACCATGAAAGCTGAATTTTTTTGTGATTTAGAAGACCCTTGAATGAGGCTGTTATCTGAAGAGATCTATTGTACCCTTAGGGTAGCATCGCTACTTAATGAAGGAGAGTACATCCTTGGCAGCATTTATAGAGAACGTGATCAGATTATTTTTCATTTTCCAAACAGAATTCCGCATTCTAGTGATCTTTGAGAGAGTACAGCTTTCTAGCACTATCTTGACACTGCCGTAGCATGGACGATAGCTCTTCATGTCCACATTGGCTATGTGAAAAAATATAAACCCAGGCCCCCTTTCATACTTTCAGTACGGTTTAACGTAGTTCAGATTACGACTGGAAAATCAAGGGACACACTGACATAAGTATCGATCTTTGGTGTTACTTCTAAAGGCACTATGGAATAGGATAAGCAGGACTACTACTTATGGAAGTCCTCAGTCAAAACATGTGGAATGAAAACGATTTTTGGTACAATTTAAGCTATACGTATTCCAGCTCTCTTCTGTTAAAAAAATAAAGCAGAAGTCCGAAAGTTTCGACAGTCCCTACTTATTGAAACTAGCTAGCCAAGTTACATCTCAACATTAAATCGTTTTACCCTTTAAAAGCTATAGAATAAGACTGTTCTTATGCAGTCCTTCAACCACATTCAGTCAACAAACCCTGAGCCAGAACAGAAGTAATTTTTGGTGAACACAACGTCATTCTCTAAATCTTCGCTCACCTGGTATCCATTTGTAATAATTAAAACCAAATTCTACGCACCATACTTAGTTTAATACCAAACAGCACAGCCCATCATAGGAGTGAGAGGCTTTTTCGTTTATCCTTATACTGCAAACAATATTATCTTTCAAGGACGAACCGTTCCTTTCCTTCGCATGGTTGAATGAAAATGTATTGATAAAATGCTCTACCAAGGATATTTCGAAGCCCTCAATCACCCTTCACAGAAGTTCCACAACGTATTGAAACGAAACATTTTTTTTCATGATTCCCATCTTTGTACATAGATACATGGAACTTCAACATTTTCTGGTCTATTATCCTTCCAGAAATTAATATGAGGTATTCAGATGAAAATATTGTGAAAGGAACACCTTGAGACACAGATACAGATGTAAAGAACAGAGAGGAATCGAATTTTCCTAGAACGGGGCACAAAGAGGGAGCTTCACCTTCCCAAGAGGAATGTTGGAGTCTGTATCGTTTCTATGAAATTTGGGAATTTTTGGATTGGTACTACTAGGAAGTGTTGGTGTTCTACATATTCCATCAGTCAGCTCATATCACAAGAGCTGTTGGATAGACTTAAAGGCTTGAAGATACTCCCAGAAATTTGCCACCCTTTGTAATAATCATGAGGCATTCTGAATGATTGATAACCTATTTGGGTGGCAACGATGGGCTACTTGCCACACCCATCCAGTTTGTGAAATGAAATCAGTTCCCCTGTAGCTCCATCTAGAGTACAAATCAGGAACCATAAACCGAATACAAAACTTAATTCCACTCAGACCATCAGTACACCATTTATGGAACTCTGATGAGTTCGATCCCAATCTGATCATTTTTGCTTTTCCCAAACTAATGATGAAAGCCTGTTATCCTGTAAAAGTGTAGACACACATGGTCAGGGTAGTAGAAGTGTTTAAGTCCGAAGGTAAGTGTCTATAGAATTCCCTTATATCCTGTGGACAAAGCAGCATCGCTAATCATCAATACACCTTTGCCGAACCCCACATCGATCTCCAAATTTCTCAGATAGCTTCCTCTACTATGAACCGATGAGTGCTGATGTTCTCGACACAAGAGGGTCCAGAACTCAAGCTTCGACATCGGGTTGTTCTTTGATTCGTTCAAGGATATTTTGTTATCTTGGATACAGCAAGCGGCACGCTGCCCAGTTATCGCAGTGCATTAGGGTTACCTTGTTTAGAGAGATTGATCATTCCTTTTTTTCCAATCATTCGGAAAGATCCCGGCCACTCAGGCTCTTCCAACAAGTGAGTGTAGTAGACGAGCCAGTGCAGTTGACGCTGCTTGAAGTATGTACATAGTTCCTTGGACATTCCCTCAATTTCTACTGACTTGTTGTTTACCAGGACGGTGACGATCTAATCCTTACTTGGAGATGCGGTGCGAATATGAATATTTCCTGCCTCGGGCACCTTAGCTGGACTACGGTGTTTCCCTTAATTCTCATCTGTCAGAGGCCTTCACCAGCTGAGAACAGCTATCAGATCTTTGGTGATTCTGTAAACGATTCTGCACTACTTTTTCTGTTCCAGTAGCCGGTAGATTAAGATGCTTATTCTTGACAGTTGTACTCTCCAATGTTTGTCAGACGCTCGCCATAAAAGGGGGCGTAAAAAAGTTTTTTTAGGTGTTATTTGAGAAATGAACCTCTCGTTCCGTAGTCCAATGCATTAACCATTGTAACGACACACGCTACGTTGTTCTTTTTTCATCTCAATCTTGACATACGAACTCTAGCTCTGTCCTCCCTGCTGCTTCAGTTGCTTTCGTTTGTCAATCTTTCTTCAGGTATCCTCGGAACTCCAAGCCGTATGTATTCCTTGAGATTGGCCGACAATTATTTCTATAACTGCGAGAGTGGTTTTCATAGGACCCTGCGTGAGATGTAGTCTTTTCGTTCTTGGATCACTGAAGGATCACTAAGTCGAGTAGTGCTTAACCAGGGGATCTTGGTGTCGCTTGCTTTTCAAACCTCACTAGTCCGTGGTTGGGTAGTCGTTGCAATAATGTTCTGACCACGTACCAACTCCATGTTTGCTCCTCCTCGGTTTCGGACGTCGAAGTGATTGCTTCTAAAATGTCAATCTGATTGGAGGTTGCTTACCTGTTAGTTGACTTCCAGTTGATTCTGTGGTAGGATTAGTATTCATAAACTCATGGAATGACACCTGAGTTTCAAACCCCTGTCCTATTCCATCCTAACATTCAACTGACTGAAAAAATGTTGACTTTTAGTCGTAAGCCAAGGCTTACTGGCTCAAGCCGTATCGTGGCATGAGCGTAGTTAAACTCTTCATTATAAAAAAACAATAATACACATAAAAAGTTGGGAAAAAAATTAAACGCGCTATTATCTGGCTAATTAAGCACATATCTACGATATTTAAAACTGAATTTAATAAACAACAATCCACTGAATAATTAATAGACGTGCATTCATGTTCTACTATCGTTCTCGTTTCTATTGAGTGAAATTTTTCATTTTTCAAAATGTTGCCAATTATTGGAAATCATGTATTCATTATCCAAATTCAATGCAACAATTTAACTCTATTCGATGGAAAAATGTATCCACAATCCTGCCCAGCCCCTACAAGTACAATGCACATCATTACTCCCAATTATACATGTTTATATCCGCGCGGTCAATACCACCGGATTAACCATTTCAACTTTATACTCTCATGTCCATTAATTGCGTAAAAAAAAAACTGCATAATGTAATCATTATTGTTCAAGAACTGACGATTCATCAAACCTCATGCATTTAATAAAAAAAAAAAAAAATGAAATGAAATCCCATCCCCTTTTGATAGCAATTTTGCAATTTAAATACTCATACGCCCGAGTGGCTTCGTTTTTTTTTTTCGTCCTTCGCTTTATTTGCAACAATAACACGCACGTTGGACCAAGAGTGGCTTACCGAATATTTTATGTAAATATGATGCTAATTTTAACGATATTCCGATGTATCCAGGACGAATGTGCTTTATTTATATATAACTCGGTTAAAGGGTTACTAGGAACAGAGGGGCCATTGCATCTTGTAAAAAAGTGTGCGCAGTTGAAATGTTGCAAAAGATACTGTAGCCAGTAGATGGCCGAAACTGCCACCCTGTGGCATATGAAATCGATTCATAGTTCCACAAGTAGATGTAAGGGTTATGGTATTACTTGCAGTTGCCAGGAGAGTCCTTTCGTCGTAAAGGCAAGGCTGAGACATTTATTCAAATGGCAGACTTTTATCTTTGCGGCTAATAGAACCTTTGACTGTGTTTTATTCTAGTCTGATCCTTGATAAGTTGTTCGAACTATATAGTTGTTGAATACAACACCATTCAAGTGGGCGCTTATATTGGCCTTTTTGCTGCGTTTTTTGTTACTTTTTTCGAGCATCCCGGGCGCAAAGCAAAGATTTCGGCACGAGTGTTTGCCTTGAGCTTGTCAATGGTTTGAAGCTTGCTGGCGTATACTTTACTTTTCAAAAAACCTCACAAAAAGAAGTCTGAATGGGTTCAATCTGAAGATATGGGTGACCAGTCAATGTCCCCATTTTTCGACTGAAGAATTATGTTCGGCGCATTGTTTCTGGATGAAACGATTTATGGTTAAAATTGTACTAAATTGGCATTTGAAACAGACGTCCACTTAAGTAAATCGGTTGACAAATGTCAAAGTTATTTAATGTTTACATACCGACCTAAGAGATGGCGCACCATGTGCATGTAAAACTAAATGGCCTGAGATTGACCTCCACGAAGTCTGGCCTAATTCTGCTGACTAAAAGGAACAAGATCACTGGTTTTTGAACACAGAAAACGATTGTATTTTTCCTTATACCAGAAGCTGAAGGAATCAGTTTACACATCAAACTTTCCAAAAATGCTTTTGAAGAGACTCTCGATGGAGACTGCCACTCTTTTTTAAACCATAAGTGGTGGACTGGATTTTAAATAGCTTCGTCCACATAGACATATTTAATGTTGATAGGTTATAAAGTTTTCCCGATTAGCTAAAATCGAATTCATGTTCATGTTCGAGCTGAGGAGAGTGACAGTTTCAGTATCCTCGATTGGCTAATACTAATATTCTGGAGATGGTATTTGAAACAGCCATGACCTGTCAGGATCTTAGCGTTTTATTAGTATCTTGCTGGAGTCGTATATTAGCATGTCTTAACCTAGATTGTAAATTTCAGTAGGAACGCTTTTCTTTTGTTCTCAGTGATGTTTTTTTTTTTTCGTTTGCCTAACAGGTAGACGCAGGAGGATTCGAGGCAAATTAGTCAGCTGCTTCATTGTCAGGGAGATTTACATACATATATGTCCAGGAAGATTTGAAGGGAGTCCCAAAGCAGCTTAGATCGATATAAGTCACAACTACTGGGCTGTCTGATAAATACTTAGTTTGTCTTCCTCTGATGCCCTCACTAGAGTGTCCTAGTGGCGAAGCAAATTTGACATTTTTCAAAAATTACTTCAATAATTGGTGTTTGGAATGACAACACTGGAGATATGCACTGGTGATTGATTGTATTACATCATCACTTGAGGATAGCAGTGTTTGTCCAAGTATTGTTGTTGAATTAAAGGGCCCTTGCCATTGCAGTCCTTATAATAGAAAAGAACGACTTCTAGCACAAGTCGTACAAGTACTCATTTCACAAACTTTCACAGACAAGTCTCTACATAATTGGTTGGGTGGAGTGGGTGTAGACTACCTTTGGTTTTAGTCCTCATTATTTCCCAAAAGTCTTATGCACACGCCAAAGGCTTTCGTCACATTATTAGTGGTTTTGTCTAAATGAGGTTAAGTTTGCGGTTTTAAGTTACTTCGAGATATTTCGTTTCTTTTGAGAAATCGAATTGTGCTCTGTTAAGAGTTTAATGGTTTAAATATCTCCTCTTGATGAATGACTTGATGACAGTTTTAATTGGGTGACTTTTGAGCCCTTCTAATGAGTACCAGGTTTTAGTTTTCCTCAAGGATTTCTGTGTTGATCTAGTAATACTAGATTCTATTCCACATTCTTATTCGTATGACTCAGTCACCTGCATAGCCTCGAGTAGCGAATCAGCAAATCATTGATTAAGTCTAATCATTTTTTCAAATTTCTGCAGTCTGATGAACTGGCAATATAACTCCAAAAGTATAGACTCTAACAGCATTTGGATCAATTAAAGCATGAAAAAATACACTACATTAGGATAACGATTTAAGGACTTTTTCTTTCACAATCTGCTTAGAGGAGATGGCTTATAATGTTGAGTTTGCGCTACACTGTAGTAGGCACTGAATGTCATATTAGTTTTGAAACTATCAAAGATTGAAAATGTGTCCTTTGGCTCTGAAGTCCAATAGAGACAACGAAGAAATAATAGAATGTGGAGGCATATACAACTTTGGAAGGTCATTAGATCTGACTCGATTCCATTAAGAAAAAGAAGATGATTTGAGCCACTTTGTGATTGGATTAAAAGCTGGACTTAAATATTCGTTACTAACAATATTGAAAGGTCCCCGTGAGTGAGGAAGCTGTTCACGAATCTGCCCAGAGCTTTGATATTCACACTTAATTTAATGAAATCCTGTAGTATAAAAAATTATCATCTATCGCAGCCTAGGCTTCAACCAACAAGCCTCTCTATTTAACACAGTCTTGTGTCTTTTATTGCGCTGCTCCTTCAGGTTGGGTTCGAAGACTTTCTTGGTCGGAGCGTTGATATCCATTCGTTTTGTTCTAGCCATCTTAGAAGACTTATGAGTACCTACTTGCTGAATCTTCACCTCCAAACCTTTTACTTTTACGTAAATGGGACAGTAAATCATCCAAAGAACTTTGCGTTCAAAGCGACCAAGGATATCTTCCTCTGCCAATGCTTCTGTGCCATAGAAGATGAGGGTCTGGTATAAAGTCTCTTTGGGGGTTTCGGACAAAGTCTTGCTACTTAGTTGCTTTCATTGGCAAACCACAGCGATTGCCAAACGTAACTCCTTGTCTAATCTCTGAAGTTATGTAGTTGTCAGAGTAGTTATAGAGTGACTCCAGTGACTGGCGTATATGTCAAGACTTAATCCACAAAAAGTGAGAAAAGTTACGTTAATTGAAATTCGCTGTCGATGCCATGTTGAAATTCTATTTTTGAGCAGAATCGAATGAAGTTGATATCAGTGATTTGTGATTCCAAAAAGACAGTGCCATATGGCGCCTAATTGGTTAAATAATTGATCTGTTGAAGGGAAAGTTCGGTAGTCTGTCAATCTAATGGAATGGTGATCTAATGGTCGCGATTTGACGCCATTAGATAATTTTCTTTCGGATATGAATGCCCAACAAACACATGACTGCGCTTTTCTCACATCAAACAGACTGTTCTCTCTTACTGTCATATGTCGCCTTAAAATAGTTAAGAAAAAGGTGGTTATCTACAGAATATTCTTCCATAGTCTGAAGATTTATGGCAGCTGTGGACTTACGAGGTGTAAAATCGCATTGATAGGGCTTGAGGGGTTCGCACAATACTGCTTTGTAATTGTATAGCTAAGAGGACTAATGCCTCTGTAGGTAGCGCGGTTTAGAGAGTCTCCTTTTTTGAGTCTAACCTAATAACTGGAATGTTATTCCTGCGACATTTATGGTCAGTAGTCTCTTGAAACGTAAACTCGATTTTACATGCATTCTGTAGCTCATCGAATGTACCATTTTGATTAGACCATGATAAATGTGTTTTATCCATTGGCATGACTTGGTTACAGCCTTCTAGTTATACAGATTCCTTTGCCATAAAGTATATATCTATTCCCTGCTCATTAGTAGAAAGTTCACCTTGGATAGTGCTTGGGAAAACATAGAAATATTTCGAAACTACTGTCCTTTCGGTAAGAGGCAGTGACGATATAGTGGGTCAAGTGTGTATCTATAGTACGACACAAGTATTTGTGGATATTCTCGTTGAATCCACATATAGTTTCCCCCACATGCAACAGCCCTACAGGGTATTTAAAACATATCCCCCTAAGCGTCAGGATTATTCATGATTGACGTGTCCCTCCCCTAATTGTTTACAAAAATGAGTGTATTTGCCAACTCACTTGGAAACTAAAGTCCAACCCTCACAAACATAAAAAAAAAAAACTCAGATAATGATCCCAAAATCAAATGAAGTTAACTACTAATTATCTTATTAATTTTATTTTTACATACTAACGAGTGGGGGGGGGGGTTATCGTTCAAGGGTCCTGCGATAAAGCTTTTGATGTTCCCATTAGTGGTCAATTTTAATCTTTACGATTCGCCGAGGGATACAAATGCGATGGGATTTATGATTATTAGGAGATAATTTAGTTATCCTGACTCATCAATAACATCATAGATACAGCGTATCCCCTAATTAGTTGTCTGTGTGGGAACATTTGGTTTTTATGGCAAAGGAACTGTATGTCTCATGATTGGGTTGCTACTTGCTAATTCGAGGAAAATATGTCCTAGTTAGTGGCAGTAGTGTTCTAAATTGGTTTGTTTATTATTTTGGATGGACCTACATACACTGGTTACTGCTCCCAGTAATATGTGGACTTGCGAACAAAAAAAGAAAATCCTTCTGTATGAGTGTGTGTATGAGGAATGAATTATGCAAAGTTCTGAGAGCATTGGCTTAGAAACTGCGGGTTTTGGTTTAGTGAATTTGATGTCAAATAAGGGTTCATTATTATTTTATGATGTGTCACCGACATTATGAGACACACATTCGTAATTATCCTGAATTTAAATGCGGTGGGCTACGTAAGTTACTACCCCGGAGAGTGAGATGGATTTATGCGCAGTTGTGTGATCCTTCGAAGAGTTAATGAGCATTTTATTCGCGTTATGGAGTTTAATGTGTTTATGATGGGATTTTGTGTTATGTACAATATTAGGGGAATATCCAGGCACCATGTGCTTGAGAAGGTTTTGCTTTTGATAAATGACTTGGTCTTGCTTGCCACTGTGTCGAAGCTGATGTAGTCGATCTGAAGGGGTCTGTGTATTAGGTCCTTTTGGATTGACTTCTCAGTATGGTATAATTTGTATGTCCTTAGTACCTAACTATGTATACTCGTACATGGCATCCTAGAATGGCATATTCTGTTCTAAAGATATCAATTTTAGAAAGAAAGAGGGATTGAATCCACAATAACTGCCCCTCCATATGTTACTTAGAATTTGGACTGCTCATGGCTCATACTCATCTGACTAAAATCAAGCTCAGTCTGCGTCAGCTAGTAGTTTTCCTAAGCATCTGTCGTAGGAAGCAATTTGAGTGTCTATATGTCCTCTTCACTGAACTAGGTGAGTAGGATAATGGCTCGATGTATCAGTCAGTCTTAGATCAATGTAGATCCCGTGTAATGCCCTAAGGGTTATGACTCCCATACTACAGAATCTTCTTGCATATGAAAAACCTATGAATCTTCAGTCCAAAGCGTTTACGAACTTATAAAAGTCTTTGAGTTTTAGATGGAACGGATATTGTTTTTAGTATGGCGGAGTGCTGAGCAGTGACACAGAAATTGTGGAAAATCCTTTAGCACATTCTCGTCACTACAGCCTCTTCACAGGTTGTCCCTGGTAAGTTTCATCGTCTCCGGTAATGACACCTGCAACAGGAAGACAAGGATATGTTACACATTTGTAAGATTCTCCTGCATTTTTGTTTCCTATGGAGTGCCCACATTCTCCTGATTTTGAAACAGAAGTCGAGCACACTCCGTTTCTCATTAGCTGCTACTTGTGTTGTCTACCCAATCTTTTGTCTAAGATTACAGGGAGGACAGGACACGACAGGAAAATGTTTAGCTGCTGTTGTCACTGCCAGAACGTCGGCTCGCATTGCTGTAGTTAGGAAGCGTTGTCAAATTGGAGATTCTGAAAATTTCGGAATAGAAACCACCGCCAACGACACTGACTACCTTGGAGTCCTCTGTTATCTGTTCTACTGTGCATCTTAGCTTTCAGTTTGGTCTATTCGGAGAGTACTGTTTGCGACGGAATCTTGAACGAAGAGGAGTTAGGGGCTTAAGGTTGAGTATCTTGAGTGCATTTACCCCCACCTTGGAATTATTCTCACTGTCGTAGTGATGCCAATGCAGGCCATTCCCTGAATCTTGGTCGTAATCTCTAGGCTTGTACGTCATTTGCATCATTCATCTTACAAACCCACATGATAATTCCATGATAAGGGCCCCAGGTTTTGGCGAAAATCCTATTGCTGACATGGTGTGCTACCAGTGGATCTTTTGCCCTTTCCTCTGCGTTAAGGTCTCAGTTTAGTGGCTTATCCAGGATGGCCAGTAAATTTCCCTGTCGCATGAGGATCAGAGTAGGTGTATCACACTTCGGAAAGTGCCTTTATTAATAGTCCTTGAACTATGAAGAGTCCTTTCTAGGCTGATCTATGTGTTTTGTAATTTTGCAAGCAATAGACTTGATTCCAGTGATTTGTTTCAACTTCTGCTTTCAGCACGTCCACACTTCTTCTTATGGCAATTGGTGGCTCTAGGGACAAATCATTTCGTCACAGTTGCACTGCTGTGCCAAAATACGCAGAGATAGCTCAATGACACTACCACGCAGGTGGGACACCAAGTGGGGGGTCGATTCCTTCTGAATATAGTAGTCGGACAGAGCGCCACCATCTTCCAATTGCTTGCCAGCGCAGATAAGACCGTGTTGATCTGGGGGAATACATTCCTTGTCCTGGATTTTACATTTGACATTCTCGATGCTGTCAGGAAATTGTTGTGTCTTGCAAAGTGTTTTTGACGAAGAAATATTGAACAGCCTTTCAAGACGAATTATGCTAATTGGTCTGCAATCGTTTGGGGCTGGGCTTACTGCCATTGAATTACTTCAAATAATTCTCCATAAATCCACGTATTTGTGTATCTATAGGTTGATTAGCTTCAATATGTCTGTGTACAAGTATCTGATCGAACACTCCAGTCACATTATGCAAAAAGCAAATCCAAGGATACAGCACAGTCCATCCGAGATTAGAGAAAAGAAAAAGTCACTTTATTTCCCCCAAATGGTGGTTTCCCCGAAATTTCCTTCTCAAGGATCCCTCAATCAATGTCATCACAGATACTTGATTAGATTTAATTCACCAAACACATCTACCACTGCCAAGGACTCCCTCGAAGTTCTCAAAATTCTCAAAATTCCCCATCAATCCGGTCAAGCAAATTGAATTTCCAAAATTTTATATTTTAAATGATTTAATTCTCTGCCTCCATAGCAATGTGACAAGTGGCAAATCAATTCCTGATAAGATCCTGTGAAGTGTAGATTCGGTCCGTGGTTCCTGTTGACAACTTTCTCGGCACACAATTGGCCAAATAATTTATTCTTCCATGGATCCCCGAGAGATAACCTCATGCACACAATCTCGCATCTAATGAACTCAATTTGTGAGCAGAAATGTATTTTCTTTTTGATTCAATTCCAAAATATTTATAATAACACAGTTGTGGGCACACGTATAATTCGAAAACATGTTTAAAAGTTTGGAAAATCCAGCCCTCCTTTAACGCAGATGATTGAAAACAATTTCCACAGTAGTCAGGGATCTCAAAAAAAAGGAAATTAAATTCGAAATTCGCTTTAAAACAAGTGGGTGGCGATGGCGGCTCATAATCAAACCAAAAGAAAAATATTTGTACGACATGAATGGATGGCTTTGCTTCAGTCTCGCATGTAGCGTGTGTGTTCGGAGGAGAGAAGTCCTGGCTCCCAACTAACAAATTTTGCTGTTTTTGTCGAGTCAAAGTCTATCGTTTCCCTTAGATCATGAATGTGCTTTAGTCATGCCACATAATAGGATTTTGACTCATGTACGTCAATTGTTTGAAGTTTCCCATGCTATGGTCTGAAGGGAAGGAATTCTCTGAAATAAGGACGTACACACACATGTCTAATGCGGGGGTACGTGTTTCGTTTGAAACTTGCTAACCATGGGAACCGGAGCTCCCTGACAAACACTTTCGCCTAAAGTGTGTTTATTCGTTAAAAATTAAACAGAAATGTCGGCTCATTGATTCGGTTGGAAACAGTTGTCAGGAAGTATTAGCCATTGTCGCCGGAGTTGGAGTATCTTCTTCCGAACATTCTATTTAAAAAAAACTAACGAAAGACTCAACATTAAATACATCAAAGGGAAAGTATCCGTTCTAATCCTGTGCGGAGAGTATTTTGTATGAAAAATAAGTATCTGCCAGTTGTAAATGTTGGCTCTTTAATTTAATGCATTAAAGCTGAATTAAATCAGGGAACGTGGATGGAAAATAAAACTAGAAAACCCAGTGAGTGGTTGACCAACCAATGCAGCTCGGCACTCTACTTGCGCGGCCATCTGTTAGGAAGTGGTAACTGAACAGACACGCCACCTTTAATTTGTTTAATTTAACAAAAATCCTTTCATAGCCAATTGTACATTTAAATGGGAAGACAGTGAGGTGCGAAGCATTACTTTAAAGTACATACTTTGTCTGTTAAAGGATCTCATTGAAATCAGAGTCTTTCTGTGGTATTTTCCATAAGTTTTCTCAATATCTTCTGCATTTCTTGCCCAAGATTTGCTTATGTAGAACACCGACTTCAAAAGAATTCAGAGAAAGAGGTGCAGAATGACCAAATCGGGTGACCATAGAGCCACTAAAACGACACAAGTGCACGTAAATAGGTCCTTCGTGTCGTTCACTGTATATGGAGTGGCAGCTGAGCTAGTTCGGACCTGGGCACTATACAAATAAAATATCCCACTTAACCTGCATTATTTAGAAGTCGAAACTAGCAAAATCGAGTCAAATTCTGTGGCGTATGGGTAACCTATTACTCATCCATTTTTGGGTGAAGAATTCCCTGTGTTCCCAATGCATACCGGGGCAGCAACTGACCTAGTGTGTGCCTGGGAATTACAGAAACAGAATATCTGACTTGATTTGCATCATTCTGAAGGAGAAACTAGTAGAATCGAGTCGAATTCTGTGGCGCATGAGTAACCTATTACTTCATCCATTTTTGGGTGAAGAATTCCCTGTGTTCCCAATGCATACCGGGGCAGCAACTGACCTAGTGTGTGCCTGGGAACTACAGAAACAGAATATCTGACTTGATTTGCATCATTCTGAAGGAGAAACTAGCAAAATCGAGTCAAATTCTGTGGCGTTTGGGTAACCTATAAAGAATTGTAAGAATGTAAAGAATTTTCTGTGTTCCCAACACATACTTGGGCACTAGCTGACCTAGTGTGTGCCTGGGAACCACAGAAACAGAATATCTGACTCGATTTGCATCATTCTGAAGGTGAAACTAGCAAAATCGAGTCAAATTCTGTGGCGTATGGGTAACCTATTACTTCATCCATTTTTGGGTGAAGAATTCCCTGTGTTCCCAACACATACTGAGGCAGCAACTGACCTAGTGTGTGCCTGGGAATTACAGAAACAGAATATATGACTGGATTTGCATCATTCTGAAGGTAAAACTAGCAGAATCGAGTCGAATTCTGTGGCGTATGAGTAACCTATTACTTCATCCATATTTGGGTGAAGAATTCCCTGTGTTCCCAACACATACTGAGGCAGCAACTGACCTAGTGTGTGCCTGGGAATTACAGAAACAGAATATATGACTGGATTTGCATCATTCTGAAGGTAAAACTAGCGGAATCGAGTCGAATTCTGTGGCGTATGAGTAACCTATTACTTCATCCATATTTGGGTGAAGAATTCCCTGTGTTCCCAATGCATACCGGGGCAGCAACTGACCTAGTGTGTGCCTGGGAATTACAAAAACAGAATATCTGACATGATTTGCATCATTCTGAAGGTAAAACTAGCAGAATCGAGTCGAATTCTGTGGCGTATGTGTAACCTATTCCTTCATCCATTTTTGGGTGAAGAATTCCCTGTGTTCCCAACGCATACTGAGGCCGCAGCTGACCTAGTGTGTGCCTTTGAATTACAGAAACAGAATATCTGACTTGATTTGCATCATTCTGAAGGTGAAACTAGCAGAATCGAGTCGAATTCTGTGGCGTATGTGTAACCTATTCCTTCATCCATTTTTGGGCGAAGAATTTCCTGTGTTCCCAATGCATACTGAGGCCGCAGCTGACCTAGTGTGTGCCTGGGAATTACAGAAACAGAATATCTGACTTGATTTGCATCATTCTGAAGGAGAAACTGGCAAAATCGAGTCGAATTCTGTGGCGTATGCGTAACCTATTCCTTCATCCATTTTTGGGCGAAGAATTCCCTGTGTTCCCAACGCATACTGAGGCCGCAGCTGACCTAGTGTGTGCCTGGGAATTACGGAAACAGAATACCTGACTTGATTTGCATCATTCTGAAGGAGAAGCTATCAGAATCGAGTCGAATTCTGTGGCGTATGCGTAACCTATTACTTCATCCAGTTTTTGGGTGAAGGATTTTCGGTGTTCCCAACGCATACCGGGGCAGGAACTGACCTAGTGTGTGCCTGGGAACTACAGAAACAGAATATCTGACTTGATTTGCATCATTCTGAAGGAGAAACTGGCAAAATCGAGTCGAATTCTGTGGCGTATGCGTAACCTATTCCTTCATCCATTTTTGGGCGAAGAATTCCCTGTGTTCCCAACGCATACTGAGGCCGCAGCTGACCTAGTGTGTGCCTGGGAATTACGGAAACAGAATACCTGACTTGATTTGCATCATTCTGAAGGAGAAACTAGTAGAATCGAGTCGAATTCTGTGGCGCATGAGTAACCTATTACTTCATCCATTTTTGGGTGAAGAATTTCCTGTGTTCCCAATGCATACCGGGGCAGGAACTGACCTAGTGTGTGCCTGGGAACTACAGAAACAGAATATCTGACTTGATTTGCATCATTCTGAAGGAGAAACTGGCAAAATCGAGTCAAATTCTGTGGCGTATGGGTAACCTATTACTCATCCATTTTTGGGTGAAGAATTCCCTGTGTTCCCAATGCATACCGGGGCAGCAACTGACCTAGTGTGTGCCTGGGAATTACAGAAACAGAATATCTGACTTGATTTGCATCATTCTGAAGGAGAAACTAGTAGAATCGAGTCGAATTCTGTGGCGCATGAGTAACCTATTACTTCATCCATTTTTGGGTGAAGAATTCCCTGTGTTCCCAATGCATACCGGGGCAGCAACTGACCTAGTGTGTGCCTGGGAACTACAGAAACAGAATATCTGACTTGATTTGCATCATTCTGAAGGAGAAACTAGCAAAATCGAGTCAAATTCTGTGGCGTTTGGATAACCTATAACTTCATCCAGTTTTTGGGTAAAGAATTTTCTGTGTTCCCAACACATACTTGGGCACTAGCTGACCTAGTTTGTGCCTGGGAACCACAGCAACAGGATATCTGACTTGATTTGCATCATTCTGAAGGTGGAACTAGCAAAATCGAGTCGAATTCTGTGATCCCAACGCATACTGAGGCAGCAGCTGAACTAGTGTGTGCCTGGGAACTACAGAAACAGAATTTTTGACTTGATTTGCATCATTTAGGGCCCCTAAGCCTAGCTGTTCACAGCCATTTGTGTTCTTCGTGTAACATAATTATGTTTCGCTAAAATAGGAAGAATCTAGTGTTGCGTTCGGGGTAAAATTCTGCTCTTTTTTCATGACAATAGTACTCTCAGCAGTTTGTCAGACTTTCGCTTAAATAGGAAACATAATCCTGTTAGGTTCAGGATTTTCAAACTGTGGAGCACAATGAATGTTTTTCGAAAACGCAAACGCAAATGCAAATGCCAAAGCTTATCATTAGTGAACATGTGAATACCTTGTCGTATCCTTTTGACACAAAAAACGGTGCACATCCTGTCGGTAGGATTTCATTGAACATTTTTCTCGTTACCGACATGCCATCCAGATAAATTTCAGCACACGGATGATGGAACGACATACTTTGAACTTTAAATTCGAATGGCATTTGTGCTGGAATATGTGTATGGTATCCTTTTTTACCAAAAATCGATATGTAAGGATACTCTTCGTTCGTCGAAAGGAGTTAAATAATTTACATTTTCAAGAAGTATGAAAATATGTTCTCCTCTAGCCAAAAACATTCACAATCTTCACTCGAAGGAAGAATCCTTGCTACGTATCTAACACCATTTGGGAAATTTGTAAAATTTCAACAAGAAGAGTCCATTACGACCATGCAAAGGAGTATCCGTAAATATTAATTGATTCCTTCTCCAGCATGCATGTCCTGCTCGGAATGGTGAACTTAGATTGTAAGGTACGCATTATTCTACGAGTACCCAGTATTCTATACACTATCTCAAGTGTACAAGATATAAACATTTGAGGCCAGATGCCAGGCTGCCCACATAAACTAGACAACACATCGATTGATAGATTCCATTAGTGTCCAGGCACATACACCAAGTTACAGGGTAAACAGAATTGTTTCCACGCTGCATTCTAATGCCCTGAGCATAGGTATTCCTCAAATCTTACTGCATATCCTTCTGCTAATTGCATGGAATATTCGAAATCGGAAAACAGGGTGGACATGGGTCTGCCACTTAACCAAGGCAATTAGTCCGCATGGAATGGCAGAAGCAGTCAAAAATATCATGCTTCACCGAAAGGATCCATCTGTGGCGTTTTAGAAACTCAAACACTCGCTCTCCCTTATTATCCTTTCGTGAAAAGAAATCTGCAAATAAATGCGTTTTGCCGCAGTGTGACGCAGACCGAAGGAAATGTAAAACTTGGCCAACAGAGCAAAAGCAGAAAAGTCCTTTATTAATGTTAATTACATTTTTTTCTTTGTTTAGCATAATTCACATGCGAAACGAATGAAAGAAGGAAGTGAGATGTATTGTTAACACTTTTTTTTTAAGGCAACGCTGCATTTAATTAGAGTACGATACAAGGAAGGACATTAAAGCCGGGCTACACCCAGCCACTGAGTGTGAGTGGTGGCCACCAGTGTCCTTGAAGCTGACAAAACAACACATTTGGATATGGTCGAAGTAATTTTTGCCGGAAAGATGTCATTTGCTATAAATTGTATTGTCTTATGATTATTTGCACATGGATGCGCCCAAATTACACACCCTAATGTAGGAGGAAAAGGAAACCGCAAGAGATGCTTCGAAAAACAACAGAATACCAAGTCGTCCTTAGACGCTCTGTCTTCTTCGTGCCTGTGGAGGCAAACTTAAATAACAATTTTGTCATAATTTGCAAGCGGAAGCGGGGTACTGAATTAATTTGAATTTTCCAGGGTCGGATACATACAGTCGACATACACTACCAGCTACAGATGTACAATTTAAATTCAGCGCCAGCACCAAATATGTATATTTCACTGCATGGAAGTTGTGATGTTTTTTTCCCCCACTTATTCGAAATCAGATGACTTTACCAACAAACAAATAGCCTCATACATATGTATATACATACATGTATGTATGTTGAGAGTAGAAAAAACAACTTCCAATTACTCGAGTAGAAAATTGTTGTTTCAGTCCCGAACATGTGTTCATGAATGTGTGTAAATGCTTCCACATCCATAGTCAGGCAGCCCCCCATCTGCGGATACATAGTGCTCCTCCTACTCATATGGCCGACGGCGTTTTTCCTCATATGCATGACGGATTCAGTGGGTTGTAAGCAATACGGAAACAATGAGTGTCAATTTCATAAGCGTGTTCCATCTGACGTACATATCTGAGGGGGCAGGAGGGCGCACATCAAAAGGAGATGTTACTTCCTTCGAGATTAACAGACAATTTGAAAATATTTTGATGGTATTAAGGAGAAGTCAAAAATGACTTGTATTTGTGTGGAAAAAAATGTAGAAAAGGATTTTGTATCCTTCGGTGGAATGTCCTTCAAAATTGAATGCGAAACTAGAGAAGCGACAGAGTGGTCTTAGCTTTTTGGCGCTCTGTGAATAGTGAGGGTTTGACCTTACTTTAAGGATTCTATCGGATTTCGAAAACAGTGACTGGGTTGATGAACTGCGAAGAAAGCTATCTGATTCAGCTAAAATAGACCATCGCAGTGTAGGCAATAGTTTTAAGGATTGATTCACTCTAATGTAGTGGCAGCCTCATGCCTTTTTATCGCGTCGCTACAATATTCTCGGCAAAATTGCCAAAAAGGAATTGAAGAGCAGCGTTTAGGAAAAGGATGAGTAAACTTGGAAATGCCAAGTAAATAGTCGGGAATTCCTGATAGGCAGGTCCTGAAAATTCGGAGCAGATTACCCTGAAATGGTTGGGGAATCAATATTACAATTCCTATCAGAGTTGAGTGGAATAAGGGTAGAATCTGCACCGAAGATGAACTAGCTATCTACAGCCATGGATTCCAAACGGATAACAGTGAAGGAGCAGACGTTGCTGCTATCAAACAAGCTGTGGATATGATTATAAAGGAACATATTTGCGCACCTATGTGGATAGTCTAGTAGACATTAGTCGTTGGAATGAACATCAATAAGACCCAAACTTGTAAAACTATATAAACTAAACCTAGTGTGACCTTTGGCGAGTGTGAACGTTAAGGAAGGATCAGATATGAATTACTCAGTACTCAATAGTACATTTCACCTTACCAAGAGCTGATATCAAATGCTTAGACAATTCTTCACTATCTGCTAGATGCTAGTCCTGCCGAACTTTTATCAGCCCATGGGTTGTGTTTTCGCATTTAAATTTTTCACAATAGAGTCTGTGGTCTAACTGAGCACCCATTTACCAAACCTAACCTAATCCACAAGAAAATATATCGAAAAACTAAATAAACATTCTTTTAGCGCTGAAAGGTGATAGATGTGAGCCCTTCGTCATATAAAAATGCGAAATGTTTAGGAATAAATCACCTGCTTTCTATCCAAAGATTCATCGAGCTTTGTTAGGCCTTGGTTACCTAAGATTTAGTGTTAGTAAGTGTACCCTAGAATGTCTTGAAACTTCTTTTCTCTTACAATGCGTTCATGGTCAAATGGTAATGAAATGGACAAGTAGCTAGAATGTTTTAGATTAGAGTTCAATACCCCATTGCTTAAGTCTTAACCTTTCAGGATTTGTATTTATTAATAGTGTCTTCCGGGAGATGCTAGCATATAAAGTTGTCATAACCTTTTGAGATGCTAGAAGACAACAATTGATTCCATTTAACTATTTCTGGAGATTTAATCCTCTTTTTCTGTAATGAACTCCCTAACTGAGTCATTCTGTAAGAGAAGTAGTTTCCAGCTAACTACTCTACTACAGGACTACTCCATTATCCCAAATTGCAATGCAGAAAAACTGTTTAACCCTTCAGCTTTTGATGGATAAAGCAAGTCTAGGGACTCTAGGAAATCAGACCAGAAATGCAGATCAACTGAAGAAATCAGAACCAAACTTGGAAGTAGCTCGAAAGCGAGATACAAGCAAGGAACACATGCAAGGCAATCCAACAAAAGTAAACTTAGCAAGTAAAACTGACGAAGATCCAATCTCAAGTTCATGTGGGTTTTAACCTGTTGGGAACCCTCAAGAAAATTGACAAGCTGGAACTACCCAACTCAAAAATCCTGGCACTGGAGTCAGTTTCATATTGTATCTTTTAAACTAGCATATTTCAGTCCTGTCGAGATTGGATAGATATGGGAGTTTTATTTTTCCTTCAGACCCTAGCCCATATGGCTGATACTGCGACCTAAAAAAATTCATAGTATCTTAGGGTTGTGCCACCTTTCTAATGAAGGAAACCATGTCCTTAGTCGTAGAATTTTCAATATTTGCTGGAGCCGAGCAGAACCGAGCATTCACAGAAAAGGTGCTCAGATGTTTCGTCATCTTCCGAGCAGAACCTACATTCTATGGCACAGTTTGTTGGGATGATATTTCAGGGCACAGTGACCTGTTAGAAAGCTCACTAGCTTCCTAATACTGTCTTTGTCTGAGCTAAGAATTTTCTTTTTGGAATAAGGATTGATTGATCTTTTGGACTTCCGCAACCCCGGGGCATTTTCCCAATGGATTAGACGAAGTTGGTGTTCTCATGCGTTAATCTGCGGCAGTCCACTTGACACCAGGCCAGAAAGCAGATCCTGAATCAGCCTTGGCTAGTTCATCCGCAGATTCGTTGCCTACAACCCCTGATGACCTGAAACCCATTCGAGTACCACACTATTGTGTCTACCAAGAGATTGTAGTGCATCGTAACAGCATTTAACGAGCTGACTGACTATCTGAAAAGGTATAGATTCTAACGCCCTTGATACCCTTACTAAGGTTTAACCTAGCACAGATCTCAATGACTTAGAGTTCAGCTTGGAAAACCGTGGGACACATCCCATAGGTATTCAGGCTTTGTTGTTCGGTCCAAAGACATCAGCACCCACTCCAGAGTCCATGTTTGATCTGTCAGTGAACCAGATCAGTCCATTACACCAGTCTGCATGGTGTAATATTTTAACCTCAAATAACCTATCGTAGATATGGGGATTAGACAGTTCAGTATGCTCACCACATGATCAGCCTATTACATGTCATACCTAAAGAATTGGGTACTTCAATCGGAGGTAGTCTTATGATGTTCCTCGTATCCTCACCTTTGGGTCATTGGATTGGTAGGATATTTTGAAAGACTGCAAGTTTAGGCAAGATGTGCAAACAAGAGGCTGTGCACATCCCGGGTGTTGTTCTTCAACGATCTTCACCTAGATTCCTACCAGAAAATCATTGACTGACTCCAGTCTAAATAGAGCTCAGTAACGATTCAATAGTCGGTGTTTCCTGTACGATAAATCTTGAGCTAGCTATCTGGAACTATTTACGTCACCTTGAAGTGAATCCACTCGAATGAATATGTCGCCTGTCAATGGCAACATTTATGTCCTTATTGTTAAGTCCAGTGCTGATGCTATGAAAAGATTGTTTCTTCAAAGGCTCCGGAGAAGTCGAGAAAGGTAAAAAGGACGATTTTTTAATTCGATCATGAGATTTGATATTCGTGTTCCATTAAGGCAGTATTTCTGATGGAAAAAGGACACATCCTTGCGTACTGTTTAGGTGGGAGTTGTGTCGATCATATACAAGGCATCTGCTTTAACACTTTAGTGTAACCAAACTTTTTCTGGAAGGAGTAGAGCTCCATGAACAGTTGAATCCTCGTTTAGTAATGAATTTCTTAGAAGCAATCTTATTTTTTCCATTTACAATAGAAAAGTTATTCCTAAGACGAAACTAGCTTTGCACCGAACTATACGTAGTATACATGTGTATGTTCCAACAGAACTTCCTACTTCCTGTCGATCCTAGAAAGGAAGAGTAAACATACTTTTTTAAATTAAAAGCCAACTTTCCCTTCAGAGGCAAAACTTGGGAACATTCAAAGGAAACTTTGACGATTTATCGAACTGACGTACCAATCGGATCGGAATTAGACTTTCGGTTTCAAATAGAAAACTTTGAAATAGTTTTTACGTTTTTTTTTTGTAATTACAAAATTTTAGAATGGAAAATTCAATGCACTTAAGATACTTGTACCGTGAATCACAAATGACCTTAAGTTTGATTAAATTTTGTTTCGATAAAACTAAAATAGAATGAAACGAGATTGAGAAAGTTATTTCCGAAGTTTGTTTTACAAGAAATGCAGGAGGACACATGTCCTTGTACAGTAGTGGGTTGTAAGACGAAGAATCTATGCAGAGAACACGTATCTAATGCATCATTTGGACTGAATTTATTCACATTGTCTACCGGGTGCAGTTATGAATGATTAACATGAAAGGACTGTGAACAATTATGCACATCCTGTTGGTATTTTGTCCATGAAATTCGAGACTTCCAGCAGTGGAAGTTAATTGAAAACTCCCAGAATGAATATTGTTAATGCATGACTTTGGTTTGTGTGCGACAATGCGAAGAGGAAGAAAAACTCGTCTGCCAAAATGAGGACAACATCCTTATATGAAAGCATTTCTATGTCCTTTCTGATGTTATGCAGGAAATGACAATTTGCCTCAGCTACCCAGGTGCGATGCTTCCTCCTCTGCTGTTAGCCAAATGAGAGAGGGACATTGTTTTTTTTTCTTTCATCTCATCGCATCCTTTCCGAGGAACTGAGTTAATGAACGTACAACTTCACACGTAGGATAATGGTAGACTGGTCTAATTTTTAGTTAATTTGCATGAATATCCTTGTTAGCTGGTGCTGCTGCTACAGGTGATGCTGCAGTTTTGTGGTGCCCGGTGTGTTTGAACTAATTTGAAACGCATTTCAAGAAACAACACACACCATGGCAGAGGTATCCTTTGCAGAGATATGAAATCAATCATAAAAATGTCCTTGCAAAGTTCTGACAAAACATGTCAACAATAATCCAAATTAAAAGCAAACATGCAATCCAAGTAAAAGCATACACACGTCAAATGATGATGGTGATGATGACGACCCGAATGGTACGAGTATCCGGCCAGGACGAGAAGTGAAAGCAAATTCGTTGCTACAGCCACGCACACATTTATGTGTCCTTACTGTTAAGCCAAACAAATATCATGTGCATTATTCACATAGGACATGTTCACTGGAGCAGGTACTCTTATCGGCTGTATCGGCTTTGAGGGGCAAAGGTGAATCCGTTGCAGGAGGCTCTTTCTCGAATGAAACGACGTCGAGCGCTTACCAAAGTTTTTGTTACGCTTTTCTGTGTCTTTCTGTGTGGAAGACTGTGTGCGATGCCAGTTCAGTTGCATTAAAAAAGGATTTCGCCATATTGTTGGTTTAACGCCGCACCTAAGCAGTGTACACACATCCTTATGGTGTTCAAATGTCAATAGGATTCTGACCAAACACCCGGTACACGAGGGCATAAGGGAGTGCAACATGAATGCGTCCACCTCGACACCGGTGTAGAAGGAAAAGGGGGAGAGAAAACCACGGAATAAAATACCACCATGTTTCGCAATGAATGGGGGAAAGGCCGCATTAGAGGCAGCTTCATGGACCGCACTCATTGTTTAGTCATTGTCAGTGGAGAGATGCGGACCTAAGTGCAAATCCTTAAATAGCAAACTGGACAGATTCACGGACAGGATACAATTTACAATCCGTAGGTCTATGAAGCAACGCAGTGGGCATTAATTTTATCAACGGCGGCGTTGGGTGTAATTCTTGCTGCGGCAGGTAGTTGGCATTAAGCAGAGCAGAGGCCAACGTGTGAGAGCTCAGTGGTCGGACATGCAAAATGAGGTTCGGTTCATCAATTGTGACTTGGAGGAATGAAAGGATATTTATTATACACTGATAGTGCGGTTGATCAACGCAGGGGTAGTCGTAAATTGTTGAGGTGGTGGTTTCATTAACTTTCAGGGGGATACTGGGTCGCTGGAAATTAAGGACATTGAACAGGGTTTAGTGTACCTGCTACATTGTTTATATGTTTGTGGGGAATTTGGCAGGAAATGTGATTTAGTAAGTTACGGTCGAAGGCACTTCGGGTATGACTGCGCGCGAACTACTCAGGACGGACGGAGAGACAGTAATTTAGAAAAATGAATTCTGGTTTATTATCAAAAAAATCGATCCCTATATGTCCTTTGTATTATATTTGGATTTGAGGCAATATGTTGACTTCTCTGTGCTGGATTTGTCTTTGTTTTCGGGGGAAAGGATCCTGAAATACAAAAATACTTCCAAACGCTGTGAGTTGTATACATGGTACTACAGTGAGTAATGGGGCTACAGCGTATAATCTTACTGGCAATTTTGGGCTAAATGTTGGATAGTTCGGTTGATCCTCGGCTAAGTCATGATATGCCGGAATTTTCTTTCTAGCCTCATTTTGTTCGACGTATAATGAATAAGATAGCCGTTTAGTGGATCCTGGCCAAAATCTTGGTCGACTTCCTCTGGGTCATACTCACCAAAGCTTAGTTAAGTGTTAGAATCCGAAAGGTTCATGACGTTGTGTATGTACATACTTACCTTCCATCCTGTGGAATTTATTTTGTTTCTACAGATCATGTCTAAGAGCATGGATAACACGGATAACATCCTTGAAGAGCAAGTAAGTATTCAACTGTATGGTATTGGAACGTCAGAGTTTTTCATTGAATTTTCTTTCATTTGAGAGCTAAGCAAGTGCAATTGCATTCTTCCTGTTGAGGAATTTTAATAGCCTTTGGTCGATTCGCAGTGGAAGTCGCTCTTGCTGATGATCCTATCTGAACTTTACGTGAAATAAGGTTTGCCAGATGCCTTACTATAGAAATGTGATGCTAGTCTATATTTCATGCAAGAGACACTGTTCTTCCTTCCTTTGGATTTAACCTACCTAAAAAAATTTGTGTATATGCCTGCATGTGCCTTAAGCGAAGACATACCTAAGTCCTTACAGTCCCCACTTCCACATTAAATCCAATTGCAGCTTCTATTGAATGTTTGGAGGTCTCTGGCGTTTGGTGAACTTAATTGGTTGAAGGAAGCACTCTTAAGGTTCCTTTTGTTAGCGAATCCTTTGAAACCCTGTCAAGCCGCATTGTCTGCTTACGTCTATGATAGTAACCGTGGGTCCATATTCCTGGCCCTCTAAGAAATTTGTCCGGGTACTCATATCCTGGTACATTGTAGTCCCAGATACTTCTCAAGCCAGTTGATCTGAGAAGAGAATCCTTGCTAAATGTTTCTTTTCTTTCCTTGACCAACATAGAGTGGGTTTTTAGGTTTACTAATGCTACTAGGGTTACTGGAGTGTCTAAACAGATGCTGTTAGCTCGTGTTCCAATACAGGCCGTCATTGGGTATACTGTTCTTGATGGATAGAGCGTTTTATCATTGTTTCTCCATTGAAGTGTGATGGCTGTGCCGTCCTTTTACTTCTTGTATTTAAGGAATAGAACAAACCAGTACAGACAAGAGTGATACTTCTCACGTAAAAGGTTGGTTTGATGCCCTATATGCTCAGAGGTTGGCCATACTTCCTTCTAGATAGGCCAATGGCATTCCTAGGTTCTCCCTACCTCTAGACTTACTTGGTGGAAACTTTAGATTATTCCTGTGGATGATGTAGGCTATTGATTGTAAACCAAGAACTCCCAGGCAGGCCCAGACATTGAATAGCTGAGCCTGTTTGTGCCTGGGATTCACAGAACCAAAAAATCTAACTCGATCTGCAGCTTTTGAAAATTGAAGCTAGCCAGATCGAGTCTAATTCGGAGGCGTATGCTTGACCTATTTTATCATGCATTTTTTGGTTGAAAATTATTTTGTGTGCCCCACGCACAAGGAGGCAGCAGCTAAGCCTGTTTGTGCCTGGGATTCACAGAACCAAAAAATCTAACTCGATCTGCAGCTTTTGAAAATTGAAGCTAGCCAGATCGAGTCTAATTCGGAGGCGTATGCTTGACCTATTTTATCATGCATTTTTTGGTTGAAAATTATTTTGTGTGCCCCACGCACAAGGAGGCAGCAGCTAAGCCTGTTTGTGCCTGGGATTCACAGAAGCAAAAAATATGGCTCGATCTGCATCATTTGGAAATTGCAACTAGCGAGATCGAGTCAGGTTTCGGTACTTATTTGGACTTCATCCACATCTTGGGGGAGCTCATAGAGTGCAGGATTATATCTTCGTCTTCATTCGCCTTCCAAGCATATGAGACCGAAAATTCGGCAAAGAGTTTTTCTTTCGAAAATGCCCAAAATTAGCTCTGCCTTCCAGCCTATCATCTCGCACTTTGCTCCTTACAGCAGATCTGGCAGGATTAGCCTTTGTGTAAAAATTTGGTTGGCCAAAAGCCACACTTGCCACGAGCTGATTAGAAAGGTTTCAGTTGTTCACAAAATTTATTGGGAAGGACGCGACATTAAGCAGGGATAAGCCTCCATAGTTCTTGCAAGACATGGGATCCTTTCTTGAAGATGGGCCACATAGATCCTGCCTATCGTCTAGCACTCGACTCCGTATAGCAGAACTGGCAGGATTTGCCTTAGTTTGCTTGGCCGAAAGCCCCACTGGTCAAACTAGTACGTTCCGATTAGAAATACATTGTACATTGAAATACAAAATACATTGGAAAGGACGAGACATTTGGCAGGGATATGTCTCGATAGTTCTTGTAGGGCAGGTCATCGCCTTTCTTGAAGATGGGGCACATAGAGCTGATAATGAAGAACATTACGAATGCCAAAAATGAGTGGTAAGATATGTATCCCTAAACAAGAGATATAATCTTGGATCTGTTCTTCAAAATCTACTAAGTACCCATCTAGCCAGGTCTGCATTACCTGCTGCGAGGACCTATATGTCCGTAGATGTCCTAAGGTCCACACGACGTATTTCAGTAAAACTTCCTTCAGGACCCACACGACTTGAAGTTACAAACGACACTTTTCTCTAAATTTACGAAACACACATTTGTCAAGGATCAAAGAATAAAGGCAATTTCTCAACATTTCCCGCATTCTTATCCCCACTCCGACCCGGCAGTTATAAGGTTTCCATAGTCCAACAACTTGACTCCGATTTCGTCCTTACACTCGCACCTTTTCCTAAAAAAAAAAATCCCTTTCAACCCAGTGCCCAGATTAATCCAATCCTCCGAGAACAAAACAAAAAAAAAAAAAAACGACTTCCTTGCCCAAAATCTGCTTACTTAATAAAATTCCAACTCTGAACCAAATAACCCAAATTCAATCGAATTTATTCCAACACTCTAGCACTCGGTGTAACTTTAAATTACTTGTGATACTTTTCCAATAAATTAACTCAGCCAAAGGGGAAGCAGCAGCGAGCACCTGCAACCCGTCATTTGAAAATTATTCGAAGGAATAACTCGCGGGAAGTTCTTTTGTTAAGTGGATAACGTAGCGTGTATTCCAGCCCCCTATTCCTTGTGCCTCCTCGTCCTGGTGGGCTCCTCGCCCTCCCCTTTCAATTATCGACGACTATGGCGGAAGTGTATGAAATATAGGTGGCACGGAACCCCTAGGAGGTGTCAATTCGGCAAAAAAAAAAAAAATAAGGCGGAGGAATAAAAAAAAGGAGCAAAATCCCTTCATGTAAAAGTTCCACCTTTTACAGAAACGATTTTATGGAATTTGCAGGTGAAGAATTTTTCAAATGGCTGACTTCGAGTTAATAAATCCTCGCCATTTGTCTGGATCAAAGGAAAGTTTACTGAGAGGTGCCAGCAATATGAATGATGTGTTGGAATGCAATTTAACGTTCAATGGAGGAACGGCCTCAAGGAAGTAGGTCAGCTTTACTTTTTTAAAGGATTTTTGTTTTTTTTTTTGGATGCAGTTTGGGTTTGTTTGTTTGAAGGACCTGTGGCCTATGTACTCCCTGCCATCCGCATCCTGAATGAATGGTAATACTTGTTCGCTTGCTGTAGTGTGTGAGAACAAAGTACACTTTTCCGCAATTTGTTTAAATTTCAGGCAACTCAGGCGGTTCAGGTTCCTAGTATCTGTGTCTCGAATGGGAAACAAAAGTTTTCGCATTTTTTTTGGCAGACAAACTTTTGCACTTCGGGTTAAGTTAGATTCCGTGTAGGAAAAAAAAGAGGATGTTCGCATACATATACACATTTTTCGGCGGAGGAGATGATAGGTAAAAGTTTGGTCCCTTTTTTTTTCCGACCCTTCTCGCGCATTTTTACGGGATTGCGGGGAAAGCATTGTGTATAAGTGTTTAATTACCCCAACTGGTGGGGTTTGCATTTTTAGTGGATCCTTCAGATTATGTACATTCATTGGGTACACATGCGTGGGTATCTTTGGGGCGATAGTATCTGATTTCTATAATGAAACCTGGAGGGTGGACCAGAAATTTGGATACAAAAACAAAAATAACTTTTGGGAACTAATTGAGTTGAATTGCAGTTGAATAACCTTCGTGGCTTGAGTTCTTGGAAGGTTCATTCCATGAAAGTGTTGAAACCGACTTTTGTTCAGGTAGGCGGGTAGGATCGGTATCCTGTGACGTCTTTTGTTTAGTCACAGACTTCCGACATCTAAATAAAGCTTGACGGCTCGGATTACTCGAGTTGAGTCGGGATAGATCGAAGTTTATATGCTGTAGGCGTATAGTTGTTAATGTTTTCAGTACTGACAGTAGAGGAAGGATATATTCAGAGAGTAGTGTGTCCTGAATCTCCAACTTCGGCTTTAGTTGATTTCAGCAAAGGTATGTATCTTGATTCGAATGACACACTCCTCTGGAATCTAAAAGTGGATAAACTCAAAAATACTTGAAAATACTGACCGAGACTGTTTGATCCTGACGGACTCCCGAACTGGCCATTGCTCTCTTCACATTTGAAAACTATGTCTTGAAACTGGCGAGCCATTACTATTTGAATGTCATGCTCTTCTATAAAGACTTAGCCTTACCTTCTAATATCACCGCTTTCTCTGCTTTATTCAAGAACCAGACTTCAGATAGTTGGGAAAACCAAACATGGTCTTTGGGGGGATGATACCAGAGATCTTTGTGAGGTGTTAGTGCTCCTTTAGACTAGGTAATGATGGATCATCTCCAATCCCATATTTGTGAAGGTGCTACCATGTCTTGAGGACATTCGCACAGTAAATGGATGTCCTATTCTTCTTATATTTGATGTTGCACCAGTCTCCTAAGCGAAGGTGGTTCCTCCAAACACCTATGGCCACCCAGTATGCCTTTGATTTGGCTTGGTAATGTTTTCTTCTATCTATCTGGCCAAGAGCTGGATTTACTTATCGCTGGTAATTGTGAGAGTCTTTGTTTTGTGATGTTCTGGTCAAGTATGTCTAGTCTTTTCTTACAGTGGAGCTAGTAACAAGCTTCTCCAGTTAGCACTTTCCTTAACTTCTTGTGGGCGTCACCTAAGCAAGGACGTCCTCTACTATGTAGTCCCTTTGGGTTTGATTTGAAAATTCTGTGGGGGGACCATTGGTGTCCATTCGGTCCATATGTCCTTGGCATCCCAAACGACTAATGCGCAGTTTTGAGACCTCTTCCAACTGGGAACGAACATTTTACGAAAAATCTTTCTCTCGAAGCGATTGAGGATAACTTCATCCGCTGTTGACCTACCATCCTTGCTCACAAGTGAATTGCTTGTGTGATAGACCTTTTGGACGGTCTTTGTGAGACTGAAAGGATTTGTATCTATGATAGATATTGAAGCTATATCTGGTCATCTTCCTAAGGACTCGTTTTACTGTACCTGACTGACAGGAATCTTCATACTTAACACTGATTGCTTTATTTTGACTTTTAGGCACCAGTTTTCTGATTGAATCGATATTTTGAGGTGTGCTTCCTGAAGAGACTTTAGATTCTTAACCTTGACACTTACTACGAAGAGGATAATTAAGTCTTAGTGGTGAGAAGCATCTGTGACAAAATGCTCAGAGGTTGAATCAGTTGGAATCTCCAACCAAATTCAATGGAGAACTAGCTTTCCGAAGAATTTTCGAACGACCAAGTCTCTTAACCAAACCCATTAAGGTACTTGTAAGGATTACAAGTAATCCGTTTGCAGGAGCTTTAAAGCACAGACAGGACGAATAACTCTCTGTCTCTGTCTTTTGTCCATAATTGACTTTCAGTACAATTAGTTTATGCAACGGGTATCGACGTCGTTGAAGTAAATTCGATTTTAATACCCGGTCGATAAATTGTCGTTTTCCCCTAAAGCAATCAATCAATTAGGTTCATTGCATGTCCTTATTCAGGAGATTCTCTCACTTTTAATTTTGCGGTCTCCTCTTAGATCCACTTATGTTGTCTGTTATGCAATTACCTTAGCTTTTCATTCACTTTAACATCGGTTGATGGTCAATGGGAATCAAGGATTCAATTATAGTCGCAACAGTGGCACTGGAGTCTCTGGGTATAATGTCTTGGATCGAATAGCATATTCAGGAGATAGTTGGTGTTTCAGTCATGGTATTACCTACTTAGCCTTACAGATAGGAAATAGCTTCTGCATTCCATATTCAAATCTTATTATCACCCTAGAGGTCCTTATGTGATCAGATTTTCCATGGTTTTGCAAACTAAGTAGAAGGATGTATCCTGCGAATTTTGGGGAACTGATGATCTTTTTTCCAAGATACCGTCAAGGTTGTCAAAGAAGGTTTTCCCTCGTATGAGATGTATGAACCAAACTGGAGTTGGACATGGTCCTATGCAATGTCTGTACGAGGTCTGTTTTGTGGATCCTGTGGTCGGGACTAACTTGATATGAAACAATTCCGCAACCTGTGCCACCTTATGTTAGGCGCTGACAGAAATAGTTCCTTCCTTTGACAACTCCCAATGGAATGCTCATATCTTTTGCGAAGGACCTATCCACGGAACCGATGCACTATTCCATCAGCTTAGAAGATGCCATGTTAGATGTACGAGCTTTGTCACCAGCTTGACTATCAATCGCCCAATCTTCGGGGATTGACATTACTTTCACCGGAAGGACAATGAACGAATCTGAGAGCCGTCGTGACGCAGATACCTATAGTTATTCAGTCAAAACTCCAGTACCTACCTTGGAATCTTTTGTGAGCCATCTGTTCGGCCTTTTAATAGACGAGAAGCAGGAGTATTACTTAGACAGACTCCTGCTTAGTCCATTGGCCTTCTTGAATATTTCAAGGAACTCACTATATTCCATCCACGCCTCTGACTTAACCTTGTCTGCATGTTTTGAGACAGTCCATATGATGATGCCAAAACTATTCCTCTTGCAGATATGGAACAGTCGCTAGCTGGATAGACATTTGTCAATTCAGGAAGAAGTAGTGATTGTCATTGTATGGAAGAACTCACATTCGATTGTCATGTCAGAATGCTAATGGTATATGGTTAGGAAAATCTCTTAAAATTGTCCAAAGTTAGACAAAGTGTCAGAAGTGAGAAGAAAAATGAGGCTACGCTGAGCCACATCTCAGCAGATCTGCAGATCTATAAGTCCCTCGTTATTCTCCCTCTAAATATGTGACAGTCTTCTTGATATCCGGCACCTTTGGAAAGCTCAGTATGCGCATCTATAGAGTAAACCAGTAGAAACATTTTCACATGAAGTAGTAGGGAACATCCTTCAGTATATTCACACATCTGGTAATCTTCAGCACAAGACCAAGCCTTCAAGGCTGACTCTGGTGGAGCTGTTTCTTACGAATAGATAAAAAGGGAGACTGTACACTTAGCAAACAGACCATGATTCAGTTGCTAGATTCTTCGCATCACAAAATGTAAAATAGTCAGGAATTGCCACCTAATGGTCAGGGTATTGTGTCTGTGGAATCGTGTCAGATTATGCTGGGTACTTGAATACTGTGATAGACAGGCCAAGGATAAGCTAAAAAGGAGCAAAAGTCTTACTGAATTATGCCTGAAACCACCAATGTGGGCACCAAAAGGACTTGGGAGAGTATTCGGTGCTAGATCACAGAAGATCGCACAAAATGATGAAACTATCGAGTTTAGGAATATAAACATCGCAAGGGATACTCTCTTATGTCCTTGCCTACTGAGGAAGCATTCTGTGAGAAATACGGATGTTTCTATTTACTGCAGGACCATCTCAAAAGACATAACACACCTACTCTGTGAATGCCAAGGCATGGCCTTTCAAAATTCGTACAGTTGTGAATCTCTCAGTGAGATGGATACTGACAAAGACTAACAGACCATCTTTAGGACAATTCGAGAGGACCCCTTTCAACTGCAGGACTTTCAGCATTCACTTCTTGATGTGAATCGATGTTAGCCACATTGAAATGGGGATTGGGAACCCTTAAGTAAATTAGTAGTCTACGACACAGAGAACTGACCAACTTTAGTTCCAAGGCTAAGCGAACATCTTTCCATATTTTTCAGCAACTCTGCGCTCCATTCGTCTTAGGCTAATTTTTTAAAAAAGCCAATTGAATTAAATCCAATAATAAAAGAAACAAAATAGCGAAACCCTTGCTAAGGGTGAACTCATGAAAATAATCCCTTTAGTCCTTTTTTCCAACGAATCCTCTTATTACTGCAAATGCCAATGGAATATCAATTTTTCCACATAGTATATAAAAGAATTATATTTTCCAAGATAAGGCAAATGGGCCCGTCCCGGTCCCATCAAATTTATCTCTCCGCCGAACGAAGAAGGATAAGAAAATGCCTTTTAGATCTTATTACAATATTTAAACAAAAAAAAAACGAAAGAACAGAATAGAATTGTATAATTTTGTTGCTGTAGCTGTTGTTGTTGTTTCTGTGCGTCCTTTAAGGAGGAATAAGGCAAAGTGGCCTTTAAAAGTAATCTGGACCCTTTTTCACTTTAATATGTTTGCCATTAGTAACGTTAAATCGATTGAACTCTAATTACTTGAATGGATTACGGATAATTCTATGGATTTCCAGGACAGATTCGTAGAATGACCTTTTTTTTAAGTGTTTCCACACGTGCATTCGCAATACATACATAATGCCGTCGATATTTCGATTTAACAATTCTTTCGATTTGCTTATTCGACCATCGTGTGTCCTGTCCCCATCTCGTGTGCCCACTGGAGTCATGGATGTATGCTAACAATTTATTCCATTCCATTAAACATGAATGTACGTAGCGTTGGGACCACCAAAGAGGATATTTTACCGCACACTAACAAAGAGGGATTGTATGCTGCAACGGGTGGTGGGGGCAAAGAAAGGAATTAGAAAATAACTCAGCCGATGATAGGGAATACGGAAGGAGCCTTGTGGTTTATGGTAGTTGTAGTCGATTCGACCTTCGGTGGGAACATTGTTTTTCATGAGAGGTTGTGGACACACGTGTGCTGTATAGCTTCTGCCATCACCACTGGTGACACTAGATGTAGTCGTGTGGGCCAAGACGTTACATTTATTCCCCGATCCTGGCCAAGTAACAACCAAAGGAGTCGACCAAAGGATTCATCCTTAAGAAATTGATTTGCATATAGAAATACTAATCAGATTCGATTGGCAGACTGCGCCAAGTGCAATCACTCTTGTGCCCATTGTACTGGTATCAAGTCCACCCGTTGAAGAAACGAAGAAGGCGACTAATGCTTATGCCATCGAGGTTTTTGAGCGAGTATTCGCCTAGGTGTAGTTTTGATAGGTGCATAGGGGGAGCAGAATACTGACTTCCTCTTCCTCATCCATGCAACCTCTGCAGAAATCTTTCGCATGGTGACCACGCCTGAGGGCAAGCTTGCCAATGATCTTAGTATGAACCGCTGAAGGCGACTAATGCTTATGCTATCGAGGCTCCCGAGGTTCTTGAACAAGTATTCGCCTAGGTGTAGTTTTGATAGGTGCATAGGAGCTAAAGAGTACTGACTTCCTCTTCCTCAACCATGCAACCTCTGCAGAAATCTTTCGCATGGTGACCACGCCTGAGGGCAAGCTTGCCAATGATCCTAGTTTGAACCGCTAAAGGCGACTAATGTTATCGAGGCTCCCGCGGTTTTTGAGCAAGTATTCGCCTAGGTGTAGTTTTGATAGGTGCATAGGAGCTAAAGAGTACTGACTTCCTCTTCCTCAACCATGCAACCTCTGCAGAAATCTTTCGCATGGTGACCACGCCTGAGGGCAAGCTTGCCTATGATCTTAGTATCAACTGCTGGAGGCGAATAATGCTTATGCCATCAAGGCTCCCGAGGTTTTTGAGCGAGTATTCGCCTAGGTGTAGTTTTGATAGGTACATAGGAGCTAAAGAGTACTGACTTCCTCTTCCTCAACCATGCAACCTCTGCAGAAATCTTTCGCATGGTGACCACGCCTGAGGGCAAGCTTGCCAATGATCCTAGTTTGAACCGCTAAAGGCGACTAATGTTATCGAGGCTCCCGCGGTTTTTGAGCAAGTATTCGCCTAGGTGTAGTTTTGATAGGTGCATAGGAGCTAAAGAGTACTGACTTCCTCTTCCTCAACCATGCAACCTCTGCAGAAATCTTTCGCATGGTGACCACGCCTGAGGGCAAGCTTGCCTATGATCTTAGTATCAACTGCTGGAGGCGAATAATGCTTATGCCATCAAGGCTCCCGAGGTTTTTGAGCGAGTATTCGCCTAGGTGTAGTTTTGATAGGTACATAGGAGCTAAAGAGTACTGACTTCCTCTTCCTCAACCATGCAACCTCTGCAGAAATCTTTCGCATGGTGACCACGCCTGAGGGCAAGCTTGCCAATGATCCTAGTTTGAACCGCTAAAGGCGACTAATGTTATCGAGGCTCCCGCGGTTTTTGAGCAAGTATTCGCCTAGGTGTAGTTTTGATAGGTGCATAGGAGCTAAAGAGTACTGACTTCCTCTTCCTCAACCATGCAACCTCTGCAGAAATCTTTCGCATGGTGACCACGCCTGAGGGCAAGCTTGCCTATGATCTTAGTATCAACTGCTGGAGGCGAATAATGCTTATGCCATCAAGGCTCCCGAGGTTTTTGAGCGAGTATTCGCCTAGGTGTAGTTTTGATAGGTACATAGGAGCTAAAGAGTACTGACTTCCTCTTCCTCAACCATGCAACCTCTGCAGAAATCTTTCGCATGGTGACCACGCCTGAGGGCAAGCTTGCCAATGATCTTAGTATGAACCGCTGAAGGCGACTAATGTTATCGAGGCTCCCGAGGTTTTTGAGCAAGTATTCGCCTAGGTGTAGTTTTGATAATTGCATAGGAGCTGAAGAATACTGACTTCCTCTTCCCCATCCTTGCAACTTCTGCAGAAATCTTTCGCCATATTTCTCCCGTGCTGAGGGCAAGCTTGCCAATGATGCCATGTCACAGAATGGGACCTTCTATTCTAGTCTTATTAGACTGATAGCTTGCGATCCAGGTTGCGTTAGATTTGTTTAGAGAGAGACTCTTACTTGTCAGGATCCTGAAATCGGTCATCGCTTTCCAGAGCTTAAGTCCATGAATGCTGTCATATGTGGGTTCGAAGCCGATGAGAAGCTGAACAGATTTGTCAAACGTCAACATTTAGTGACGTCATAGAGTACGCGATAGTACTTACATTTTGTTAACATGGAACACATGGAGCTGATTGTATGGTTTCTTGTATGCATAACTGATTATTTAATTTACTTACTTACCTACTTTATGGGCTCCCGATCCGTGACGACTGTCTGCCTAGGACACGGCCGCCTTCCATGCAAGACACGCTGCTACCAATTGTCCACACTAAACGCTTCTGTATCCGCGAAATCCTGAATTAAAACGGAGGTTCACTCTTCCGTCTAATCATCTTTGAAGCACTCTGCTTATTATCCACCAAAACAGACAGTCTTAGCTTCAACTTCAGCTTATTGTGGCTGCTTTATTGGCTGGATGAGTGTTTTCTTCTTACCCTATCACTCCTTGTACCTTATACTCATCAAAGTCCTGCTGGAATGGTGCTCAAACAGACCTACATATCCCTACACTTTGATGAGCAAGTTTCCTTTACTTTTTGGAAAACCTGCACACCGGTCTTGAAGCCAGTTGTTTGGCTTTTCTAAAAGAATGTCCATGTTGCCCGTATAGCAGGCTTTTCGGAGTCTTCGTAGACACTTTTCTTTTGAAGCAGAATTTCTTTCTCCTCCTAGTAGTTTCAAACTAATAGTGAGGCAACTCCTACCTCAGCTGGTCATCTGCCTTAGGGAATTTATTGCCCAAAGCCTACCTTTCAGGATCATAAAAAAAAACAGTGAAGTCTCCTTTTCCTTAGGGACATTGTGATTCATACTAAAATTTATTTCACGACTCACATTGGCATCACTTAATAAAATATCCATCCATAGCCCCGATAGTATCTCTCTAAATTCAGTTCGCCGCACCTCTCCTCCGTGCAGGTGAACCGAACTCAAATCAAAGGGAATCCTTATCATTAACGTCCAGGGACTTTTGCTCCCAAGTAATTCCAGCAGCACTAACTTCTGTGGGTCCTAATGCCTGCCAGTTTTAATGCAGATTTTTGTACTACCCCCAGCCTTAATCTGAAGGAAGTCCTTCTGTTATTTGTCGACCTAATTCTCCAAGTTCGTGTCCTGCCATTTGATAGCTTTCAATTTTCTGAAGTAATATGCACTAAAATACTATCCTCGGCCTTAATGTCCATTCCTTTTGGAGAACCATTTTGTGAGAGCATTAAACCAAGAAAAAACGTTAAATTTATTATCGTCCACATACACGAAGGAGCCTCACGCTGGTAGGGAAGGTGGGCATTTATTGATTCTGTACCGGGATTACTGGGTCCTCTCTTGGGCTTAACCCCTTCTGCACGAAGCACATGAATTGTTCGATGGCCCGTCTGATTCAAGGCGTACAGTCTACCGCACACATGCCAAAAGCCACGTATCCCAAATAAACCATCCTCTGGATTTACTTTAAAAGTTTGCTTACTCTAGTCGACCGGAGGGGGTGGCTGTGTGTGTATTTTTCGACGTTTATCGTATTTAACAAACTTGTATCTCAACTGGCGGAACTGCACCAGGAAGTGCTTCAGGTGAAGCCAAACAGGGAATATGCTTACAATGGGGAATATGAGTTGTTCCTACTGACCTACGTGTGGTTAGATACTTTGCCAACGGAACCCTACTAACTGGCTGGTCTAAGATATTTGTGATGCGATGTCCTGTTCGATGTTCCTTGACATGTATCAGGGACATCGCATTGAATTCAAATGTGGAATGCAAATGATCATGCTTTGTGCTTCAGAATGTATTCATAAATTATCGCCCATCATCATATATCTTCTTGACGTTAATCTATCCGTGTCCTGTGCTCCCTTGGCGAGTGACAGTGTCCGGGGGAAAAAATGACTGCAAAACACATTAATCCTAAACGTTAGCAATTTGTCGCCTGGTTATGACTATGGCTGGTATTATGACCTTCCCACGCTGGTGACAGTGCACAGTTAGTGTCGAAAGTACGCACTTGGTGAAGGGATACATTAGGACTGAGTGGACTGGACAGCACTGCTTTGCATAGGGCGTATCTTTCGTGTCGTTCTTTCGTCCTGTGGATGTGTAGCTTTGACCTGTATATGGGAATGGCATATGGAGGAGATATTGATCAGATTTGGAATTCATGTCGGTCTATCTGTGCGAGGCTAGTGCAAAAACAATTACAGCAATAAGGACTTGTCGTATTATAAATCGCAGGTGACATGCACCTCTTTCGTTTGCAAAACCAATAGCATTCAGAGTCTTGAAGGTGTGCATTGTGCCATCAAGTAAATGTCCTTTTTGTTTTCTCCTTTATTACTTGGATGGCTGTTAACGATTGTTTCGAGTTCGCAGAAGTAGGACACCAGCATTAGGTGGATTGTTTCTAGAAACGGATGCAGTTTCTAATGTGGAGACACTTATGATGAGGAGTTACACAGGACACAGGGGGGCTATTAAGCAACGACAATTGACAAACGAATTTCACGGAAGTAATGTCAGATTGTTTATCCTATCCATCCTGAAATGAGGAATCGGAATCCACCTAACAAGAGTAATTTGATTCAGAGAATCTACCTCTACCACACGTCCATAGCAGAGTCCTTGTGATGATATCAAATGATTTGACTGACTACAGAAGTTCTACTTAAATTTAGAGGAAGTCTGCTTCACTTTGCTTACCCATCTATACCTCAATGGGCTTCATGGACAGGTCAGGCATTTTTTTTAGATAAGTTCAACCAATCCAGAGTCCTTCTTCTGTTCACCAGATTTTATTAGATGGAGCTTATCGCAATGCTTGAGGCCTGTCATATGCTGAATCACTTCAGTTCTAATCACTAAGTAAAGTTCTATCAAAGTCCTTGATTCAGCTAGCACATGCTCAAAAGTGGTAGAGCAATGTCAGAATAAATCAATCAAACGAATCTAAAAGTAAAACCTTTTCATCGGGGTTCCAGGACACACAAGGTATGAAGGAAATGAATGGGTGACTAGACTAAAGTCAGTTTGTAGCGTGTCTCTGGCTGGAAGAGTCCGTATTCCCTTGGGTACTCTTCCTTAAGGTGGCAAATCATCAGTGAAATAGGCTTCTGTGTTGTATAGAGAAAGATATGACCCAAAATCAAGTGAGCTACTTAGAAGATCAACACCAGATATTTCCTATAGGAAACGATGCAACAAGGATTGCAAACTCTTTTGATATTGTTTACCATAGCAGCAGGAAAAGTAACAAAAAAGGATCACTCTCCCTCACTTCCTTCGTAGTTGTCCGGCGACAGAGCCATAGGTCTTGAGGCAGACTTGAGTATTTGATCTAGTCCTCCCGTGGACATATACATGAGCTAGGCTTGATTAATGCCACAGAAAGTGAGTAGTATCACCATGGACTTCCTTATAACTGCAGTCTATTCAGAGATCCTCATTTGCTCTATCCGCAGAGCCCTTGTGATACCTTCTACACGGGTAGTGAAGATTTTTGGTATAAATCTTCGGGTTTTTCGTGTGCTTGGAGAATTCTATTTGTTTACCCTTATTAGTGCTAGATCGCTTCAGAATGTGTCCAGTCTCATCTATCCAGTTTTATGGAATGACATCATGACCAGGGATTTAGAAGAGTCTGCTTTAAGATGCGTTCCAACGACATTTCGTTCTCCTCGACAGGAGTCCACAATCTTTGTTTTTATTTCTGTTAGCTAGGTGGCTGACAAAAAAAAAAATATGTGTCCTTTCGTGATATTGCTCTCATCATAGTCTCATGAACGGCTATTGTCATTGCCAGGAGCCCATCGGGAATCTGACTGCCGAACGTATTAGAAAAAAAGTTTCATAAAATGTTTGCAATCAAGGACATATTTTCCTATGGGATATGTGCTTGCAAAAGGTCTTGAAAATTTCAAATAGGTATGAAGTTTCAAGTCCTGCAATCGCTGCACTTATAGATCCAATGATTGCTAGCGTTTGCATTTCTGAGATGATTTTGAAATTTATGGTCCCGCTGGGGGCTTCACACTTTACAAAGCTGTCAGGGAGAAGTACACATGGTCCGTGGGTTTTTCCGAATAGTCTACTAAATTGATAGGAGGTGGTCCTAGGTTTCTTAAGCCTTAAATTGGAATTCATTCTCAATTTTATTTTTTGTCGAGCACCAGTCCTAGGAGCTCTAATAGAGAATGCCTCCAATAGAAGGATTTTAATCACCGCTCAACTCTATTTCTGGGCTTTGACCGCTAGTTCACATTTTCTGGTTCAGATGTCCAAGGAGTTTAGTTATTCTTCAATTTTCTTGTGACGTTCACCATTGTATAGGTCCTTATGCTCAGGCGTATGTAAAGTAAGTCTCTATTGGTTTGCCTTTTGAGCACGGTTGTTGGAAAGCAAGGAGTGAGTGGATTCAAATGGATATCAATCAGCTTTTCCAGCGTTCCAGACGAGTCAATCGACATGATGGTTCTAAGGCAAGAAACACAATGTCTTCAGATTGATCGGTCTTTGGAGGAATAATACCATTCGATCCTGAAGTCTGGAAGCATTTCATGGAACGGAAGTAACCCAGTGACTATATTGGTATATCGCATACCTGGGTTGTATAGGATTTAGGAAGAGGATTTTGGAAAGCCTGGGACTGCAAGGAGTACATTCTCACTCGTACTTAGATGAATCGACTGTGTTTCCTGGTGTGGGATACCTGAACATAGAGAACAGGGACTAATCCCACAGATAAGTGAATAGGAGGAGCGGCCATCCTGGGCCACCCCGTTGTCCTTATGAATTTTAAGGGAGGATTTAAGGGACGGTATTATCTAGTTCGTTGAGATTGTTGAAAGATACTTTTCGGGGGAAAGTATCTAGTTTTGCTAAGGCTTGGACTTTCGCAGGGAGGTTCATTGTATCCTCTTCTACCTCTGTGTCGTCGAAGTCTCTGCATAGATCTGAGATCTTGATTCCCATTCTTCTGAGGTGGACAGCCATTCGGTTGTAGCGTGGCCATTTTAACAAAATCTTCAGCGGGTTAAGGCTCGTCGTTCATTCTCCAGTTGATGGTCGATGATATTTCTATTCCACTCTTTGCTGTAGGGTGGGTAGGTAGTTCCTGTAGTTGCTTTTAATATCCCTTCCGCTCATCCATTCCGTTCGTAGGCATGTCCCATCCTTCTCCAGATATTTAATCGATAAATAGAAAAAAATCCTTCAATTTAAACGAAAAGGAACTCTGACAAGTAAGCTCACAACAACATTCCGAAGCGATTAATACCAACAGCGAGATACATATTTCCTTCAAGGATTCTTCCTTGTAATTAGCCTAATTTTGAGTTCCGAATATTTTACATCGAAACATTCTCCCACATTACATCCTCTAATAATTTATTACCTTACCTTAATGAACAAGTCCACTCTACATAAATTTCCTATTGAAATTCAATGACGCAGCTCAACGTCCACGTAAATTATTCTCAAGCAGGAATTCAACGAAAAATACAAAAAAAAAAAAAAAAAACAAAAAACTAAATGACAGACCCTACCCTACACACCTTCTGATTATACGTCTAAGACCCAATTTAAAATTACTGTCAACGCTTAGTCTATAGTCCGTTGATTTGGAAGCAATTAATTACAAGCGGCAACTGTAACAAATGTTGTCTTGTAATTGAAGGCGGGCGCGCACAAGTAAAATGCAAAGTGGGGCAAACAGGAAAGAGGTCCTAGGCGCGCGGTGTTGCCTTAAGTTGGTTAACTTTTTGAGAAATTGAAGTAATTATCCATATCCGGCGGATATAAGAACCAAATCCAAATGAAAGTTATATTTATGTGCGCCATAATGTTTCTCCTGTTCGTTCGGTGTGAATGTTTCAGTTCGTTTCGCCTTCAAGGACTAACGGGGTGCTATAGTGCTATACCTTCGCGATGTAAATCGAGATATTTGGCAAATGAATTTAAATTATAACCCAGAAGGCCTCGGAAGGCGGAGCAAACTATAGGTACATAGGAACGCAGATCCTTGTGCGTTCACAAATTCATTGGTTTTGTTTGGCAAATTGTAAACTTGTTTGTCTTTAGCATATATCTACGAGTAGGAACTCGTATCGTTAGTAATTTACTGCGCCTAAGGACATGCAACTTTGCCAACACACTGTCTCCTTAGAATTGTCCTTTTTTTTTTGCCATCGTCGTCGGATCTACAAGAGGCGAAACCCTGCATGTAAATTTTAAAAGGAGGTTTTTCATTAAAATGAGAGAAGAAAAAAAGGACGAAGAAAAATCCACCTGCCAGGAGAGAAGCAAGGATACATTCTCTCTTTCTTACACTTTTCACCGTCTTTGTATTTACCACTTAAGACAGTTGCCATTGTCAACATCAAGGGAATGGAATTAAAAAGGAACACGGAGGAAGGTGAAAGACGGAAGGAGCGCTCAAAAAAGTCATTTTGATCCTCTTTGCAGTGTGAAGGATAATTTGACAAACATTTCATTTTTATGTGACATTTGTGAATTGTTGTAATATTATGTGTCCCCTTAGCTGTGCTCGTCAAGAGGGAGTTGTTAATACTGCTCATTTGAAATTCAATGGCGTTGTGATGAATTTGTCCTTGAATGTCTCATACGTGTAACAAAAGGATTTTCTACTTCTGTGCTATAGTTGTTGTGGCTGTTGGGTAAAGAGCTCTACAAAATGGAATGTCGGTCTTAAAAGCATAATTGAGCATTTTTGATATGGAAAGTTGGTATTCACACCAACGGGGAAGGAGCAATGTAATCCTTTAGAGGGACTTCATGTTTTGCATATTAATATGAAATGGACGCGTTTCGAAATGTTTATGCTCCGATTCTTAAGTAGCATTAAGGTGACGCCAAGTTATTTAAAAAGTAATTCCACTAACATTGGTTTTGAGGTTCTGTGGATGATTTTCTCGACATGGTTAGACCTCTCGCAAACGTCTGGCAAACATCCGGGAGTGCTTGGAGTTCATTTTAATGATTAAAACAGACTAAAACTATGCAATGGTATTGAAAAGAAGGAAATCTTCTCTACAGATGTTGTACAATGCGAATGTAGTACTCGGAGAAGGAGTGTCTTTGTCAATCACGAGGTTCAGTCCTTCGTCAATCTTTTTTCTACATTTCCCTAATTTCCAGCGTACTATTTTCTGCATGACAAAAAGAGTGCATACTATTAGGCGAAGGTTAAAATCTACCACTCGCTCTATGTTCAAAATTATAAGGATGTTCGACATCCCTTCAGCATAAGTACAGTATGGAAAAAAGGAGATACCTTTGTGCTATTTTTTAACGTAAGTGTACATCAAACAGACAAGATACACAAGAATTAGTACGGAGTCTAAAAGTATTACAGTATGATGCGGGATGATGGCTCCACAGTGTACCCTGCGTAAACCATACATGGAGCAAAGAATATGTCCCCGAAATCAAGAGCGGGAAACGTGCAAACGAAGTGTAGTGCAGTCTTCTTCTCCTTTCTTTCATACAACTTCTACGGACATCTACTGGGAGGTGACCAACCTTGAAGGCATATCTATCATATTAGTAATGACCGGCATTCTCATCTCGTATACCTTTCCCTTCAATCTGTCGCATAAGCTTCCTCCTGATTGCTATGAAAGTATGCCTAAAACTCCAAAAGGAACTGAAAACCATTAGGGACTGACATAAACACTGACTTTTCTTCTCTATGATGAGGAGCTTTCTTATATCTACGATTACCTAGTCAGTATCTAGTACGTGACTGTAGCCCTTTTTTTCTACTTCCTATTGGTGTCTTACACCACTATAGAGCTGCAGCGACTTTCTTTATCTGTTCTTGGATGTTGAAATCCAAACTTCCAGCGAAGTTTGATATTTAGGATGAGCCCCAAATATTTGGTTTCATCTTTGAATAGCAAGTATGACCATTATTTGAGAGCCAGTTTGCTTCATCTGTGCTTTTGGAATTTGAGTGACAGGCTGTCGGTATTCATATCTCCCCGAGTTGTCCCCTCTGTGTCAACCAGATGAGTTAGAGATCTCTTTGCGACCAATGAAGTTTCCTCCAGCTTGGAAAACTTCCAATTAAGCGTCGGGAAATATTATAATTTTGAGTACTAGTAACGACTCTAATGGCTCTGTCGGTATCTAGGACCAGCAAGGAATCTGCCATCTCTCATACTTCACATAGCTTTCCAACACACATCTTGAAAAGATCCGCAGAGCTCTGATTGAAGCAAGTCTTTTACATGTGTCTCTTAGTTTCATGTCTTATCTGGGGAATAGTTCATGAAAGTCATTGCCCTTTACTAGCTCCCTATCCACCTTAGGATTGTGCAGTCAAGTAGGGAGATACTGTCGTCTAATTCTTCGGGATTTGCCTGATTAACAAAAAAATTGATCCGCAGAGCTGTGGAGGGAGTTCACAGGAACGTATGTACATTTTGGTCACCTACTAGGTCCTCATATGTGTGTTAGGTAGCTCTATGTACAAAGATCTGAAGCTGCTGGTTTTTGAGTGGACGATTCGAGAACCATACTGCCAGTCCTCATGATTTCTTGATCGAAAATGTATCTTATCAGTTTCGAGGGAACTGACAGTAGAGCTGGCATTTATTTTCAAATTAAAGGCGATAGTCAGACAGTGTCTAAGAAACTTCGCTTAGCACTATTCAGTCATGAATTGCAGCTCGACTTTGTTGACCAAGTACGTACGGCAAAGAGGTTGGAGTTCTCGTTAACTGATTCGTCTTAGTATGTAGCAGTGCAGATGAAATTGGATGAACATTTTTTAGCTATTCCATCATTGGACGAGTTTGTGTTCTTTGGGGACTCTAGTCCTTGACTGATGGTATCTGTCCTGAAGGGTTGAAGACTTGCTGTCTATGTGCACAAACTTTGTTGAATCATAGTTTGCTAGGATGTCTTTGATTACTGAAATGAGCGACTGTCTAGTTGCATTCCTAGAGAAGCTATTCAGCTTAGAGTAGAGAAGAATCTTCAATGGTAACCACTAGCTAGACCACCAGATTTCTAACTATGATGATCTTTGGAATTTTTTCCAAAAAAATACCATTTTCTTCCTAAAACTATCTACCTACCTTCTCCTTATAAGATCTTATACAGCGAGGTGAGTAATTCGTTCTATTCTCCGGAGAGGCGACAGTGAGTGCTTGGCTGTGTATCTATTGTGTCGCAAATGCTGTCTTCCACACTTGCAAGTGGTACAACGAGATCCTTAGTCCTCAGTGGTCCTTGTGGTACCACAGAAACGTCTAAAACCCTATTTTTCAATAAACGGTTTGAGAGATAGACTACCGCCTTCCAAAGGCCTTTAATTAATCTAATGATACGCTCGCAGAGCCAAGTTTACAACTGTTTGGCAAATAAAATTATTTTTAATGCCAGTGTAAAGTGGCTACAACAAATTTATGCAATTATTCCCGTCATGCAACTAGCGGCGGCTGTTGAGTATCCACTTTTAATAGCCCCATAGATTAAGGTTTATGATTAGTAGATTCGGCGTGTGTAGTTAAATACATCCAAACTTAACGATCGGAGTGTAGTGCAATGCATTCGAACAACGTCCACAAAGTGCACTATAATCATTTTACACCTGCAATAAAGGATATCTGAGTCCTCCGGGAGGGATTATCGTAAGAGCATATTGCTCTATTAAGTTGTAGGTGGATCGGGGTTTATTGGCTCTGCTGGGTTTTCATTTTCTTTTCATTTGGTTTTAAGTTACACACTTAGAGTGCAGTGCTCTAGATACACCATTGATTGTCTTTGCTGCATTCGTGTACAGCTGCAAGTGTCCTGGTTTGGAATTACCAAATTTATTTGTTTTTATGCCGCCGGGTCTTGTTTTATAATACACTTTGGTATGGTTATATGGGATTTGTGTTGCTTGAGTATTCTGTGTATCTGGGCATTGAATTTTACTTTCGTTTATAATCTCTACTCAGATCCTTGGGTCATGATGAGTGTCTTTAGGGGTACTTCTGGAGTTTGCGGGGATGTGGTGATTTTTTCGAGATTGTACGTTATGCCATAAAAGTATATGTTTATCGTAGGGAGGATGTATGATAGGATCTTGGGGTTAGAGGGAGGGAAGGTATTTGGTTGCATTAGAAAATTTGGTAATAAATGTGTTCACCAGAGGATATAAGCTTCTCAGTCTGAGGAGCTACGTACTGCAGAATGCACTTTGCAGATAGGAAACTGCCACCACATCTCTTCTGTGCGGTCCAACCAACGATACCAACGTTGTATCGGGAAGTAGGTGCCTATTGTGCTAACATGGTTATTGAATAAAATTTGTTGGCTTCTGTAAACGTTAAAAAGTCTTAAAGTACGAAAACATGTTGTCGGATGCAAAGATTGTTTAACATAGTCTCTGCGTTTACTGCGAGCCCCATCTATGGAGTACGGAATGGAACCTTAGGTCATCTATCTCTTCTTCTCAAGTCCAACTTGCTGAAAACTTAGGTACAAAGGTGTAGATTGTATATTTGTAGATACTGCCTACCATATGTACGGATAATACTCGTACTAATACATAAGTGTCATCACGCAATGGTTAATGCATCTATAGCTTGCCTTGCCATCAAAGGATCCACGAAACTTACCGCCCTATAGGTGGAATCTTAGAGCTTTTCTTTCTTCGTTCAACACTAAGAAAAATACTGCAATGATGGGGAGCTTATAACGTAAGACGTCATCATGCCAGGAGTTTGGGCTTAGTTCAGGCAATTTGCAAGTTGTAGATAATCACGAACAAAGCTTGTACTTCAAGGATATACATTTTTTTCTGTTGAATATTGCTATTGAAATCAAGCTACAAGTCTTCGCTGGAAAAAGAAAATGAACTGGCTTGCCATTAGATTGAAATTAAACAAAGATATCCTGAAACAAGTTATGAAGGGATTCTCTTCCCTGCTTCAGGGGATTGAGAAGAGTCCTCTAAGTGACGGTAAGTCTAATGGAAACACCAAACGTTTGAAGAACCCTTGATGGAAACCCTGCCATAGCTACACAGCTTTTAATGTATAGTGTGGTATGATATGAAAGAGAGGAGTTGAAGTAAGAACTTGAAAAAATGAATCAAGCAGGGTTGGACTGTTGTTTCTGAAGCCGTTTTTCTACCCGAGCTGTGAGGCACTCGAAACCATGCCAAAAGTCTTTCCTTCGTTACTCAAAACCATTGGTGTAAGTTGCAATATCAAGTCCGCTGTACCTGTCTACATTGCAACGTGTCTGCCAAAGAAGTGATTCCATTGTAACTATACACATCTTTTGAAAAACCTATCTCCCTTACATTAGAATGTGCCCCACAAGGACATTTCAGACAAAATTTTTCATTATCTCAGGGAAAGAGAAGTTCTACCAAAGTGCTGAAGGATGGATATTTATGGCTATGTGCCTCTCCTTAATGCCACCAAAATCCTCCCTTAAATTGTTAAGGGCCATCAAATCGCTGGCATCAAGGACTATAAGATTCCATGACGGGATAGCTATATAGAATATAAAGACTGTCTCAACAACTAAGGAGGCTCAGGAGCACTCTATTTCTCATTTATTATGTTTGACAGGTCCTTATTTATCAGGAAAACAAGTTAAGTCTCACTGTCCATAGGACACCGCTGGTACCATCCTAGGAACTGTAGATGCGTATCATGTCATCAGGCTAAAAATAAAGAGTGGACTATGCTACGCACTTTCTTAAACAAAAGAAAAATATCTTCTCCCGATGTTTCTCAAGATTTCAACAAAATATGACACAAAAGCTGGAAGTAAAAGGTAAGTCATCTGTAGATTTATTTTTAAAAAAGGCTCTAAAAGACAAAGAGAAACCAACAGATAGTCCACCCTTTAAATACCCGAAAAAGATATGGCCCTGAAGTGGAACCCTAAGGCACACCTAGATCAATATGGTTCAGCAATTAAAACTTATCACCAATCGCACCTCTTTTTGGCAGATAACTTCGAATGAATTTAAGGTATCTATCATCAAATGAAAGTAATCATCTATTATTGACAAAGCATCCAATTCTCCACAGGTTCCTTCAGAGCCTCCGAGGTGGCAATAAAGTGCTTTCTAAACAAATCCAAGGAGAGTAGTCCACAACTTCCCAGACTAGCAGCGTTCGTGTTGTGTGGTCGGAAGGTCGGACAACATGTCATATACTTTAAGTTCACATCAATTCTGACCAAAAACAGCCTGTCGGTTGACACTGTTCAATCTGTCAGTTTTTGAGGATGGATCGGAAATTCGTCCCTGATTTTCTGCTCCGCCCATCAATTGCTCATAAATTAGTCCTTTAAAGCTTGTCTAGTACCAAAGATGGATAAGTGTCTCTATGAAGTCGAAGTCTTCTCATTTGGTGGCCACCTACCCGCTTTTGCTGATGATACTTCAGAGATTTGTGCCCACATCAGTCTGAAAAGTTTTTCTTTGATAACAAAAGGGTCCTGACGGACCATGTACCATTTAATACTCCAAGTATATGGAGCTACTTTGTTGTAAGTCAAACGCTAAGCTAAAACCCCTTTTTCCAATATTAATGCAATAAGGTGTCTACATATCGACACATGGCTCACTAAACCTAGTAATTCTATTCATGGTTCCTTGGTGTGAGATACATACAAACATACATTGACCCCATTTCATTTGTCTGTAATACCCAACTAGTAAGTAGGGATGCCCACGTAATTAGTTATACCTGAGTAACTAATTGCCTTCTGTGGGGTCGGGTGCTTAAATAATATATTCTTTTGTACTCCCATTATATATGTACATATGTATGTACCAAGAATCCTTAGTATATGAAAATAAATTCCAACAATACATACATATATATAATTGATTTGTAATAACCAAAGGATTAATGATCCCCTGTCTGCATTGCAGATACCAAGTGTTAGTGCAGGAGGTGGTGTAGAAACGAACAAGTGATTTGGGTCAACAAACAACTGACCAACGTGTCCATATTAGCCTCATCCTTTACTCCATTCCCAGCACACCATATGTAGTACACAACCTACCTACTACCACCTCCAACTCTCCGGCTTCAACCGAATACAATCAAATTGTAAACGCTATCTGCGCTTGACATTGATTTATGTAACTTCGATTACGAGAACGCTTTTAGTCGTAGTCTTCTGGAAAATCAGTCTCGATGTCCTGATTTTGAAGCAACAAACAGCTTAAGAAGAAGATTTATATTCATGACCAGTTGAGTAGTTCGAAGAGAGTTGTTTTAATGGTGTTACAGATGATTGATATGGAATGGTATGAAGAATGGTTTGGTTTTGCTTTTCTTTTCTTTTTTTTCCAGCTTCTTTGCTTTAAAGTACTGAAAAAGGGTTTAAGGATGTGAGAGCTGTGAGGATGGTGAGGCTGGTTGCTTATTGGGAAATTAGTGTAATTTGCTTCACAGTAACTGCGCATTTCTTTGAAAGGAAAGGAAGTAATAAATTGAATGGGTTTTCCTTTGTTTTTTTTATGGATGAGTGTGTAGGTGTGGCAAAGGACTTAGTGGGACTACAGTTCAAGGGCTTTGTGAACTAGAAATTCCTTTTGAATCATGTATAGATGCGTTTAGAACTTGTATACTGTCTATTTGTTGAAATCGAAATACATGTCATATAGGTATACAGCAGGATCCTTTAAATACCGAATTCCTTGCTATAGAGATATCTGGCTCCGTATTGGAAGTTCCAGATTGCATTCAACATCTTGCTGTGACTGTTAAATGTGGCATAAGCTGAACTAGTGGAGAGAAAATGAAAAATTCTTTCTCCCAGGATCTTGTTTTTAGAGATCCTACAGAACGCACCTATGAACCAATAGAGCACTGTCCTGTATGGACTCCAACTTAAACTAGATCTGTCTAATGACTTGACATAGGTAACTATTTCCAACCAAAGTGTCAAGACATGACGATAGGACTACAGGATAGGAAAACTCGTCAGCTATGATATTAGATAGATTCACGTCCATTCCACTCCTTTTTTCATTCTTTCGAGAACAAGTCCTCTTAGATCTTCATTATCGTCACATGTGAGACATTCTACAAAGGTCTCGAAGAAGATTATCAAAAGGAATTCACCGTCTCACCTTCTGAAAGAGATATAAGTCGTCCTTGATGGTGAACTGGATGCTATACAAAATTGAAGTGATCCTAAGTACGGTGCTCCTCTTTAGGAACAGCACAGAGGATTCATTGGCTAGTTAATTTGCGAGGTCAATGAGTTCTTGGTCCATCTCCTTCCGTGGTGTTTCCCTCTTGTAAAAAGGGGGAATCCAAGTAAAGAATATTTTAATATGCAGTGAGAAAGACCAATGGAATTCACAGATTGATTTTGAGTGTCGAACTACTTCCAGCCACAACGTATCTTAGTGCCTCTATTGCAAGGCCTTTCTCTTGGAAATGTTCGAGATCTTTCTCTGACTCCTCACAACTGGGCATCACAGGACTCAGTTTGTGTAACCTGTGTCAAAGTGGCACTCCTTTCTTAAAACCTTGATTTGATACGCTTCGAGTCCAAAAACTGCCTGTACTTCCTTGGAGATAGTTCTGTGTGCCCTTGGAGTCCAGATAGCGCCTATACTGACACCACTTAGATCTACACAAGTTGTGACTTTGGGAAAGACGTAGTGCTCCCTATATTGGCCAATACGTTTCTTAGACTCTTTTGTCTGTGCCTTGAAGAGATTGGTCTATATCGCCAGCAATATCAGTGAATCGGTAGGTGAGAAGAGTGCCGTCAAAGGATCTACTTCGGGGTTATAACATGTATTGAGTGAAGAAATAGGGGGTGACGTGGTTCAGTGGTTGGTGCGTTGGACTATGGAGCTTATTGTAGATGTACTTGTCTCCTGAGAGTACACAGTCAGACTTCATAATATTTATTAAACATTAGCTCAGTAGTTAGGATGTTGAACTACTGAAACTCAAGTCCTAGACAATACTAAAGTTGTTCATGATCAGACCTCTCGTCAATTGCTGAGTGCCTTCAGGACATGTCATTTTTTTTATTCATAAAAAAAATGTAACACCCCAGACACGGATAGTTTTGTGACAAGCTAAGCCTTGGCCTTAGTTTTTTTTCTATTTTTTCTTAATTTCGGTGTCGAATACGTAACTTTTTTTTTTATAAAAATTGACATCAAAAAGAGTCAAAATTTTTGTGACAAACGATTTCATCTTGATTAGTTTTTCAAGTGGTTAGTGCTTTTGACTAATGTTCGAGGTTAGAATCGCAGAAAACGCCACCTCTCACGAGCGTCTGACAAACATTCGAGAGTATAACAGTCGTGAAAAACTTTTCAAAAAAGGGTTTGCCTTCCGACATGGCATTAAACCATAGGCCCCCTCTATTCGTATAGAGCTAGAGAAGCTATACCCAAATCCTCTTATTTCCTTTCTCTGGATTGTGGTTCAATGTACCATTTGTCCTAAGCCTCCACCAAGTCACTGATCATCATGTACATAATTACTGTAATAAGACAACCACCAGCCGTAGAGCCAAATCCGTTGATGCATGTTCTAGCTAATTGCTCGGAAGGAGGAGAGTGCACAGCATGATCTTAGGAAATATCGAACACATTTTCCAGGGATTAGTGCCACAATTCAAACTAAAACGTATTGAATCCCAACTTCCAGCTTGGGTGGCATTTCCCTTTTGTTTGCTTAACCCATTGCCCACCGGAAGCAAACGAAAATATTGATTCTCTAATCCATGTCCCCAGCGTGCTATTAAATTTCGAAAACCTCCAGCCAATTTGTACGACACAAAGGAATCAAATTGAGTTAATTTTTGCTAAGAGCTCAACCCTCTTTTCTCTCTCTTCTTAGCCGTGTCTATGGAGAGGAAAATCCTTCGAGTGGTTCTCCCCTGAACCGAATCCCATCAAATAGACTTTTAATGTAACGGAAAATCGTAATTCCTTCACAATGCATACTTCTAGCGTCACTCTCTTTCAAATCACCACCCTACGGGTCCAACTTCACACAAAATCCTTTGGCCAATTACCCATTTCTCGACATCAAGTGCAAACGTCATCACCTCCATGCTCTGGTGGTTGCTGCTGCAGTTGACTCGCAGCTCCTTCGTCTACAGAGGTGGTCAACTTAGGTTCCTTCATGCACACCTTTCGCCTACAACCTGTGTCCGTGTGTATGTGTGTGTATATCCCAAGGCAGTCCCATCCAATTAGGTGTTGTTATATGTCCATGGCATGCCCTGTCCGTAAACCGTACAAGGATATTGTCAATAATGATGATAATAGCCCTGAGGGTTGCTCGCCATCAATGTTATCATTCGTCTTCCACCTCGTCCGCCAAGTTCCTACTCTTACGTGCAACGACTGCAAATAAGCTTATGTAGACGTTGTTAAGGACGAAATACTCGGTAATTGATGCTGCAATTGCAATCCTCCAGCACAACCTTCCTCTCATTATGTATTGTCGTTCAATGCAAAAAAAAAAAACACAGGCATCCATGGACACGGGAAACGTAAAATATCCGAGAGCTAATCAATTGATAGACAGGATACAAGCCCAATCGAATGAACCAAATGAATTGGTCACATCTTTACCTCAGAGTTAATGGATCCTTTTTTTCTGCTTTTTTCCTAGTCCTGCTGATTATCAATTCTAATTTGCCGTTCCGCGATAATAAGGTTTCGTTTTTTTTTTTTATTGGTTACACGTGGCAATTCCGATGGTAATAACATTTTATTAAATCCTTGGGCGTAGGTGAAGAATTGATTTACCGAGCCGAGGAGGGATACAGATAATTTAATTCAATCAAAGCCCTATTCGGTATCGTTGATTATGGATTTCGATAAAGCTGTTGAGGCAATATTTTCGATTTTAATTAAATTTTCCAGGAGATGGCTTGCGATGGTGGGTCTTGTTTTCTTTCACAGGATATGGTTTCGGATACAATGTGTGTGGCAATTATTTTCAATTATTTTAACGAAGGACAGCACTTAGAGGGTATTAGACTGTTTGGTTGATAATGAATCCTTTTAATGAATACATTTTTTTTTTTCGGTTTGCGGTGGTCATGAGGACTCCGAGAATCATGGTGTTAATTGGAGTCCACAGTGTTGTAGATTTGTGACGACCAGATAGAGACTACTTATGTGACATAGGGGCGTGATTTACCTGTTAAAGGATTCTGAAAACAGAACAGATTTTGCACAAAGGAAAGGAAAACGCGGACTCTCTAGGTAAGTAGTGGCGGAGGTATGATATCACAAGGACATTGTCAGCATATACCTTGGCCAACGTTCTTAGGGGATAGGTAAGTGAAATCTTTCAAGAGATTCATACGAAATTCTTTGCTTGGTCGAGGTCGAGATTCGAATTTCATTCATCCAGGCACATAGGGATTCAGTGTCATGAGCCCCACTTTGCTACTTATTTTGTAGATTTGTTGCCCATAGCAGGTTTTGAAGAATTAGCCGATATATTGAGAGGAGCAAATACTTCGAGGCATAAACTCCCTCGTGTGTATTTGTAAGTCAGAAACTACGGTACGGAGTGATACGAGTAAACTACTGATAGAGTTCTAGCTTGAAAGGTCCTTTTTTAAGAGTTCTTACGATATGCAATCGGAAGGTTAAATTTTCGACCAGTTTTTCGAATAATTGGATCCGTAATGTGGTGTTTATAGAGTCAGTTGTCGGCATAGACCAAGGACTTGGAGTAGCTCCACAGCATGGCTGGCAGTGTGGTATGTTTCTCCATACTGTTGAAACCACATCTCCTCCAGTCAGTTCGATGTCACACAATTTTGCGAACTGAAAAGCTACGGCCGGTTATGCCCACCAAATGATGTATTTTTGGTGATGAAGGAGAATTTCCTCAATTCTTGAAGCCAGTAATTCAATAGAAGAATATCTTACCATAAAAAAGGAGATTTATGGCCAACTACTGAGCTCATGCTCGTTTGATTTCAATGTATGCACAAACTGAATTTTGGAACGTTTAGGCCAAGATTTTTCCGCACAGTAGACTGATGATGATCTGTTTGCTGTTCTTGGCATTGGAATCGTTATATTTGTGTTCTCAACCTGAACTTGTTTTACGTTTATGTAAATTATGTAAATATGTTATGACTATTGTCAGATGGGTGAACCACACCACTTGATTCCTATGTCCTTAACTCCAAATCCATGTGGGAGTGTGTGGACAAACTTACTGCACTTTGTAGACAAAACATCTGCTATTGGATACCTAGTCCACTTTTACTTTTCATACACGTACGCATTTCCTCTCTGTCGCGAGGAGACCGACGGATTACAAGGTCTGCTGGCTCCGACCCTATTTGGTAGGAGCTACTACAATCATTTGATTTCTCATTTATAAGGACAATGGAATGCCTGATTGGGATGAGAAGCCTTGGCTTTCTTGCCATTGGTGTACTTTAGCATCTTCGCCATGAGGCTTCTGAGTGACAAATGCAGGTCTGTATCTGTTTCCAAAGGTTAGGGTTGGAGTCTGTGACTATTCTCAGACATGTTACTGCTTTTTCGCTGACTATCATCTTACATTGAATGTGACGACTGGTGGTATCCGCCTCTTAGTCAAGACTATGTCTTTGATCTTTCACCACCTGGCTCATGTTTTCTGTTAACTTTTACTGGCTAGCAGCTTAAAATATTCATGTTCAAATCCCCCCACAAACTGGAGAGGAACCAACCAGCCGAATCCGCTCAAACAAGAAGTCTACGCGTCTAAGTGTAACCCAATTTCTAAAATAGTAATTGGCACTAAAGCGAATCGATAAATTCACGAAACACAATCAACTGAAATCCATTATTCTAAGAGATCCACAATCGTTATAACTTTTCCAATAATATACTACACCCTACAGGAGTGTGTCCTCCCCTTAAGGACACTCCAGCTAACAATGTGCCATTCCGCCTTCTTTTTTTTTGTTTTCTATGTTCTATATGAACATGTCCTTCAAAAGTTTTTTGTCGAATGCTGCTTGAAATTCAAATCATCCTTGCTACGATTATTGTGGCCTATTAAAAGTATCCCCAAACTCTGTCATCCACATTTATGGCCATTCCATCGAGAGAAGGATACTAGTAGAAGAATGAGGCAAATTTCCTCCTAAAAAAAAAAGAAACTTTCTTGCGATGGCTTATTCAGAATTAAAATATTAACTCCATTTGGAAACTTTAGTAACATACAAATGATCGTATTACCTGCAAACATGATGCAAATAAAAGAGGAACGGCAACTGTGTAGTGTATCCTTGGCCGCCGCGCCCAGCCATATTATTCGGTCGAATAAGAATGAGAAGAAGTTTTCTCATAAGCTTTGCAGATCCTTCGATTCTGTTGTATGCTGTGACATAACTTCTCCGTTTGGTTATTATTAACGGTCGGTGCTACGATTTCCTGCTACCCGAAATAAACTCAGACAACCCTCAGTTATTAGTGTTTTTTTTTTTTTTTTTTGCTCTCCTTCGTCCTTGTTCTGTTTCTCTTTCTACGCCCTCTCCACTGACAAAGGCGAGGGCGAGGGCGAATTGAATATACTACTGGTAAGGAGAGCAACGGTAATCCATTTTTATACTTATTGAATATTTATGATAATAATACGATGTCCTTTCTCCCACTGTGTTCACTGTGTGCTACAGTGGGAGAGGAAATCATTTCTGATATTTTGATTTCATCTTGAATGGAAAAGGTTTTATTCCGAAGAAGAAAAGGTTCCTTCATCTATATCGCTGTGTATGTGTGTGTGTAGGAGGAGGTGGCAGAGAAGTATCCTTGAAAGGAAACAGCTTTTTAGGCAATTGATGACATTTTTCGTATGCAGGACTGTCACAGAGAAATCTAATAAAGACAGTTCACTTGCCAACACAGAGAGGTGTCATTTCGTTGACTTGATCATTAAAAATAATTGAGTTGATGTTGTTTTTTTTTTTGCTGTTTTTTGTTACATGACACATTTTTGTCGGATTTATAAGATACGATCAGGAGGATTGAATGATTGGTGGTGGTATACCGCTGACAGAATGGGATTTGAAATTGGATTTGCGATATTGGCTGTTGACAGCTTATACTGTTTGTGACTTAGGAATATACATTCGCACATTCGTAACTATTTATTTTCTTGATAAAACCAACAATAAATTTATCCCGGAACCCACGCCTGGCATACATACATATGTACGAACTGGATTGTGGCACACGAAGTCCTTGCCATTATTGTCACTTGTTGTGCGTAATAAAATCCCATAAACTTTATTTATGTTCGCAGCTGCTCGCTTAAATTGATTTCGGTACTTAAACGTGAATTTACACATTCAGATTATCAAACAATAATTGAGAGTTTTAAAATCACCCACCGAACTGCCTCGAGACGTGTGGCTGGGATTCACGCTCCGGATTATGTTAAACTCGGTACGCAGATACTCGCTCTAAGGGTTTCGAGACGATTTAATTTTGACATAATTAATTCTGTTTCAGGAACTATTATGAGATACTTTCGACAAGATGCACTTATTTACCGTCAAAGGGGTGTAATTTATGGGCAATCTTGAAAAGATACTTTAAATGCAATCTTGTGCTATATTCGAGGGAAATCCATTACTAGCTGAGTGATAAATTAAAGTGAAAGGACTTTTTTTTGTTGGTCCTTTAAGTGTGGTTGCGTCTTGGTTGCATTGAATATTAGTGTTGCTATCTTGGTTCGGTCACTGTGGTCACTTAAATATTTTCGAATTGGTTGCCAGAAAAGTTTCCGTAGAGTGTAATGTTGCTGATTAATAAAACGCCACGCTTGCCTTCGTTGGCACAGGAAGAGTCAGGGAAAAAAAAGGACGTAATTAAAAAAAATTTCAGTGAACCACAGGGAAGACTGCCTGGAAAGCAGTTTTCTCTTGGACTTTCGCCGCCAGTGGACCGCTTTTGATGAATTTTTATTAGTTCGCCAAGTTATTATTATTTTCGTGATTTTTTTTTCTGTTTTAGTTTGGAAACGAAGTAAGGGTCTTCCTTGTTTACCTACAGAATATCCTGAGTCTATGTACTCGTCCTGGTATATGAGTCTAATTAGGGCAAGTGGTTTGCCGTTTGGAAGCGATGTACTCTGACGTTTAAGGAATATTTACATGCACGTACTCTGCCAAGGAAGAAGTTATCTAGTGAATGAGTTTCCCTAACAGAGTGATCAATACTTATGGACTATGGCTACCAATTTCTGGATCTTACTGTGGTATTCGCATACTGCGTGTATGATGTTCTCTGGGATAAATGTACACATGACGTCAATATCTACGAGTCTCTACGAGTCTGTAGGAACAGGGACTTCTGCAATATGGACTCGTATAACTAACCTTTACTCTAATCTCTTTCAATGAGGACATTTACTAATTTTCTTACAATCCTTGGCCTTACTTTAAGATGGTGACATTCGGTCATTATTTTCTATACCTTGGGAGTATCCGGACGTCCAAGATAGACAATCTAAAGGGGGTCAACTGAGGTATTGTGTAGACTAGAGATTTTCAAACTCAGGATGCAATGCTCATGAGGAGATCATTGGAACGTATTCTGGATTTGAGCAATTGGAAGCAGGAAGGATACGATTACAGAGTCTTCAAAAAATCCATCAATTGGAAGGATAAAGGCTGTTAAATCAACATCATTGAACGCTTCTGGCGAGGATAACGAAGGAGATGTAAAAATATCTGAGCAAACAGTTGCCCATGAACCTGCATTGGCCATCAATTAGACAGTTCTCCAGATGAGTTTCAGCAGAACTAGACAAATCTGATTTTTATCTCAAAAACCAAATTTAAATATCGATTTTGTACTGACACAAGAAATTTTGTCAACAAAACCTTGGCTTGGAACTTTCTGCCCCTTTTTCTGGAGTACTTTTCATGGTGTATTGTTCGAAGGTACCACACGTTAGGAGTTGTTCTGTTTAGAATTGGCATAGAACTTATTCCCCTCTGTAATTTACAATGGAATCCAATGAAGGGATGATAACCATATGGGGGCTCTGCACAATCAGAGCTTCACTCAGTCTAAAACTTTCGGTTGTCACAAACAGCCCTTTTAAACCATACTTCCATCTTATTCCATGATTTTCAGGCAAAAGCAGGATCCATTTCAACTCAATGCACCTGTCTATTGACTTAGAGGTACTTATGTGGAAAAGTAGGTAGAAACAGACTTCTCTCATGATGATCATCGAGCTCAGTATATGAATAAGATTCAACTGCAGTGACTGACGAAACTGACTGTCAACTAATAAAACCGATAATCAACTGAAGGTACAACTAGAACTCAAGTCAGTCATCCACCTACAATACCCAGTATTTGAAGAACACTTTGCAGGACTAACTCGTTTTGGTAAAGATCGATCAGTCTGTGAACCCTTGGTCCTTCAATCACAAGAACTCCTCATGGCCTGCTTGGGGCAATATAGTGGCTATGATGGGCCTGAAGATTGGTTTTCTTACCGATGGATGATGTAAATCGGACATACACCAACTGAGGGGGATTGTAGCCCCTATTGGGGTTGTCCCACATCGATTGCTTTAACCCATGCCTTCCGAGGGTGTTTCTTTCTTTGTTAATCGAATATTGGTTCCAAGATGGTTTCGCTTCACCAAGGACTAGGTATACCCACGAACTTCCTTTTCAACACCTTGGGGTCCACATACTAATGACTAAGGGTTCTTTATTCGTACTCATGCATGGCTTAAAGTTGCACTGCATTCAGACGACATCCTCCAAGTCATGTCGAAGAAATTTTCGAAACAGAAAGTGGCACCATGCTTTAAATTGAGTTCATGTTTTCAAACTTGCCTTCTTCTATCTTTTTCGAAAAAGGGGTAACTTTATCTAGACTAGAGTATGAAGTACTGTGATCAGACAGAGACATTTGCATCCAAAGCCTATTATATGATTCGTCAGCAATTGTGTTTGATTCTCCAACGAATATATGCGTGTCCTTGATAAATACACTTCACTCTAGAACGACGTCTCCAATGTAGTTTCTTTGAGGAATCTGAATGGATTTGGTTGGGTTAGTTTGCTCAGATAGAGACATAGTTAGACCAAGAGGAGAGCTCCATTGTAATACCGCGAAAAAAGAAACCAATACCGGGATCTACATGTGAATAGAATCCTGATATGGTGTAAGAGGTTACTCTGCCTCTTTTGGTGTAAAACCCACGTCAATCGATTTGGTACTTAGGCAAGCAAACTATGTGATCCAGGAGACTTGTTCAAGAAAAATAAAAAAAAAATAAATACTTGGCGCTACAGGACGATGGGAACCAGGGCCTAGCTTCTCACAACCATTCGTGATGTGCGTGTTATATTCTTTACACGAATGGAAGGGACCTACTGTTTAATGCCGTATCCGAAGGGCAGTTTGTTATTTGAGAAGCTTTCTCAGGACAGTTGTACTCTCGGATGTTTGTCAGACGCTCGCGAGAGGTGGGGCCGTGAAAAACTTTTAGGTGTTCCCCGACTGGGATTCGATCTCAAACCCCTTGCTTCAAAGTCCAACGCACTAACCACTGAGCCACGGCGCCCAGGAGACTTGTTCAAGTCGAGTCCAACCCAGTCCTTGAAAACTTTGAAGAAGTATTCGCTAAGACTTTTCCTTTCCAAGACTCTTCTTTTTCCTTTCTACAGTACTTGTGTAACTTGTCCATATTTTTGTAGATCAATACCTAGCAAGATTCCATAATTCATTGTGGAGTTTAACTGGACTCATTGATTTTTCCAGTCTCGTAGATTATGGGATATGTTCCTCTACAGAATGGATCAGGACCTATGAGTGTCTAATCTGCAAATTCACACAAAGATGCAGTTTTCCTTTGCATATCCACGTCCATGAACAAGATAATAGCATTCTCTGGAGATGGATAGGGTCAACAAAAGGGGAAAAGCCTGGGTATGGACTTATTCCTTGACACTCCAGACATCGAAAAAAGAGCCACTTAGTGCATGTTGTTCTCCTTAGAAAAATGAGTGTTTCAACTACGTGCTAATGCCAAATTCCTATGCCTGCCACAAAGGTTAACCAAACTTCGTGCCCCGAATGAGAATTTAAGTTGACTTTTGTTCGAAGGGCGTAAGGTTGTTCTCGAAGTGATTGCCAGACAACTTGCAATGGCATTGTCCGTCTGTCACTTCGCGTCAGATGGTCAAATTTTGAATTACCCCCAAAAGTACAACATGAACTTAAATCTAAAAATAAACCATTTTTCTTTTAAATAAATTCATTCGAGTGCCATTGTGCTGAGACTTTTTATTTCATTAAAATAATTTCCATAATCTCACTTATTGCCCAAGGACACAGCATTCGTCATCGATTTCTTTTCTTCTCGTCCTCTGCGACTTACATCGATGTTCTTGTCGACGAGAAGGGCACGTATACTTATGAAAATCACTTGCAACAACAACATTTTCATTTTCTTTGTTTGCTTATAACATTAAAAATTTCTCATTGAAAGCATAAAGGACGAGAAAAACAAATAATAAAAAGTTATTTCGGCTCTCTTTTGTTTACCTTTATTGCCGCAGTGCGACTGTTTAACTTAATGAATATTTCTGAAATAAATTTAAGTTAAAACAAAAAAAAAAACGAAAAATGCTATAAGAGACAGAATTAAATTCGGTCGTTGTCACGATTTTTTTTGTCGATTGAGGTGATTGTAATAAAAATGTTATTGTTTCTTGGGCCTGGCTGTACGCAGGATCTGAGTATTTTTGAATACCATTTGCGGGCGGCATTAACCCAAAAATAGATAATTAGACTGGGTAAGCGAAGGCCGACCAGACAGACCCATCAACGATTGAATTAAATCGAAAGGACGACGCATTTGCATCAGAGTCGCACTCAGCAAGGATATAACCAATACTGTTATCGGTGTCTGTCTGTCGTCGATCTTAATTAGTCTAATTGGTCTGTATGCCTCCAGAAGATGACTATGCTTCTAGATTTCACACTTTATTGTAAGTGGATGCAAAAAAGAAAGAAAATCGGGGTTCATTAGGCTTGGGGATTCCCTGGGAAATCGAGGGACACTTCACTGTACTCTTCGAAGAAAGCGACTCGATTTCGTAATTGTTTCATCTGGTGATGATGATGTGAAGACTTGTAAAATTGATTTTCTAGCCAACTGTTCTAAGTCATAAACCAAGTACTTAAGTTCGGATTGGTAATTGGGTGAACTTGTTGAAAACAAGTTGGCAACGGCTCACTAGGACTTACAAGTGATGAATGGATTCTATTCCCTGGTGCAGCTGACCTAGTTTGTGCCTGGGAACTACAGAAACAGAATACCTGACTCGATTTGCATCATTCTGAAGGAGAAACTGGCAAAATCGAGTCGAATTCTGTGGCGTATGAGTAAACCTATTACTTCAACCATTTTTTGGGTGAAGAATTTTCTGTGTTGCCAGTTTGTGCCTGGGAACCACAGCAGCAGAATAACTGACTTGATTCGCATCATTCTGAAGGTGAAACTAGCAAAATTGAGTCGAATTCTGTGGCGTATGCGTAACCTGTTACTTCATCCACTTTTGGGTGAAGAATTCCCTGTGTTCCCAACGCATACTTGGGCACTAACTGACCTAGTTTGTGCCTTGGAACCACAGCAATAGGATATCTGACTTGATTTGCTTCATTCTGAAGGTGGAACTAGCAAAATCCAGTCGAATTCTGTGGCGTATGGGTAACCTATTACTTCAACAATTTTTTGGGTGAAGAATTTTCTGTGTTCCCAGCGCATACTGAGGCTCTAGCTGACCTAGTTTGTGCCTGGGAACCACAGAAACAGAATATCTGACTTGATTTGCATCATTCTGAAGGTGGAACTAGCAAAATCCAGTCGAATTCTGTGGCGTATGGGTAACCTGTTACTTCATCCAGTTTTTGGGTGAAGAATTTTCTGTGTTCCCAGCGCATACTGAGGCTCTAGCTGACCTAGTTTGTGCCTGGGAATCACAGAAACAGAATATCTGACTTGATTTGCATCATTCTGAAGGTAGAACTAGCAAAATCCAGTCGAATTCTGTGGCGTATGAGTAACCCATTACTTCATCCATTTTTGGGTGAAGAATTTTCTGTGTTCCCAGCGCATACTGAGGCTCTAGCTGACCTAGTTTGTGCCTGGGAACTACAGAAACAGAATACCTGACTCGATTTGCATCATTCTGAAGGTGGAACTAGCAAAATCCAGTCGAATTCTGTGGCGTATGGGTAACCTGTTACTTCATCCAGTTTTTGGGTGAAGAATTTTCTGTGTTCCCAGCGCATACCGGGGCAGCAACTGACCTAGTGTGTGCCCGGGAACTACAGAAACAGAATATCTGACTTGATTTGCATCATTCTGAAGGAGAAACTAGCAAAATCGAGTCAAATTCTGTGGCGTTTGGGTAACCTATAACTTCATCCAGTTTTTGGGTAAAGAATTTTCTGTGTTCCCAACACATACTGAGGCTCTAGCTGACCTAGTTTGTGCCTGGGAACCACAGAAACAGGATATCTGACTTGATTTGCATCATTCTGAAGGTGGAACTAGCAAAATCGAGTCGAACTCTGCGGCGTATGAGTAACCTATTACTGCATCCAGTTTTTGGGTGAAGAAGATTCTGTGTTCCCAACGCAAAGTAGGGCACCAGCTGACCCAGTTTGTGCCTGGGAACCACAGAAGCAGAATGTTTGACTTGATTTGCATCATTCTGAAGGTGAAACTAGCGAAATCGAGTCGAATTCTGTGGCGTATGAGTAACCTATTACTTCATCCATTTATTGCTTGAAAAATGGTCTGTTTTTCTGCGTTTCTGACCGTCGGATCCTTGGCGCTATCTCAAGATGATATTTGCTCTCGAGTGGCTTCCAAAAAACAATCGAACCTTGGTCAAAATTAGTCTCAACATGGCCCAATTGTTGAACCTTGTTTAGGTGTCGAGGGAATCACCTAGTATGTCATTCTAAATTTAAAGGATTAGGAGACTCCAATGGAATGTTTTAATGAGAGGTTTTAGTTCTTGTTCACACCAGCCTCTATACCAAGTAAGTACTAGTTCTGTCCCAAATGACAGATACATTTCTTTGCATAAAAACCTACTCTCCTCACGATCAACATCAAATTGAAAATTCCAAATGGTTTTTCCTGTTTACACCAACTTCGTAATGCGTAACTAAAACCTTAATACGAAGCCTAGCGTTTAGTTAAATAAACGCGCCAAACTTTTCCAAACACACTTTGTAAGTTTGACAGTTCCGCTACCACTTTCAGACTTATTCGAACTGTCAAAGTTTTTATTTACTATTTGCCGATACGAGCAGTGAAAATTCGAAATTCTATTAGAGATGCTAAACTGGAACAAGAAATAAGTTATTTCTGCCCCCACTTCGGCGACAGGTGAAATTTTGCAAATTTGCATTTCTCAGCAGAGTCTGCCGTCGAAAACTAATAGACGAAGAAGTATTGCATACTTCGCACAGATGTCTCTGGAGGTTAATTGCGTCGAAGGAAAGTTTTGTTTTCGAGGGAACAGTAGTTATTGGGACACGAGTTCGCACTTTGTTCACATAACTATCGAAAGATTCGAAATTAAAAGGAATTTGGCTACACCTTGAATATTGAATGCGAATCAGTGGAATCAAAGTTTTAATTAATGAAGTTTTGAGGTGTTTTTAGCGGTGTTAGGTATAGGGAATCGCTTAATCTTGGATGTACATAGATTTGGGTTAGCAGTTAGGGGGAGATCACTTCGACGTGCATTTGTGATAAGTCATGTGAAAGGTTGCAGTGTCAGTGGGGGACTGTGGAGGGGCAATGAATTATGGTTCAACTGGTATGTCTTACAGTCTTACAGTCCCGAACGGTTTTGAACAGAATAGGTGCTGTTCTTTACATACAAAGGATATGTAGGAACTGAAGGATCCTTCAGAAAAGTGTTACCCAATAGACTTACTATGTTTCTGACTTTTTAGACAAAATAGTCCTATGCGTAGCCTTTTTTTTCGTCAGTTGATTCTCTATGAATGACAGTAGGGATTATCTCCAGTCCAGGATTACAGGATCAATAATTTCGCCGATCATTGGTATAGAACCGACTTCAGTACTTAGCCCTAATGCTGATCATAGGCAATCTTAAAGAACTCTCAGATTTTCGAATGAATGAAGGATCACTGACGAATAAAAGCTGAACTGAAGAAGCAGTACAAAACTGCCTGACAAGGCTTGATCAATATTTGTAGACCGTATTGGACTTCCCTTCGTAGCTTGGGTACTTTCACTATTTCATCGCTCATGTCCTTATTACGAAAATCGTTGTCTTGTTGTAGACTATCACGTCTGTAGACCATTCTATGGTTTGAACCAATTGCTATCTCTAGACACGCTGCTATTGACTGTTCATCCTATCCTATCCTATCCCTATCCCTATTTCTTCGAAGCCTTCCAGACCCAAAAGTTGGTTGGTAATGCGAATTTCCAAACGAGTTGTATTTCCAAGGTACGTGCACTCCTTTTCTACTAATGTTTCATCAAAGTGTCATTTGTCCATTAGATGGCTTCTGCATCCTTTGATTCATTTTAGTTGAGAGTTATTCAGATTAACTATTACATTCGACATCAGCCACAGCTGATTTTGTATCTCCATACAGGGTTTGTATAGTCCATCCAAGCCTTGAAGCTACTCAAATATCAAGTTTTGTTCCTTTGTGTAGAAGTCTGCCTTGAATTGCACAGTAAGTCCTTAAACCCACTTGGTATTGCTTCACTGGTTTCATGAAATATCTCGACAGTGGATGAATGACATACCCATTGAATTGAGAGTAGCAGGGATTAGCGCTTTCCCGAATCGAAACGTTCTGGATCAGGTAAGTAAGTCAGTTTGTTGTTCATCTCAGTCAGAGCGTTTTTGGAATCTGTTCAAATCCTGCTTCTTTCAATAATTCCTGCAGAATTTTGAGTCTTTCCAGCATGCGTATCATTTTGTCCTACAAAGCGAAGTAATAGCTAATCTTTCGAGGATACTATTGCACTTGACTTCTTGTGTATCGTCTGCCTTACACTATTTAAAAGTTTCTAGAATTCTGAATTTTCACTACAATGTACCAAAACTCTAATTTCTGGTGTCATTGTTGGAAAGGCAGTGTTCCCTTCACCATACGAAGAATACTTACCTCTACTTTTTCCACTTCTACCATCTAGTCTGTGGTGGATGATTGGAGTCAAATTTTTTTCGTTTATCCAACAGTTGCTTGGTTCTAAGCATGATAGGTACTTTTACTACTATTCGGTGAGATGGAGCACTATAAAGGTTACTTCGTATCGCCCTTGCTTAGCCTTAATCTCAGCCTCCATCTTAGCTAATTGAATGAAGACGAATCAGGAAGTGGTCACCAAATGCTGGACCTAGTGAAATGGGACTAATAATGAGTGAGTGAAGCACTCACCTCTCCAAAGGGTCAATTTCTTTCTAAAGAACACAACACAATAACCTTCACAAATCTCTTTATCAGTCTTGGCTCATCTGCAATAGCTGTGAGCAGGATCACGAAAACTTCTCCTTTTCAATAATATCAATGCTAGGGCTGTCAGTATCCTTGACCTCCATATAAAATGTTTTCCTGATCTCACAACCAATACTCAGATCACTAAATCCCAAAGCTATTTCCTCTTAGCTTCGGTGATGCCACGGCTCTGATGGATACCTACATGATGCTTGAAACCACTAACTAAACAATAGTTTGTCCTTAAGGAGCTTCCCCATTGTTATATGTAAAATTATTGAAGGACCACTCCTCATCTAATCTGTCTAATAGAGCCACTTTCACTTTGTCGGAAATCTATGTCAAAAGACACTGTGCAGGACCCCATACTCACGCAAGCAAGAGCTATAATAGCTTGTACTCCTTCGCAAATGGGCATCAGGGAGATGCATCTGCCTACCTCCCGATATTGCCTTTCTTCTGTTCTAGGTACACTCTTGTCAACATCCATTCCGACTGACCCTTCTCGTCATTAGGTGAACCGAAAAGTCTGCAAGAACTCCCCAACTAAGTATCGGAGGTTATGACTAAAGTTGACAAAAAAAAACCCACATACGCCCCCCAGTCTAAGCAATTACAACAAAAGGAAGCAATATCTTCGAACGACCAAAATATGTTCCTAAAGTCACACATAGTCCAAAGCTCATAAAAGCCAAGATCCTAGTTTATCTTATAATAGGTCCTTAACTCTCTACCCGCCATCGGTATTGTAAAATCCTTCCGAAGACCATTAACTGTTCCGCCCTTCAATGATAAATCCGACTCAAATCTAAATTGGTCTATAAACAACCGCTACGAAGGGGAACCCTACTCAAAACGCTATCACTAATTACTGTCATAAAATCACACGCGCAAAATTAACAACAAATGCGGTTGCCCTCCATCTGTGTCTGTGTCTGTATCTGTGTGGCTTTCGTCCTGTTCCCGAAAATTTACCGCCAAATTTCACCCCCAATTTCAATTTTACGGTCTCTTATTCATTATTGGGGTTTTTTGGTCGTTATTCATACAAAGTTTTTAATGTCCGCCCCCACACGTCCGTACTAACATGCTCAGACCGAAACCGAAACCGAAACCGAAGTTATGCCTTCGCCTCCTGAAACCCTAGAGATCGAATGGACCACAAAATTATTGTCATATTAGATATATATCGCAAGGAAACTAACCCCACCACATACATACATAGTATAGTACTCTGTGCCGAACACAATAGAATGATATCAAGACAAAGGGGGATGGTAGGTATCTCGATAGATCCTTATCGTTCGTTCATTCTCAATGAGAGGATATTTCCTCGCTCTAACCGTTTTCAATGGAAATTCCCTTCAACCGCTGCCGGTTGCTTGTGGGTAAAAAGCGCAACAGCAATGCATTCCATGGGTTGGATAAAATCCATGTTAGTCTCATAAATTTTACTGCATTTGAACAGGAACACCGTCGCCGTCGCCGCCACCGTCGTCCTTGTCGACTGGCGATAGAAAAAAGGAAACTTTTCCTCCTTGTAAGTTAGTTCTCGAGAACTAAAGATTCCACTATAAAGATGTTGGATTTTATGTACCAATTTCATATAATGGGCTTCTCTGTGCCACGGCCATCGTCGTCGTATTCACTGTCATAAGCATACCACTGAGGAACCCTAAAGCACAAATGCATTCATGTGGAATAAAATGATAAAATGGTTTAGCTGAAGGGTGCTACTTTGCCAACATTAATATTTGACTAAATTTGTCCGCCGTTCAGCGCTTCATGGAGTCCTTGATAAGCCATCTAACTCTGTATACATATATCTGATTTAATTTTTGAAAAAAAAGCAAAGAAAACCCTTAAAGCTTGAAAGTCTTACTAACCACCAGCGGGGTTAGGGGTACGTACACATCCCTTTTAAGGACTTAATAGTATGAAATTTAATGGCAAAAAGAACGTACATTGTAAAATTTTTCAGCTCGTACACAGCTCCTGGAAAAGTGTTCACGTAAGTGTCTCGCCCTTTCCAATCGTCAGATAAACAAAGCCCACGTAAGAAAACGTGTATTTTTGGAAAAGCGTACCGCATGTCGAATAACATAATTGAAGACTCCTACGCATGTTTATGACAACACAACACAGAATAGGAATTTTCCACTCAAACGAGTAATTTCCTACTCCAAGCCAAATTAAATGCTTGGTTATGTCTGTGGTTTGGTAAACACGTACCTACCTACAGTATAAGTATGCTTTAGGAATGAAAAAAAAAGAAGAAAAGTGAAGTCCCCCGCCAGGACCCAATGAACTTGACTGAATTGGAAAACCATTGGTGCACGTTTTAACCACTCTTTTCCCAATTCTTCTCTGCGCAATAAGTCGGTTTAGGGAAGTGACGTTCGAAACGTGAGGCACACGATGGATTGTGTGAGAGCGCCTTGTGCCTTCCAGTGAACGGAAAAATGTTTTAAGCTTTAAGTTTAAACCACAACTCAGTCGTTTTTGAAAACATTGCATTCCGAGTCCATATTGACTGATCACTGTCTGTTTGGCCGCAACCTTTACCTTTACCTTTATGTGGTCCTTACACGGTTTGCCCTGCCACTCCTGAGTACAATTCCAAGACTTGACTGGGATCTGGGTTCGAAATCCTTGAAATATTTTCTGTTGTTAACGCTTGAGACTTACATTTAAGGGTTTAACTCACTAAGTTTACTCTATTAAGACCACCTGGAGCAGTATACCTGTGAAAGGCTGGTTTTCGCTACCCAATACGTCGTGTATAGTACTAAAAATCAGTGGGCTGAGGACGAGTCCTTGTGGTATGCCGCCGATATGATTTTAAGAGCCACTGTTGATATTCAGTTAGAGAACTGTATTTTGAAGTAGTCTGCCGTAAAATTCATGAAATATTGTGTTGCTCACTTGAATTGTAGCACCCAGATGGCGGAACTAGCTATATCGAGTCTAGCGCGGTGGCGTATACGTAACCTTTTTTTTTTTTTACTTTTTTGGTTGCAAAAATTTTCTGTGTTCCTCACGTACACCGAGCTGATCGAGTTTCTGCCTACAGTCTTGATATATTCCAACCATTTAGAGTTCGAAGTTTGGCTAAACAATGTCGGGTTTAGTCTTAGCGTCGATATAGCTGTGGAGCTGCCGCAGTTAGTGTCAAGTATAAGAAGGTTCCAGTGGTTTTCATCGATTTCACAACAAGACAGTCCTTGATTCCTTTCCAGCAAACAATCGAGCCTTGGTCAAAATATGTCTTTCAGGTCTTCAGAATGAGATAGTCTCAAGAAAGCTTATACCCCACCGTATAGGATTGAAAGAGCAAATACTACTGTTTAACGGCTTGAAAGGATCAGCAGTATCCACTTCTTTACGGTTCGCAATGAGAGTTAGCCAGGGAGTATCAAGCATTTTATGCAGCACCTGAGGAAGCGGTGTGAAACTAAGTATTGCTCGTCTAGCTTCCATAAGGCGCGTGTTCATAGCCTGAGAGATGCCCTAGCATACTAGACGTAGTCTTGTGTAGTTTGTCAAGGATATTGTTTCCTAAATCTGTCCTGGAATTTTGAACGTTCTCCCGTTTTTATGGATTTGCTGCTTTTAGCCTTGCAAATTAGAGTTCGGACTGAGGGTTGAAAAATGCTTCCTTGAGACACTACATCAACAACGAGTGTCTCAAGGAAAATACTGACTGTTCTTACTTTAATTGCTGTCTTGTCCATATCCTTCTTCAGTACCAATTGTGTTGCAGATCTCGGGCATTTACTCTGACGTGACGTTCTGTTTGAAAATTGCTCTTTCCAGCACCTGTCGTGCTATCCTTTTATTGTTCAGTAGAGGCGGTACCTATGCCAGTATAGAAGACCTATACAAGGTTCATTTTCGCTGATTACTAGCACCATGTTTTGGAGTCTAAAAGCCTTTCGCTGTGTTCCTTCACGTCTAAGCGTTTATTTCTTCCAGAACCATTGACCAGTAATGATCACAGGCTCACGAGCTAAGGCATCCTTTATTCTTGCTATGTTCCACTGCTCTCCGAACTGTAACTGTCCACAGTTTGGTGTTGAGATTCTTTGAAGCAGGTTTTCCGAGTAGGGAAAGATTTTACGTTGCGTGGTCATAAGTATATACTTAGGTTGGACTTTCATGTTTTAGACCACTGGTAGAGAGGGACATTCGTTTGCAGCTAGAAGTCACTGTCAGACGAAAGAAGCCACTTAATTTTTGCGGCATTAGCCATCCTTATGACTACCTGGACAAAAGGAATTGCAATGATGAAATAAAATCAGACACTGATGGCGAACTGAATGGTTAACCAGTCAAGGTAATCAAAGGAGGTCGAGGTAAATTGGCTCAGATTTGGGTAGACAAGTGCCGGTATTCTTGTAGTTGGTAGATCTGTTCATGTTGCGAATATAAATCCGTCAATCACTAGCAACTTAGAAGGTTCACATAGGACACATCCATGCTGGCACAAGCACAAATATTTTCTTGAAATCCATCTCCAAATTAAATCTCAAAACCAGCGACAATTCCTGCGTTCTCGATTGAGTCAATCGATGGTTCTATTACTAAATGAATTTAAAAGCTTTATGTGGGTCAGGACGAACCCCCAGGGACTTTGTTTTCGGAAGATTCGGATAAAATGGATCATGCGAGGGACACAATGGTTGTATGTTTAGAGTTGGCAGAGAGGTTCTTACTCCTGCGATGTCTCTGTATTTTCAAAAATTAATCGCTCCATCCTGAGCGTAGTCAATTGCCTTAATCCCGAGAGATTTTAAACGAACGACTACATCATGGGTACCTGGATACTCCCGGGTTGTCGACATTACACCATCGGCAATTCTACTGAAAACAACTCTACCACTCAATAGGGATTGATAGGACTAATGGTTTGTTTTGAAGGCGCAATGGACGTAATGAATGTGAATATAGAGGGAGAGACTTCAAAGTCCTACCAGCCAAAGGTCCGATAATAGTTCAAAGGATAAGCATCCAATACCATCTCCATGTCTCCTCCAATTAACTTTCCGCGGTTTCATGAAAGACATAACCCACTATGGAGTCGCAACTAAGTCTAGGTGGGATCATTGACTAGGAGAGGGTGCAAGGACACACATATAACAGGCCCATACACATTTCCTACAGTGAAGAGACCTTTTCTTCAAGGGACACATATGAAGGACATTATTTGAATGTTGAGATTGGAATCTCGTCTTTGTTTCCCACGCAGTAGTCCTGCAGTTTTGCCACAAAAAGCCACGGCGACCATAAAGACAATAGCTTTCCAAATATCTGCATGGACTATTGGCTTAAGTGCATGGATCCAACTGCTCTCAAAAGGACATCGTTTTCTCTCAATTTCTTTCAAGTTTTGTACCACAAAAATCAAGTTAATATCCTCGGCTCCCGAAATCCCTAAAAAACACAACACACCCACACAGAATTTTTGGTTAAAAAAAATATGTGAAATACTCTCACATATGTTGGAAAATTTTATTTCAAAATTTATTTTAGAATTCTCGTACGATAAACAACCCTCTCCAGAATATTCAATAGATCGCACTGTAATGTTTCGGAATCATAAAAGGCATCTCAACCAGAAACAGTCAGAATAATATCAACATTATTATACCGTTTGAAGCCAATTATTTGGGATGTTCTCCAAAAAGGAGAGAAGGACACATGCTCCGACGTCCTGGAAAGGGGTTATTCTCTTTGGTCATCAACTTCGACGTTGTAAAGGGAAAAACAACATCTTGTGGCTTGGATCGTTTTCGGTGCTTATGATGTGTGTCAGGAATATTTCCAGCCTCATGTCCTTTTTGTACATAGGAGCGTGGTGCGAGTGGTTGAATGAACTGTTGTTTTATCACGCGCTATAAGATTCTTTAATCAAATGGGAATGATGCCGAGCTAATAATAAACAAAACAATAAAATGTTTAATCAAAGTTTTATGCATCGAAAATATTCGAGGAATTTTACAGTCCCACAGTGAAATGTATCTATGTACCTATGTGTGCAGGAATATGGCATAAAAAAGCCTTTGATTTTGTTTTATGTCCCAGGGATGGGGGTGGTTTTACTACCCTCATGACATTGAGCATGCAGAGTGAGTGAGTAAAAGGGGAACGGAGACACACATTGGGTTTTGGTAATTGAAAGGTGTCCTAAGTGCCAGGGATTGTATTGTGAATCAATGATTAAGTACAGGTACTTGAGTCGTATCTATGTATATAAAGAATGTCGAGGAGGGTAGTATTCTTTAACTATGCTCGAAGGACAAGTAATTGGAATGGAAGCTGGGGAGAGAGGTTGTGTGTCATCTGCAGTAATGGAGCGTCATTCGGATCTCTCCGGAGTCATCGTATTCCTTGGTGTGGGATACCTGACACAGTCTTGCAATCAATGTATGATTGAAATAGACAGCCGGAGCCATCCTGTTTTCGTTTTGAATTTTAGAGTGATTGTGAGATAATTTTGGAGATCTGTGCATGTGGATGTGTTGAGCTTTAGAGCGCCAATGAATCTTCTCCATCCTTCACGATCTGCAGCAGGATATTTCAACTGTGGTCTAGTTTTTCTGTGAGAGTATGCTTCTGCTAAAACTTTTGATTTCCACATTGGTCTTGGTCTTTCAATTCGCTCGCACCCTGAGAATTCTATTTAAAGGACTACTTTGGATTATTATCATTTGGTTTCCTCAGTATGTGGCGTGTAGCTCGCAATTTTTCCTTCCTTATATCGACTTCTAACAGCTATTGACTCGTCCTATGCCACGACTCCTGGTTTTGTTTTTATTACGTGTGGGCAAGGAATCCTTTGGATGCAGCGTAGTGGACGACTCACAAATGGCCGCAAATTCCTTGTGATGCTTCTTGACACTTTTCAGGTTTCACAGGGAGGTTTCACTAAGGAGGTTTGACTGGATTCCCAAATGCGTACCAAAGTACCAAAGGCAGCACTATTGCGTTGTGGCCTCTGAAATTGCCTATAAGGAGAGTCAGTTCTTGTCTATCTAGCGACGGATGTTCCCTAGTGCTCTTTTGGTATATTGGCTCCATGGTTGCCTTGAGGAGATTCTAAAAGTCCTTGTCACCTTTGAATGTGAGAAGACTGTTGGGCGTCACTATTGAGTCTTTCTAGCAAACTCATCGGCTATTTCGTTAGCACAGAATGCTATATGCCCCGGACACAAACAGACTGTGATACAGTGGTTTCCTTGCAGGGATATAAGTTCCTTTTTGCATCTCCTCTTTCGATTTAGTTATGAAGGTGGCTTGACTGTTTCTTACTATTACCACTTGGAAGACACCTGCGTAATTACAGACCGAGTAGTAGTTGGTTTTTTTGAGTGCATTCCTGACTCAGTTCCTTCATTTATTTTCCAATCCGGGATAAAATATGAACGCGGGTTCTATGAACTCCTCGTTTGACCTGTTGTATCGGGAGTATTATTTGGAATCGAGGTCCGAACTCAAGTACGAAGAGGGATTAAAGTTTCACCACTTGCTACTTGTCTACAGCCCTGTTTGTCGGAGGCTTGGGCATTTTACCAATTTAACCCTCAACTGATTTCTTTATATTTGTTATACACAACTTTCTGGTGGAATGCATTCATTACAGAAGAAACCCACCTGAGAAGTTCAAAAGGACACTAGGTACCGACTGAAGGGAAAGATACTAAAATCTCACAAGTTGTGGTTATTGTGTAGAAATTCTTCTGGGACAGGCTTTAGTTGCTGCTTTTAATAAAAAAAAAAAAAAACATTTCTATGTGTATTTTGATTATCCTTCCCAGTATGGGCCGAGAAATTCAAATAACCACGAGGTAATCTGAATAAGTCTCTGCTTTGAATAACATGCACATGATTACTTTTTCCCCATTGTTGTCCATAATATGTATTTTTTTTTTTTTATTCCAGGCATATTAAGGATGAGCTTTTGACTTGTCCATTCAGACGTATAGTATATGATCACATTTCAGATGTGAAATTCATTCGCATTGTGAATTTTTCTGATTAAACGTCAGGATACATGGCGTTCATGTGAGTGAGCATTTCATAGTTGTTTTCTTTTTTGCATGCAAAAGATACTTTATGATGTTAAAGGTAATTGTTGGCTATTTTATGGGAGATACTGATGCCTTTAACTTAACTAAGTATGATGTGCAAGCTTGCAGGACTACGAATGGATGGTATGAAGGGGGAAGAACTTGTGTAGGGTCCTTCAATAGAAATTCATATTTCATTACACTTTGTCGAATATTTTGGAAAAGTAAAAGGTAGAAAGGTGTGTGACATCAAACGTCATTAGAGTAGGATCTGTGATACTATAGATAGCTAAGTTGAATACTTACCATTGGTTGACATGTTCTTCACATTCCCCCAAGCTCTAGAGTAAACTTCAGACTAATTAATTGGACCTCAGCGTTTATAGGTAATTGGATTTGAAAATGAAGACAAATAGAAAGATGAACCCTTTTCAAAGGATATCTATGGAGAATGTTCGCTACATTCACAAGGCGGCTAAACTTCGACCACTGGCTGTATAGATCCATGAGTTACCAGCTAATGTTTCAAAATTTCTTGATATTTTACTGAAAATTAGATAAATAATTGTCTTTGAATAGTCTACACAACTTCGGGACTATGTGCACGACTCTTAAATTGTCGTGGATACAGAGGATACCTTCCTCGGAAAAGAAGTAAAATGTAGAAGGATTGACGTACTTTGAGCCAAGAAGACGACTTAGTATTATTTCAGCACGCTCTAACAATTTCTCCCTATAAGTCGAATTCGTTTATTAGAGAAAGCCTAACGTTAGTGTTCCTAAAAATAAAGGAGAAGGTTATCGATATTCACATCCTTAAACTTTTCTTTGTAGAATACCCAGTTAAGGAGCTTCAATTTGGTTACCAAGCAGATAAATCGACAACAATAGCTCTTCACCACAAGGTTAATGAAATGAAAAGATGATTGTCATGCAAACAGATAGCTTTTTAAGCTTCCGTAGATACATATATCAGGAGTCTTTGAGAACACCTCGTTCTAACATATCACAACAATCGATGCATGCTAACTACGAGTAGCAGCATCATTTTTCCCAAGTCACCATTCATTAAAAGTAAGAACGACTTGATGACCTGGTAAAAATAATTGGAACATTGCTAGAAGGTTACACAGTGTCTTAATCAAAATCAAAATGAATGCCTGGTGATAGTCCAAGGAATTGAAAGGACATCCACGTACAACGACCATCATTCCATTTTCTAAAGGACGGAAGAGTGATCAGACCACAAGTCTTGCGTTCAAAATATCATTTCCTACAATCTAGTTAGAGTCACAGAAAGGCGACCAAGGGTCCTGGTTCGATTCCAGTTTCTTCGGGAAAAGAATGAGGAACGAAGCATAAAAGGATTCACTGGACACATGTAACTAATCATTGAAAAAGATAAAACAAGCCCATGTCGGGTATACCATTTGAAAGTTACAAAGACTCGGTTGCGTAGGACGGAATGGACGGGATGTCTGACATACATACAACCTTGACCAATCCTAGTTCATGGACAGAAGACCACGAATGAAATTTCGATACTTTCCTTCCCACCAATATATGGATCTTCAGTCCAAATCAGTCCAAAGTGCCTCTTCAAAAGGATCATTTTAAGTTATAGCCATTGGGACAACATTTCATTTCTAAGGAACCAGATTCATTTTTCACAAAAAGCAGGAGCTGGACCCTTCTGTGCCTACTTCAAACGCTTTGTATACCAAGTTCCAAGCAGATGTTTATCTCATACTAATGCTATTAGATAATGCATCAGGAGAAACCTCCAAAGATCGAATACCAAGCAGAAGCTCTAGAAGTTGTCTAGAAACTTACTGATTTGAATAGGACTTTGTTTGGAATTGACTATAGGCCCTCTCGCAACTCTAATCAGGTGCGAAGGGTTTAATGAGAGAACCGATAAGTGGCCTTCGAATACAAACTTAAAAGTGCTGGATTCTTCTCTGATTTGTCAAGAATCCAACTAAACTAGGACTCACAGAGTCTCAAGACACTCAATTCATTTTTTAGGAATAAATCGAAGGACATTCCACCAGCTAATAGGGGTAATGATAAGACCAGAATAGACTTGCTTACCCTGGTCATTGGACTTTTATATATACTTCATCACTGGTATAAGTCAATCTGAAAGTTGTAGACTATGCCTTAAGGACCTTGAAAGGGTCTAGCACATGTGTAACAAACAAGGATTCTGTGCTAGTAGTCAGGCAAGCATGAACCGACTTCTATTGCTCTCCTAATGGTCTTCCTCTATAAGTCTTGTTCAATCCTGTAACTTGTAACCAAAATAGTTCGAGAAAGAAAGATTCCGACTCTTTCTCCGACCGAGATGATTGAACTCTCTACGATGACAAATCTGTGCGATATAGACCTACAGGATGCAAGAAGACTAAAATGCTTTATACATATAAAGCCAAGACGTGTCTCTAGGAAATTCAATGCCAACTCTGATGCCTCAAAAATGAAAACGGCGACAGTCGTTACAGACCAAGCTATCTCCGTCCAACCGTTTCTCAAGGTCAAGGACAACCTTAATTAACTGATTGTAATAACTTATCTGTGGGACTATATGGGTTGGAATTACAGTCCCAAATAAAGCCCCTGTTGTTTGACAGATAGACAATGTACTGACTAGTGGGCATAGGCACACACTTTTCTAGATAGACACCTCCTAAGATAGATTTGCCCTCTGGATATGCTGAACCGTAAGAGGCATCATGTCCTGTAAAAATCTGAACTCTAAACAGCAACCACAAAGCCAACATAAGTAAAAATTGCATTCAGTCGAAACCACACCATTCAGTTCGAATTGTTTGAATCTGCAGGGGTAATATACGGTCCAATGCAACTATGTCAACCGCCGCCGCACGCCGTCAACTGGAACACACAACAATAACTATTGACATTTTAAGCTCATTGGAATGTTTTTCCTTCCGAACAGAAGAAGGTCCTTCGTAAGGACGAGGAATTCACCTTCAATTGAAATTGTTCGTTAATGCATCGTTCCCCATGCTTTCAAAGAGCGCCCGCATACAGTACTTCCTTTCACTCAGAGATTCCTAGGGCCGAACAATTTGAAAACTTTCACCCAGAAGGACATGCAGTTCCTTCAGAAGTTTTCCTCGCAAAATGGAAGATACGAACATTTACCATTGTTGTCCGTCCACCGCACGGTTCGTGAATTTTGTGAAACTTTTTCGTTGCAAATCTCTTGGGAATCCATTCCAAAATTTTCTGTGTATGTGTGTGTGTGTACGAAGGATAAAAAAGGAAATAAAATTCTGCTGCTTGTATAAATTCAATACAGATTGCAGCGAACAGTAGCAGTTGGACCGACTGTCAATGTGCTAAAAAGAAACACACAATACACAGCAACAGCAGTTCGAAGGATTCTTCCCAGAAACAACCCCAAAAGCAAGGGAAAGTGCACCAGAAAGTTGCACTCCCTACTTGAAATCCTGCGAGTATTATTCAACATCCCGATGGAGTACGTTTCGCAGAAGAAAGAAAATCACTAAAATGTCGTTTTATTTCGGATCCGATGGCGGGGCAGCCGGGCAGGCCAAAGGACGTGCGAGAGTGAGGAATACTTTTGCGAATTGAAAATGAGGGTTTACTCGTATAATTCGGAAGACGTGATAACTTCAATTCTCAGCTGAATACTACGAATCTATTAAAATAGATTTTTTTTTTGTTCCTGTTGTCCTTTGGCGTGTTTTGCTTTACTTGTTTATTTGTTTTTGGCTCTGATGTTTTCGGTTGACGGTTTTTTGTGTCCCACAGTGTTTTTAAACGATAAAATTGCACTGCGGGATACGTTATTAGGAGGCGGACGGATGCTTCCTTTGCGGGAAAGTTTTGTCGAATTTTCTAAAAGTCAATTTCCTCGGAGACCCACTGCTGAAGTTTTCTTTGTAAGTACATATTTGGGTTTTTAAGGACGTTAAATTGGAGCCATTTAACGATAAGTACACATGTATCTACGCAGCGGAGGAAGAGACAGATATTGCGAGAGGAAACAGCAGGTGTAGGCAATATTGGCATGCGTCAACACTATGAGTGTGAAGATAGAGGGTAGGTCCTTGAAGAACTGTCATTCGCAAACGTTTTCATGTCCTCAGGTCGTCTGCACCTGGGGGGAAAGGATGAGTGATGTTTCCTTTTATAGCTTTCCGATGATTTGTGTCAGATGGATCAATGGCAGTACCCACATCTTGTTATGACTGTGCAGGTGTCTGGAGATTTGTGCATTAAATTCTATTTTGGCCAGAACTGATCGATAAAAAAAGTGACTCTACTTTGCCAATCTGTCGGTTTTATCACTGAGAAGGAAGTGTAGGTTTTTAGTTGGAAATTTATTTTCCTGGTAACTAGGGAACAATTGGTTCACTCTTAAAGCCTGAGCCGTAGAATTTGGCAATAACTTGTATACTGCAATGGCAATGATTACGGTCGAGTCTGTCGGATATGCTGTAGCTTTGTTTCGGACCACCTAATACCGATCCAGTCAGGGTTACTCCAGCTGGACTGAAATCTAATATTCTCGTGTCGAATTAGAGTGACAACGAATCGGATCCATCTGTCAGTCATCCCTGTTGCTGGAAAGCATTGAGCTACTGGTCGTAGTAAGAGGCTTGCAGTTTTGGTCTGAGGTACTCTTAGGTGAGGGACTTTCTTTCAAAGTTTAGTGCTTAGCAGTGAATGTGTTTTAAAAGGAAGCAAATGAGGCACTTTACACTCTGACTCTGCTAGACAAAGCGGGGTAGATGAGACATTGGTTTGTGGATCAGAGCAATGCTCCTGCCTAGAATATTTTTGAAGAATTCGGTTCACTCTTTAGTGGCATATGATGCTGCAATACTTTCTGTCGGATTATACCTACAGAACTGCCTGTTATTTGCTCCAAATGGCTTTAAATAATATCAATGAGTGATGGACTAGGTGTGACTTTTCAGACAAGGACAAGGATAGGGTTTTTCCCCAAACAGTTCTATTGCTGCTCGTAGGTACATTCTATCCTTGATGCCTATACCATGGGCTGTAGTACCAAGGCAATCTATCGTGGCAGACTTTTGATATTATCTGCCCCAGAGTGTTGATAATCTTGTGGGACACTTATCCTAGGACTTTGGTTCATGTGATGCAAATTTCAAATCGACTTTCGTTATCTTCAGAACTGGTAGTCCAAATCTAAACTGTAATGTAGCCTGGTTAGCTAAAGCTATAGTCGAATTTAGCAGATAGTTGCTACCGGTGTTGAAGCAACGTGCTCTGTCGTATGACTATTATAATCTCATGTTGGATCAGATAGTGCAAAGCAGTAGAGCTGCTTTTAACTGCAGTATTATCTTCAACAAATTTACCCATCTACTGAGAAACGTATGATGACCTGAGAGTTCCGAGCGTGCGATGTTAGACTCCAGAAGTTGATCAACAGAAGATTGGGCAGCCCACCTGCCTCCAGTTTGAAATTCGCTGTTGAAATTCTCCTTCCAGTTTAGCTAGCAATCTTCTCCACCACAAGGCGTAGTGGCTTCTGTAAGTTTCAGAAGCGTTTCAATGGAGGAGTTTGGATAGATCTTCTATGTGCATATGCATATCAGTCCTTGCACTTTATTGCGTTTGTCCTTCAGAGCATCAAGGACTGCTTCTGAGATGATCATTGATTTCATAATGACAAACCAGGATGTTCGGTTTCTTTCAGACTCCTACAGAAGAACACAGGTAGCTTCCAGGTAGATCTTAGTCATGTGTTTTTGTCCATATGAGTCAACCTACTTGATGAAGGTTGTTCTAGATTTGTCCAGGGAACACTTAAGACTTCTTTCATGGGCTCATCTCTCGAAAGCCTTTGGCAAACATCAAAGAGTACAACTGTCATGAAAAAGCTTCTCAGATAACAAATTGCCTCCGGATACGGTATTGTCCCTTCCATTCAAGTGAAGAATAAATACGCACAACACGACACATGAGTGTGAGTAACTAAGCCCTGGATTCCATAGATCTGTTGTACCAGTAATGTTCCACGAATGCTGATTCCATATTCAAACCAGCTCCTAGGACGTTGATATGCATTCGGTTGACGGTCGTTGCGTTCTTCTGACGCATTCCATGAACATCTTTTCTCTGATCCAGCGAGGTGGAACGTTGTGCCCAGAGTTATCTTATTTATCAAATAAGCCAACGTTCTTTTGTCCAATGAGATGGCTATTCACTATTCGACAATGATGTCAAAATAACGTTGGTAGCACGTTTGATAAATAAGATAACTATGGCCACAACGTTCCATTTGGCTAGTGAATGAGATGGCCTTGATGGAGTACGATTATATTCCTGAAAGATACTCTAGCCCATGTGTAGCTGCTTTGACTTCCGCTTTTAAGGAACTGTTGCGGTTTCAATGGCTAGTTAACATGTCAAGAACTTCTGAACAAATTCCACAGGTAATACCTCAACATACTGTCCATATATTTTGAGCTATGGTTGATAGTCAATCCAGCAGATAGTATAACGCCCAGGCGTGGCGTATATTACGCACCTTACAAGCCGTAACATCCTGCAATATCCTTACCTACTTGCAGTTATTAAAAATGCACAACACCGACACATTGTGTCCACCGCCATTAACAACTCGCAACACTGAGGCTAATGGCTCAAAAACACGTTGACGTGCTTGAAAAAGGACCTCGCCTTCACCAGTACCTGCACGCCGGAACCAATTTTTTTCAAAATCGCATGCACCGGTGTGGCCCAATGCATTTAATTCCAAATTACTATAATTATATTCGAAACGACTGATCAAGCAAAAAAGTCCAAATAATTTTATCGTTAAAACCCCATCGACCACGATACCATCACAAAGCCAACCGCTAATAATTTTATATAACAAAGTCCATCAGATTTAGGCAAATGGCGGTCCCACCTGATTAGTGCAACCATAAATTCCTGCAGCAAATTGTATGCGGCCTATACACACCATCACATCCTTTAGCCGGGTTCCTCAAACGTACATTTCGTGCTAATTACACGGCTGTTCAACTTTCGAATTACGTCAATTTGTGTTACGACGTGCGCTGCTGGCCAAAACCCAAACAGCACAACTTTTCCGTAAGATTAATTATGATTCATTAATAATTCTGTATCCTGTTGTAATGATAATTGTAAGTAATAATGATTGTTTGGGTGAAGGAGGTACTGCGACAATCCTCGGGGGATTAATTGGCAACTGTGTTGGTTATGTGATAACATTAAAAAGTTGGCTCACGTGGGCTCAGACAATTAGCGAGGACGAAAACAAAAAAAAAAGTTGCTAAAATGTATTCACTGTGGGAATTAATTCTTACATGAGTACATTAAGTTGAGACGATTTTTCATATACAGAGGGGGAGTTGGCATGTGTGCGGCGGCGGATGTCGCTCGCAGGATAATAGATTCTCGTTGGTGTTTCGGAGGAATTTTTTTTTTTCCATGAAGACCCTCTGACGGATATTCTCATACATTGGAACTGAAAAATATATTTTTTGTGAAACTCAACTCCACTCGAGGGTGCAGACAGTATCTCGATGACTGCCATTATGTAGGGCGGAACTATGCAAATAGATTGAGGCTGTCATCGTCATATTTACTTAAACAGTTCTTACTGCTCTATAGAGCACGCTAGCAACTGATCTGCCAAAAGGTAGACAGACTCTGCAAATAATCCGCGTGTAGGCCAGTTTGTCGATGAACTGAAGGATTTTGTCAAGTCTGTCAAGCAGTCGTTGAAGAATCAACCAGGAACGACGAATGATACGATTGCATTCTACAAGTCATAATGTAGACTGTAATGTGGACTATAGGATTAGTAGGCTATTTAAAAACATTTATTTCCACGGCTTTTTCAAAAGTTAGTCAAACACAAGCTCATTTCATTTAGGGCAGGTTATAACCGCGGATACTTCTCGGTCACCTGGAGACAGAAAGCTGTGATTTTTATCCCCAAGTCAGACCATAGGGTAAAGTAAAATCCAAAAACGAGGTTGACTAGGTCCACATACCACCTCTGCCCTTGAGTCCGTTTATGTGCAAGAAGGACAAGTCACCAGAAAATGCTTGGCTGGATCTTGTGGTATACTCGTATGTCTTAGATCTAGATGTCACGTTCGATAATACTGGATACGACTTTTTAGGAATAGCATTCGGTAGTAAGGGTATCGGAGATTTGACCAACTAATGGAGGTGCGTCACACTGGAAAGTTGGTTAAATGCATCCTCCTCCGGTGAATTCGTTGCCTGGTACAGTTCTCCTAGTCAATCATCTCTCTTAATGGGTCATCTTGTCCATTTACGGAGATGAGTTACGTTGACATTGGTTGTACTGATGATGATTGTTGTACCTAGGACCATTTCCAGTGTCATGCAGGGACCATTACGGGATCCTTATGGACACGAATTCAAAAAGTCGACAAGTTGGCCGATCAGTTGCTCGTCTATGGTTCTGCAACTTAAGGTACAAGGATCGAATTGACCAAACCTTCAATTTTTAAGCCAGTATTTGAGAAGAACACTATGTTTCCTTCAAACCAGCGGTAGGTACCTCGTGAGAGAGGGCGAATAAGTAGTAGTCGTTAGAGGATCGAGAGATAATTTCGTCACATCCTTTAGCAATGGTGCAGCCATCGTGGCTATGATGATATTTTCTACCTCAGGGGTGGACTGTTGTCGAATTCTATAAAATCGTTTCACTTATATAAAAAGTGGAACCGCTCCATCTACCTTCAGTCATTTACTCTGTCAAGGATCCGCAGCTTAAAAAACATCCTTTGTCTTTCTATGTACTTCGACCCGAAGTCATCCCATCACCTTTTCTGTATACTTTTGCCTTTTTGCCTGCCTATAGTTGAGGAGAGTGTATTATCTAGCCAAGCTTGGCCCGTACTCAAACTTGTTTTTCGCCGAAGCATTTGCGAGTCGCATATCCTTTTCAGATTCTGGTCACCTTTTACAGTCTAATCAACCTCACAGAGTGAGTAATCTTTCAGGAACATTCAAGGCTTAGACATAGCTTTGCTTAGCCCAGTTCGTGGTTGAGTAAGATTGGGTCGATCAAATCTAGAAGGGAATTCAGATTCTTTTCGCCATTTGACTGAGTATCTTGCTTCATTTTGGTTCTGTTTCTTGATCTGTGCCATCTATCTGTGGTTGGTTTGAAGTCGCGATGTCTAAAGTGACGAATCAATCGGTGAGCTTTGCCTGACTATGGGCTAGCAAACCTAGCCACCTTGGGCCCCTAAGTATCAACTGGGGTATCAGCCAGTAGCGACAACTCGGCTGATGTTGTATAGCTTCGAGTGTGCCTCTTTCGGTGATATTGCCCTCGGTCTACTTTCAGCAAGCGGTGTTGAGGTAGACAAACTCCTCTTCACTTCCTCGTGTAACATGGTCTTAAGTGCAGCAAGTGGGAACTGAGGCCTTCTCTGCCTCATTCGAAGATAAACTAAAGCATGACACAGTCAAGTGTGGTCGGATCAAATTTCTCCTTAAATTCTGCAGATAATCCTTCTCAGAAATCCAGGACATTCAGAAGCCTCCTCAGTGGTCACCTAGCGAATGGATTCTAAACGTCAGAAGCCCCACAACCGTATAGAAGGTGGTAAGCACTACTTTCGACTTCTTGGCCTTTCTCCAGAATCTGCCAAGTTCTGCACACTTTGCCCTTAAGCCGCACGTATTGGAGGTCATGGACGTAAGCCTTATGTATAACATGATCAACACCTTCCAGCTTAGCATCAAGTTTCATTTAAAGAGATTTGTTCACTCTAACTCTTCAATTTATTATGAAGGCAAGCCCACAAGACTACCCGAAAACTAAGAATTTACAATGCAATAGACGCCGTTATTTCTTCGCTGTATGCCCACCCTTTATCCTTGTTGCACAAGCACTTGAGGCTCCGAGAGTGGGGGAGGAAAATAGAAAAAAAAAGAATGCAACTGGAATATATGTATGAAGGTGCACAACAACGGTGTAAAAGTCATTTTCGTTTCTTTCAGGACGAGAGTTTGTCTCTGTGTAGTTCGGTTCTGTAAAAAGGATTTCCGTTCTACACGCAGCACAGGGCACGGGGCACTTTTATCCCTAAGTTGTATTTTTTTTCCATTTTCTCCGGTGTACACGTTAGTCCTCATACCGTTGTAGTGAATCTATTTTTCTTCCTCCACGCGTTACGTTTCCTCTGTTCCATTGAATTTGAATTTTACGCGACGACGGCAGAGAAACGACGTTGCGTCTATTTTCCCTGTACAAGGAGGTCCCTTGCATCGGAGTGCTGGAGTAGCGCTTGTTGCCAGTGTTTTCTGCACACTCAAAATGTGTACAGAGCATGCAGGAGCAAAAAAAATTTCATATATTATACCGAGCTCTTGACTTGCTGTACTAACACACAAAAGTAAAAAAAGGAACATTACAGCTGAGGCCATAGAAAGTGAGATGATTTCTTTATACACATACACATGTACGTAGGTACACTATCAACCCTTTTGTTTTTGGCTAAGAGACATACTGGGTGGCGTTTTATTCCAACAGTCAAAGGCATTGCACGACTCTTGACTCAACACAGAACCACCACACCTCCTACCCGGGACTCATTCGCATTCGCAGTTTCCAACTGCTTTAAAGTTTAAAGAAGACGGCGTTGTTGTTGGTTTCGTCCTTGTATTCTCATTATAAATCCCATAAATCACTCAATTCAACTGGGAAGTACCTACAAGACCATGTCGGGAAGGAGGATACAAACAAATTCGTAATTTCACTTGTAATTACTCAACTACTTCTCTGGTAAATGATAAATTTATGTGTCCTAGTGGATAATCACACCGAACAGCAGAACATGTAAACGTGATGTATTTCACAAGGATAACGCAGAGTCGAAAGAGTGACAGACGCAGTGTCCGTAACAGTGGTTTTTAAGAGCTGTTTCTGGGAATATCCTTCGAAACTTTAATGAATCTTTTTTTCTGGTGTTCGCATCCACACCATCAATTACCAGATTTCTATGGAAATGGTTTCAGAAAGGGTGTCCCTAAGCATCGCAGACGGGCCATCGACAAGCCCTTGGTCTTGCTTGCCCTATGACGAGACGAACCAACCCATCCACGGAGACTCTCAGAAACTTCGTCAAAGGAGCGGCCAAGAATAGATGGCATGGGCAGCAGGGATACCCACATGAGAGGTGAGTCGTTGCTGGGATTCATAATTGAAAAGAGTTAGGAAATTGAAAATATTGGGTCAGAACCCACTTTCATCACAAGAAACAGACAAGAGGTCCTAGATGTACATAAGTTTGACAATGAATTCTAGGTCCCTGGTAGTCAAAGGCTAGGAAGTCACTGATACATTCTTCGACCACAGAATGATCTGTTTCAACCAATCTGAAGCCCTTAAACAGCAAACACTGTACAACGAATAACTTTACCATGGCACGGACCAGGAATCTGCAGACATTACTGCACAAAGGAGTAAGTGGAAGTGGATCAGAGTTGAACCCCTGTAACCCTAGTGGGAGTAATCTAAAGTTAACATATGAGACGTTCGCGAGGTACGACCACAAAGTCCGAACATATAATCAGTCATCTGGGAAGGCTAAGACGCTTAGTCTATCGAAAACTAAGTAAAAATTGGAATCATCTACACATACTCCAGTTAGCCCGTTCTTTAGGTGGCTCCCTCCATGTGGGTACTCCAAGTCGGTTGAGATCCCCTTTCATTTGTGTACGCTACCAAACGCCAGGTTGTACATGTCTTAGCCATCTCAGAAGACGTTGGCTTACTTTCAAAAAGAACCTAAATATTCGACTGGCTGATTCGTACAGGACTCAGGACCTGCTTTCCACTGGCATTCTCTGTTTTTTACTTTCTCTTGACTGTTATACTGGTTGACCAGATAGAAACGATAGGAAGAAAAAATTAAATAAATCAACAAAGGTGTGAGGTATAAAATTGATTCTAGCTTTATTTTGAAGCTAAATTCATGCCATTATGTGTAGAATAGAGAATCATTCGAATGGCCGTCTTAACTTCGCTGGCAGTGCTTCAAGCGGTCGGTTTAATTTTTGAAAACTAGGTCCAATTTGTGCAACGTTATTCCGACAATAGCGTCTTGGATATTGGCCAGGAGGTAGTCCAAAGTAGTTGGCTTGTTAGCGCAGTATAAGGACTTGATGTAGCCTCAGAGAAAATAATCGAGTGGTTTGGCCAGTTGGCCAACTTTCCTTCACTACTTTGAGCGTTGTGTTGCTTGTATGGCATGTAGCGCCATTTTGTTGGAACTACAGCTCGTATACATATATCAATATTGTCGAGTTCTGGCCAGAGAAAGTCGGTTAAGATGGGTCTATATCTGAACACCATTGACAAAAACGATGTCCTTCCTCATTTCGAAAGAAATAAGAACCAATGATGCCACCATAGTGTATCTTTGTGGAAGCAATGTTGCTTCGTACAGCACTTGTGGTTTGTGTTCGCTTCTGCTTGTTGACATAAGCCAAGAAATTATCTTCCCGGAAGAGACCCATTTTTGGCCAAAATTACTTGCGCCCAGTTAGTAAGCTCACGGCGTTGTCTATGGTAGTCCGGCTGCAATCGCATACGAATCTGGCCCAAATCCAGCCTCTAAATAAGCCTGGTTGACGCTCTGGCGATGTCCAACTCAGCTGATTGGCCCTGAATCGACATTTCCATGTTGTCTTCGATACTGGTCGCTAAGGTCCAAAAGAGGGCACTCACACTTAAACGGTACGATGAATTGTTTGGATATTGCAGCCATTTTTTTATAATTTTGATAGAATGGCAATCCTTACTGAATATTTTGACGGCCCAAAGCTATTGGTGTCTTTGACAGCTGCTGAGACATAACAATTGGAAAAGGTATCATTGCTATCTGGTCATCCTTCAGCAAGAATGTAGCAAGGTGGTACCTGAGAACGGTGCCCCCAACATGCAAAGAGTGGGCCATCTAGTGGTTTCTTTTTAAATCAGAGGTTATTTTGACACTGACAGCTGTTTCCCGCTCGAAGTCTTGACAGAAAGTCAGTAACGTTGGAAAATATTGAAAACTTACATGGCATACCTATGCACTCCAACCTGTCCCATAACACTCTGTTGACTTTGCAAAAAAAAAAAAAATTACGTTCACTGTTCACTAGTCTTGCGAAAACAATTTCTGCGTTTTTTTCCACCACATAGCCACATGCGTCAACGAGCGTGTAATTCCAACAAGTCGCGCTGTGTAAATACAAAAACCCCCGCCGGACTTAATTTCACTTTGAAATGGAAATAAAGCCAAACTCACTCATTCACTTTATTTGGCCCAATTTTCATTTAAAATGGAAATGTGGCGACGTTTTTTTTTTCCCACCCCACTTCCATTTGATCTTCCTTCCGTGAGCCGCCCTATTTCAATTCACCGCCATGACAGAGCAGATAAGTTCCAACTTTATCATAACGAATTCCAATATTTTTCGGGTGCCAAAGCCCCGCCGATCAATATGGTAAATTTAAAGCTTAAAAACAAGACATAAACTACTCGGCTTCATCCTGGAAACAAAGAGCCAGCAAACACTTTCAAATATTTATCGCTGTTGTCCCAACTTCCGGGAAATTTCGCATCGGCCCGGCCCGCCCCCCGGGCTGCTCTATAATCAAATTGACAAAAATTTGTTTAGTTAGATAAAACTAGTGTGTGTAGGAACCGCACAGTGGCGCGCTACCCATTGATTCCGGAAGTGCTTCATCTATACACACACTCGGCACTCCTGTCGGTGAAGGGAGAATTTATTTTAACACCATCGTCCTTGTTGTCCCTGTTTGGATGTGTTTTTTTGGGTTCGCACGAGCGGCGGCGGTATTCTATTGATTTGATAGCGCGAAGCATGATTTTATGCAAAATTAGATTTATACGGCCGGCACTGATGTGGAAAATTCAATCACGTAATTGTTTTGTGTTATTTTTTATTTAGACGAGTCTGTTTATTTAATTTCTGGCCAACAACAGAATGAATGCAAATGCGGCGGATGGACACGAGGAATTCCTTGTTCGGTGCTTATCATTCGATCGTGATTAAGGACGAATTTTATTTCTGTTTTTGCGTACTTTGGGATGAAAGCAAAAGGCTAGAACGGGTGGCCAAACCTCGGATCACTGATGGATCCATTGTGGGTCCGTGTCGTATGTTTGTTTTGGTTGGTTAGTTTCGGCTGGTCCTAGATAAGGATGCACTTAGACCGCAGCAGATACATTGTCCTACAATTGTGGTGGGATGGGTGGATCACCCTCTTGAGATCGTTGTAAAGGTATTCACTTAGTGCAGTCTTGCGGATATTGGCAAGTGCTGGGCAAGTGCTGAGCATGTACTTTATATAGCATAGTAGCCAGTTACAATGCTAACTATCTTGGAGAGGGTCCCCCTGGGGTTTAAGAGTCCGATGGTCCGGTGTTCGTTTACGTTTGGTCAGAGCAGTCTAGGGGTGTGGCATTGGTCAAGCTGATGTCATCGATGATTTACCGCGTCAGCCTTGATAAGGTATTTACCATTAGAGGTTGGCGCTTCGATGTCTGTGACATTTATGCTATTTAAACCAGAGGAGCCTCTTCTAGACAATGCATCAACTTTACCTGGTATTCAGCAAAGGGTGAGGTTGAACTGTCCAGCTATTTCAATAAGAGATACGCGGTAGCCTTTGACTAGTGGCGTGGGTTTACCTGAAAAGAACTACAATGTTTCTCATTAGGTTTGGCGTAGCTAGATGACCTCACTGAACCATCCTGAAGTTGCAATAAAATGAAGGATGGTTAGGTGGCTTTAATGACAGGTCCCCGAGGTTTTCGAATGTTTATTTTTTTTTTTAAGGATAACTAGGGCGATGGGCTTAAGATAGCTTCAAGAAGCACTGCGACCGCGTAGAGGTCTATAGTGGTATCCCTTAGCAAATGTTGAGTGGATTTGCCATCTAGTTTAGACTTGATTGAGTTGAGGTAAAGCCTTTGTGGAAGTGTTTGAGCCTAGCCCAACCAATGGTGGGACGTTCACGTGGAATATGTTCAGCGTGTTCGAATAAATTTCTAAGCATGTCTCAAGCCAGCTAGTTTTCGTTTTGATCCCACACAGGTAGACGTGAGAGGGGTTCAGGGACGGTATATGGAGATTGGGCACCGTATCTGGCAAGTTCGATAGAGGGCTCATTGCCACTGATACCTAAATGTCCACGGACCCATTTCAGACTTATGAACAACTAGCTGTAGAAGGGTTTGAAGACAGTGCCAAACCAGCTTCAGAAGTTTCTTCTAATACACTCACTGAAACAGAGCTCGATAGCGAAAACCTCTGACGGGAAGATAAAGTATCCTAACGAAGCAGACAGTTTGTAGCTGGGACCGATTATTCCGACTCCTACTCCAGTGTACTATACAAGCTTACGTCTTCTTCGATTTCTTCTTAGTTGCTCCAGCTGGAAACACATTTTTCACAGGATACCAATGGCTTTTGATCATGTCTGATTCTAAGGTTTTAAAATGCTGCTGTACTTGGGGATTTAGAACCTTGTAGCGTTGGATAAATTTAAGGGATTACTGTTGACGGATGAAGGATAAAGGCATATAAAAGCTCATGTAGGATGGTCATTGGGTCCTACGGCCGGTTCACGTTTTCTTTGGATATCTAAGGGACAATTTCTTTAGAAAGGAAGCGACGAGGGGTGAGCCACTATTCCGGGATGGCCATACCTGGGTACTGATAGAGATTACCTCAAACATTAAATTACTTAAAATTCATCCTAAGAGTTAGAATAATCCTGAACATTGCACAAAGGCCATTAAACCTATAGAATAGGACCTCGATCTATAGGGATTCGCCAAGTCAAAGTCTTAAGAATCGCGGAAATGAGAATATATTCATTAGATTAAGTTCTTTCTGCGAGTGAAATCTATAGCTCTTGGGACATCCAGGACGATAAAAAAAAACCATTTCACCCAAGGTTCTAAAATCCAAAGAAGTAGAATATCGTGGGAAGGGACACACTACTACGTAAAGGAACAAAGTGTCAAAAGAATTGTCAGGATGTGGATTAGTTATGTGAGTAATGAAAGATGAAGCGTAATCTGACATCCTAGCGTGTCACTCTGGATGAAGCCATCACCTCTTAATGGGCAACTTTAGAAGAATGCTGTTAAATACAGAGTATCTCTGTAAAAGTCCTGCAAAAGTTGTGGGGAAACTAAAGCCCGAGTCCAATCAGAACGACAAAGACAGCTCATTTCATCACCATTTCAGAACCGTGGACGATTTGTTGGGAACGTTACTACTAAAAATCCCAAACTTTATAATAATTTCAGGATGATTCCAGACGGCTACAAAGCCAAACTCAAGCCACTATGTAAATTGCCATTCATTCTCTGTTTTAAGTTTCTCGACGGCAACCATCACAATGGATCCATTGAAGGTTGTGTCCAACATTCGGAATATCCTCCTAATCCTGCAACCGAAAACCGATCCCACATCAAGACTTCTTAGCACTTTGGGGAGAATGATACAATCACACATGTTATTTCCAAGGCAGAAATCTGTTCTTATTTCTTTCATAGCCTGACGCCTAGTATCTCTACTAGAACTAATGGCTGAAATAAGATTGTTGTGGTCAAAAACGCTGGTGTTGAAATATTGGTTGACTTTTAGTTACATTTCCTTCGTATTTTCTTGACAAAAAGCTATCACAGATCTGTGCAAGTCCAAGTAAGTCTCCTGATAGTCAGTACTAGCTACTCACAATATGCGAAGATTGTGGGGTGTATCTGCAGTGTATCTACCTCCAGACAAAGGTATCCAATCTCTTCAAAGAGCTTCACAAATATTCTGTAGACTAGTCCCATGCTTCAGATGTAACAATTCAGATCCAGATACGTGTTTTTTTCCACTTTAATTAACATCTGCAAACAATGCTGCATTATTTCCACCAAGTACGTGCGCATAGCCGTCCTCGTACTTCATATTCCAATCAGACACGTCTAACGCACATAAACCGAATTGAATTTCGCCGAATAAATTGTGTGAATTGATCTGAAATTCAAATGATTTAGTGCATCTAATTCGCATCTTTTTTTTTCTATTTGCTTTGCGTTTTATTTTTTGGCAAGCCGCTGGCTGGTCACATGTGCTTTGGCCACTAAATCAAATCGAAACATAATCATGAATCACTGGGGCCGACACAGCGAATGAGTTATGGCCATCAATTGTTTTTAAGAACCATAAACAAAGGATCTGAGTTATGATGACAATGTAAGCACCATCAATTCCTACATCCATCATGTATCAATTCGGCTGAGGCTAGGTGTGTATCTATAAGGCTTTACATTGCTAAAGATACAGGTTTTTCATAGCCACTTTGTGCGAAATGAATGAACCCAGGCGTGTAGTGAAACTTGCAATCGGTCTACGAGTATTTTTCTCATTATTGGCCAAGTACGGTGGCAGAGTCGGTTATGCAAATTAGTCCTCCTTAGTCACGTTGCAGTAGCATGTTGCACCACCACTTTCGTTACGTACAACAATTTACTTACATAAGTTGCTTAACGACATCAGTAATAGACAATTCCAGGGATTTTCTCATTTTCCCTTCGTTCTTATGCACATCCGAGGCGGCAGGAGACAGCCAGGTCGAAGCTGCTTTTATTCAGAATTTGTACTTTGATTCCGTCCGCTTGGTTCACAGAGATAATTTCCGATTGAAGAGGAGAATGGAATGACAGACAAAAGAGAGGAGCAGAAAAAAAAAAAGGACGAAACGGATGGATTCCCATCTAATACCAGTGCAATTGCAACTGCAATTAAATTTTTAGATCAAGCGAATTCTTGAAGTCACTTCACCGGAAGCAATTACTGTTGAAGAGATTTCCGATTCTTCATCATTATTGGTTTCCGACTTAATTGCAGAGATAGTCGTTCCATCACCCGACACAGCCAAGCATTGGATTTGCCTTTCACGCTCGTAATCTAGTACCTTTTACCTGGATATCAACCCTGCACACCCTTCAGATCATCCTGATGTGTTTAATATTGATTTAAGGTCCAGTTTCTATCAAAATTTTTTTATGTTTCAATGCGTTCCACGACGGGCGTGGAAGATAGAATTATGCTCCTCGCGGTAGGGATACATTATATTCGTGGCTCGAAAGGACCTTAATTACTTTGTTAACCAAGTTATGTAAGTAACCTTTTTGTTTCTTCTAAGTTTGTTTTTCTGTTTGATTTGGAGTTTGTTTTACAAAACACCGAAAAGGGCAAAGGCGCAGCGCAGAATTTTCTTCCGGAATACTAATTAAGGCGGAATTCTGGTTTATTTTTTTCGCTTTTTTGTTTTTTCTTTGCTTCGGGGATGAGAGTGTATAATGTAAATGAGGATTTGGAAAAGCTATAACACGTTTTTCTCCTTTCAATTTAATTAAGACGTAAGTAAAATGGGTTTAAGTACGCGAACACTTTTGGAAAGAATAGAAAATTAAATTCCTCGGCGTACACTCCTTCGAGGAAACAAAGGCAACAAAAAAAGGATGAGAATGGTTAAATCAAAAACAAAAAAAGCCAAAAAAGAACCCAGGGGTGGGTAGGTAATTTTGGAATTTTGCACCGATTCGAAGCTCAGAATATAATTTTCATTAAACTTAGGGCTAATATTATTAACCCTTTTTTGAAAACTGCTGTAGTCCAGGCGGGCTGGCCGGGTATTTAATGTTGTTTGGGTTAGGCGAAGGCTTACTTTTTATGGAGTTATAATGGAGCAGAGGTAGATTTACGGCTTCCGTAAGTAAGAAGGCAGAGTTTTAAGCAAGTTATCGCGGAATTGTTAGAAGTGTTTCCCTGCCAACACATTTGAAATTATTGGAGTTTGTTGGAAGTGAAAATGACTGCAGAGGAGGGGTTTGTGCCCTTTGGAATAATGGTCCAATGAATCCAGTTAAGGCACAAGGACTCAGATACCCATTTCTCAATGGAGTTGTGAGTTTGTACAAAACTGCTTCAAAAGAGTTCATGCTGAAGGCCGTGCCAACTGTAGTTTGTTCCACTGATAGTGTTTGAATATTTTTAGTGTAACTTGAAGAAAAAGTTGATAAAATGTGGCCTAAACGATAGTGATTTGCAATTTTACGTGAAGCAAAAGTATCTCGAAAGGAAATCGTTAGACGACCGTTGTCATAGATGCAGCCACAGGGTCTTTCTTATGGAAAAATAAACCAAAATCCAAGGGAAGTCAATGATCATAGGTATCAGACCATTCCTGCACCATCGTGGGTGCACCATCTTTTATGTCGGTATGTGAATATCGAATAACTTTAAAAAGAAACAAGTAATTTCCATATATGAGGTGGTTTTATTCAACTTGGCTTTCTACAATTTGTTTAGCTTAGTTTTTTAAATAAAACATCAATCGAGAGGCCGCCTATATGGATCAACGCTAAATGTGCCTTTTTTACTGCGTTTTCTATTACTTTGAGCCTTGAGCTTGACAATGGTCTGGGACTTGCTGGCGTATACTTTACTTTTCAAATAACCCCACGAAAAGAGGTCCAGAGTGATCAAATCTGGAGATCTGAGTGGCCAGTCAATGTCACCTTTTTTTGACAGGACACGTTCAGGGCTTTGTTTGATTTCCAGTGTGGCATGTGGGCAGACATAGTAAGCCAACATCTATCGATATCGATTCCCATCGACTGCTTCGCTTTCGCGGCTTAAACAGTCACTTTTTGGTCACGCAATAGTGTTCCATGGATCTCGTGTGGATTATCTGTTCCACAAATGTCGCAATTCTGCTTGTTAGCGGCGCCAGAGAGTGCGAAATGGGCCTAGACGGTCATCAAAATAATATCTTAGTCCGACACCCCTGTGTTATGTGATCAAAGAAAAGGTTGTCTTTTCTCGAACTGGCATCTTTTCACTGGTCTGCCTTACAGAGGCCACGGAGCCTATTACTTTGGGGACAGGTGTATTGGCTATTATGTCGGCTCATAAAATTACGATGGATTCTCTGCTACACTCCATTTCATAAAACCAAAACAGTTCGATTCAAGAAAACAGATGTAACCTGGGAGCTGGGAACTGGATAGTCGGGTATGTTTATAGACTCAATCGACAGAGGTGCACTACCTTGCACTATGGTCACGAATCGTGTATTCAACACACTTTAAGGTGTACTTCATGCTGAAGCACTTCATGAAAGCACTTCACTGAGGTCATTGCAAAATGTTCCTCATAAAGGGACCAGCCGTCTTTGGGAAGAATAGTTCTGCAATTACGAAAGAGATCATTTGAAAAGCGGCCCAACAGACAGTGTCCACCTACGAGACCGATAAGTAGCTAATTTGTGATCCCTTTAGCTAACCAACCCGGCCCTACATTTTTGAGCCAGTTTGGCCTAAATCTGTATTTATTTAATCACTATTTTCCCATCTGTGGTAGACCCTACTGAAAGCTTTAGTAGGCGTTTATATGCAGTAGGCTTTGTATTTAGGGAAAATCCTTAGAGCTTTGCCCTCCTTTCTGAGCTCTTCAGTCACGCAGTTTCCCTAAAAATGTGTTTCACCTGAATGAGCATGAGAACAGGGTTTGATTGCTACCTGACTTTTAGTGAAAATGTTAATATGCCTGATAGCTATTGGACTAGATTTGAACTAGGACATTCGGAGAAGCCCCCACAATGCACTCTGCTTTCGGGCTTGGAACCACCTGTGGTACTAAAGCCTCATTCACTGTGGACACTGACGGTCGGTTGGATATTACAGTCAATTCTATGTTTAGGCGTGATGTAGTCCATGTTTTCATGAGTAAAGTTAAATAGACCAAGGATCGATGAGTAACCAGTATGATACTTGAACCAGTGCTGCATTGTAAATCATTCGTTTTCCGGATATGTAGGTACAACGCAGCGGTAGATGAAACGTGATGTCCAATGCTCCAGATGGACTAGCCGTTAGCACTTTGCTAAGTGATTGAGATTAGTGGCTATATCAAGAGCTAACTATCACTCCATGTGATAATACAAGGACACATACTCTCAGCGTATGCCAATACTTTTCATGCAGGAGCTAGAGAGCTACAATTCTACTCCTTATAAGGTATAGTAGGTGAACAATCCAGTTTAGTTTCCTATCCAAAGTAAGACTCAAGTATCTTACCCTTTCTTTGAAAGATACTTAACACAGGACTGCTCTAGAGGGAATCTTCTCATTACCTCTGACGACTTGCCCCCAGTTCAGATTTTAAGGAGCAAATGATATGCAGAACGAGAAGATATTGAAGGATTTTTCTGTGGTAGCAGTGTGAAGTGTAAAAGCCTTGAAATTACTACTTAGACCCATTCCAAACCGTATCTATGGATATACCAATAATGAGGCTGAACAACTGAGGTCCTCTGTCCAATAGAAAATGTGTAAGAAGACTTTTTACAAATTCCTACAAAAGAGAGTATCTCTCGGGTTCGTATTGAGTGACCTTAGTGACCTGCCAGATATAATTTTTGGAACAAAATGACTGAATCTGCTTAGAAAATTCAGTCCCTTACACCATGCTTGCACCTTCCATTATCCTGCCATTTGTCACAGTGAATGACTGGCCTAAATCATAGAGAATCCTTTAATTGCAAAGCGATGTTGTTACCGAAGTTTGTCAACCAATACCTGAAGGTCAGTTCAAGTACCTACCGTCAATGAATAATTTAAGTGCCTTAAAAGCGTAGTCTTATAATTTGACTAACCTGTCCTTGTACAAGGACATGCCTAAGGGAAACTACGCAACATTATCGAAGGGGAAAGAAAAAACATTTCCAACTGAAAAATAGTTACATCCTGTGACAATCTATACTACTGCCTTCTTCAAACCCAATTACATTTCATCCAAGTTGCCCTCCATTAGGCCAGTAAGCCCTGACCAGTCAGTCCCAAAACTAATGCTCTCTCTCTCTCATACCCCGTCAGTCCAATATAGTATATAAAAATAGAACACCTTAATCAATGTCCAACCACCTTCTTCCAGAGTCATGGCACAGGTGATATACACTCAAGGACACCGAAAGCTTTCAGCTATCCGAAATGTGAAATATACGACTCGGTTGCCTTAGGTCAATTCCAGTCATCGAATTACCGAAAACATCACAGCATGTGTCGCCTCCAAGGATAGTAATTAATTCTTGACCTGCTCGACGGCGTTGCAAGGCCTCCCAATCCCAAAGATAACGTCCAAGGGCATGCCCACGATTAGATACAAAGATCATTAGCTAACAACTGAACCTAATTGTGATTGTCATTTTAATGGCCGATTCCACCATTTGCAAGCACTACTCGAATGGTTTTTGATACTAATTCGACTTACGGCCAAATTGCCCCTGTTAACCAATTCCCGAGAACACATTGTACTCTGCACACTCGAAGGACCAAAACCGTTTATACAAATTAAGCGCCTTCGCACAACCACCAGCAAGAGGGAGAAAGAACACGGAAATGGAAAATTGAAACAAATATCTACCGGGCATCGAAGTGGAGAGTCATAGAGTGCCATAGCCATTGGTAATTATTGCTCGGTATAATGCCAATTAAGAATGTATACTCTTCCGTTAATCCCAACAATAGGAACTAATTAAGCTCGAGGACATATCGATTGTTGGGTTTATTTACTATGCTCGCTCGACTCCTTTGTGCTGTGCTCCTGCAGTACTACGAGTTGAGTTGCGGTTGAGGTTCTGTGAAATATTCACAATAATTCAGTTCTTTGAATACTTGATTCTGACCACAAGGCACAAGCACAAGGACCGTGCGATAGATGGAAAGGATAATAAATATTAGCAGGAACCGAGTTCATTGTAGACGAGATGAAAACTCAGATTGCTTTCCGAAGACACCATAGCCGCTGGCGGCCCATTAAGGTCAAGTGGGTATAATAAAAATAAATTGCAGTTTAAAAGTTACCAAGTGAAAATTAATCAAGTAATTCGATTTAAATATTCGACTCCTTGGCAGAAGATGTACCCCCGCCCCTTAGCTGGAGGAAACTCAACACTGCCGCCGCAACCCCCTTAGCAAACATTTAATTGCTCGCGAGTGCGAAAATATAAAACTTTAATGAGCGCACCGCACCGCATAGTATTTATTTTATAAATTATAAAAGTTTTGAAATTTTAATTTACATACTTTCCATAGAGTTCCTGTGACGAGGCACATTCAGGACACGCCTTTGGATACTGTAGCCAGTGTATCTGTAACAAGCAACATGTATACCATACATGGCAGCCAAGAGCCATACCGATTCTCGTGGGCCAAATTAATCCCTCAATCCACTATGCATCGAATATTAATATGTTATTTATGGTTTAATTGAAAACGGAATAAACAGACATATATCACCAATTAACTAACGTCCGACATATTATTGCCTACACCAGCAGGAGATTCTTTTTATTCTCTCATCTAAGATTCATGGTCGGACATGATTTATTATCCAAGAAGATCCTGGCTGCTGGATGAATGTGTGTGTGTGTATCTTATGGTTAGGGAGTGGTGTTTTGAACACCCTTGCACTTGACATGAAGTCCTTTAATTGATATTTAGTGCCCGTGAGTGTGGGTAGTGTATGAACAGGGATTATATTATATAATTCATAAAATGGCAGCTCGAGTCAATACAATGATTTATGATATGTGCAGGGATGGAAGGATATTCATACATACATACATCACGTATCATAGTGGCTGGAGAGCTACCCGCAAGCAAACTAATTCAGATCTGAAGTGAAAGCACATGGAATCTCTCCGATTGGTTTGTTATCCTGCAGCTCAGATGACTGTAAGTGTCCTTACGCAGTTGAGGGTATTGCAGATATTATTCTGATAGTAAGTCGTATACTACAGATGTCCTGTATGTCGATATGGATTGGATGTGGTTGGACTATACGTATGCTATTCATACGTATTCAATCTCAAAGAAGAGATTGGCATGTGATAGTGCTCCCTGGACAGGGTTCCAGGAGCTAGCCTTTCCCTTCAAACATAGAGAATTAGGTTCCTTTTTCGTTAGTTTGGGAGACCAACTCAAGTTAGTACCTGTCTAACTTTTACCGCAGAAGTCATATTTGCCCAACAATTTCTTTATCTCAAGAGGCTGGCTTTGGACCTTTCTTAATGGACGGATGTTGTGAACAGGACTGTATACTTCAGATCATAACCAAACGCAGTCAGTAAAAAGCCCATTAGGACTTCCTTTGCAGCAAAGTCCTGAAGAAGCAATTCTATTTTTACTGATTGCTGGTACATCATTGTTTTAAGTCTTCTTTTCAAACGAATGGATGCTGGGAGATCTTATTCTAGGCACCGAACATGCTTAACTATATCAAATAAAAATCCAAATGGAACAATAGCTACACGTCTTGTCCAAAGTATTGAAATTTGCTCATAGATATCCACTTCCCAGGAAACACAGCGGTGACAATGTTCAAACAAGAGGATATAAATTCCAAAAGGAGCTACTAGCCTATAACACGCTTCAATTAGCTATAGACTCCTTCTACAGAAATTTGCCGCTTTAGTTGGAATCTTCTCAGCTGAAATACTCTAATAGCTCGCCAAATCGAGGCTGATTCGTAACCTTTTTTGCTTGAATTTTTTTTTGTGTTCCCCACGTACAATGAGGCAGCAGCTGAGCCTGGATTCACAGGAGCAGGACCTGCATCATTTAGAAAATGTGTTTTACATTCATATGACATTTTACTTCCTTGGTTGAGCAGACTATCTTAATCTTTCTTAGACAGCGGATACGTACCAAAACTTTAGTGAGAAATGAAAGTGGAATCTATAGCGAAGGCGGAAAAGCCTGATAGACCTTCTACTCTTGAACTTGAAGACTTTCAAAAGTAACTTGGATATTTATATCTGCAGTAATACTCGTATTAATGTAAGAATGGTTTCGAGATCGCAGCATGCTTTCGTACAGAGTCATATAAGACGGAAATCATAGTGAATTCTGACCGAAAAATGCAAGGTACTTATGTAGGCAATGCTAAGTCACAGTATCCAACAGATGCTAACACTTAGCCTGATCAGTCGTGAATTACCTAGGAAATCAGTTGAAAGTGGTACACCACAAGGTGGGGTATTTTCACCACAACTTTTGAAAATGAGTGATTCAAAGCTATAGTTTATACAACAGCATTGCGTTTGCAATAAAATACAAACACCACTGGACGAGGAATACCAAGGAAAAGGCTAACATTGTAGCTGATCATCAGGAAAAAATATTTCAGCCAAACTGAAGAAGAAAGGTAGCTCTCGCCTTCCCAACAATTTGATTATAGGAAAACACACTCTACAACTATATTTCTAGATGCAATACCAGTCTTGGATACGTTTGAATGAAGAAGGAGGTACTGTCGATAGAAGACAGAAATACAAAAAGATGACTGAATACTATCTCTCAGGAACTGTCCCACAATATTCAGGGCATTATGTAGGCAGAACCGTGTCAGGTAATGCTGGTTACTTAGACACTGGGATGGGAGTGAAAGGACCGACCCCATACTACCAGCTTTACTAGTGCCCTTGACGATTTTTACCGCCCCTTAGGTGACCCCGATGATGCCATGCGTCTTCCCACCTCATAAAAATGCACAAAATGTCAGGTTATTCGAGGCTGATTATACTGTGAAGTATAAGGATCCCATTGCAGCTTTCGGTTGAATGTGAAAATGCCTCAAAACTAGTTTCGAAATACATACACAAAAAGTCCTTTTTTTTTGGAAAATTTCAAATAATCCTCAAGGCTATCCACTGATTGGAGGAAACTCCGATTTGAGGAATGTCATCCACACAGATACAGCGTGTACTTTCTTTTCAATCCCCTCACGAACCCCATTCGTTTGAGAAGTTCATGAATTTCCCATAAATCTACTAAATATTCTATAATACGATGGATCCTCATCCGACCATGAAAATTCTAAAATTACTATCGCCCTCGTTCATTCAATTGTCGTAGATATGTACACTCGTACAGCCAGCGTTGCGATGGAAATTAAATTTGCATCTGTCAAACAGCAAAGGAGATCCAATTAGGACTTCAGCCTTCGCATCCTCCTCCCTCTGTGCATGTATCTCTCTGCATACAGATAAAACCCCTACAAATTGATTTTGCATAGCTACTAATTTGGTAGGGCTGCATAACATGCATGCCATCCCCTAAATCAGAATGCATTCAATCATTCCTAGTGTCGGCCAAAAGAAGAAGGCATTTATCCTCTCTGTCAGTTGGAATTTACAATGCAAGCAAAGAATGCACTCAGTGCACCACAGTGTGTGCCAGTAAATAAACACCGAACACTGCCAAGGATATTGATCATAATGAAGTGATTATTTTTTCAAGGATCTTACTGTATTATAATCAAACAACATTTATTACCGAGCAAGCACTGGTCGAACAATACCCAATTTAATTATCCCATATCCCAGCATTCGGCATCTGTAACAATCTGCATTTTAAGGGACATAACAACCGTAACAAAAGCAAACAACTTAATTCCATTGTTGTCGAATGCAATTTCTGATTCCCCAATCAATATTCTAGTCAAGTTTTCAATCTCGGCAAATTCAATGGACCACTTAAAAGCTCCAACAGAAAAACGGAAGAAAGCCCCTCGACACGAATCCTTGTTCGATCGAAGTATGACACAAAAAAGAGAAGAATCCCTCTGCTGCCACGGGGCGAATGCAAATTAAAAACAGGAAGGCAAACCAAACCCACTGACGATTTCCAAGGACCAAAAATGCAAATCGAATTCAATTATTAACATTTGTACACGTGCTCCGATGTATATTGCGGTGTCGTTGTGAGAAATAAATCCTGCAAAAAATAATACAATGTAATAGTTGTGTATTAGTTTCTTAAGGGAAGCGAGTCCTTCTCCTGGATTTAGTGGCGGCAAAGTGGAAGGAATTTAATTAACAGTGCGGGGCAAGATGCAAGTGACACAGATTGAGGACTTGACTATTGTTTGGACGCGAGATTGACGCATTTAATTGATTTTGAAATTGATTTTTGAACATAATTGAGTGGTGAGACCTCCGTGTGTCCTTGTGCATGGCATTATCGTTCGTAAATTTTAATAAATGCAATTTAAGCTCTCTAATGTGGATGTGTGCTGCGCCTGGATTAACATGAAAAATCGAATTTATAACTTTAATTGAATATTTCGAAATTTTGAAATTTTATTCGAAGTGATTGGAATTGTTTAAGCTGTTGTTAATAATTGTTTTTTTTTTTTTTCATTACAAGGATGTGTGCATGCTGCCATTCAGGGTATTTTTCGTAACAGTTTTGTTGTACCGAATCAATCGAAATATTTTGTAACAAATGCAATAAATTGCACCAAAAATTTACAAATATTTGGAAAACCTTGAGTGTATTGAGTGAAAGCTACATGTGCTCTAAATTGGACAGTAAATCATGGCTTCAGCTGGGCGCCGGAAGGTAGCTTTTTCTTGACATGACCCCTGAAGTCAGAATATAAACTTCAACGTACTTCTCTTCAAAAACGTTTACCAGACAGTAAATCATGGCTTCAGCTGGGCGCCGGAAGGTAGCTTTTTCTTGACGTGACCCCTGAAGTCAGAACACAAACTTCAACGTACTTCTCTTCAAAAACGTTTACCAGAGGAAAAAACGCAAGAAGTGGTCACTTCTAAGTATATTTCGACTTTATGTTCAATGTTCGAATATTCCGGCAAAATATAAGCAAGGCTAGTAAGGGAATACAAAACTGAACTATACTGGGATATAAGGGTGTACCTACCAACAGGCAGGTGAATTAGCAAGGCACGGAGCTTGTAATAGGGAACTGAATGATGAAAAGGCAATCCTTTTAAACCAACCAACTATAGACCCAGAGAATATGCTCTGCTTTTTCTCAAAAAATGTACCATAAGTCTTATCCAGACAAACCATTCCACGCGAATAGAGTCTGTTCAGATACCTGCTGGATGAAGGCCTTCAATTTGAGCCTTTGCTCTTGGATTCGCTTTGACTCTTCGTGCAATCGTATCCAGATAAGGGTACAGGCAGTTTCCTTACTTAGTTGTATGCTAATAGTTCGGTAGCCAGATACCACCACCAAGTCTTTATTCGTGGATCACTAAATCTACTTGATGTGAACCATAACAATTGGATAAGACACTCCATTGTCCTCGGGCTTTCTATTGCAGGTTTTCTGAACCTCATGAACTAGATTTGCTTAGTATATCAAAAGGCAATGTTATTGGGGAAAAAAACTTTACTATCTTGGGTCTTCCCTTGCATCCCAGGTTAACACGTTTGCTTCCCGGCAGAATAACTGACTTAGCATGAAGTAGTACATTTCATGATCGCGCGCTTCTTTCTTGGACCCAAGAGATATCAACACTCGGGTCAATACAGGCAGGATGAAAACGGAGGTGTCTACCTCTTCTAACCAGTTCATTGGCCTTCTCATTACCTGGTATATTTTTGTATTTAGGGACCCAGCAACCTTGTGCTGATTATCTTTGATAATCCTGATTTCATGCCGTCTCTCCTCAGAAGGGAATAGCTAGAGAAATTCCACGACTTTTAGCGAAAATCTGCTTAGGTTCATTATTGTCCTATTTCTTGCCAATCTAGCATAGACCACAAGACTCTGGACACCCTATGTCCTCAATAATTGTACCATTTTAGGTCAGCCACATTGATGGTTGTATCAAGAGTAATCCTGGTAGCCATGCAGATTGGTGGATCTACTCTTTGAAGTGCATTGCATTGCATTATGAAAGATCTGATCCTTCTTGGGCATACTGATCGGTCTTTTCGTTCCACTCTATATCGCAGTTTCCAGTTCATCTTCCCATTTTCGGTAGAATTCAGTTTGGTCTCCGCCTTCTATGCCTCTGTACGAAAACCCTTACCGAAAGCGTTCTGGGATCTCGAAACCATTCTTACATTAAAACGAGTATTACTGCAGATATAAATATCCAATTTACTTTTGAAAGTCTTTAGTTCAAGAGAAGAAGGTCTATCAGGCTTTCCCGCCTTCGCTGTACATTCCACTTTTATTTCTCACTAAAGTTTTGGTACGTATCCGCTGTCTAAGAAAGATTAAGATAGTCTGCTCAACAAAGGGAGTAAAGTGTCATATGAATGTATAACACATTTTCTAAATGATGCAGGTCCTGCTCCTGTGAATCCCAGGCACAAACAGGCTCAGCTGCTGCCTCATTGTACGTGGGGAACACAAAAAAAAATTCAAGCAAAAAAGGTTACGTATACGCCACCGAATCAGCCTCGATTTGGCGAGCTATTAGAGTATTTCAGCTGAGAAGATTCCAACTAAAGCGGCAAATTTCTGTAGAAGGAGTCTATAGCTAATTGAAGCGTGTTATAGGCTAGAAGCTCCTTTTGAAATTTATATCCTCTTGTTTGAACATTGTCACCGCTGTGTTTCCTGGGAAGTGGATATCTATGAGCAAATTTCAGTACTTTGGACAAGACGTGTAGCTATTGTTCCATTTGGTTTTTTTGATATAGTTGAGCATGTTCGGTGCCTATGACAAGATCTCCCAGCATCCATTCGTTTGAAAAGCATCCTTAAAACAATGATGTACCAGCAATCAGTAAAAATAGAATTGCTTCTTCAGGACTTTGCTGCAAAGGAAGTCCTAATGGGCTTTTTACTGACTGCGTTTGGTTATGATCTGAAATATACAGTCCTGTTCACAACATCCGTCCATTAAGAAAGGTCTAAAGCAAGCCTCTTGAGATAAAGAAATTGTTGGGCAAATATGCTTGGTTGTGACAATCCTGTCCGTAATAGTGTGAAGGATGAAGATACATATGTACGAAAATATACATATGTACATATATAAGGAAGTGTCATTGAAAAAACTCCGTGGTTCCTTGTTCAAATGACCGACTTCTAACTCTACTTACAGTGGACTATATGATGACTCGGAACTGCAGAGCTAACACAAAAGGACCTATTTTTAAGAACAGGAAAATAATGGTTACATCTATCAGATACTAATTTTAAATACCAAATTCATTCCATGTAACACGAGCCATAAGCCTGATGTACAAAGTGCCTATGCATTTAGATTGAATCGCTTTAGTGTTCCCAGAATATAGGTAATTGCAACGTATCACTGCAGGAATTGATAGTACACACATCGTACGTTTGAAAACCTGCGGCTAACTATGGTTGCTTACACCTAAATTAACTCCTAATCTGCTTTTAATATAATTTCCAAACAGATTATGCCCTGCTGATTAATTATACTGCATTATTCATTCAATAATCCGCACACAGAGATTTACACCCATTATTAGTTACAGCTTAAGCTCCCAAAAAAAAAAATTATTAAATAATAATTATTAATAAACATAGTTAAAATAAAAGCATGTGTGTGTGGACACTGCAGTTATTCCATCATTGTAGGCGTAAAGTAAATTTAATTGCAGTTAAAAAACAAATCCCCAGTACAACCGCACTGGGCCAACCGATATGGAAAATGTTTGGTTTGGGGCGATGCAGTTATTGAATTTCACATCAATACACATAGATTCAGCAAATTGGAAAATAATTGCCCATATTTACATAAACACTTGTAAATGTATACATAATGTGAGTGTTTTTAGGAAGTGTGCATGAATACATATTTGCGTAGGAAGACAACAACTGAAACGTAGCACAATGACAGAGATGGAGTTTGCTGTGAGTTTAGGTATTTTGAGAGTCGTTTATGGGTAATATTGGGGGTATTAGTACTTTTGGGTTAACACCTTGTCAAGTTCTATGGTCATTAGATAGGAAAGGACCTTGCGGGACAGCCTCATTCCTAACACCTTGTCCAGTTCTTTGATCATTAGGAGAGAAAATCTCTTTTCGAAGTAACTTTATTCCTTCTTCACAATACTGTGAGAGAAATGTTGAGAATTCATTTATAATTGATGGTATCATAATCAATTCTTCTTTTTTTGTATCCCTCCTACTCAAGTGGTCGTGGCATATTTAATTTTTTGTTGAATTACTTCCATAACTTCGAACGATTGAGGTTTTTACATGGATAACATTTTCAAAATCAGTTACACTATGAAAACGCCCTCAGAAAGTGGGCATGGCTATAGACAATGTAAGGATGAATTGTAGATAAATTGATTAGCTAAAAATTTGGTCTTAATGATTTTTTTCGATTTCATGTCAAATAGTGAAGTTATGATAGTGCGCGTGACTGTAAGGGCTTTTTTAAAGCCCAGATATGATATTTCATTCTCATGGCTAGGATTCGGACAAGTTCTTGGGCTGTCATCTGATTTTTTCTATAGTATACTCGAATATTTTACAATTTTCCAAAAGTCTGTACATTACTTACATACATACACTTATTCATTGACATGTGGGTTACTACTGCAACGTTTTGAACTATTTGAATAAGAGCAGCTAAAATGGATTTAGCTGTGAAAAAGGGCAAAGCCAAGTATCTGCTCTTAACAAGAAGTGACACATAAGGAACTGGACAGAATATCACTTTGCCTGGATTCTGGTATCAATTCTCCGAACATCACATGAGAAATAAAACGAAGATTTACCCTTGTCAATCGTTGTTTCTTTGGTCTAACAAGAAAATTGGATAGCAAGGTCGTTGTCAAGAGTACCAAGGAGACTCTACATAAGACCCTCATTATCTATGCACGTCCTGTGCTATGACGCAAAATCATGGACGTAAACGAAGATACTTTTGGTCGCTTTTAACACAACATTTGTCGGATGATTTTGACAGGCTTTGGAGGAGGAGATTCGTAATGAATGGACGTAACCGCTCGAGGCTTTGAATTCAATCCGGAGGCACAACAAAGTAGAGAAACACATCGATTCAGGTGGCCGGCATAAGTGGGAGAGGATCGGAAGTAACTTGGTGAACGGAATTGGGGGAGCTATCCAAAGATCGAGCTGACTGGAAAAGCTTGTTGGTAGTGTCACCTAAGTACGTTAGTAGCTCAAAATCTAAGCCTGAAATGTGGTGATACACGGACAGTTCAACGTGGATGTCTTGATCGTTTTCTCTGTTGAAACTGATCACGATTAATACACCTGAGTTACAAGCTATGTATTAAACTGAACATACTCTTTGAAGAGGAACCAATCTATACCCTCTAGGGATAGAGGCTTATTCAAGTAGAATACAAACCCGTATACCTTATAAAATAGGAGTCAGCAATCTCTCTCAGAGTGGTGCTGTTTTATGACGACTTACCATGACTAAAATCCTTCTAAGATTAGTCACGCAAAGGAACTGAATTCACTCAAAAGAATTTCAAACCAATATTCCTACAAATCGCTGAAAACTGCGAATAGTATCCCCCAAACCCACGTTCCTATTCATTCATTAAGCCCGCCATCCCATGGCAGTTTTAATAACTGACAGCGTTGCATTAAATACCAAATCGATCACTCCTCGCATGTTAGGGATTTTCTTTTAAGTCCTTCCATAAAATTTCAGCTGAAGCACCACTCCAGCAGCTACGCTCTAGTAGTTAACACGAGTTCTGATACGTTTTGATACCCCAAGCAAAGAGTTCTGTTACCATAGCCCTTTTAGAATACGTACAAATCCTTTGAATTTCATTTACATCCACTTTGGTATTCATTTGTTCCGAGTGTAGTTGGTAGCTCTAATGACCATTGAACAGGAAGGAGGGAAGCAAAAAAGAGGAGTAAACCTTGCAGGAAACGATTGAAAAATGTTTTTAGAAAAACTCTTCACCCACAAACAGGAAATAAAGGGCCTCTGGTCCTTTTTCTATTGGTATTTGGTAATCAAAATAGTTGGAATGCAGAACGGCCTAAATGGTTGAAATGGTGCTTATTGTGTACGTCGGTTCCTTTATATTTCAAACCACGTTTTTTTTGAAAATTAAAGCCTCAGTCCTTGAGGCGCTATTCGAGTATTGAAACAGATACTTTCATCGGAATTGTAGGGATGACGAAAAGCTCATCACTATTGAAAGTCTACGATCGCGAATTTGACGCTGCATATCAGCGGAACTCAAGAATATTTATGAGTCTCGGGACAGACTTTCTACGAGAAATAGAACCAGAGCTTTAAATCCGGAGCAGAAAAATAACACTGACCCACTCTACAAGAAGGAACAAGTATCTCATAACTAGAAGAGAAGTAGAAGTTCAAGAACAAAAAGTCACCGGCCCATGAAACTGGTCGAAGTTTTTCAAATATGGAAATGATGTCCTGGACCAGTTTGACAGATTGAATACGAGGTCGAAGTACATCATCCATTTGCCTAGTGGGAAGCACTTATTCATTCCTTGGTTATAGAGCTTCAAGGTGATAGTCGAAGTCTGGATCTTGAAAAGCTGATATAGCTGTTCCACGTTACGATTCCTTACTTTTACAAGACATGCAAGAATATGGTCGGTTTCGTCAGGAATGTGCTCTGTCATGTGTCTTTTCAAAATCTAGTGGCGGAGCAGTTAGTACGAAGGGTTAGTATCAACACGAGGAGTACTATTCATCAATCGTGCTAGGCTATGCAGAAACATCGACATCATTGGACATTCCTAGCCAGTTATTGTGGAGGTATTCAATTGAAACAAAGGAAACAGTTGATGGTGTCAGCACTGTCTAGCTATAGGCAGCTTCCATCTCGAAGTTGCTGAAAATTCATCATTTTTTACGACCTACAACTCCAAAGAATAGGTTTGGTACATCGACTTGGTTTGGAACAGGAACAGGAAACCCTGTCAAAGAATGGAAGTCTACAACAGGTGTAAGTGCTGGATGATAGGAGGAAAGTGGTGATAGTGGGAGAATAGATGAGGGATATCCAGTTCGGAAGGTGAAGAGCCAGCCAAGAGAATCCTTAAATTCGAGACGAGAAGGAAAAACGAAACAAGCAATCCTGGATGACAAGATGCAAACTGGCAGCAACATAGACTGGACGGAACTGGGCAGAGTTGGAAGAGCACATATATTATAAGCAACTCACCTGTTCAGTGTCTAATATGTTTAGACGTCAAATGACAGGCTTCTTCCAACAGGTTCTGCGGTAGTTCTGGTTCAGGTAAATCCATTCTATAGCTCACAATCTCGAAGCTATCCTGTTTTATAGAAAGCAATGGTAGATATGGACATTCGTCTAGCACTAGCTCCATCCTTACCGTCTTTTAATATTTCTCATCAAGCCTTCGAAGTTCCAATGCAATGGGGATAGTCTGTCAGGATTTTCTGAGCCCAGGGACCTATTAGAGCCTCGACTTCGAGTCGGTTTTCGACAATATTAAGATCACTTTTGTAGAATGTATGACGAACACTCCATGATCGATACGCTTTAGGCTAAAATGTGAGTGTGGCTATCGACAGTCTATGTCTATTTCTAGTATCGTAAGGTTAGATAGGATAGAGTCCATGGTAAACCCACATATTGGGTGCAGTTAAATAGCTATACTTGTAACTCGATTTCACCCAATTATCTACCAAACAAGGTGTGCATATGTTAGGTTACTGATGAGTTCCCCCCACTGATGAGAATTCAGTACTCGTTGAAAGGATACGCGTTAAAAGCTATTGAAATTCCTTAACAAACAACAACGCCTCACCATTGTCCAACGAAATTCCTTCAAGTACCACTTTCGTGTAATTGGCCTTTCCGCCAAAAAACAAGTAAAAAACGAAATCCAATCTGAATACCATTACAATTATCTTTCAGGATATAAATTGAAGTACCTGCTTTTTAAAATGTAATTATGTTTCTTCAGGGCGGAAAAAAACGAGAAAAATTAAATTTAAATTTCATATCCATCATGACGATGATATTGATTTTAATTAAAAAAACCTTGTGAACCTCAAAAGTCCAGGACGAGCGAACTAGCGTCAATATCCATAACGCGGCCATTTCCCTACCTCCACAGGACAAAAAAAAACCTGCAGAATACCTATGGCTATTGTTTTTGTGCAATATCGTGTTTTATAATCATTACATCAGTCGGTACGGTCCTCCATGTCCATGACTGTTGTCCTTTCATCATGTGCTTCATTCAATCTGCAACAATTGTCCGTTTCCTTTGTACGGACGGTATCCCTGTACTCACGTGAATGGGGGAGCATTTAACAAAAAAATAAAATTCCAAGTGTAATTGTGGAGCAGCGAGTAATAATAATATTTATTTTCCAAGCAAAAACCATAGGTGAGCGGAAACAAAAAATTCTTATAAAGATTTCCACATCGATTCAATTCAATCAATCATCCGCGAATAGTACATTGAATTGTGATTTCGGTAAATTAAATAAAAATACACCTCCTTAATTGTCGGCGCATGTGGAGGAGAAAAGAAAAACTACCGCCTGCAGGGGAGAAGATAAAAGGACCATAAAAATTGGTAACACAGTCGTCGGCCCCGCGCAGAGGTATGCGGTAATAAAACTATCCAAACGGGACGTGCATAAGCCTTTTTTGTATCCGTCAGGGATATTTGAATTCATATTGAATTGACAATCCGACAGAGAGGCGGGAATTAATAAGGTTCATGCCATGACACAAGGCTCAAGGATCAGATACAATACATCCCATTTGGAATAAACTGAATTGAATTACCCGCAATCGGGATTGACAGAATCCCCCCAACCCCATTGGCATCACAGAAACGAGAGTATTTCAAAAATTAATGTCGTCCTGATCTTTGCGACAATAAAGTAAAGGCCTATGCTTTATGGGACAATTAAATTACAATAGGTCGGTTGGCATGTCCCCGATAAATACAAATTAATGCAATCCCTCGGCCTGAAATGAAATACACCCATCAGGCACCCACTGGCTGTCCAGCGTCAAGTCGCCATTTCAACATAAAAACGACATCCTTCAAGGCTTCACAACTGCTGCCGCTCATAACTCTTTATTTGTTCGACAGACTTTCACTTTGCGTGACTAATTTCATTTAAACCAAACAAATTACATTACAACTGCTACTCACTTGACGTGAAGATACAATTGAATTATCCTGGCCTCGATTTGGTGTGCTAAGGTCGTATACTTCTTTTTTTTTTTTGCGAAGATAACAATATATCCTCGGTCCTGTCGAATTTATTTCGTGTCCTTGGTGCGGAGGCACTCTTCTTTCTTTCCAATCCATAATTACCATAAATTTGTAAATATTGTCTGGGAATACTTGGCAAGTATTCGACGTAAAATCGGATTCAGATTTACTTTTTTCCGATACGGAAGTGGAGGGGGCCCCAGATAAGGAGTACGCATTTGTTGTCATAATTAAAATTGATGGCCTTGGCGGCCGAGCACGAACCCGAAATGCTTCGCAAAAAAAACAGGAGTATGTAGGTCTATACAAAGGGCTACCGCCCCTTCAACTAAAGAATGCTTTGTGGTTTTAGGGGGGTTTTGCGCCAGTAAATTGGGCGGCCGTGGCTTCTTCCTCCGGCAAGCAAACAACTCAATTTGCATAGCAAATTGCCACAAATAATGCAGTATTGATTGAGATGTTTATGCATGACCCTTCATGCGCGGTGGTAACATTCTGGTTTAGACTCGGATCGGGGGGATTGAATATTCCTTTGTAAATCACAGAGTTTCGGTTGAATGACCTCTCCAATCGTTGCGCTTCTTCTTAGAGGACGAACTTTAGTCACGTTTTCATAAAAAGGTTTTTTAAAGACAGCCTTGTAATGTGCCTCTGTGCCCTGATACAACTGAACATCAACAAAAATTTACAAAAAAGATTACGTATACGCCACAGAACTTTAGTCAACAAAAGCCACAATCCAATGGAGGACTTCTGCTTTTGTGAACTCCAGGCACAAATAGGCTCAGCTGCTGCCTCGTTGTGCCTGGGGAACACAAAAAAATTTTCAACCAAAAAATGCATGATGTGAAGAGGCTACCTTTACATCACTGAATCTGGCTCGATTTGGGTAGCTTCAATTTCCAAATGCTACAGATCGAGTCGGATTTTTTGCTCATGTGATTCCCAGGCACAAATAGGCTCAGCTGCTACCTCGATGTGCCTGGGGAACACAAAAAAAATTTCAACCAAAAAATGCATGATGTGAAGAGGCTTACCTTTACATCACTGAATCTGGCTCGATCTGGGTAGCTTCAATTTCCAAATGCTACAGATCGAGTCGGATTTTTTGCATCTGTGATTCCCAGGCACAAGCTGGCTCAGCTGCTGCCTCTCTGTGCCTGGGGAACACAAAAAAATTTTCAACCAAAAAATGCATGATGTGAAGAGGCTTACCTTTACATCACTGAATCTGGCTCGATCTGGGTAGCTTCAATTTCCAAATGCTACAGATCGAGTCGGACTTTTCGCTCATGTGATTCCCAGGCACAAATAGGCTCAGCTGCTGCCTCGTTGTGCGTGGGGAACACAAAAAAAATTTCAACCAAAAAATGCATGATGTGAAGAGGCTACCTTTACATCACTGAATCTGACTCAATCTGGCCAACTTCAATTTGCAAACGCTGCAGATCGAGTCGGATTTTTGCTTATGTGATTCCCAGGCACAAACAGGCTCAGCTGCTGCCTCGCTGTACCTGGGGAACACAAAAAAATTTTCAACCAAAAAATGCATGATGTGAAGAGGCTACCTTTTACATCACTGAATCTGGCTCGATCTGGGTAGCTTCAATTTCCAAATGCTACAGATCGAGTCGGATTTTTTGCTCATGTGATTCCCAGGCACAAATAGGCTCAGCTGCTACCTCGATGTGCCTGGGGAACACAAAAAAAATTTCAACCAAAAAATGCATGATGTGAAGAGGCTACCTTTACATCACTGAATCTGGCTCGATCTGGGTAGCTTCAATTTCCAAATGCTACAGATCGAGTCGGATTTATTGCTCATGTGATTCCCAGGCACAAATAGGCTCAGCTGCTACCTCGATGTGCCTGGGGAACACAAAAAAAATTTCAACCAAAAAATGCATGATGTGAAGAGGCTTACCTTTACATCACTGAATCTGGCTCGATCTGGGTAGCTTCAATTTCCAAATGCTGCAGATCGAGTCGGATTTTTTGCTCATGTGATTCACAGGCACAAATAGGCTCAGCTGCTGCCTCTCTGTGCCTGGGGAACACAAAAAAATTTTCAACCAAAAAATGCATGATGTGAAGAGGCTACCTTTTACATCACTGAATCTGGCTCGATCTGGGTAGCTTCAATTTCCAAATGCTACAGATCGAGTCGGATTTTTTGCATCTGTGATTCCCAGGCACAAGCTGGCTCAGCTGCTGCCTCTCTGTGCCTGGGGAACACAAAAAAATTTTCAACCAAAAAATGCATGATGTGAAGAGGCTACCTTTACATCACTGAATCTGGCTCGATTTGGGTAGCTTCAATTTCCAAATGCTACAGATCGAGTCGGATTTATTGCTCATGTGATTCCCAGGCACAAGCTGGCTCAGCTGCTGCCTCTCTGTGCCTGGGGAACACAAAAAAATTTTCAACCAAAAAATGCATGATGTGAAGAGGCTACCTTTACATCACTGAATCTGGCTCGATTTGGGTAGCTTCAATTTCCAAATGCTACAGATCGAGTCGGATTTTTTGCTCATGTGATTCCCAGGCACAAATAGGCTCAGCTGCTACCTCGATGTGCCTGGGGAACACAAAAAAAATTTCAACCAAAAAATGCATGATGTGAAGAGACTTACCTTTACATCACTGAATCTGGCTCGATCTGGGTAGCTTCAATTTCCAAATGCTACAGATCGAGTCGGACTTTTCGCTCATGTGATTCCCAGGCACAAATAGAATCAGCTGCTACCTCGATGTGCCTGGGGAACACAAAAAAAATTTCAACCAAAAAATGCATGATGTGAAGAGGCTACCTTTACATCACTGAATCTGGCTCGATCTGGGTAGCTTCAATTTCCAAATGCTACAGATCGAGTCGGATTTATTGCTCATGTGATTCCCAGGCACAAATAGGCTCAGCTACTACCTCGATGTCCCTGGGGAACACAAAAAAAATTTCAACCAAAAAATGCATGATGTGAAGAGGCTACCTTTACATCACTGAATCTGACTTGATCTAGCTAACTTCAAATTCCAAATGCTACAGATCGAGTCGGATTTTTTGCTCATGTGATACCCAGGCACAAATAGGCTCAGCTGCTGCCTCTCTGTGCCTGGGGAACACAAAAAAATTTCAACCAAAAAATGCATGATGTGAAGAGGCTACCTTTACATCACTGAATCTGACCTGATCTAGCTAACTTCAAATTCCAAATGCTACAGATCGAGTCGGATTTTTTGCTCATGTGATTCACAGGCACAAATAGGCTCAGCTGCTGCCTCGTTGTGCCTGGGGAACACAAACAAAATTTCAACCAAAAAATGCATGATGTGAAGAGGCTACATCACTGAATCTGGCTCGATCTGGGTAGCTTCAATTTCCAAATGCTACAGATCGAGTCGGATTTATTGCTCATGTGATTCCCAGGCACAAATAGGCTCAGCTGCTACCTCGATGTGCCTGGGGAACACAAAAAAAATTTCAACCAAAAAATGCATGATGTGAAGAGGCTTACCTTTACATCACTGAATCTGGCTCGATCTGGGTAGCTTCAATTTCCAAATGCTACAGATCGAGTCGGATTTATTGCTCATGTGATTCCCAGGCACAAATAGGCTCAGCTGCTACCTCGATGTGCCTTGGGAACACAAAAAAAATTTCAACCAAAAAATGCATGATGTGAAGAGGCTACCTTTACATCACTGAATCTGGCTCGATCTGGGTAGCTTCAATTTCCAAATGCTGCAGATCGAGTCGGATTTTTTGCTCATGTGATTCACAGGCACAAATAGGCTCAGCTGCTACCTCGATGTGCCTGGGGAACACAAAAAAAATTTCAACCAAAAAATGCATGATGTGAAGAGGCTACCTTTACATCACTGAATCTGGCTCGATCTGGGTAGCTTCAATTTCCAAATGCTACAGATCGAGTCGGATTTTTTGCATCTGTGATTCCCAGGCACAAGCTGGCTCAGCTGCTGCCTCTCTGTGCCTGGGGAACACAAAAAAATTTTCAACCAAAAAATGCATGATGTGAAGAGGCTACCTTTACATCACTGAATCTGGCTCGATTTGGGTAGCTTCAATTTCCAAATGCTACAGATCGAGTCGGATTTATTGCTCATGTGATTCCCAGGCACAAATAGGCTCAGCTGCTACCTCGATGTGCCTGGGGAACACAAAAAAAATTTCAACCAAAAAATGCATGATGTGAAGAGGCTTACCTTTACATCACTGAATCTGGCTCGATCTGGGTAGCTTCAATTTCCAAATGCTACAGATCGAGTCGGATTTATTGCTCATGTGATTCCCAGGCACAAATAGGCTCAGCTGCTACCTCGATGTGCCTTGGGAACACAAAAAAAATTTCAACCAAAAAATGCATGATGTGAAGAGGCTACCTTTACATCACTGAATCTGGCTCGATCTGGGTAGCTTCAATTTCCAAATGCTGCAGATCGAGTCGGATTTTTTGCTCATGTGATTCACAGGCACAAATAGGCTCAGCTGCTACCTCGATGTGCCTGGGGAACACAAAAAAATTTTCAACCAAAAAATGCATGATGTGAAGAGGCTACCTTTACATCACTGAATCTGGCTCGATCTGGGTAGCTTCAATTTCCAAATGCTGCAGATCGAGTCGGATTTTTTGCTCATGTGATTCACAGGCACAAATAGGCTCAGCTGCTACCTCGATGTGCCTGGGGAACACAAAAAAAATTTCAACCAAAAAATGCATGATGTGAAGAGGCTACCTTTACATCACTGAATCTGGCTCGATTTGGGTAGCTTCAATTTCCAAATGCTACAGATCGAGTCGGATTTATTGCTCATGTGATTCCCAGGCACAAGCTGGCTCAGCTGCTGCCTCTCTGTGCCTGGGGAACACAAAAAAATTTTCAACCAAAAAATGCATGATGTGAAGAGGCTACCTTTACATCACTGAATCTGGCTCGATTTGGGTAGCTTCAATTTCCAAATGCTACAGATCGAGTCGGATTTATTGCTCATGTGATTCCCAGGCACAAGCTGGCTCAGCTGCTGCCTCTCTGTGCCTGGGGAACACAAAAAAATTTTCAACCAAAAAATGCATGATGTGAAGAGGCTACCTTTACATCACTGAATCTGGCTCGATTTGGGTAGCTTCAATTTCCAAATGCTACAGATCGAGTCGGATTTTTTGCTCATGTGATTCCCAGGCACAAATAGGCTCAGCTGCTACCTCGATGTGCCTGGGGAACACAAAAAAAATTTCAACCAAAAAATGCATGATGTGAAGAGACTTACCTTTACATCACTGAATCTGGCTCGATCTGGGTAGCTTCAATTTCCAAATGCTACAGATCGAGTCGGACTTTTCGCTCATGTGATTCCCAGGCACAAATAGAATCAGCTGCTACCTCGATGTGCCTGGGGAACACAAAAAAAATTTCAACCAAAAAATGCATGATGTGAAGAGGCTACCTTTACATCACTGAATCTGGCTCGATCTGGGTAGCTTCAATTTCCAAATGCTACAGATCGAGTCGGATTTATTGCTCATGTGATTCCCAGGCACAAATAGGCTCAGCTACTACCTCGATGTCCCTGGGGAACACAAAAAAAATTTCAACCAAAAAATGCATGATGTGAAGAGGCTACCTTTACATCACTGAATCTGACTTGATCTAGCTAACTTCAAATTCCAAATGCTACAGATCGAGTCGGATTTTTTGCTCATGTGATACCCAGGCACAAATAGGCTCAGCTGCTGCCTCTCTGTGCCTGGGGAACACAAAAAAATTTCAACCAAAAAATGCATGATGTGAAGAGGCTACCTTTACATCACTGAATCTGACTTGATCTAGCTAACTTCAAATTCCAAATGCTACAGATCGAGTCGGATTTTTTGCTCATGTGATTCACAGGCACAAATAGGCTCAGCTGCTGCCTCGTTGTGCCTGGGGAACACAAACAAAATTTCAACCAAAAAATGCATGATGTGAAGAGGCTACATCACTGAATCTGGCTCGATCTGGGTAGCTTCAATTTCCAAATGCTACAGATCGAGTCGGATTTATTGCTCATGTGATTCCCAGGCACAAATAGGCTCAGCTGCTACCTCGATGTGCCTGGGGAACACAAAAAAAATTTCAACCAAAAAATGCATGATGTGAAGAGGCTTACCTTTACATCACTGAATCTGGCTCGATCTGGGTAGCTTCAATTTCCAAATGCTACAGATCGAGTCGGATTTATTGCTCATGTGATTCCCAGGCACAAATAGGCTCAGCTGCTACCTCGATGTGCCTTGGGAACACAAAAAAAATTTCAACCAAAAAATGCATGATGTGAAGAGGCTACCTTTACATCACTGAATCTGGCTCGATCTGGGTAGCTTCAATTTCCAAATGCTGCAGATCGAGTCGGATTTTTTGCTCATGTGATTCACAGGCACAAATAGGCTCAGCTGCTACCTCGATGTGCCTGGGGAACACAAAAAAATTTTCAACCAAAAAATGCATGATGTGAAGAGGCTACCTTTACATCACTGAATCTGGCTCGATCTGGGTAGCTTCAATTTCCAAATGCTGCAGATCGAGTCGGATTTTTTGCTCATGTGATTCACAGGCACAAATAGGCTCAGCTGCTACCTCGATGTGCCTGGGGAACACAAAAAAAATTTCAACCAAAAAATGCATGATGTGAAGAGGCTACCTTTACATCACTGAATCTGGCTCGATCTGGGTAGCTTCAATTTCCAAATGCTACAGATCGAGTCGGATTTTTTGCATCTGTGATTCCCAGGCACAAGCTTGCTCAGCTGCTGCCTCTCTGTGCCTGGGGAACACAAAAAAATTTTCAACCAAAAAATGCATGATGTGAAGAGGCTACCTTCACATCACTGAATCTGGCTCGATCTGGGTAGCTTCAATTTCCAAATGCTACAGATCGAGTCGGATTTTTTGCTCATGTGATTCCCAGGCACAAGCTGGCTCAGCTGCTGCCTCTCTGTGCCTGGGGAACACAAAAAAATGTTCAACCAAAAAATGCATGATGTGAAGAGGCTACCTTTACATCACTGAATCTGGCTCGATTTGGGTAGCTTCAATTTCCAAATGCTACAGATCGAGTCGGATTTTTTGCTCATGTGATTCACAGGCACAAATAGGCTCAGCTGCTGCCTCGTTGTGCCTGGGGAACACAAAAAAAATTTCAACCAAAAAATGCATGATGTGAAGAGGCTACCTTTACATCACTGAATCTGGCTCGATCTGGGTAGCTTCAACTTCCAAATGCTACAGATCGAGTCGTATTTTTTGTTCATGTGATTCCCAGGCACGAAAAGGCTCAGCTGCTGCCTCCTTGTGCCTGGGAAACACAAAAAAATTTTTAACAAAAAAATGCATGATGTGAAGAGGCTACCTTTACATCACTGAATCTGACTCGATCTAGCTAACTTCAATTTCCAAATGCTACAGATCGAGTCGGATTTTTCGCTCATGTGATTCCCAGGCACAAATAGGCTCAGCTGCTACCTCGATGTGCCTGGGGAACACAAAAAAAACTTCAACCAAAAAATGCATGATGTGAAGAGGCTACCTTTACATCACTGAATCTGGCTCGATCTGGGTAGCTTCAATTTCCAAATGCTACAGATCGAGTCGGATTTATTGCTCATGTGATTCCCAGGCACAAATAGGCTCAGCTGCTACCTTGATGTGCCTTGGGAACACAAAAAAAATTTCAACCAAAAAAGCATGATGTGAAGAGGCTACCTTTACATCACTGAATCTGACTCGATCTAGCTAACTTCAATTTCCAAATGCTACAGATCGAGTCGTATTTTTTGTTCATGTGATTCCCAGGCACGAAAAGGCTCAGCTGCTACCTCGATGTGCCTGGGGAACACAAAAAAAATTTCAACAAAAAAATGCATGATGTGAAGAGGCTACCTTTACATCACTGAATCTGACTCGATCTAGCTAACTTCAATTTCCAAATGCTACAGATCGAGTCGGATTTTTCGCTCATGTGATTCCCAGGCACAAATAGGCTCAGCTGCTACCTCGTTGTGCGTGGGGAACACAAAAAAAATTTCAACCAAAAAATGCATGATGTGAAGAGGCTACCTTTACATCACTGAATCTGACTCGATCTAGCTAACTTCAATTTCCAAATGCTACAGATCGAGTCGGATTTTTCGCTCATGTGATTCCCAGGCACAAATAGGCTCAGCTGCTACCTCGTTGTGCGTGGGGAACACAAAAAAAATTTCAACCAAAAAATGCATGATGTGAAGAGGCTACCTTTACATCACTGAATCTGACTCGATCTAGCTAACTTCAATTTCCAAATGCTACAGATCGAGTCGGATTTTTCGCTCATGTGATTCCCAGGCACAAATAGGCTCAGCTGCTACCTCGTTGTGCGTGGGGAACACAAAAAAAATTTCAACCAAAAAATGCATGATGTGAAGAGGCTACCTTTACATCACTGAATCTGACTCGATCTAGCTAACTTCAATTTCCAAATGCTACAGATCGAGTCGGATTTTTCGCTCATGTGATTCCCAGGCACAAATAGGCTCAGCTGCTACCTCGATGTGCCTGGGGAACACAAAAAAAATTTCAACCAAAAAATGCATGATGTGAAGAGGCTACCTTTACATCACTGAATCTGACTCGATCTAGCTAACTTCAATTTCCAAATGCTACAGATCGAGTCGTATTTTTTGTTCATGTGATTCCCAGGCACGAAAAGGCTCAGCTGCTACCTCCTTGTGCCTGGGAAACACAAAAAAATTTTTAACAAAAAAATGCATGATGTGAAGAGGCTACCTTTACATCACTGAATCTGACTCGATCTAGCTAACTTCAATTTCCAAATGCTACAGATCGAGTCGGATTTTTCGCTCATGTTGTTCCCAGGCACAAATAGGCTCAGCTGCTACCTCGATGTGCCTGGGGAACACAAAAAAAATTTCAACCAAAAAAGCATGATGTGAAGAGGCTACCTTTACATCACTGAATCTGACTCGATCTAGCTAACTTCAATTTCCAAATGCTACAGATCGAGTCGGATTTTTCGCTCATGTGATTCCCAGGCACAAATAGGCTCAGCTGCTACCTCGATGTGCCTGGGGAACACAAAAAAATTTTCAACCAAAAAATGCATGATGTGAAGAGGCTACCTTTACATCACTGAATCTGGCTCGATCTGGGTAGCTTCAATTTCCAAATGCTACAGATCGAGTCGGATTTTTTGCTCATGTGATTCACAGGCACAAATAGGCTCAGCTACTACCTCGATGTGCCTGGGGAACACAAAAAAATTTTCAACCAAAAAATGCATGATGTGAAGAGGCTACCTTTACATCACTGAATCTGACTCGATCTAGCTAACTTCAATTTCCAAATGCTACAGATCGAGTCGGATTTTTCGCTCATGTGATTCCCAGGCACAAATAGGCTCAGCTGCTACCTCGTTGTGCGTGGGGAACACAAAAAAAATTTCAACCAAAAAATGCATGATGTGAAGAGGCTACCTTTACATCACTGAATCTGACTTGATCTAGCTAACTTCAAATTCCAAATGCTACAGATCGAGTCGGATTTTTTGCTCATGTGATACCCAGGCACAAATAGGCTCAGCTGCTGCCTCGTTGTGCCTGGGGAACACAAACAAAATTTCAACCAAAAAATGCATGATGTGAAGAGGCTACATCACTGAATCTGGCTCGATCTGGGTAGCTTCAATTTCCAAATGCTACAGATCGAGTCGGATTTTTTGCATCTGTGATTCCCAGGCACAAGCTGGCTCAGCTGCTGCCTCGTTGTGCCTGGGGAACACAAACAAAATTTCAACCAAAAAATGCATGATGTGAAGAGGCTACATCACTGAATCTGGCTCGATCTGGGTAGCTTCAATTTCCAAATGCTACAGATCGAGTCAGATTTTTTGCATCTGTGATTCCCAGGCACAAGCTGGCTCAGCTGCTGCCTCTCTGTGCCTGGGGAACACAAAAAAATTTTCAACCAAAAAATGCATGATGTGAAGAGGCTACCTTTACATCACTGAATCTGGCTCGATCTGGGTAGCTTCAATTTCCAAATGCTACAGATCGAGTCGGATTTTTCGCTCATGTGATTCCCAGGCACAAGCTGGCTCAGCTGCTGCCTCTCTGTGCCTGGGGAACACAAAAAAATTTTCAACCAAAAAATGCATGATGTGAAGAGGCTACCTTTACATCACTGAATCTGGCTCGATCTGGGTAGCTTCAATTTCCAAATGCTACAGATCGAGTCAGATTTTTTGCATCTGTGATTCCCAGGCACAAGCTGGCTCAGCTGCTGCCTCTCTGTGCCTGGGGAACACAAAAAAATTTTCAACCAAAAAATGCATGATGTGAAGAGGCTACCTTTACATCACTGAATCTGACTCGATCTAGCTAACTTCAAATTCCAAATGCTACAGATCGAGTCGGATTTTTCGCTCATGTGATTCCCAAGCACAAATAGGCTCAGCTGCTACCTCGTTGTGCGTGGGGAACACAAAAAAAATTTCAACCAAAAAATGCATGATGTGAAGAGGCTACCTTTACATCACTGAATCTGACTCGATCTAGCTAACTTCAAATTCCAAATGCTACAGATCGAGTCGGATTTTTCGCTCATGTGATTCCCAGGCACAAATAGGCTCAGCTGCTACCTCGTTGTGCCTGGGGAACACAAAAAAAATTTCAACCAAAAAATGCATGATGTGAAGAGGCTACCTTTACATCACTGAATCTGACTCGATCTAGCTAACTTCAAATTCCAAATGCTACAGATCGAGTCGGATTTTTTGCTCATGTGATACCCAGGCACAAATAGGCTCAGCTGCTGCCTCTCTGTGCCTGGGGAACACAAAAAAATTTTTAACAAAAAAATGCATGATGTGAAGAGGCTACCTTTACATCACTGAATCTGACTCGATCTAGCTAACTTCAATTTCCAAATGCTACAGATCGAGTCGGATTTTTCGCTCATGTGATTCCCAGGCACAAATAGGCTCAGCTGCTACCTCGTTGTGCGTGGGGAACACAAAAAAAATTTCAACCAAAAAATGCATGATGTGAAGAGGCTACCTTTACATCACTGAATCTGACTCGATCTAGCTAACTTCAAATTCCAAATGCTACAGATCGAGTCGGATTTTTTGCTCATGTGATACCCAGGCACAAATAGGCTCAGCTGCTGCCTCTCTGTGCCTGGGGAACACAAAAAAATTTCAACCAAAAAATGCATGATGTGAAGAGGCTACCTTTACATCACTGAATCTGACTTGATCTAGCTAACTTCAAATTCCAAATGCTACAGATCGAGTCGGATTTTTTGCTCATGTGATTCACAGGCACAAATAGGCTCAGCTGCTGCCTCGTTGTGCCTGGGGAACACAAACAAAATTTCAACCAAAAAATGCATGATGTGAAGAGGCTACATCACTGAATCTGGCTCGATCTGGGTAGCTTCAATTTCCAAATGCTACAGATCGAGTCGGATTTTTTGCATCTGTGATTCCCAGGCACAAGCTGGCTCAGCTGCTGCCTCTCTGTGCCTGGGGAACACAAAAAAATTTTCAACCAAAAAATGCATGATGTGAAGAGGCTACCTTTACATCACTGAATCTGGCTCGATCTGGGTAGCTTCAATTTCCAAATGCTACAGATCGAGTCAGATTTTTTGCATCTGTGATTCCCAGGCACAAGCTGGCTCAGCTGCTGCCTCTCTGTGCCTGGGGAACACAAAAAAATTTTCAACCAAAAAATGCATGATGTGAAGAGGCTACCTTTACATCACTGAATCTGGCTCGATCTGGGTAGCTTCAATTTCCAAATGCTACAGATCGAGTCGGATTTTTTGCTCATGTGATTCACAGGCACAAGCTGGCTCAGCTGCTGCCTCTCTGTGCCTGGGGAACACAAAAAAATTTTCAACCAAAAAATGCATGATGTGAAGAGGCTACCTTTACATCACTGAATCTGGCTCGATCTGGGTAGCTTCAATTTCCAAATGCTACAGATCGAGTCGGATTTTTTGCATCTGTGATTCCCAGGCACAAGCTGGCTCAGCTGCTGCCTCTCTGTGCCTGGGGAACACAAAAAAATTTTCAACCAAAAAATGCATGATGTGAAGAGGCTACCTTTACATCACTGAATCTGGCTCGATCTGGGTAGCTTCAATTTCCAAATGCTACAGATCGAGTCGGATTTTTCGCTCATGTGATTCCCAGGCACAAATAGGCTCAGCTGCTACCTCGATGTGCCTGGGGAACACAAAAAAATTTTCAACCAAAAAATGCATGATGTGAAGAGGCTACCTTTACATCACTGAATCTGGCTCGATCTGGGTAGCTTCAATTTCCAAATGCTACAGATCGAGTCAGATTTTTTGCATCTGTGATTCCCAGGCACAAGCTGGCTCAGCTGCTGCCTCTCTGTGCCTGGGGAACACAAAAAAATGTTCAACCAAAAAATGCATGATGTGAAGAGGCTACCTTTACATCACTGAATCTGGCTCGATCTGGGTAGCTTCAATTTCCAAATGCTACAGATCGAGTCGGATTTTTTGCTCATGTGATTCACAGGCACAAATAGGCTCAGCTACTACCTCGATGTGCCTGGGGAACACAAAAAAATTTTCAACCAAAAAATGCATGATGTGAAGAGGCTACCTTTACATCACTGAATCTGACTCGATCTAGCTAACTTCAATTTCCAAATGCTACAGATCGAGTCGGATTTTTCGCTCATGTGATTCCCAGGCACAAATAGGCTCAGCTGCTACCTCGTTGTGCGTGGGGAACACAAAAAAAATTTCAACCAAAAAATGCATGATGTGAAGAGGCTACCTTTACATCACTGAATCTGACTCGATCTAGCTAACTTCAAATTCCAAATGCTACAGATCGAGTCGGATTTTTCGCTCATGTGATTCCCAGGCACAAATAGGCTCAGCTGCTACCTCGTTGTGCGTGGGGAACACAAAAAAAATTTCAACCAAAAAATGCATGATGTGAAGAGGCTACCTTTACATCACTGAATCTGACTCGATCTAGCTAACTTCAAATTCCAAATGCTACAGATCGAGTCGGATTTTTCGCTCATGTGATTCCCAGGCACAAATAGGCTCAGCTGCTACCTCGTTGTGCCTGGGGAACACAAAAAAAATTTCAACCAAAAAATGCATGATGTGAAGAGGCTACCTTTACATCACTGAATCTGACTCGATCTAGCTAACTTCAAATTCCAAATGCTACAGATCGAGTCGGAATTTTTGCTCATGTGATACCCAGGCACAAATAGGCTCAGCTGCTGCCTCTCTGTGCCTGGGGAACACAAAAAAATTTTTAACAAAAAAATGAATGATGTGAAGAGGCTACCTTTACATCACTGAATCTGACTCGATCTAGCTAACTTCAAATTCCAAATGCTACAGATCGAGTCGGATTTTTTGCTCATGTGATTCACAGGCACAAATAGGCTCAGCTGCTGCCTCGTTGTGCCTGGGGAACACAAACAAAATTTCAACCAAAAAATGCATGATGTGAAGAGGCTACATCACTGAATCTGGCTCGATCTGGGTAGCTTCAATTTCCAAATGCTACAGATCGAGTCGGATTTTTTGCATCTGTGATTCCCAGGCACAAGCTGGCTCAGCTGCTGCCTCTCTGTGCCTGGGGAACACAAAAAAATTTTCAACCAAAAAATGCATGATGTGAAGAGGCTACCTTTACATCACTGAATCTGGCTCGATCTGGGTAGCTTCAACTTCAAAATGCTACAGATCGAGTCGGATTTTTTGCATCTGTGATTCCCAGGCACAAGCTGGCTCAGCTGCTGCCTCTCTGTGCCTGGGGAACACAAAAAAATTTTCAACCAAAAAATGCATGATGTGAAGAGGCTACCTTTACATCACTGAATCTGGCTCGATCTGGGTAGCTTCAACTTCAAAATGCTACAGATCGAGTCCGATTTTTCGCTCATGTGATTCCCAGTCACAAATAGGCTCAGCTGCTGCCTCGTTGTGCGTGGGGAACACAAAAAAAATTTCAACCAAAAAATGCATAATGAAATGGGTCACGCATACGCCACAGAATTAGGCTCGATCTGGCTAACTTCAATTTCCAAAAGCTACAGATCGAGTCGGATTTTTCGCTCATGTGATTCCCAGGCACAAATAGGCTCAGCTGCTACCTCGTTGTGCGTGGGGAACACAAAAAAAATTTCAACCAAAAAATGCATGATGTGAAGAGGCTACCTTTACATCACTGAATCTGACTCGATCTAGCTAACTTCAATTTCCAAATGCTACAGATCGAGTCGGATTTTTTGCTCATGTGATTCACAGGCACAAATAGGCTCAGCTGCTGCCTCGTTGTGCCTGGGGAACACAAAAAAAATTTCAACCAAAAAATGCATGATGTGAAGAGGCTACCTTTACATCACTGAATCTGACTCGATCTAGCTAACTTCAATTTCCAAATGCTACAGATCGAGTCCGATTTTTCGCTCATGTGATTCCCAGTCACAAATAGGCTCAGCTGCTGCCTCGTTGTGCGTGGGGAACACAAAAAAAATTTCAACCAAAAAATGCATAATGAAATGGGTCACGCATACGCCACAGAATTAGGCTCGATCTGGCTAACTTCAATTTCCAAAAGCTACAGATCGAGTCGGATTTTTCGCTCATGTGATTCCCAGGCACAAATAGGCTCAGCTGCTACCTCGTTGTGCGTGGGGAACACAAAAAAAATTTCAACCAAAAAATGCATGATGTGAAGAGGCTACCTTTACATCACTGAATCTGACTCGATCTAGCTAACTTCAATTTCCAAATGCTACAGATCGAGTCGGATTTTTCGCTCATGTGATTCCCAGTCATAAATAGGCTCAGCTTATGTCTCGTTGTGCCTGGGGAACACAAAAAAAATTTCAACCAAAAAATGCATGATGTGAAGAGGCTACCTTTACATCACTGAATCTGACTCGATCTAGCTAACTTCAATTTCCAAATGCTACAGATCGAGTCGGATTTTTCGCTCATGTGATTCCCAGGCACAAATAGGCTCAGCTGCTACCTCGTTGTGCGTGGGGAACACAAAAAAAATTTCAACCAAAAAATGCATGATGTGAAGAGGCTACCTTTACATCACTGAATCTGACTCGATCTAGCTAACTTCAATTTCCCAATGCTACAGATCGAGTCGGATTTTTTGCTCATGTGATTCACAGGCACAAATAGGCTCAGCTGCTGCCTCGTTGTGCCTGGGGAACACAAAAAAAATTTCAACCAAAAAATGCATGATGTGAAGAGGCTACCTTTACATCACTGAATCTGACTCGATCTAGCTAACTTCAATTTCCAAATGCTACAGATCGAGTCGGATTTTTCGCTCATGTGATTCCCAGGCACAAATATGCTCAGCTGCTACCTCGTTGTGCGTGGGGAACACAAAAAAAATTTCAACCAAAAAATGCATGATGTGAAGAGGCTACCTTTACATCACTGAATCTGGCTCAATCTGGGTAGCTTCAATTTCCAAATGCTACAGATCGAGTCGGATTTTTTGCATCTGTGATTCCCAGGCACAAGCTGGCTCAGCTGCTGCCTCTCTGTGCCTGGGGAACACAAAAAAATTTTCAACCAAAAAATGCATGATGTGAAGAGGCTACCTTTACATCACTGAATCTGGCTCGATCTGGGTAGCTTCAACTTCCAAATGCTACAGATCGAGTCGGATTTTTCGCTCATGTGATTCCCAGGCACAAATAGGCTCAGCTACTACCTCGATGTGCGTGGGGAACACAAAAAAAATTTCAACCAAAAAATGCATGATGTGAAGAGGCTACCTTTACATCACTGAATCTGGCTCGATCTGGGTAGCTTCAACTTCCAAATGCTACAGATCGAGTCGGATTTTTCGCTCATGTGATTCCCAGGCACAAATAGGCTCAGCTACTACCTCGATGTGCCTGGGGAACACAAAAAAAATTTCAACCAAAAAATGCATGATGTGAAGAGGCTACCTTTACATCACTGAATCTGACTCGATCTAGCTAACTTCAATTTCCAAATGCTACAGATCGAGTCGGATTTTTCGCTCATGTGATTCCCAGGCACAAATAGGCTCAGCTGCTGCCTCTCTGTGCCTGGGGAACACAAAAAAATTTCAACCAAAAAATGCATGATGTGAAGAGGCTACCTTTACATCACTGAATCTGACTCGATCTAGCTAACTTCAATTTCCAAATGCTACAGATCGAGTCGGATTTTTCGCTCATGTGATTCCCAGGCACAAATAGGCTCAGCTGCTACCTCGTTGTGCGTGGGGAACACAAAAAAAATTTCAACCAAAAAATGCATGATGTGAAGAGGCTACCTTTACATCACTGAATCTGACTCGATCTAGCTAACTTCAATTTCCAAATGCTACAGATCGAGTCGGATTTTTCGCTCATGTGATTCCCAGTCATAAATAGGCTCAGCTTATGTCTCGTTGTGTCTGGGGAACACAAAAAAAATTTCAACCAAAAAATGCATGATGTGAAGAGGCTACCTTTACATCACTGAATCTGACTCGATCTAGCTAACTTCAACTTCCAAATGCTACAGATCGAGTCGGATTTTTCGCTCATGTGATTCACAGGCACAAATAGGCTCAGCTGCTACCTCGTTGTGCGTGGGGAACACAAAAAAAATTTCAACCAAAAAATGCATGATGTGAAGAGGCTACCTTTACATCACTGAATCTGACTCGATCTAGCTAACTTCAACTTCCAAATGCTACAGATCGAGTCGGATTTTTTGCTCATGTGATTCACAGGCACAAATAGGCTCAGCTGCTGCCTCGTTGTGCCTGGGGAACACAAACAAAATTTCAACCAAAAAATGCATGATGTGAAGAGGCTACATCACTGAATCTGGCTCGATCTGGGTAGCTTCAATTTCCAAATGCTACAGATCGAGTCGGATTTTTTGCATCTGTGATTCCCAGGCACAAGCTGGCTCAGCTGCTGCCTCGTTGTGCCTGGGGAACACAAACAAAATTTCAACCAAAAAATGCATGATGTGAAGAGGCTACATCACTGAATCTGGCTCGATCTGGGTAGCTTCAATTTCCAAATGCTACAGATCGAGTCGGATTTTTTGCATCTGTGATTCCCAGGCACAAGCTGGCTCAGCTGCTGCCTCTCTGTGCCTGGGGAACACAAAAAAATTTCAACCAAAAAATGCATGATGTGAAGAGGCTACCTTTACATCACTGAATCTGACTCGATCTAGCTAACTTCAATTTCCAAATGCTACAGATCGAGTCCGATTTTTCGCTCATGTGATTCCCAGTCACAAATAGGCTCAGCTGCTGCCTCGTTGTGCGTGGGGAACACAAAAAAAATTTCAACCAAAAAATGCATAATGAAATGGGTCACGCATACGCCACAGAATTAGGCTCGATCTGGCTAACTTCAATTTCCAAAAGCTACAGATCGAGTCGGATTTTTCGCTCATGTGATTCCCAGGCACAAATAGGCTCAGCTGCTACCTCGTTGTGCGTGGGGAACACAAAAAAAATTTCAACCAAAAAATGCATGATGTGAAGAGGCTACCTTTACATCACTGAATCTGACTCGATCTAGCTAACTTCAATTTCCAAATGCTACAGATCGAGTCGGATTTTTCGCTCATGTGATTCCCAGGCACAAATAGGCTCAGCTGCTACCTCGATGTGCCTGGGGAACACAAAAAAAATTTCAACCAAAAAATGCATGATGTGAAGAGGCTACCTTTACATCACTGAATCTGACTCGATCTAGCTAACTTCAATTTCCAAATGCTACAGATCGAGTCGGATTTTTCGCTCATGTGATTCCCAGGCACAAATAGGCTCAGCTGCTACCTCGATGTGCCTGGGGAACACAAAAAAAATTTCAACCAAAAAATGCATGATGTGAAGAGGCTACCTTTACATCACTGAATCTGACTCGATCTAGCTAACTTCAATTTCCAAATGCTACAGATCGAGTCGGATTTTTCGCTCATGTGATTCCCAGGCACAAATAGGCTCAGCTGCTACCTCGTTGTGCGTGGGGAACACAAAAAAAATTTCAACCAAAAAATGCATGATGTGAAGAGGCTACCTTTACATCACTGAATCTGACTCGATCTAGCTAACTTCAATTTCCAAATGCTACAGATCGAGTCGGATTTTTCTCTCATGTGATTCCCAGGCACAAATAGGCTCAGCTGCTACCTCGTTGTGCGTGGGGAACACAAAAAAAATTTCAACCAAAAATGCATGATGTGAAGAGGCTACCTTTACATCACTGAATCTGACTCGATCTAGCTAACTTCAATTTCCAAATGCTACAGATCGAGTCGGATTTTTCGCTCATGTGATTCACAGGCACAAATAGGCTCAGCTGCTGCCTCGTTGTGCCTGGGGAACACAAAAAAAATTTCAACCAAAAAATGCATGATGTGAAGAGGCTACCTTTACATCACTGAATCTGGCTCAATCTGGGTAGCTTCAATTTCCAAATGCTACAGATCGAGTCGGATTTTTTGCATCTGTGATTCCCAGGCACAAGCTGGCTCAGCTGCTGCCTCTCTGTGCCTGGGGAACACAAAAAAATTTTCAACCAAAAAATGCATGATGTGAAGAGGCTACCTTTACATCACTGAATCTGGCTCGATCTGGGTAGCTTCAACTTCCAAATGCTACAGATCGAGTCGGATTTTTCGCTCATGTGATTCCCAGGCACAAATAGGCTCAGCTACTACCTCGATGTGCCTGGGGAACACAAAAAAAATTTCAACCAAAAAATGCATGATGTGAAGAGGCTACCTTTACATCACTGAATCTGGCTCGATCTGGGTAGCTTCAACTTCCAAATGCTACAGATCGAGTCGGATTTTTCGCTCATGTGATTTCCAGGCACAAATAGGCTCAGCTGCTACCTCGATGTGCCTGGGGAACACAAAAAAAATTTCAACCAAAAAAGCATGATGTGAAGAGGCTACCTTTACATCACTGAATCTGACTCGATCTAGCTAACTTCAATTTCCAAATGCTACAGATCGAGTCGGATTATTCGCTCATGTGATTCCCAGGCACAAATAGGCTCAGCTACTACCTCGATGTGCCTGGGGAACACAAAAAAAATTTCAGGAAAAAAATGCATGATGTGAAGAGGCTACCTTTACATCACTGAATCTGGCTCGATCTGGGTAGCTTCAATTTCCAAATGCTACAGATCGAGTCGTATTTTTTGTTCATGTGATTCCCAGGCACAAATAGGCTCAGCTGCTGCCTCGATGTGCCTGGGGAACACAAAAAAAATTTCAACCAAAAAATGCATGATGTGAAGAGGCTACCTTTACATCACTGAATCTGACTCGATCTAGCTAACTTCAATTTCCAAATGCTACAGATCGAGTCGGATTATTCGCTCATGTGATTCCCAGGCACAAATAGGCTCAGCTACTACCTCGATGTGCCTGGGGAACACAAAAAAAATTTCAGGAAAAAAATGCATGATGTGAAGAGGCTACCTTTACATCACTGAATCTGGCTCGATCTGGGTAGCTTCAATTTCCAAATGCTACAGATCGAGTCGGATTATTCGCTCATGTGATTCCCAGGCACAAATAGGCTCAGCTACTACCTCGATGTGCCTGGGGAACACAAAAAAAATTTCAGGAAAAAAATGCATGATGTGAAGAGGCTACCTTTACATCACTGAATCTGGCTCGATCTGGGTAGCTTCAATTTCCAAATGCTACAGATCGAGTCGTATTTTTTGTTCATGTGATTCCCAGGCACAAATAGGCTCAGCTGCTGCCTCGATGTGCCTGGGGAACACAAAAAAAATTTCAACCAAAAAATGCATGATGTGAAGAGGCTACCTTTACATCACTGAATCTGACTCGATCTAGCTAACTTCAATTTCCAAATGCTACAGATCGAGTCGTATTTTTTGTTCATGTGATTCCCAGGCACAAATAGGCTCAGCTGCTGCCTCGATGTGCCTGGGGAACACAAAAAAAATTTCAACCAAAAAATGCATGATGTGAAGAGGCTACCTTTACATCACTGAATCTGACTCGATCTAGCTAACTTCAATTTCCAAATGCTACAGATCGAGTCGGATTATTCGCTCATGTGATTCCCAGGCACAAATAGGCTCAGCTACTACCTCGATGTGCCTGGGGAACACAAAAAAAATTTCAGGAAAAAAATGCATGATGTGAAGAGGCTACCTTTACATCACTGAATCTGGCTCGATCTGGGTAGCTTCAATTTCCAAATGCTACAGATCGAATCGGATTTTTTGCTTCTGTGATTCCCAGGCACAAACAGGCTCAAATACTGCCTCGTTGTGCCTGGGGAACACAAAAAAAAATTGAACCAGAAAACGCATGATGTGAAGAGGCTACCTTTACATCACTGAATCTGACCCGATCGGGGTAGCTTCAATTTCCAAATGCGACAGAACGAGTCGGATTTTTTGATTCTGTGATTCCCAGGCACAAACAGGCTCAGCTGCTGCCTCGCTGTGCCTGGGGGAACACAAAAAAATTTTCAACCAAAAAATGCATCATGAAATGGGTCACGCATACGCCACAGAATTAGGCTCGATCTGGCTAGCTTCAATTTCCAAATGCGACAGATCGAGTCGGATTTTTTGCTTCTGTGATTCCCAGGCACAAACAGGCTCAGCTGCTGCCTCGCTGTGCCTGGGGAACACAAAAAAAATTTTAACCAAAAAATGCATGATGTGAAGAGGCTACCTTTACATCACTGAATCTGACTCGATCTAGGTAGCTTCAATTTCCAAATGCTGCAGATCGAATCGGATTTTTTGCTTCTGTGATTCCCAGGCACAAACAGGCTCAGCTGCTACCTCGTTGTGCGTGGGGAACACAAAAAAAATTTCAACCAAAAAATGCAGGATAAAAAGGTTAAGCATACGCCACCGCATTAGTCTGCCTGGCTAGTGCCAGGATTGTACCTCTCACAGCTTATAATTACGCACTTATAGATGTTAAAGTGTAGAGAATGTAGGTAAGACCTTTATGATTTGTAATGTGGTGCTGAAAAGCTATGTTTGTGTGTAGATACTCACATCTGAAAATCCATCCCAGTTTAAGTCACGACTTCACGACTCTAGTTCCATACGACAGCACGGGTCTCCAATCTGTGGCGACAGCCTCCCTCTAACCACGTTTTGCTTCAATTTCTTCTCAACGTCTTCTTCGTGTCGTTGGCACATCAGTTGATTAATTCAATTCACTAATTCAAACAAGTTAGTGAATACGAGGACAAACTCTTCTGAGCACTCAATTCAAACTCAATACTCCACTCGGTGACAAAAATGGAAAATGCCATTCATACTGAACGTGACTGAGCATTGAATGCTGCCACTGACAAACTACACTTCACTACACAAGGACTAAAGTAGGACGAGTTAGACAGAGCAAAAGAGACACCGACAACCAGAGTGAAAGGGGTGCACAAGGAGCAAGACCAAATTTACAAGTCCCTAAGTCGTTGTTATTCCTATCCGCACACAACAGTTTTTGAAGTGGAGTTTGGGTTCGGAGTTATTATCGGGAGCCTTTTGCACGCAAACGGGTGAATGTTTTGTGTGTGCTCACAAAAGGATATGAGTTTTTGGGGAAATTCCTCTCTGATAGCGCGGGCAACCCATCACAGAGGAAGGATGGGATCATATACACCGTTGGAAACTTGTGTGTGTGTGTCTGGTATAATCTTGTTTTTATGTGTACGGTTATGATTTTGTTGTACGACTATGGATCTATAAATGCGGACACACATTGGGTGGAGTCCTTATGGCCCAATAAAATGATAATACCACAAGTTATTTCTTAGGCTACATTTCGCATGCAAAAGGACACAGGGCGGGGGATGGCGAAAGGCGAAAGGCGGATATTGGATTGCTTTTTTATTTGAAATTTTTTCTTTTTCTTTTCACCCTCTCTCTCGCTGTTGTTTTGTTGTCAGTTTCCCCTTTTCAAGGATTTGATGGCGTCGACATAATTCTTTGCATGCGAGTAGTAGAAAATATTCATCTTTTCAAAGCGAAAGAGTGCTTTCCTTCCTGTCAGTTGGCGGAACAATTTCACTTTCACTTTCAGTCCGTCATGGGATGGATATCAGTTTTCAAATTCTCCGAATTATCCATGCAAAATAATTTTGTAAATTAAGTCCCACTTTGCGAGGAAATTAAATTTCAAGTTTCCCGTAATTTGACCTTTTCTCTTTATAAAAATAGATCGCTCTCTCGTAGTTCAAAGGCAATTACGTTTTTTTCCTTTGCTGGGAATTAGATCCTAGATATGTTTAGGAATTGGCTTTCACCCAAGGACACGGCAAACAACAAACACCAACACACAGTTCCTTTATTTCCTTCGTCAAATAGTCTCGTTTATTGAATTTTTCACTCTTCTTCCTTATGTCCTTAAAATTTCATTTACAAATATCAAACTTAATTTGGATATACAATAAATTTAATATACTTTTGCTTAGGTAACCAAAATGCTATAATAATCTCTTAGAATCTACACATCTTTAGTTAATTTACAATCTAATCATATCATAAGTGTTTATGGTAATATTTACACTATTACTGGTAAATAAAGTAGTACTTCTTATTTTTTTTGTTAAAAGTGAACAAAATAAATGCACTGATTCAGTTTACAGACAGTGGATGTCGCTATAACTACCACTTTCCCTTCGTTTGATTGTGTTCATTGTAAAGGGTGGGCCATCTAGTGGTTTCTTTTCGAATCATAGGTCATTTTGACACTGACAGCTGTTTTCCGTTCAAAATTTTGACAGAAAGTCAGCATCATACCTCCGCGCAACGAAATGAGTCGCATTACGCTTGGAAAACGTTGAGAAATATTGAAAATCTATCTCCAAAGTGAGTGCTGTGTAGCCCAAACAAAAAGAAGTTTGGGCCGAAATAAGGCCTGCTGTACGCAAGTTTGGGCAAAAAGTTCGTGAGACTGGTATGCTACTCATGGTAGCCATCGTCGTAGCGGAGAGTGTGAGACTCAATTTACGACTCAACATTTCACGCGCTAGCCTGGGAAGAGTTCTGCACAAAGATCTCGGATTATTCGCTTACAAGGTCCTAATTGAGCCTTAGAGCAGCTTGAGTTGGACAACGATTTTGGGCAAAAAATCATCTTTTCCGACGAGGAGCATTTTCATCTCGGCGGCTACGTTAACAAACAAAATTGACGCAACTGGGGCTTGGAAAACCCGCATGTTATTGACGAGAAGCCGATGTATCCACAGAGAGTGACAATTTGGTGCCTATTGTCGAGTGGTGGCATCATTGGATCATTTTTCTTCGGTCAACGGTGGGCGTTACAGAGCCATGTTAACCGACTTTTTTTTTACTGAAATTGAAGACATGAATTTGGACGACCTCTGGTTCATGCACGATGGCGCACCATGCCACACAGCTTACATATGTCACACTCAATCTTTTGCACACCAAATTCCTACATCGTGTTATCAGCCGTCTTTGCGATGTCATTTGGCCGCCTTGGAGCTGCGATTTGACAGCTTTGGACTTTATTTTGTGGGGAACCGTGAAAGACCGATGTTGTGCCAGCAATCCGGAAACGATTGAAGTACTTAAGGCCAATATCATCCAAGCAATCCGTGCGCTATAGCCCGAAACCATCAACAAGGTCTTGGAAAATTGACAGAATTGAGTGACAGAATGCACTACAAGTGTTCCACAATCAATGGCAATGTTTGTTCTTACTAATAAGTGGATATTACTTGGAATGTATTTTTAAAAAGAAACTTGTATTTGGCCGACCCTGTATTGTGACTTTTCTGCTGTCAGAAATCATTTCCTCGATCCCTTCCGTGTCGGTATAAGCGACTTCCACTGTACTTATGTTTGGGAGAAATCAAAAGAGTCCTGTGTAGTGTTCTCTAACAGCTATTTCGATATACATTGGATGAATAGTAAAATGAAAGCTTCCTCGTAATATATTTATCAATTTCACTAAGTGCATTAATTTTTGTTTTTTTCTTTTTGTTTGACACAACAAAGTTTTAATGTTTTATATGACGTTTTAGTGTTTTTACAGCTGTTTGCAAATTTAGTTTTTATTTTCTATCAGTTGTCTCTTAAACTATATTGACATACGTTGTTGGAAAGGAAACTTAATCCATAAACTTAGCACTTAGATACAGTTCTTGATTTATATATAATATTTTTTTTTTATGATTTTATTTGTCAATACTGGTTTGTTCAAAAAAGATACAAGTTACACAGAAATAGATGAGGTTATCCTCTGCCTTCGTAGTCTTAAGGTAGGTATACAATCAGAGGCAGACTTGATGAATTTACTCGTAAAAGTGTGTCAACTGAGACTCTGATTTTTAGTTTTTGAAAAGAATATATTTAATAGCAAAAAAAAAAGACAAAATCTGGTTTAAAATATTAGAAAACTGTGCTAAGTATCCTAGTTTACGTGTTGCTCCACTTAGATAAAAGAGAAGTGGTTCGTTGCATAAATTAGTGCAACAATGTTTCGATATTAGAATGTTAGGACCTGATGTCCATACAATTTAAATTCGATAGACTCTAACAGCTGAACTCAGACACCTCGACTACGCCGACGATGTATGTCCACTGTCTCACAGGATAATGGACCTTCACCAAATGACAGCAAATGTGGAGAGGGAATCAGACGTCGTTGACCAACCTAGGACCGAACTTATGAACTCATATACATATGCTTAGCTGGACAAACGGTTAAGGGAGTAGAGAGTTTCCAATACCTTGGAAGTATTGTCTCAACAGAAGGCGAAACTGAACCTGAATAAGCAAAGCAAAATCTGCGTTTGGGATGTAGTAATGCGATTAGCTTAACCACCAAGCTACGACTGTTACGTTCCAACGTGGAATTCGTACTGCTACATGGATGTGACCCCTGGAGGGTGACCACCACTATCACGAGGGAGCTACGAACATTCGTCAATATGTGCCTACGATATATCTTTAGGATTTTCTGGCCAAACCGTATCTCTAACGAAATAACTTTATCCGAGAACAGGCCATGAACCTAAAGGCAGAACTATACGACGACAAAAGTGGCATTTGATTGGACATACTCCTCGAATGGGTGACAGGTCCATAGCTACCCACGCGATCCAATGGAACTCGCTTACTCAGGAGAGCAGTACGTGGCGCAGAGCAGTTGAGAAGGAAGCACGGCAACTAAGAAAGAGTTGGGTAGAGCTGCATTGTAGAAGCCCTAGGACCCACAAGGGGATACAGGACATATATAAGTAAAAAAGTAGTGCAACTCAAAGAAGACAATTTTTTCAAAATAATCTTACAGTCAAGCCCTTCGTTAAGAACGCATGAGTCTAAAACTATTCTGTGGCTGAGGTACTCAAAAATTAGAACAAACTTCACAAAAGTACAAACATAAACCACAATGGACCACTACGTGTGGAAACCCGATAATACCCTCACTATTTTAAAAGACTATAACTAGCAACTCCATGTAAATGGCAGAAGAATCACACCTCATCGTAGCGTTTTCAGATCTCTTATGAGACTCTCATTGCTACTACTTACTAATTTACCTAGCAGCTGACATTGTAGTAACTAGTACTCTCAAGACAGAGAGCAATACCTGCTTTCAAAGCAGCGTTAAAGAATCGGAAGTGCTTGATGCCAACAAAGCCTGGATCTAATTCCAATCAAAAACCACCAGATTTGCGTTTACAATTTCTAGCAGAGGGGACGAGTCCTGATTAACAAAAAACTGCCTTTAATACTTACGTTAGCCCTTACTTTGGAGTTCGCAACTTCTGCAGGGGTTTCCACAGAACAGTGACCAGGCAGGAGTTTTTGAGAAGATACTTCCAATAGAGATAACTGTCAAACTAGCTGTCATACTAATGAAGTGTGTTTGACTTTTTTTTTTCAGCATACTTTGGCAACAAGACTAACACAAGAAAAACGTCTACAAATTGTGGAAATTTCTTTCCAAAATTCGTCAACTTTACGATGCGCATAATCGTCTATCTGGCAGCTAATATGCAATACTGTGGATCGATTCCTGACCACATTTACTTTTTGTGATGATATTCCTCTAAATCGAGCCCGTACCGTGCGTTCAGAGGAAGCTATCGTCACTGTAGACGTGTTTATGAGAGAGGACCCGAATCTATCGATCTGGCGCCGTTCTCAGCAACTCGGTCTCTGCCCGTCTACTACTTGGAAAATTTTGAGGAAAGATCTTGGCCTACATCCAGATAAGATCCAACTGGTGCAAGAATTAAAGCCAGCGAACCATCAACTGCGTCGTGTGTTCTGTGAACGGGCTTGAACCAGATTTTTATCGTCAAATCAAATCAAATCCTTTCTGGCTTTACGGGCTTGTGAACAAGCAGAATTGTCGTTTTTGGAGAGAGCACAATCTTCATGAGCCAACATCCCAAAACAATCACTGTTTTGTGTAGTTCAAACAAACCAACAAATGATTCGTGATTTTTGTCATTGGAAATCATTTGGAGGAGAAGTGGTTCCAACAAGAGGGCCCAGCATGCCATACAGCGCGTGCAACCATGACTTTGTTGAGCCAAACGCTTGGTGACCGAATAATCTCAAGAAATGGACCTGCGAATTGGATACCTCGTTCGGGTGATTTGACACCTTTGGACTACTTTTTGTGGGGCTACGTCAAAACACTGGTCTATGCTGATAAACCAGCAACGATTGTTCACTTAGAAGCCAAAATTCGAAGCTCTATTGACAATATAAGACCAGGTATGCTTGAAAAAGTGGTGCAAGGGAGGCCATATGCCAGAAATTATTTTTAAAAATGAAATGCCATGAGCTAATAAAGCCAAAATTTTGGCCATTTCATTGAGTTTTTTTGTCTATGTCTCTATAAAAAAAACACCCTGTATAAGCATCGGCTCCTAGCCAAGGTTTTAAGAAAATTTAGTCATAGTTTTTACTTAAAAAACAAGTGGCTATCGGCCTTAGTTGAATTAGAGTTTAGTGGAGGTCTTAGCCTGCTATCAGCCACTAAACTGTCATCCAAGTTTAGTTGATGTTTAAGCCTGCTACCTGCCACAAGTTTGATAAAAGTTTTAGCCTGCTATCTGGCACTAGAATCTCATCCAAGTTTGGTGGAAGTTTTAGCCTGCTATCTGCCACAAGTTTGATAAAAGTTTTAGCCTGCTATCTGGCACTAGAATCTCATCCAAGTTTGGTGGAAGTTTTAGCCTGCTATCTGCCACAAGTTTAATGGAAGTTTTAGACTGCTATCTGGCACTAGACTCTCATCCAGGTTTAGTGGAAGTTTTAGCCTGCTATCTGCCACAAGTTGAGTGGAATTTTTAGCCTACTATCTGCCACTAAGCTTTCACCCAAGCTTAGCTGAAATTTTAGCTTGAAATCTGGCACTAGACTATCATCCAGGTTTAGTGGAAGTTTTAGCCTGCTATTTGTCAGTAAACTCTGCCACAAGTTTAGTGGAAGTTTTAGCTTGATATCTGGCACTAGACTCTCATCCAAGTTTAGTGGAAGTTTTAGCCTGCTACCTGCCACAAGTTTAATGGAAGTTTTAGACTGCTATCTGGCACTAGACTCTCATCCAGGTTTAGTGGAAGTTTTAGCCTGCTATCTGCCACAAGTTGAGTGGAATTTTGAGCCTGCTATCTGCCACTAAACTTTCATCCAAGTTTAGCTGAAGTTTTAGCCTGCTACCTGCCAGTAAACTCTCATCTTATGCAGTCAGTATGCCACCCTAGATGGCCAATTTATTTTCTCCATCCAGTCATCCTTACTGAAGGAAAAATTTAACGGGCGAGCTTACAGATTGTATCATATTTGGGAGTTTCACTCATCCGGACTACACTGTGTGCCCTTCAGTATTGCGCAATACCCGATTGTATCGTTCAGTGCAATGCAAAGGGGTATTAGATGTTAATTTTGAAAAGAAATAATGGAAATCCTTTCAGGAGTTATGAACCGGGAATGATTGCCAATTCTGTTACGACATCAGAGAGGGTCACATTGTGTAACTAATTTACCTGCTTCCAACGTCCCTTATAGTCTAAATGGAGCAACTTTAGGTAAAAAAAAAAAGTCAAGTTTCCTGCTTACTGTGATTGCAACATAAAATAACATTTATTAGTCCTCCTTTTCATATATGTTTCTCTTTAGTACTTTAGTAGAAAATAAATAAAATTCTATAAATTGTCTCTTACCTACGAACATACTTACAACTACCAACTAGTCGTTCAAAAAATCACATTTTTTTTCATCAAATATTTACAACTTCCAGCACGGAACTGAAATTCCCGTCAAAATCAGTAATTCGCTTAAAATTTTAATCACCTAAAGGACCACACCGAGGATAACAAAAGCACCAGCGCCGATATCCAACTTAGCCAATTATCCACAATGAACAATTGTAGTATCGTTGAGGAGATCCTCTGATGTACAAATGAATTGCTGGAGGTGAAAGCTGCCGTCACTTTTCGCTTCCGATAACCACTATGCAAGGATGTTGCGAAACTGTTCGCATTCGTACTGTTACCATGCTGCATTGCGGCAGGATGTTCACCGTTTATGACATGCACCACAACGCTGGCGGAATCTGCAAGCAAACAGAGAAAAAAAAAAAAAGAAACACATTGCTCCTGTAGAAAGGACTCTTCGCAAAAATATTGTTTGGAAATTATTTTTACATGTGTAAAAGTGAACCACTTAATTTTTATTTTCAAATGGATATTTCATTCACTGCATCATATCCAAAGGACGCAGATACGAGTAGACATTGAAATAGGTTTCCATCATGTGTTCTGCATTTTTTATTCATCCATTCCCCCCAACAAGCAAAGTTACTTTGCCATTCCCGCAGAAAAAACAGAAAAAAAATGAGAAAAAGATTGAAAGGAAAGCTTCACATCAGGACGAACGTGATGTTCTGAACAAAAATACTTTATGAATAAGAATGTGTGTAGTGTATATGCTGCAGGATACAATATACATACTACATGCACATACGAGTTGGTGCTTTTTATTTGAATTCATTTCAATGTTGCAGTACCCTGGCGAAGGTGAGAGAAGAGGTAACATTCGAATGTCAGCACTGGCTTACATGTTAGTTAAATTCGAAAGGACTTGAAGGCTGCTTCGCCGACAAGGTCGGAAGTATTAATTGAATAGAAGCTTAAAAGGGAATACGAAATACGATGGATGTCAGGGTTTGTATTACATTTGAAATGCAGGAGGATGTACCTACATATACATGCCTGGATGTGCGTGAAAAGGGAATAGTTTTTGTGGATTGATTGGGAGTCGAGTAAGTTTGTCAAACGAATTTGGAAAGTTCTAAAATTTATGGTAAGGCAGGCCCAGAGACAAAGTTTGATTAAAACTGGAAAGAGAATTCAAACAGTAGTCACTGAATCCTGTACGGTTCCTGGAAGTTGTTTCTGCCTGTAGTGGGATAGGGTAGAGGTGGATTACATAAACATTGTGCTAGGCAGTGGCTTTTCCAATGAATGTTCTTAGTTTAAGTACTCTTGGCATTGGTTGCATTTGAATTGGCAACCAAAGGACACTCCAACACTTTAAAAGACTATTCATTGTAGAACGTAAGAACAGGTAAAAGAAACATTCCAAATGGGTTTCACTTATATGACTACGAAGTGATAGAATCCTTGAGTTATGTTACGGTAGAAAACGGTTAAAAATAAAAAACACAAAATTACATTTAAGAAACCAAGATGACTTTATTCTTCGTTGTCCAAAACTCGAGTGACTATCATTTCTTAAAACATAAACTAACAGCTAATACAAACATAAGCAATACCGACAAAGAGAGCCAAAAATTACGCTTTACAAAAGGGGAGCATGCAGAGAAGAGACACGTGGCAATAGTTCGTAAACAACATACATACATGTTTGTACATACTAGTTGCGGCGGCGTCTTTTTGTTTGTCAAGCCTACTTGGCAACAGGTTGTTTATGATTGAGTTTGGGCAGACTGTCCCCCAACTTTGTGGACTAGGAGACACATGTTTGTCTCCTCCATAATGCATCCACTTAGAGACCTATGTCTATGTATGCATGTTTATAAACATATTAGTTTATTAGAATGCTGCTGTTGATATGCTGCTACTGCAGAGCATGTCACTCTTGGTGTGCTTTACAAATATCGATGAGGAACTCCTTCAAGATTAAAGTTATTCACTAGGAAATATAAAACCCCGCTCATAGCTAGGTTAGTAACACGGAACTTAGTTTCACAAATAAAGCAAAATAATTAGGTCTAACCCTCGCTAGTAAACTCAGATGGAAACGGAATGTACACGATCGTACTAAGAAAGGAAAAAATCCCCATCTACACCTGCAAGAAGACTCTCAGTCCTTATAGGTTAGCTTCACTGCTTTACGGGGTTCTGGTCTCGTGGAGTGCACTTGAAACACAGCACAACAAAATCTCCATTGAATATGTACAACGACTAGCATGTGCGTGCATAATTGGGGCTTGTAGGTCCACTCGCTCTGACGCCCTAGACATCTTTGGAAAGCTAGTAGCCTCTAAAGCAGGTTTACGACTTAGAAAATTTTGACAGTGATCAGACACACAAATTGGTCACATGAAAGTCTTACAGAGCTCCACGCCAAGCGGAAGTGTTGGCTATTCGTGAAGCAGCACGCAGACTCCCCTTGTACCCGATAGATGGTAAGTCTACCATCGTGTATATAGCCACGTTCGCCAGGATTGCCACTTTACCTAACTTAACTTTGCCGAACTTCTTCAGGAATTGTGTTGAGTTGAGTTAAGTTAAGATTCTACGAGTTAGTTGATTCTATTTTTAGTACCAGGAAGTGATCCTGTGGATAGGTACCAACCACTTTGGGCCATATCTAGCTATATATCTACAAACTCATACTCTTACTTAGGATGGTCTGAGAACATTCGCGTTGCTCCACCAAGATCGGAAAGGACATCACCGAGACCTTTAATGTCAATACAGGTCACAGTCATGCAGCTTTCCACAACTTGGCATGGAACTTAGAACGTAATTTCCTCATGAACACATCAGGTGTGATATTCACGTCACCGGTAAGAGGAAGCCAATGCCAATTGCTTTTACGACTATCTTAGGAGACAACTATGTACTTAGCAAGACTCTATCGGAAAGAACCAAGGACATGCTACAAGAAATCCTCATCATCTCTGTCCTTCTGTATGGTGCTGGGCAAAAACTTTTGTCATCTGGGGCATCTGCTTTTGACTGAAAGCAGCTTGGACTCTTTAAAGAAGAGTTCTTCGTTCGATCTTAATGATGGGTTGTACAGAAAGCAAAGAACTATACGAGATCGACAAGGAGCTGGTCAAAATGATACGAGCATACGACTAAGAGATGGCTAGGTGATGTAAAATGAATGAAGACCCATGTTCCAGCCTTAAAAATCTTCCTTTCCACTTCTCAGGGACTACCCAGTAAAGGGATGACTTCATATGAACTCAATCGACTCTCCACATGGTGTCAGAGACTACTGGCTAAGGATAGAGTTGATTTCAGGCAACGATTGTTGGTGACCCATGCTGCCTAGGAACACAAAAAAAATTTTGGAAAAAAGTTACGTATACGCCACCGAAGTTGACTCGCTCTTGGTACAACAATAATGAGTGATGAATGGTTAATGGATTATGGGTTTGGGAAAGGATCCAGCTCAGCTACATCCAAATAAGCCTTATAGTGTCTTACTGGCTAATAATTCTCTGGCAGATGCATACATGAAAATCAGTTGGAGAGTATCTATCTGTAGAACTGAGGTCAGAGCCTGATTCGCTTGAACAATCTGAAAAGTTAAACAAGGTTCACTTCACAACAATGGGACTACTAGTTCAGTTGGAGCAAAAAGAAGGTCTGGAGAAGTACCTGGTCGTATAGATAGAAAGCTGTGTTGTGTGATTGGAGGAAGTAACATTGCAACATCTTTTGTGGCGGTTTGCGAACAACAAAGCCAGGAGAACTTCGACCCTAGAGCCGTTGAACCCATCTGTTTTGAGTAGGTTTTAGGTAGTTCAACGAATGCAGTAGGTCTCTTAACGAGATTGCACTCAGATGTGACGGACTCCAGCCCCCAGAAACGCTTTGAAGGAGTACAAACCAGAAGAGAGACTGCAGGATGTAACCGGTATACCTACTCGATTGTAGGTATGGTAACTCATATTTCTCCTCGTGAATTTAGCCAACCATAACGAAAGATGATTGTTCAAGGACTTCTGTTTGAAATCATGACATTTCTGCACGAGAGTCCTTGATTTCAAATTGTGTGGACGAAAAAAGGTTCCCTAACGTTTTGAGTTCTATTTCAAGTTCAAGTGTTGAAGTTTCGACAAAGAGAAAGGATGAATCCATCAGAGACTCCTCCTTTTTAAGTAAAGTCAACGATAGGACGTTGAAATCTTGTTCAGTATTTTAAACGCCCAGATTCCGTACACCCTTCAGGAGAGTTTACTATGGGTGCCTGCATCCTTTGCAAGAAAACTTGATCTCGAAAGGCTACACAACTTCCAGAATGCTCAAGAAGTCCTCCACCATGGAAGATATTGGCAATTTGTGCTGCCAACTGTATGGAGGAACTGGGACGAAATTACTAGTCAGCCAAAGATAAAGGTAGAACAGCTTCTACGAAACAAAGCAAAGAAGTTTTAGATGTGATAGACCAATTCGAGGTGGAGACTCCCTTGCAGAGCAGAACCGATATTCGAAGGACGATAAAGGGTACACGCCACGGCAGTGAAAAGCAAACAGTATCCAAGGACGCAAAGGAGAACATTGTAGCAGATATGCTGCTGAATCTGAATATATTGAAGATTAGAATGTAAAGCTACATGGACGACCCAAATTCTGAACGAATCAATTATCTCAGGTAAAGATGAGGTAAAGCAAACGTTCCAATGGATTATTCGCGACTTGTTCAACTCATCAAGACCACTGTATGTGGCAAGGAAGGGTACCAAGTCATTTGTCAACAATAGTCAGACCTGAAATGGGCTGTTTCCACGATCCAGAGCAAAAGAGTTCCTGTTAACTGCACCAACTACTAAGGAAAAGGTCTATACCCAAGAGTATGCCTGAGAGATAGTTACTGTCTGCAGTGTTTAAAGACAAAGCGTACAGATCATGGAAGCGGAATGAACATGGAATAGGACAAGGACACCATTAAGGTTTCGATGTCATGTGGTTTTTGCAATATCGTTCCTCTAAGGATTGTACGAAACTCCATCGTCTCTAAACTCGGTTGCTATTGACATGATGGAAGGAACACAACATGCTGACTGATAGTAGAAGTCTGTATGTGTGTGGCGGACAAGAAGCAACATTTGTTTGCTGAAAAGGTAGCTCAAAAGTAAGGTCTTGTAGCGCACAACTGAGACGCTTCTACAGAAGCCTCTATTCATTCTTCTAATCGAACCCTCTTCAATGCAAATCCTTCCTCCTCATCCACTATCCTATGATTCAGTGCTAGACTGTATGAGCAGTCTCCCGTTTTGGGTTTCCTTTCAGCGGATCTCATAAATTAAAGTCAGTTTTCAGATTAACGACTGCCTCTTGTAACTCCCGAAGATAAATTGAGCAAAACTAGTCGATATTTCTCGGCGATTTTAAATATGTCATCATTCCAGCGATGGTTTCGAGTGTCCTTGTCACTCAACAACCATGGATGATGCTTCAAATTTCACTTTAAACCATTAGAATCCTCTCCATCGATTTTACCCTACCTATGCAAACGTCTTCAGGACAAACAAACGAAAAAGAAAAAAGGAGTCAAGTTATTGAATTGCCGCTTCGTCTGGAATGCAGACGAATTGTTTGTTAAGAGTTCCTCTTGGGCGATTCAACAAAAATATAATAATTACTTTCGTCCCTACATCCATTCGGCGAATGTTTGAGTGTATGTCAAGGACATGTTTATCTCACGGGCGAGACGTTTAAACTTCTTTCACTGTCTAAGTGGTTTCAGTCAAAATCATTCTGTGGATGCTTGAATCCTTCATTGTATCTTATTACTTGTTTCTCTGTTAAGTGACTGTGGTTGGGAGTACAGTACAGTTTTAAGACAGATATGAGGCTTAGTATTCAATCATCGAGCGAACGACTTGTGAAGTAGAAGCAGGGACATTACATCCTTAAAGCATTTCGGTATCTGCTGACATCCTGAAGAATCCATGATGAGTACATGCCATCCAACTCACATCAAAACAACACTAATCCATCTGTTAAGACAGATAGATACCAAGAGAAGTAAAAATCGTAAACAACTGCGTCTGAGGATAAGTCAGCTAATAACGATACGACTTCCAAGAACTGCTAAAGCGAATAAGTACCCTGAAGGTCTTCGGCGAATCACCCAGTTCCACTAATCCACTATGCTTCGCTCTTGACAAAATAGCAACTCATTGCAAGGAACGAAGCCCCTCCTCGTATTCACACGTCTTTCGAACTCCGCAAACTATGGCCCCTTTCCACACACGAAAGTGGGTAAAGTACCAACTGCAACAAGGCGCACACACGAATTTAAAATCCTTACAGCAGTCAACAATGGCAACCTTATTGTGGGTCAGCATACACACCTATTTAAAAAAAAAAAAAAAAAACGAGGCAAACAAGGACCAAATGGATTCCCATGCATACATTTGAATGTTAGGGGATTATTCGTTCGTGATGTCGTTTTGTTACACACAACGCTGTGCGGTCTACATTTGGCTTTACGTTACTGACCCAGTTATGCTGGGTGATTTATTGTTTCACACAATGAGGGAGCCCCACCACCACCAGCCACTAGGACCGGGCAAAAAGTTTAAATATCTCACGAGGTGGCAGCAGGGTGTTACATGTACATACAGCAAGCACATCCCGCGTTCATATTGTGACTGCGAGACTGCGGATAGCGCATTGTATCCACGACTCCTGGATATGGGGTTGCGTTCCTAACTAATGTCATTCTTAACAAAAATTCTTTTGTGCAATTTAGATAAAAGAAAACCCGATCCCCGGCAAGGATACCCGATTTCAATAGCCAATGTATCAATGTCTAACAAAAAAATCAAGGACACGCGGTAAATACTTGACTCCTGTCATACTCCTTCAGCGTCTATTTAAGTGTGTGTGTATGTGTGTGTGTATATTAAATAAATATTTATTTTGACACTTACCTGAACTACTCGGTGAGCAGGTATAGTTGCCAGAGTCAGCCGGCGTCGCTTTCGCTATCAATAATTTACTCGTCCGTGTCTGTCGTTCTGTTATAACGTTGATGCCACCACGTTGCGAATAATTCATGACACGTTTTCCTTTGTACCAATAAATAAACGACGGCGGTATTGGTGATTGCATCGCCAGGCATGTCAGATTTATATCGCTGCCACTTTTTATGAAAAGCTCCGAGTTGCCAAGGATTTTCGCACGTGATACTATCGAGTTGAAAAGAGACAGAGAAAGGGAATATAAAATTGTATACTTTTATTAAATAATGATGGGAGTGCATGCATATTTATGGCCTTCCATGGCGCAGACAAAACTGCACACCAATGCAAACGGAAACGTCTGAAAGCGGAGGATTTTTGGAATATCCTTCGTAAGGGTATTTACTAGAGCTGATGGGTACGTTTGCGAATTCCAATGGATGTGATAGACAGGTTGTAGGAGTGGTTTTTTTTTGAATTGAACTGACCTCCTTGAGTGGCTTTACATGAACAAACATCTGTGGTCATTCTTGACCTGAATTTACATGTCGATTGTGCCAAGAGGATCAGGAGTGGATTCTAGAATTTTTGATGTGTAAAGCTGGTTTGGATTATTTGCTATTCTTTGAGTCTAAGGGAGGATTGTAAATACTCTAGCTACGGGATTGAGTAAGGACATAAGATATACGCAAAAGGGACCACTCAGTTTGTGAAGGAGACCTATATTCAAAAACAGAAAATTCGTACTTAGAAACAAAGATATGAAGGACCTGTATCCCTCAGTTTATTTGAAATAAGTGGAGCACTTCAGCTCCAAAACTAGTCAGGAGTGAAAAGATAGGTATAGTGCACTCGTCAACAGCTTAGCCCACATTTTTCGAAAACATGAGTTTCTTAATACTTTTTTTGGATAATTTTAACTGCCATCAAGTAGACTGAGAAACGGGAGGCAGTACTTGGTTGTTGGCTCAAACAAAACTACTTACAATACTAAAGAACGTCATTGGGTATCAATCTAGGACTCACTGAAGGATACTGGATTAGAAAGCAAGTAATAGTAATAGAAAGAAACTCGGTACGAAAGCAGAACCCTGAGGTATACCAGCATAAGTAGAGAACGTGGTTGAAACATCCATTCAATGTGATTCGAAATGATTGATTATTTGATCAATTGTGAGAAGGTATTGGTTGGTTGGTTAAAACCATTGGTCCATTGTGCTGTCGTTGTGTAAGGTGAATGGGTAACTATTTTACACTGGGAATCATTCGCACTTTTGTATGAAAGCCGTGCAGACGGTGGTGAGACATTCACCTACTGTACCCTATTGGTCTTCCCTTCCTCTTCGTCCCTACAGCTTCTGCAGAACCCGTTGTCATAATACCTAATCTGTGAGCATACCTTCCTATAGAACAGTATCTGATAAGAGTATTGACTATCTTGGAGAGGGTTCTTCTCTTGTGTCTTAGGAGTTCGATGGACCTGGTTTCATTAAGGGTAGGCCAGAGCATGATGCCATCGATTACTGGCCTCACTCACGTCGTCGGTATTAAGCATAAGACATTGGCGTCACAATTTCCTGCAATGTGACACACGTTGTACTCTCCAACTATCTCGTTGAGAGATACGTGCCAGTCTTTAACTGCCTTAGACTTCCTAGTGGTGGATGCAAGAGATTTGATGGTACCCGGACTGTCGAAGTCTATATGACAATATCGTCAGCCAACTAGCTGCTTGACGAATGGCATTAACTTCAGCTTGAAAAATGCTGCAATAGTGAGGGGCGTTTAGGGAGAGAAGATTCTGAAAGATTCTGACACCGACTCCTACTTAAGTCTTGCGCCCACTCCTAAAAATTGACAGTGGTTTGTGGTGCAGGACGACACGTTGTGTCCATTCAGTTCTATTTGGTGTCGAGAATTTGTAGCCCAGATTGAAGTTGTGTTCGGTGGACAGGTGGGCAGGTGGTCAGTGACCTGTGGCAGACGACGATTCATCAATAGGTATTGGCGTGTTCAGTGAATCGCTCCCTCCAATAATTGGAGCTTCTCAGTTTGATTGCCTAGCGCAGCCAGCTTTTTACCAACGGTGTCAGTAAGTGGAGCATGGTTTGAGAAGAATATTGAATACAACAAATCCAATATTGGACCTTCGACTTTATCAGATTTTGTAGGATCTAGGCGATGGTAATAGTCGAAATTTGAGTACAAGAGCATCTCTAAACTGAAATACTTACTAGCAGTTTATGACATACTCTGTCTATAGCTAGTATTTCCAAGCAATCTGTGTACGGTTTACGAGTAATCGTTTCTAATCGAAGTATCACATGCCCCACATCTTGTTCGTATGTCAGAAAACAGGGACTGAATACCATTGCAAGGCACTATGTTCCTCCATGAAAGGGTGACCAGGCAATGACGAGACCTTGTGAAAGAAAAGCTAAGAAGATGCTATACTGCTCAGACAAAAAAGGAAAAAGAAAACGTTTATTCGGCGCGACAGGTACGTATGGTACCCAGGACCTAGACTCACAGCTATTCGAATTATGTAACTTCCCTAATATTCGTTTCCTTATGTTCCTGCAAACGCATTTGTCTTACAAAAGGATATAAAGGGCCCGCCTCCGTCTGTCGGTATCTTTTTGAATCATAGCAACATATTTTTCGGTGGCGTATACGTAATTTTTTTTTTAAATTTTTTTCTCATACAAATGTTGGTTTCTAAATTTCTATTTTTCGTATACACATACCAAACAAGGCATCTTCAAAGCAATTTTGTGCATTAGATGCAAGGAGAGTAGATGACTGAATTGAATTGTTCAAGCAGAAGGTAGAGCTGGGGACCTTGTTTAGTCGCAAGGCTCCCAAGTTAGTGGTTTGAATCAAGTACTATTCTAAAAGGATTAATCTTTCCTATAAAAAAACAATCCTTGCAACATATTGAGCAGTGTTTTTGTATAGCATTCGTACAAAACAAAAACCAACGGACTCTCCACTCTATATTAGCAGCTTTTGTGCCATAGTTTGTCGAAATCCTGAACAACATCGAGAAAACTTATTCCCTTTAAAGATTCCATGTTCTGTGTTAGTACTTAGTCCTAGTATTTTCGAAACACTACTGATGTATGTTCCAGCCGATACTAAAAGAAATACTTTGATGGACTGCCCTTGTCATGCCGTGTTTCTAGGTTACTTTGGGCCTAATATAACGAAAAAGGACCAGAGATCTCCTGTCACTCAATAGACCACAGCTGACCCTCATGAGCGGTGTCCTCACAGGCTACAGGCCCCCTAAAACCACCTTAAAATTCATAACGAAAACAGCTATTTCAGGAGGCCCGTTCCTGCCATGGACTAACGAGTTGTGACAATTTCAGGTTAATAGATATTTTTCTAGGTATCGCACACCGGGGAATACATTACATCTGTTAAGATCGGATCATGGTTCCAGTCACCCCTTTGACCTACCTATCTAAGCCCCTATCATCTAAAGAGAACGCGTTCTTGATTATAGTCACGCAAACAGGAAGCCTAAAGCCTAAAACTTTAAGATCAAGTTTCAAAATAGCAAATCCAAATGATTGAGGTGAACAGGCGTACAAACGTCTGCTAAAACTTTCATTATCCAAGCCTTGTCCGGTTGCATTGTGGTCACATCTGCAGTTTTGAATCAAGGCCCATGTAAATCTTTTAAAATGTCAGGACTTTTCCAAACAGTAACCTCCATCAGAAGTAATAAAATCAGAGATCATCAAACTGTGACTAAATGTAACAAAAATTCTTAAACAATCAAAGCCATGTCCTTCAGTCCATAACTTACCAACAACATTCAAGCGAAACCCTTGGCTTATTTTTGGCTCTGTTGAAACTTGGCACTCATACGTCCCCGAATCCCTTGGCTGTGGCGATGATATCCTCAATGTCCATTCATCTGAGCCCTCTGTGTGTAAAGATTGAAATCTCTGGTCATTAGTGTAAGTAAGTATGCCAACTGTCAGAATATGAAGGTCCCTCTTTCGTATCCATGAAACCTGTCAAAAGCAATAAGTAAAATTGTCTGTAATTAAACGTGCTGTGTGTGTGTGTGTGCATGCATAGTAAAGTTTGGGAAAATTTTCTACGAATCCTGTGCATGGCCACAGACTTTTCAGTAATGGATAAGGATCTCTGATATAAATGTAATTCCTACTTAAAAATTAATCCTTGGAGATTTCCGTTGAATGTAGTTTGAATCCCTCAGAAATCTCCGTATGCATCCAATCCAATGCATCTTTCACTATGGAATTATTTCAATTTCATGCAGCAGAACAAAGCCATTCGGGCATGAAATAGTGTAGAAACAGCTGTGAGTAATGACGACAGTCATTACAGTTTGCCCGGCAAAAGATGCATTCAATGGGAATTATGTTTTGCGTTATATTCTCCGACTGGAGGTGGAGTGTCCTTTTTAATTGGTTTAAGTATCTGCAAGTGTTCATGTAATAGGGACTTTAATGTTTATAGCGAATTAGTGTGGTACGTGTGCCGTAGCTCAGTTTCAGTATAGCAATCCCACCAATCGTCACAGTGAGGCTTTTGGAAACCTTCTTTCAATAAAAGTATCGAATTCGTCTGGAGGATGATGTACGTCATTAGAGACTCGACCACAGGAAACCTTTAGTTGTTAAAGCTTGTAATACTAGGAGTATTCCTCAGTAGAGGGCAGATAGATGCAGGATGACTGTGCACGTTTATATAATGCAGAAGCAGTGCCCAGAGATATATGCTGATTCTTATCTTGAATAGCTAAAGGAGTAAACTAGGAAGAAAGCCATGGTTAAACAAGAGTCACTAGGCAGAAGGACGTCCAAGTCCCAGGGAATATTCCTTGAAGGTCTACAAAATAGATTGCATAATAGAATTTGTAAGTATCTGTCCCCTCCATGCTCTCAACAAGAGACCTGAACGAGGCTCTATATGGGCAGACAGTCAGAGTCAGCGAAGTTTTTCTAAATAAATTCAATAATAGGATCTGTAAGTATCTGTCTCCTATAGTTTTGCAACAAGTAGACATAACTTCTTCTGTTGCTGAGTAGTCACAACCGGAAATACACTTTAAACATGGGTTACATGGGTCCATCAGAGAGCTAACCTAGGCTCTACATGGGCACCTTTCCAGTATCTATTCCCATACTTCGGGAAGTTCATTTGGTTTGCCTTTTGCTGGGTATCCACAAACGGATGTACACTTAACACCATCGAAAGCCTTAACTGGCCTTTACATGGGCACGTTTGCAGATATTTCAAAGCAAAAACACCCATGCAGTACGGATACCTTCATTCTAAGGTCACTTCATCGGTCATTTTTCAAGCTGACGTGACTGATACCACCTACCTGCTGCACACACTGTATCTACGTCCTGAAAAATGTATATATTCCGTCCAAAGAATGTTTGCCCTAGAAAAGGATCAAATAAGCCAAAGTTTCACTACCCCCGGAAGCAAAGAGCAAGCAACTGGGTGGCAGAGAACGACATTATATGTGCTACTTGTCTGTGCGCCGAGTGACATGTTCCAGTTAAGGTAAATAGAGAATTCCACCCCACCCCACCGCACCGAATCCAATAGATATCACACATCTGCTGCTGCCGATGTGTACTCGTATGTACATACATTTAGCCAAAATGTCTTCCTTGTGTTGCAGGACTACAAAGGAGAGATGCTATCGTTTATGGTACGGAGCCATGCAATTTTGTCAATTTGTCAATTTTTCGGGCGGGAGCAAGGCCTTGTGATGTGTGTCTACTCGTACTGCTCGCCACTCTAATATAAAGTTTCTCCGTTTATTAAAGAAGTATTTTCGAAAATGCCAAGCATGGCAAACTGAAAGGATTTTTAAAGCGAAATCCTTTAACGTCAACCCGTATAAATTGAAAATGCTTAGACACAAGCGTTTCCGTTTCGCTTGACATCATTTATTCGAAGGTGATGGTGGTCGTGGTCAAGGAAGCCCTGTTTTATAAATTGAGTGGCTTCGTGTCGAATAGCGAAGCAAACAAGCCCGCCTGCACATGGTTGTGCAATCAATTGTGCAATAGTCGGACACCAACAATATGCGATTTAGTGAAGTAATCCGAGAGTGTCCAGCAGCTGGTGTACCTATATGTGAGCAGCAGCAGCAGCACCAGCTCATACAGAGAACTGGCTGCGGTGGTTAATGGAGACTGTTGGCAGTTTCATTGTGCAAGGAATTATCAATAGGAATTTATTGGATGCGATTTGCCAGTGTCGAAGTTTTCCGTTCGTATGAGCGCGGAAGGGGATCCTTTTTTTTTGTAGCCTCTCCCCCCTTGTCCTGACCAATTTCATTTATGGTGCAATCGTTACACTCAACGTCGATATATTTTACGACAAACAATTAGAGCCGTAATATGCCACACAAGGGCAAGTTTTCCTAGACGCTTTTGGTTATTGCTTCCCGTAGCATCTGGTTGGGTTTTGTGGGTAGTTTCGGGGAATTTAAGTCGCCGAATAGGGTAATATTCGGGCTTAAGATGTAATAAGGGAAAAATCAGTTGGTAGTTAGTGGGACTTACCGCTCTGTCACCCAAGTTTCTCACTCGACAGTGGAGGAGGGCCGCTTGTCCCACTGTTGCTGTTACTTCTCGTCTGGTTGAGTTGTCGAAATATGGCTGGGAATAGGGCGTTTCCCAGTAGTGAGGAGGGACATCGCCATATATTGTTTTGGTTTCTGAAAGGAAGAGAAGGAAATTAGTTGTTATACGTTTATAGATGGTTGGACTATTAAGGCATTTAAAGTGCTGAGTATGTCAACTCGTCAACCATGTTAAGAAGTATCATATAAACTTGTTTATTCGTAAACACTACATCAGTCAGGAGTTTCAGAAAATGTATCTAACTACGCCGAATCTTTCTCACGATGACCGAAGGTGCGGATGAGTCAAACAAACTCACTCTTCAGTCAACACTCAGGATACAATAAAGAACACTAAACCAGGAAGATCGTTGGCCTATGCGTAACCTAATTTTTCGTCCAGTTTTAGGTTGAAAAATATTCTGTGTCCTAAAGCCACACCGAGGCAGCGGCTGAGCTAGGTTGTGGCTGGAGTCCACAGAAACAGGAAATCTGCATCGAATCGCATCATTCAGAAGGTGAGACTACCAAGATCAACTCTAGTTCGATGGCGTATGCGTAACCTATTTCTTCATACAATTTTTGGTTGAAAAATATTCTGTTTTCCCCAGCCACACCGAGGCAGCGGCTGAGCTATCTGCATTCAGAAGGTGAAAGTACCAAGACCGTGTCTAGTTCGGTGGCGTATGCGTAACCTATTTCTTCGTTCAATTTTTGGTTGAAAAATAGTCTGTGTTCTCCAGCCACACCGAGGCAGCGGCTGAGCTAGGTTGTGGCTGGAGTCCACAGAAACAGGAAATCTGCATCGAATCGCATCATTCAGAAGGTGAGACTACCAAGATCAACTCTAGTTCGATGGCGTATGCGTAACCTATTTCTTCATACAATTTTTGGTTGAAAAATATTCTGTTTTCCCCAGCCACACCGAGGCAGCGGCTGAGCTATCTGCATTCAGAAGGTGAAAGTACCAAGACCGTGTCTAGTTCGGTGGCGTATGCGTAACCTATTTCTTCGTTCAATTTTTGGTTGAAAAATAGTCTGTGTTCTCCAGCCACACCGAGGCAGCGGCTGAGCTAGGTTGTGGCTGGAGTCCACAGAAACAGGAAATCTGCATCGAATCGCATCATTCAGAAGGTGAGACTACCAAGATCAACTCTAGTTCGATGGCGTATGCGTAACCTATTTCTTCATACAATTTTTGGTTGAAAAATATTCTGTTTTCCCCAGCCACACCGAGGCAGCGGCTGAGCTATCTGCATTCAGAAGGTGAAAGTACCAAGACCGTGTCTAGTTCGGTGGCGTATGCGTAACCTATTTCTTCGTTCAATTTTTGGTTGAAAAATAGTCTGTGTTCTCCAGCCACACCGAGGCAGCGGCTGAGCTAGGTTGTGGCTGGAGTCCACAGAAACAGGAAATCTGCATCGAATCGCATCATTCAGAAGGTGAGACTACCAAGATCAACTCTAGTTCGATGGCGTATGCGTAACCTATTTCTTCATACAATTTTTGGTTGAAAAATATTCTGTTTTCCCCAGCCACACCGAGGCAGCGGCTGAGCTATCTGCATTCAGAAGGTGAAAGTACCAAGACCGTGTCTAGTTCGGTGGCGTATGCGTAACCTATTTCTTCGTTCAATTTTTGGTTGAAAAATAGTCTGTGTTCTCCAGCCACACCGAGGCAGCGGCTGAGCTAGGTTGTGGCTGGAGTCCACAGAAACAGGAAATCTGCATCGAATCGCATCATTCAGAAGGTGAGACTACCAAGATCAACTCTAGTTCGATGGCGTATGCGTAACCTATTTCTTCATACAATTTTTGGTTGAAAAATATTCTGTTTTCCCCAGCCACACCGAGGCAGCGGCTGAGCTATCTGCATTCAGAAGGTGAAAGTACCAAGACCGTGTCTAGTTCGGTGGCGTATGCGTAACCTATTTCTTCGTTCAATTTTTGGTTGAAAAATAGTCTGTGTTCTCCAGCCACACCGAGGCAGCGGCTGAGCTAGGTTGTGGCTGGAGTCCACAGAAACAGGAAATCTGCATCGAATCGCATCATTCAGAAGGTGAGACTACCAAGATCAACTCTAGTTCGATGGCGTATGCGTAACCTATTTCTTCATACAATTTTTGGTTGAAAAATATTCTGTTTTCCCCAGCCACACCGAGGCAGCGGCTGAGCTATCTGCATTCAGAAGGTGAAAGTACCAAGACCGTGTCTAGTTCGGTGGCGTATGCGTAACCTATTTCTTCGTTCAATTTTTGGTTGAAAAATAGTCTGTGTTCTCCAGCCACACCGAGGCAGCGGCTGAGCTAGGTTGTGGCTGGAGTCCACAGAAACAGGAAATCTGCATCGAATCGCATCATTCAGAAGGTGAGACTACCAAGATCAACTCTAGTTCGATGGCGTATGCGTAACCTATTTCTTCATACAATTTTTGGTTGAAAAATATTCTGTTTTCCCCAGCCACACCGAGGCAGCGGCTGAGCTATCTGCATTCAGAAGGTGAAAGTACCAAGACCGTGTCTAGTTCGGTGGCGTATGCGTAACCTATTTTTTCGTTCAATTTTTGGTTGAAAAATAGTCTGTGTTCTCCAGCCACACCGAGGCAGCGGCTGAGCTAGGTTGTGGCTGGAGTCCACAGAAACAGGAAATCTGCATCGAATCGCATCATTCAGAAGGTGAGACTACCAAGATCAACTCTAGTTCGATGGCGTATGCGTAACCTATTTCTTCAAACAATTTTTGGTTCAAAAATTTTCTGTGTTCCCCAGCCACATTGAGGCAGCAGCTGAGCTAGGTTTTGGCTGGAATTCACAGAAACAGGAAATCTGCATTGAATTATAGTTCAAAACTGGAAAAATTGGTTTTTTTCTAAGTGAATCAGTCGTCTTTGGAACAGAATCCGAACGCTGTTGCAGAACCAGCTTTGAACTACATTTCCGATACAGCTTTGACCAGATCATATGTGATAGGCCCATTTGTGGTTGGTTCTACAAACACCGTCGTACTCTTTCAAGTGTCCTCATCAGGTTGGAGTTATAGTTTCCCCGAATGTCTCTTAGGCAAGGAACCCTATAGAGATCCTTAACGTGAACGAGCATGATTACAGAAATTGATTGCTGCTTGACTGTCCACGAACATATGTCTCCATTAGTCTCCTCTGTAAAGATAGTACAAATCACCTAAAGACAGTAACCTGACAACTTAACACATTGCTCTTACCTAGGACTATCGACGCGACATTGTTTTTCTCCTTAGCTCCCAAATTTATAAACTAAATGGAATGACTTTTGGGAAAGTTGTTCAAGTAAAATTTATCGATCCGTTGTCCTGAACATTAATTAGCCGCCACATGGCCTCTAAAATTAGACTACCCCGCCAGCTATTTAAATGAAGGTAAAACCCCCTACAGGCCAAGGAAAGCAAATAAAGAAAAATAAACAAATGCAAGGCCACTTCCTTTTCGAAATCGCCTTAGTTTTGTGTTCCTATAAATTAATTTCATTCAGGACTGCCACAGCCGACATTCTTAAAGATTACCTCGGGTATCCTGTAATCCATTGGCATGGGAACGACTACGAAACACATCCTTGACGGGTGAAATTACCATTTCCTAGAACTCTAAGTACAACGTATGGGAGACGCCTAATACCCTCGTACTCTCGCTGAATCCTTTAACTCATTAGCATGCAATAAGTCGAAATGTTTTCAAATACGTAGGCGTGAGTGTACCGGGTATCCTTGCGACTGAAATATTTGACTTCAGTGCGAAATAAACTTTATACTCGTACGAGTAACATGTTTCTGCGTAACGCCGAATGCGAATTAGCCGTTTTCGTACTCATTATGCTCACATAAACTTCAGATACAAAAATAAAATGCGTCTCCTTCGGAAAGTTCATTAATTTTTCAACATTTGCCCAAAGTTTCTTTTCAACATTGTTCGAATCTTACTCGCAAAATGTCTAATTAGCGAAGAAAAGTCGGAAAGGCTTTCATAAATATTTGATTAACAAAAACGAAAAGCGGTGTGCGCTGTGGGGGACACGTTCCAGAATGTACTGTATCTCGGTCGTATAGCTCATGGTGGGCGTTCAAAATGCCATCCTTGTCTTAATTTGTTTGAACGATTTCGAAATGAAATCTGTAAAAGGTTACCTTAAAGTGGGTTAAGGGATTTCACTCCTCTCGTTTTTTGGTCACATCGAGCCATTGTGTTGAAACTTCGAGTCTTAAACGATTGAAAGGACTTGGAAAGTTCATGTACATGACTGTGTCCAGAGTTTTTATGATTTGATGTATAAAATTTTGGAAAACCATCGTGTCCGAACTTTTGGCTTTCATGGGGAAAATAATTAACCAAAACAAAGTGAATAATACTGAAGCAGAAAACTTTCGAAACCACAGTCACAGTCTGCTTACTCTATTTGTATTCCGTTTAGGAGCTCTTCATGCAGAGAATTTGTCAGATATTACATCCTTGTGTGGCACAGCCCCCCACCGCCCCAATGTCCCGGAGTGAGGACAATTCGAATGGATGTTTTTGATTGTAGCTGCGGTTTTCCAATTGAGCCAAATGGAGTTCTCGCAGGGACAACTGGAATCGGTGTACATACTTGTTGTACATAATTCGAGTGAGCATCGAGAGGAGTAGAGTTCTGTGGTGAAGCGGTGTTGGTTGCTTTTCTATAACAACATGGTGAAGAGGTTGTTTGACATAATGTATGCGATAGTCACGCACAGTCAAGAGCCAGAAAGCAAGTGTAATTGTAATGAGAGCTAATGTCACTTTAGACTAATTGGCTGCTGTCAAAACATGAGTGAAGGACTGAGCCGGAGGTAGGCCATGCTAGGAGGTAGGATATTGATTTCCGGAATGTTACGATATGTATGCAGGATACTTAATTAAAAATGTATTTGGGGGATGCCGAACGCGGTATGTTGGGCCATTAAACTGGGAGTCGAAGGACAGGGATTAGGGGAAAAGCCTTCACCTTTAAACCTAAGGGGACTGATGCATGTTATATAAGGATTCTTGTGAGTCTATGGCTCACTTTTCGAGCCTAATACGAATATTTTTTTGAAGCCGTTCTACTGTAGGGAACATATTGGATGGGGATCCGTTTTTTGTCGGTTTACGAAATACTTATCAGGACCAACTGGTCCATCGTAGTACGAGGCAGCAAAATTCAAATTTACTGGAATTACATGGACTTTCGGAGGAAACCGAGAATGCACTTCAGCGATGAGGAGCTTACAGTATCAGCACTCACCACATCAGCACCGAAGGTCTGCTTCCTCCTCCAAGCAAAAGCAGGGAAGAATCAAACGAAGTGATCCGAAGTATCATTGCTCTCTCTGCACAGACAGTGGTGTCTTTAGGACACTAAAGGCAATACATTGTCTACAGTCTTCTCTACGAGCAACAGACATTAGACGTTCGGGAGAATGTGGTGATGCAGAGAAGCAGGAAATATGCATTGAATTGCATCACTCAGTAGATGGAACTACCAAGATCCCGTCTAGATCGGTGGCGTATGCGTAACTTATTTCTTCATGCAATTTTTGGTTGAAAAATGACATCAGACATCAGACGTTTGGGAGGAGACGGTTAGTCTGGCTGCATCCTGGAGAACAGTGCCACACGTATAGAAACCCAATCGTCAATGAAGGCCCTGACCAAAGACGTGGGAAGAAGCAATGTTGATTCAAGTCCTGAGAAATGGTCTTTTGTGAGCTTTGCTTAGCAATCTTAGAGGAGATTTCATATCGCACAACCCCTGTGTGAGTTGAGCCAAGCTTTTCGCGCAGTCTGACTGTCGCTACTGAAGCAGATATTCTCACCGTGCCACCAATTCTTAACAATATAGTTAGCAGTCATTAGGATACCATAGATCTCCGCTGGAAAAACAGAGGTATGCTTGCCTAATGGGGGTCCCATAGTACCCTAAGTTGTTCGGAATAGACTGGCAAGAGTTATTCCTTCTTGGTTTCTCGTGAATTGATGCAGTCTAAATCTATTCCTCGAAGTCATACTGTGATGTACTCTCCGATTCTCGGTTTCTTCCTTAGTTGACAGGACAAACACATACGTGTTTTGCCCTTGTTCACCACTTAATGTACCTCGACCACATATGTTAAGGACTTTATATACCTCGGCTCCGCTATAAACTCTGACAACAATATCACCTCAGAGATCAAACGAAGATTCACTCTTGCCAATCGCTGTTTCTTTGGCCTAAGAAGGCAATTGAGTAGTAAGGCCTTGTCAAGAAGCTCCAAGGAAACTCTATATAAGACCCTCATCATCCCAGTCCTGCTCTATGGAGCAGAAGCATGGACGTTAACCAAGATGGATGAAGATATCCTTGATCGTTTCGAACGCAAAATCCTTCGGATGATTTTCGGTCCCGTTTGCGTTGACGGGCTATGGAGAAGGAAATTTAACAGCGAACTGTACGAGCTGTACAGCGACATCGACCTAGTCAGAAAAGTATGCATTAGCCGTCTAAGATGGTGGTCTAAGTGGAAGAGAACCTCAACCAGTTAGCCAAAGACCGCGCTAACTGGAGAAGCTTGTTGGTTGAGGCCCAGGTCCACCCCGGACTGTAGCGCCACCTAAGTAAGTAAGTAATGTCTCTACGTGAAGAAGTTTTTCTTTTTTGGTTGTCCCGATGAATTTGTACGAGTAATCCTCATATGAGGGATTCCATGTATGATTCATCCTAGCAATAGGTCTAAATACAAATGCACCCTTCACAATAGATAGGGATTGACATAAGGTAAGTATTACCTGCTTTTGTATCTCGTCATAGTTTCTCAATTCTGCGTAGCTCTGATTCCATTCTAAAAGAAACGACATGGTTGGTTAGTAGGTTAGAGCGGCCCTCGATAAGACCAGAAAAGGTCCATTATGGTGCCTTTAAGTAAGGTGTCTGCGCCCAGACATGGAATGTAGATTCTGCTCGGAAGATGACAAATGAATCCCCGGCTTTACATTGGTTGAGGTGGAGCAATTGCCATAAAGATACATGTTCTTCAGCAAAAACGGCTAAGGACGTACGTGTCTTCATTAGGGTGGTGCTACGACTCTTGGAATAAATATGAACCCTAAGAACACAACAGATCTTTTCAGGTCGTAGTGTCCGCCATATGGGCTGAAGTCCAATAAAACCTAAGCTCGGCGTAGTATGCCTCCAAGGTCATCGAAACAGAAGGCAGTTGTACACGTGGGTGTTTGTTCCCATGAGACTCATAATTCACATAATTCTTTTCACGAAAACCTTGGTTGCACCCTGGAAGCCGGTGTGTTTCACAAAAATCATTTCAACTATCAGAGAAGTAAGCTCCAAGGACTCTTCAGTAGATTTGTGTAATTCAAGTCACATTCACCATTAGCCTTCGCTATGTGCGTCTTGTTGGCCAGCAGAATGACCCAATCGAGTATATTTTTCAGTCTCTTGGCTAAAGAGTCAAAGGTCCGGCAACCTTCTCTAACAATTTCCAGACTCCATGACACTCGATATCCTTTGAACAACCTTCTCGTAACCAGACATCATTAGACCACCATCGTATAACAAAAAAAAAAAGCCACCCCTCTGCGAATACCAAAGGACGTCTAAATACGTGCAGACAGGATTTTATTTTACAAAATTCATCACACAATCCCGCCCGGCAATATGTTATGTGGACTGCGATACATTTTTTATATAGAATCATCACTTCACCTGTCACGTGCTAAACAAAAAGGTAACGAACAATTATTACTCCGGACATATTGGCCCGACAAATTATTCAGCTCTCTATCCGTAAACAGAAAAACAGAAAACCAAAATCACTCACACGCAACTAACGCTTTTTATTTTCGGTCTCAAGAGGGAAAGTCTGCGTGACTTCTGTCCGATAAGGATCTTCCATAATAGGCCCTTACTTCGTCGAAAGGGAAAATATGTTTCGTAAGTTAGTCCATTTAAGAGCAGCAGCAGCAGCAAGTCCCTTCATAAAACCGGGAGGAAACCACCCAAGTCGTTGGTCACGTCGTCGTCTACTCCCTGCACTTGAAGAAAACCGTAGATTTACAAATTTCCAAGGATATTATAGCATTTTCCTTATAAGCAAAGCAAGGAAAAAAAAAAAAAGACTACCAGAGTCTTCTCAAACCATAAGCTGTTGTATCCCTTTGAATGGGGGATTATTAAGTCACGAAAACGGGTGCAAAATAATGACCATGATTGCGCGGCGCCGTGGTTGGTTGGTGAATTTATAAAAACACCTGCGTTTCGGTTTCGTTTTTTTACGCCCCCCACCAATATCCACTGAAAATATCATTTTTCAAAGGCACTCCCCCATCCTCTGGGGCCATCCTGGTTACTACGACCCTTTTGTCGACTCTTAAATGCCTACTATTCAAGTCACATTTTTCATTAAATGCTCTTAACATGCCCTTTGAATCTACCCTATACATTTCAGAAAGGACACAAGAGACTTCCTCGTTGAAGAGCAGAGCCCAAGTTACTAGTCAGCTAATGGCACCCCTGCCGCTTTTGCGACCCCTCGAAATATTTCCCAAGGATAATGAAGATACGTCGTCGTTCTTTGCAGAACGAACAGGAGATACAACAACATCCTTCATCCTTCATTTGCATTTTTTTTTCTCTCTCGCTCTCTCTCTCTCTCTCTCGAGGAAACATAGTACGAGTATATATATATAACTTCTGGTCGTACGCACTTGATTGCCAAAGTGGAAATTTGAAGGATGTGCTTGAGTTCAGCAGTTTACTCAGGCACTTGAGTGCTTATAGAAAATTAAGTTTTTTTTTCTCCTCTCCTCTCCTCTCCCCTGCTCTCCTCTCCACTGCTCTCCCATCCTTTCATATTTTTTTTTTTTAACTAACGTGAAATTTTATGATCCAATCAGAAATCTATTCGCGCGAAAATGTGTTATTTTAATATTTAAGAAGGAGATGGTGAATCGTAAACGTTCTGACAAATACACACGTATTTATGTCAGTTCGTAAAGTGGTCGTTTGGGGGTAGCTTAAGGACACGTGGGGGTGGTGCTTTTAAGGAAACATTTTGCTGTTTGTCTATCGGGAGGGGGCATAAGGGGCTTTGTAAATATTGTGATGCTGCATTCATGTTTCTCTTTTCTGAAGCTTATCACTCAGATCAGGGGAGATGCCAATCAGTAGTATCGCTTTGAAAAGGACTTTACGGGAGCCACTTGAGACCAGGTTGGTCTAAGGCTGTCAAACCACGTCAGGGAATGGAATGTAATGTAAAAGATATTGCAGTTGTGAAACGATATTTATTTTACTAAGATTCTGGATATAAAGGGTGGGCCATCTAGTGGTTTCTTTTCGAATCATGGGATGTTTTGACACTGACAGCTGTTTCCCGCTCGAAATATTGACAGGAAGTCATTATCATACCTCCGCGGAACGAAATGAGTCGCAATACGCTTGAAAAACGTTGGGAAATATTAAAAATCTATCTCCAAAGTGAGTGCTGTGTAGACCAAACAAAAGGAAGTTTTGGCCAAAATAAGGCCTGCTGTACGCAAGTTTGGGCAAAAAGTTCGTGAGACTGGTATGCTACTCATGGTCCCCGTCATCGTAGCCGAGAGTGTGAGACTCAATTTACGAACATCAACTCGCCATCGATCTCAACAGCTCAACATTTCACGCACTAGCCTGGGGAGCCTTAGAGCAGCTTGAGTTGGACAACGATTTTGGGCGAAAAGTCATCTTTCCTGACGAGGTGCATTCTCAACTCGCCGGCTACGTTAACAAACAAATTTGCCGCATCTCGAGAAGCCGATGCATCCGCAGAGAGTGACACTTTGGTGCGGATTGTGGAGTGGTGACATCATTGGATCATTTTTCTTCGGTCAACGGTGGGCGTTACAGAGCCATGTTAACCGACTTTTTTTTATTACTGAAATTGAAGAGTGGCGAGAAATTTTTCTATCCCTGGGAGCACCTCCGCTATATCTGCATTTCATGAGTGTTTTATTGAAACCAAATAATATTTTTGAAACTTTGTAAAAAACCTAATTCTGTAGGTGAAGTCCTAGAAGAAGGAAAAATACGTTTCCTTGATGTTTCTGGAGATTCCGACAAAATTTGACAGGAAAAGTGGGAGTATAGAGTGGGTCGTCTGTGGGTTTCTTTTTACAAAGGCTGCACAATATTTTTCAAGAACTCTCTCTTCTAGTTATGAAAACAAATTTCATTCACATAACAGCCTCGAGTGGGTTGGAATCAGGCCATCCTTTCAACCTGATTGTTCCCCACTATTTCACGAGTAGACTGACCAATATTTTTCTTGAACGCCTAAATCGTCCCTGTTTGACACGCATAGTATGGATCCTTGATGGCTTAACACAAAAAATGTCCAACAGCATCAAATCGCTGCTCAAAATAACACATAATTCAAAAAGACACCAACAGCCTGACAAAATCGTATTTTTTCAAACAACTAAGGTGCTCGGAAGAAAATGGGATTCGGCCCCTAGGACTATAAGGTCCACAGGAAATGAATAGGGTGCTCATAACTAGGTCTCCAATAATGGAAGGTCTTTAAGAGATTAACTGAAAAGCTATTTACGGATTACAACTCCTACTTATACCCCACCGACCAAGGTCCTCCTCAGCTCTACCTTCTGCTCAGAAAGACTCAATTCAGTTATGTAGGCTCTTTGCATTTAATCCACAAATTTGCTTCGAAGCTCCTTCGTTAGGTTGGACAGGAAAACCAAAAAAGAAAAAAATTAAAAAAAAATTACGTATACGCCACCGAAAAAAAAAACAAACTAGGTTTGGGCATAGTCCTTACTTAAATTGCGATGTAAATCTCTTTACCTTAAAATAAATGAAAATACCTTTTGCAAGCAACACCACCAACAGCATCAGCAACACATCCAGCAATATCCTACCCTCATCCGTTCGTCCTAAAAAATCAATACCTAACCTCCGTCAATACACTAAGCAATCAAAAATCAATATAAGCGAAACCCAACTGACCAAACATTCAATCCGTCTTTACGAAGCTCATCCTACCTCAACATCACCGTCTATTAGAAATCTCTGCAATCAAACAAATCAAAGGATGCCGTACTACCACCACTACAAGGGTTAGGACAACCACCTCTCGCAAAAGATTCCCACCCTCTCGGCTCAACCTCAATCACCCTAGCCGCAGCTTTAATTTCTAACATTAAATTGAATAGCGTTGGACGCAATCAGGATAAGGAGGTTCGATGCTTTATTGGCTTCCATAATCGGGATTTATTTCATTTCACTGTCCTCCAACGACTGGTATGAGTAGTATGGTCCGAATCAGACGCACGCTCTACAATTACAGACCAATTAGCCCAAAGGACTCGCATGGAATAGCTGACAAAAAACAAATACCCTTGTCTCGATTGAAAATACACATAGGTACGTGTCCTTTGCCTCATTGGCGGAACCGCGCGCTGTTGAAATTCCAATTTTTGTGCCTTTCATCCTCTACTGTCCTTCGCTCTAAGGATCACGAGATGTCTTGTGTAATAATTAAATTAAATTACATTAACAAAGATTACAAAACATCAACACAACAAAACCGTCTCCTTCCCAGCGAAAAGGTAAGGCACTCGCAGAGGGCAGCACCAGCAGGAGCGCAGAGTGTGTCAGTCCCCCTGGGGAGTTCCATGGTAACAGGGCCAATCTGTAGTGCTCACCTTGTTTGTATCTTGTAAAACAATTGCTCTTGATCAACTTTGTTTTCAATTAAGGACTTTTTCTTCTTCGTTTTTTGCTGTTTTTTTTTTGAATTGCAAATTTTCCCTAATACTCCCGATGTCACACTTATTCTACTTCGCCAATCAGAAACACTTTGTCGGAGAACGAAAATGAAAATGAAAATGTATTCTCTAACAAATTCTTGCCTTAATTTTGGTGTTAAGTGGCTTCATCCAGTCGGGGCAGGACGAGGCGCAGAAGGAATCTTAAAAATCTCATTAGACGCATTGGTAAATTGGCTTTTGATTTGACTTGTAATCTGTGTAAATATTTAATAGACTAGAGCCGGGGAGAGTGGCAGCAAAAAATTAGAAAAAAAAAAACCAAAATTGTATGCAAATATCCTTTGCGAAGGTTAGCATCCCTTATTTCCATTCATGACGTCTTTTCCGGCTTTTAGTGGAAGGAGACTCCTCTAGATGTATAGACGTTATTATGCTAAGGATTATCTCAAAGAAGGACCTCTTGTTGGGTAAGGGCCAAGTGGAACCATCCAAAGGACAAAACTTTTGGCGAAATTTCAAGATAACATTCCTCCCCTAAGGGGCAACAATTTATTTCAAAAAAAAAAACCATACAGTGAGGGACAAAATGCACACAGGCAATCAGGTAAAACATTCCCTGTCCTGAAGGACTATATATGTGTGTGTGATGGGAAAAAAGGAATAAAATAGGTCGCAATAAAGTATTTCCTGCCAGCAGATACATACATAGTGGATGCAGGCGAATTTTGGCCGTATATCCTTTTTTCGAGTACAGACGACTGATACGTGCCTCAAATAGAAAATGATGCGACGGATTTAATTAGGACAGGACTAACCGTAGGCGCTCCCTCCACACACGAGTGAGCTTTAATAAAAAGGAAAACTTTATGAAGAGCAGTATGTGTCTAGGGTGTGGGCGAAAAAGAAGAAAAAATAAGCTCCGAAGGGGTTGTAGTTGTTTTTTGTTTTTTTTTTTTAATGATGACATTGATGGTTTATCGATTTCAATTTTGCTTTTGTTTTTGCTTTTCAGTATATCCTTCGTGGGAACAATGATACGAGATGTTTCGCATTGTTCAGGGGGAGTCGTGTTGTACAAATAATGTGTGTTAATGCCGTAGTGAGTGGGGAGAGTGTTTTCCGCTCTTTTTGTTCCTGTTGAGTCCTTAAATCTTGGTGTAAGCTGTGGCACTTACTGTGCCTTGACATGATTAAGTAACGCTCAAGGTAAGCGCTGGACAATACAGTGGATTATTGAGGAGCATATTGCACTGATTTCCTCGTACCCCATTGTGGACTGAACCTACGTATGGTTAAGTAGGTTTTTTGGGTTCAAAAATTGCACCGAATGGGCTAGAAGTGGGACGTATTGCTTTACAAGTGGAAGGCGGTTTTAAAGGAGCAACACTTCATGCTCAGTATGTCCTTCGTTGAATTTGCTTGCCTAATACTGAGAGCTGTAAGATCTATAACAATAAATCGAGGACCAGATAAGGATGGTAAGAAGAAATTCTGGCTTTATTTCGAAGCTACATTCACGCCATTATGTGTGGAATAGCAAATCGCTCAGATGGCCGCCTCGGTTTGTTTATTCTGGCAATAGCATGTTGAGAGTTGTCCCCGAGCTCATACCTAGTAGGTGAGTTCTTAGCGTAAACTGATGACTTGACGTAGCCCCAGAGAAAAAAATCAAGTAATGAGCGCTCGCTGTGGGATCACCCAGTCACCAGATTATTGCTTTATAACCAGTAGCGCCGTCTAGTCGATTTTGTCGAGCTTTGGCCAAAAAAAAGTCTGTCAACGTTGTTTCCTTCTTCATTTCGAAAGAAGTAAGTTCCAATGATGCCACCAACCACACCAAACAGTCAATCTTTGTGGACGCATTAATGTTTGGTCGAACTAATGTGGATTGTGTTTGCTCCCGTTGACATAGCCGTTGAGCCAACAATGGGCCTAATCCGAGAAGATGATCTTTTGGCTCAAATCGACCAACAATTTTAGCGTTGTCTATGGTCGCCCGACTTAAGTTATCTGAAGCCACTTTGCGCATTTACAACTGAGCCTGCATTTCGATATTCCACACGTTCGCCAAATGTAAAACGATGTATGACAGAATGGCAAACATTACTAAATATTCTGACAGCTGAATGTCATTGGTAACTTTGACAGCTGCTGAAACATAACTATTGGAAAAGGTATCATAGCTATCTGGTCACCCTTTATAAATTATTTGACATCTCATGGTATTGTCGTGAGCTTCATTGCATTCCAAACGTTGCCGTCTGATTCTAGAATTTCATTGTCTTACAGTTCGCCCTTCCAGTTAAGACTGTAGGAGCAGACCTTAGCCATGGTCTCATCATTTAGAGCTGTTCTTAGTATCTAACAGTCGATCTCATATCTCAATAAATCGATAACTGCATTTTATTTCCCTATGTCCCTTCATAACTCCCATATTCGCATGTAACCATCGCATACAACCTCGAGTTATGGATACCATTGTTCCCCTATTACCATGGGCGCTGCAACAAAATAGTAACTAAATGGAAAAACCAAGAACAATACCACTAACTACCGCTAATAATCCAACAATGCTGCAACGCAATACTTTTTATAGACCGAATTTATTAACATTTAACTTAACTAGGCTGGGGTTTAAATTATACAGTTTGCTCATGTGTGCCTAATCGAGTCCTGCACGCCACAATTCGTTCCATTATGCCGCACGTGCAGTATCTACCAGGAGCAGTGCAAACCTATTGAGGAAAGTGAATCAGGTACATCTACTAGATTCAGTGATAAGCTTGTTTTATAAAAAAAAAAAAAAACTCATAATTACCCTTGGGACAATGAGGCTTTACACAATGTACACACTGGAGAATGCTAAATGAAGTGCGATTAGGACAAATTGGATACATTCGCTGAACAGGCTATCCCGGAAAACACCAGGATTTGATGAGGTCTTGAGGCGAGGTAGAGCCACCATGATTTTGTTTCAATTTTGGGGAAACACCAAATGCATTTAATAACTATGGTAGAAGGTGAGTGTTGGATTTAGACGTGGCCCAGAGAAAATGACCAACAGTTTGTTTTATGTGTAACACTTAAGTGCACAATAGGCTCTGACATCTGTAGCACTGGCATTACACCTTTAATCAGTCACTTTGCCTTGGTCTAGCTGCAAGCTCATAGAGGTCCAAAAAATCACATAAATCAGTTTCCTATCAGTGGAAGACAACCATCCACTTTACGAGCCGTAAAAGTCGCGCTGAATCACTACCTTCCTGACAACCAATGTACCCAGGTATGCCAGTAGATATCCCCAGCACTCTACGAACGCCAAAAACTTCTGTGAAAAGCTCGACATCGAAGGGCTGCAATCGTCGGAGCCTTTACTGTCCCTGCTTATCTCGAAATGGACCATTCTTCCAGTATCAGCCAGAAGAGTTCACGAAACCCATGATTTGTTGAAGAGTACTACGCAAGTGCGTAGTGCAAACAAGAACTAGAGCCGAGAAAGGTCTACTCTTGGTCAATCTTGTATGTGATCCTCCTCAGCATTCCCCTTTTGAATAGTATAGACGTTCACGGCGATATTGAATCCTTTAGAGCTAATCGGCTGCCTGGTAAATTATTCAATGCTGGCCAATACTCTGTATCCGATGAAAGTATGCCTAATGGAATGGGATCTTACGTGTTTGCCTGTTTCCAAGCGCCTAAGTTCCATATTGCATTCGACTTTATTTTAGAGTGTACAGTGTTCACAGACGCTGGTGGTTTTCAAATTCTTTCCTGAGTGGAAACATGGGTATGAGCAGATAGGAGATTCCTCGAACCCGAACATGTTTAGATATGCTTGAAACCATCGATCTCGGGTTACTAGGTGATGATGTAGACGCTTACTTCTCCCAATTCTCCTTCGAGGCATGGGTTCTATCACCCCACCTAATGTTTAACATGTTCTACTGTCTTTCGTTCAGCTTGTTACCTGTGACAGAAGCTAGGTATTTCTAGCCAAGATATGTGTCCACTAGGATTCCCTCCTATGCGAGGACGAAAAATCTGAAAAATCTCTCTTATCTGATCACCCTTTCTAAGGAGTTAATTGTTAACAGAAGCTTGGTCTTGGATCTCATGGAGCTATCGCACCAACTTTGTTGTTTCATTATGTGGGCTAACCCTCACGCATTCTTCCTCTTCTACCAATATGTGGATACCTATTACTCCATCTACCAACAGAAGGTCAGAACACTTCTTTGGTAGTAATGCAGAAAAAAAGAAGACAATGGACCAGTCTTGAACAGTTTTGTTGAAATAACCAATATTTTACAGATGTTCTTCGTTGAAGAACGTATCTACTTTAGTGAACCATTTTTTAGATATCCCCGAGGTATGGTAGAAGTGGAGGGGTTAAAGGACTCAACCACTTCACCACACAAACTCATAGTCGATGATACCTTCTATCCTTTGGAATACATAGTTTCGCAGAAAAGCAAAAGGTTTTCCAACACAGGATGTTTAGAAAGTCCTTTAAGCTAGTTTGTGCCTAGGATCCACAAAAATAGAAAATTTGAACTGAATTGTTTCATTCAGAAGGCGGAACTAGCAAAATTGAGTCAAGTTCGGTGGCGTATGTGTAACCTTTTTTTTTACCCATTTTGCTTGAACAATTTGGAGGTGTTCTCTCCGAGACTTGGCCAAGACTGTATCGACGTGACAATATAAGTCATCATGGGGGACTGTCTAATAGGCAAGTATACTACAAAGCTGGGTTCGATGCCAGAGAGGAAGACACCATTCCTCACTTTCTATGCTCGCAGAAGTTAGGTTCGAAACTGACGGTCACTTCAACCCAACGAAACCAAACCATGAATGTAAGGTTGTATCTCATTGTTTGACACACTTCCCGTGTTGGCAGAATCTGCACCGGAAAGACACTGAATGGGTTAGGGGGCCGAAAGGACTTTGATATTTTTGGAACTTTTAAACGTATTTCTGCAACGACTGCCCAGTTAATATTTACTGCAACTTGTTGTTCAGACCTCTGGTCTGTCCTCAGAGTCGTGTTCAGCCTGGCAGACCCTGATTTTATAAGACTGACTGCAATGATCAATTTAATGTGGAGGTTCTATCACAGTGGACCTTCTTGTAGTCAAAGTGCGTCCCTGCGGTTTGGGCACAACCACACAACTCAACCCAAACCGTTCATGTTCACAGAAGACACATGCAAAAGGATAGAATTTATAGAAATCTAAAGGACGATCACACAGTATTCTTATTAGAGGCTTCTTCATTGTACTCCCAAAAATTAGGAGTGGAACCCGTAAAGTGACAGCTGATTGCTATTGATCAGAGTCATCCCTTTCGCTCTCTCTAAGGTGACCATGAGTGTGATTATCATCTTCTTGGAATCGGCTTTGTGTGACAATGAATATCATCTACCACCTTGAAGGATTCCACTTTAGTATCTTCAAACACAAACGCTATAAGCCTTCCTTTGTTTATGTGGAACTTTCGAAATCCTGTTAAAGTCACTGATGGGTCCTTTAATCCGTCTCTCGCTCTGGATATTTTCAAAGTAGGATATGCTATTCATTGCATCAAAAGGATAACGAGGCTATATTTTACATCCAAATTCTCCGATACTCAGCAAAATTTTAAACGGACATCTAGAACCGACTGAATTCCTGGAGAAAAGTATCTTCCATCCGCGTACTGACACATGTATCAATGTATTTTCATAAATATTTTGAGTTTGATACGAAGTCCCTAAAGGATTATTCGAAGGACCAAGTAGTGGGCTACCACAGACTACTTTTTTACTCTTGGATGCGCTGAGTCAAACTATAATACCAAGGGTTGCAATTAGACAAGCTCGCAAAGCCCCTATGACAGAACATTCTTAAGGACATTGAGGACATTTAGGGACACCTGACGAGAGATAAGACTAGTCCAGTCAGCAACGTACGACGGAAGGCCTAGCTTTTCATAACTATACTCGTGGTACGTGCTATATCCGTCAAACTTATGGAAAGGAATGCCTTATTCGGAAGACAATACATTTTTGTAGATTATACTTCTGAATGTTTGTCAGAAGTTCGCAGGATTTGAAACCGTGAGACTAAAGAAAAAAAACCAGTGATGGTGTCTGAGATTAGTCTGATACGATCAAGGGATTGAACAGTAGTCCTCTTCCATTCCTGTAAGGAATATCACACGCACAACACAAACAGTTTTGAGGACCTAGGCCCTGGATCCCATCCCACCTGCCCGTCAAATATTTTTCTCCTTTCCTTTTCAATGTTCACCGAAGGTTCGTAAGAGGGTGAACCATGAACAAACAAAGTATTGCCTAGAAATGGAGCCATGAACTCTTGCTCTTTACGTGTTCCCCACTAGAGGAAGGAATATACTTTCTTAGTATTTATCTGCTTCCTTCGATTAGGTATACATGTTTAGGACCAAGTGTCATAGTTGGTAGAGAACTGCCTCCTGGTTACCTTATCTTATAGTTCACATCGATGGTGTAATCGGTTCTCATTATTCCTTAAGTGTCGTAGAAAGGTGTAGGCATTTTGACCAATTCTACCAATTCTACCAGCCTCCAATTGAAAGAACATCATCGACAACAAATTCAAAAAAAAAGTGGTCAACCGAACTTCGTGTCCAACCGTTTTGACAGCCCGTTCCTCTGTAGCAGATGACGTTTAGCACCAACAACGGTCGTGTGCAATTCCCGCACTGACAATAAAACAACATACATTATTGTTTTATGGACTGGAAATAATGCCCCACTGGAAGGTTCCTCCTTAAACGGCTATAAATGTCAATTGCAACTAGAAATACCCCCAACGTAATGCCAAAAACGACGACCTAACCGCAATAACAGTGCATGTTCGAACAAGGAAAAAGCACAAGTAGCCGCTTTGCCATTCATTGCTGTGTGTGCTAAAGGATCCGACCGCCCCCCCCATTAAAGTGAACCATGTCCCTTGTATGTATAACCCTGAACCCTTGGCACAATGCAGCGATTTCGCCTTGAGGCTGCCTGCCATGCCATACACTGGGTTACTAGGGTGGCACAGGGTTGGCCGCTCAATTTTACAGTTTCAAACATTTATTCTGCTCTTTATGGCGCTTTTGCACATTTACCACATTTTTGACAGTATTACGTGTTCTATTGAAGTTATATCAACCAAAGGACGACGAAGAGTTCAACCATTTGAATGCACCCAACAAGTACAAAATGCAATCAAGACGCGTTCACGTCTTTGTTGTTTTTTTCTATTTTTTTTTCTTGGTTCTCGGTATTTTCATGAAAGGAATTCGCCATAAGCCGGGGTGTCTTCGGCATGCAATTTCACTGTGCAAACAGGAGCGTTTGAAACCCAGTTGCAGTTGCACCAGCACTATCGGCATTACTTTACATTGGACCTGTGTTTATTGCTCGGCATTGTGATTTCTTTTTTTTTCGCTTCGTAAGGATTCCAATTTTGTACCTTGCTACAAGGGGGGGGGGGGCACAGAGCTGCTCCTCTGGAACATGCTTCAGTTGGAAGCATGTGGAAAGGAATAGTTTTTCTAAGAGCGCATGTAGTGTGCTTGCGTGTGTAGTGTGAAACCCGCAAGCAAGCCTTGTTGAAAGGACGAACACGTAATGACAATGAAATATACAATACAATATTTGCAAGAGGAAGGATAATGCTCGAGCGCTGGTGGAAGCACTCGATTTTCGAAGTATCACCTGTGATTCCATTACCAGAGAGAGAAAGAGTGGTATGCAGCTCCGAAGGTGGCCATAATACGGAAATACGTTTTGTACTTTGCTGGGAATTTATTCTGGACAAAACGAGCTCATACTCCTAATGGTTTGTTGTCCGTTGCATCGAAATTGCTTACAGAATGCAAGTGCCTCAGTCCAGCATCCAGTTTTGGAAAAAAGTTGAAACGAAACTATTAAGATGAGTGGTCCTGGCCTGTGTAACCTAATCGATTCCCATTCCATTTCTTGGTACTGCTAATGGCTTACGAAAACGGCTATCACACGATTTGGTGGCGGGCCAGCAGGTGATATAAACGCCCTGTCGGCTATGAGTCAATTGCTGGAAACAGATTCACCACCTCTGACCCATATGATCTTGTTAACACGAAACCAAGTCAATCAATTCCCCAAACCAGTATGCCCTGTGTTTACACTCTCGTATCCACTCTGGATTTCCTTTTTTTTTGTCTCCCCTTGTATCCTTGGATGTTTCGAAACCAACGCATCAACTGGATTAGTACTATCTCTCCTGCACGCTGTAGTGCACCTGCCCGGTCGATGAAGTACTGAGAAAATATCCCATAAACCGAATGCTTTAACAGTTTTTCAAGTGGGAGTTTGTTTTTTCAATACAACTCGCAGGAAAATAAAAAGGACCCTGATTCGGTTTCCTGCGTATTTGTCCGAGCACCACAAGGAACGTTTTGGGTAAAGCAAATCCAGCCCATGGCAATGGAGAGTGCTGCAGAGTTTCTACGGAATAATCCTCAGACACGGTCTGATTGAGTTAGGAACTTTCGAAAATTCCGCATGTGGAATGCTATTCTCGACACTTGGGGGATTACTCCCCCCCATGTGCTTATGGAGGGCATTTGTCTATGAGCAGCGTGCTGTTTTCTAGGAACACATACATATGTCTGCAAAGGTATCTGTACGTATCTACGTGGAAGTAAAATGAAAAATGAATGCAGTTTCTGGGTTCATGAATCTTTTGAAAGAAGATACCAGGAATTTGATATTTTACGGCCTCCGTTTGGCCCCCCGTATGTGTTGAGGAAATAACAAATAGGTGTGGCAGCAGGGGTGTTTGTAAAATCACTAAGGAACTGGTTGCTCATCAGAGTTCCGAGCAACTCTCTACCGATCTCTATCAAAGAAATATCCAGATTCGCATCGGTACTCCCAGAAAACAGGTGACAATAGCATCCCGCAAAAATAAAGTTGTAGGACTTGGTAGCATTCGTGCAGACTTTACCCAAAGATCGCCAAATAGGAGATGGTCATCAAACGAAGGGAAACCCTTTAGAGGTATTTTCAGACTTCTCTCTTTTATACTCGATCGAATCAAAGAACATCTTGCTTCCACTGTAGGCACTGAACAAGCAAGCTATATCTCGTGAATATCTCGGATCGACCACTCACGGATCACGATGCTTTCGAGAAAGCCTTCAACACTATAGATAGCGAGCTCAACTAGAGCGCGTTTTCGGGATACGCAGACCTAAGAGCTGGGATAGTGTCAGGTCCTTCATGGAGGTAAGACCAAATCGAGATGCCACAAGGATGCATACTTACACCACAGCTATTTTTGGCTGTAATCACTGATGTTTTATAGAAGCTGGGTACAATGGCAATCTCATCATAACGTGGAGTGTCCTCAGATATGTGTTTTCTGCTTCCCAGGACTTAAGACACACAAACAATCGATTAAATGGCCCAGGGTGACTAAATGGTTCTATGTCCTCTTAGTCCCTATGGTTCCTACAGTATTCCTAGGCGTGCTGCATGATTGAATATTACGCAGTGACCTGTCACCATAGCAGCACAAGCCTACGCATCTATTTATGTCATAGACTGGCCAAAAAAATTTTGTTGTACATGTATGCATTTTTGGAAAAAGTAAGATATTGGCTAGTTCGGTGGCGTATGCGTAACCTATTTCTACATGGATTTTTGCTTGAAGAACTTTCTGTGTTCCCAACGCATTGTAGGACCCAGCTTGTGCCTGGGAACCACAGAAACAGAATACCTGACATGATCTGCATCATTCCGAAGGTGAAACTAGCAAAATCGAGTCGAATTCTGTGGCGTATGAGTAACCTATGTACGTTGTGGTATTGAGATGAATGGTTAAGACAAGAGGTCGTGGTGGCCCCTTATTCATGACAGATGACAGAATCAGACTCAGTACGTATTCTGGTGATATAAAGCTTAAGTACTGTCAAGTTGGCTACGTAAAAGTAGTGTCAGACCTGCACTGTCATCCTTTGATTTTCTGACCAAATCGAATTTGAAAGTGGGCCAGAACCCCTCTGACATCACTATACGAAGAAGGAAATGTCACTTAGTAAGGCAGACCTTGCAGTGAGAATAAAATACAAAATCTGCTTACCTAATCAGTTAAAAGCGTGGATCGTCTAAGGAAAACGTGGAGCAGTATAGTCGAATGGGAGTCCAGAGTCCTGGAAAGATATTCTTGATGCCCCATGACTCACGAATGGTTGCAGAAACAAGAGAGGAAACCAAGGGTCATATCCTGATTGAGAATGCTTTTCTGAAGGCTGAACCTATTGCAAATTTTCTTCAATAATTCGTAAAAGTACGTAACATATGCGAGTACATATCTCTATGAATGACATGAGTAGAAGCTCACACAAATCGTTATGTATCTGACCCTTCTTGCCAATGTCATGGAAACTCCCCAGTAACCAACAAAAGGCCACTGGTGATTCGATGGTGTATCTGAACAAAAAGTGGACATCTTTTGATATTTCAAAGGCATTTGACAGAGTTTGACTTCCAAGCCTTTCGTCGAAAATGCGAGAACTTGACATCGATGAGTCTTTTCTCCAATAGACTAGAAACTACCTTTCGAAACGTTCAGTACAAGTATCAAGTTTGCCATCCACCATATAAACGGTGGCATACCTCAAGGCTCCGTCTTGCCTCCGAATCTGTTTCTTTCAAGAATCATCTCTTGTCCGCTGATGACCGTACCCAACATGGAGCTGGAACGGCAACATATTCCAACCTTGATACCATTACAAAATTGGTTATAAACAACAGAGTGACATTTAATCTTTCAAAAACCCAATGCAGCGTTCTGTCCCTTAAGCATAACCTTAACCTAACACCGACATCGAGTGGACATTCAACTGATGTGAGGTATTTCGAAAATGCAATTTATAAAGTGCTACGAAGCAGCGTCTTAGTAGTGGTTGTCTTCAAGGAACCGATGATAAGACGGATCCTCTGTTAAGAAACCACTATTCACTATGCAGACGTAAACCATTTTTTTTTAAGAAATCGGGTCGATGCCTCCTTGAAGCTTTGCTTTACCATTAGGTCACATGAATACCGAAAATGTTTCAATGCATAGAGAGCGCTTTCATATTGTCCCTTCTTCCTGCGTTGTTCACGACCTAGGGTCAGCCATATACGCACTTTGCGATGTACCTTCATGAGTCAAAAGGGAAGTATCTTCTAGAAGTATTTAAGATCTTTTTGTATCTTTTTCTTAAAATATAATACGACGCACTATATTAGATGAGAGACCCATTTATTCACCTGAATTCCTAGCATTCGATAAGACTATGGACATCGCAGCGTATACTGATAGAAATCATTCCAAATGGTGAATAAAACTTACTCCAATAAATCCATCCAGCCATCTGGAACCCACTTGTCTGCCGAACAAAGCATTGACCTTCTCGAAAATGGTCTCCCAATAGGGTCACCCTAATCTCATTAAAAGGAAATAACCCAAAGTGTCCGCAAATGCGCAACTCCCGTACACACAAAATTGTAGGCACATAAAACTTAACCGAGACGTGTCACAGAATATACAATGAGTATCCATCATAGGGTAGCTCCTACCATCTACTACGTCTCATGGACCACCAGCATACGATATGTTGGTAATAAATTCCAACAGCCCAAAATGTGTGCTAGCGTAATCAATTTATTACAACTGCAGGAATCCTTTTCCCTTTTCCAGTTTTACATAGGTATACCCGTACCATACCTACATATGTACGGTCCAGTCGATACGGTCTCTATAAATATCCAACAAACGATCGCAATTAAGGCAGTACCCTGGCATTTGTCCTAATGAATATCCAACAACAAAAAAAAAAAACCCCAAAACCAGAATAAGAGGGAAGAACACACCTACAAGGCGAAGCAGGCTAAGGAGGCGAACACGGCCAACAGGCAGCAGGGTACCACCCATTTCAAGTTTAGGGACATTGTCGAAAATTACTTGGCAAACAAGAAAGTACTTTGTTTTCGGCCAAAAGAAAATATTATTGAGTGTTGGGCAATTTATTCAGTATTATCTAAATTTACTGAGCTCAAAATAATTTATCTAGCACGCGGCATCCGTGGGATGGGATGGCGTCGGGTTTTATTGGTTTCGCGCCGGCGGTTGGGGGGATCTCTTTTGGTCAGCACCCAGTTAAAATATGCTAATTCCAGGGTTGGCACTTCAAAAAAACGGATAGATATGACGTTATTATGAAATATAACAGGATTGACCTATTTCCCACAATGAAAGGGTTCCCGAAAAGGATACCTATCTATTATAATGTAATTTATTCAGTTTTCGGGGAAAGAAAGGAGAAATTAAGTTGCGCTTTACGCTTTACGTTTTCTTTTTTTTTTTTACATGAAATTGAAAAGTTTATAGGAACTACTTAGGACATATTTACAAAGTTGAGGGAGGTTACAGACTGATGGGTCCTTCTCTCATCGTATACTCGGAATCATGCTTTCTAAAAAAAATATGAATTCTAATTCTTAGTACAGGGCTGCCATTTGGAAAAACGGGCAATAAATTCATCGTCCTTGACAAAACCCTGATTGAGTTACAGCATGCAGTTTCGAGTCCCTATACTAAAGTATACTGACTGACTTACTTACTTAACAGGCTCCCGACCCGTGAAGAGTCCCTGCCTGAGAATAAGATGGCTAGATGGGTAGGTACTGATGAGCGTCCTCAAAGCCCAGGCCAGTAAGGATCTCCAAGAATAATTCAGGTTTTTGGAAAAGAGACGGTGGCGGACGAGTCTTTAATAGTCCAGCGTTCACATACCCGAAGCGAGTTACTGGCATCGGATTCTCAAAAGGAACTGGCCCTCCAGGTTGGGGTTTGTGCCGTCAGGGTAACTTCCCTACTATGTAAAAGAAAATCCTTAGTTACGAGAGAAACACTAGCCTCGGATACAAATACCTACTAAAGGATATTGAAACGAGTTTGCTAAATGTGATCGATAGGCATTTCCTGAAAAGCAGTCCAATAAGCTAGGGCAAGACAAAAGTTGGAAGCTATTAGGCATCCAAGTGAAGGTTTTTCTAAACTGGAATCGGAGCTACTTTTTTGGATACAAAGGAAAACGATTACATCGATGAGTACCCACGGTTATGGGACTATGCATACACTCGGGTAAAAGGGCCTGCCTGAGTCAGAAGCAATCTTAGCTCATATTATCCATTAGGACACTTTGTTTGTTCACATCATTTAACATCACCTTACATTTACCAGTTGTCCTACCTTACCTCGTTAAGGTACCTGAAGTATTCCAATAGCTGTATGCAAACTTAAAAAAAAGCTGGATGCTCTCGAGAGATCAGATCTAAGGAGGACAAGTGGCATAGCGTGTCTAGCCATATTAAAACAGATTTGCCCTAAGCTCCATCTAAAACGCTCTGGATTCTCCATTTCTCTTAGCAGATAGCAGATGAGCTCTAAAACAGATGCCATCAAGTGACATGTGTAATAGGAAATCACGCAGATACACTTTAAATGATTTTGTAGAAGTTGCAGTTGGTAAAGAAAGTATCTCCCCTGCTCTCCCTCACAAAACAAAAGTTCACTTGGGAACCTTCTTCTTCAAGGATATTGCTGATCCTATTAATATCGACGTAGTAGACCTACGCTCGAGGGTCAAATTGCTTTGAAGTAGATATGGTGAGGTACATACTTAGTCCAGAAAGGATCACAACGGACCAAGAACTGTTCATAAAATGTTTACAGAAATAGTTCGCAGTGCCTTCCTTAGATTTGACCACAATTTTGAAGGATACCCAGAGAAGAGTGGCTACTTTCTGGGTCAACAAGTCAAAAACAGTTTATGAACTCATGAACACTTTTATGAACAGATCCAGATCATAAGATGTTCCTCTTACTCAGAGAATATTCTTTCAATAAGATGGAGCACTCTGTTACAGTGGCAGCAGAGTAACTTGGTTTTTTTTTTTTGATGGGTTGGGGTCAACCTTTGGACGGCCAGATCTCCGTACCTAGCACTCATGAATAGTGTCTTCTGAAGTATCATGAAAAAAAGTTTATTTGAGAGAAATATTGCCATTCCAGTAGAGCTTAGAAGCAATTTGCTCTCGTTAGCAAGAAAGGGGTCCCAGCAGGACCTGGCCATAGTCGTCAACTCTGTTCTACCATCTCTAGGACTTATTAATTTTCCCATGGAATAAGCCTTTGTGAGATTAGCCAATGATAGATGGAGCACAGATTTAGCATGTCGTGCTTCCAGAAAACCAAAGATAACGAAACAAAATCCAATCCTGTCTAGCGCTTAAGAGAGGAGTGAGTTTCAGGAGCCATAACTTTTTTCCGGGGGCATAAGATCAGACATAGTTTTGAATATTCTATGCGGCACTAAATTGTCTGTTTAAAAGAGTACTTGCAGGTATAAAGTTATACTATTTTCAAGTATACAGGCGCCATCCTGTATAAACTGAAGTCCAGACCCAATTAATATGGTTTACACGATTTAAGTTAAATACTCCAGCTGCCAATCAAATACTGTAACTGTTTTTGAATCTTTCAAAATGCAAAAACTTGATTGAAAAAAATTCAAACAAACTCAGAACATTAATTTCTCATTAAACAGTTCAGATAGATACAAGTATCTGAACCCCTTTACCTCTGACATTTGCGAAAGCATTACAATCCTGAAATGCAAATCAATTAGAAAAACTGGCAAACCTTGCAAAATAATAATTATTTGCTTTCGGGTATTCATTTAGTTCTCAAAAAAAAAAAAAGGAATTGCTTATCCTATCCCAGACCAAAATCGATAAAGCAATTATTATGAACGAGAGTATCTGTTCTCTGTCAATACGTTCGGTTGGGTACTACTCACAACCATGCAGCATTTTTTGGTTCAACAAAAACAATCCTAATACGCCACATGAACGAGAAGGAAATCGACTAGGGTTGGAGTATTTGAAAGAGGAAAGGAGTGATTGAAATCCTGGAAAAAGGATTTCATGTGCAGACATTGTGTACACTTAATTTAGAATTCTTTCTCGTCACTCGAGATACTTGGGAATATTCTGAATCCCACACGAGGATATATGTATCTTTTGGAGTCATATGTACATGGCTTTGATTGGTAAAAACAGTTTATAATCTATTTGTACAAAACGATGACCTTGTCAGCTCCATCAGCAAAGTCTTCATTCAGGAAGCCTTTCTTCTGAAATATTCCAAAACAGGACACAAAAAATGTCCTTTATTTATCTCAATCGGCTCCATGAAACCTCTTCTATACAAAGTATTGAAACTTTTGGCAAGAACTCCACTGTCCGTAGCACTCAAACGTTTATTGTTGTCCTGTCCTGTCCTCTTTTGTCGTATATTTCATGTCCCTTTTGCAAACGCAAACAATTGGGAAATATATATCTCCTGTTGGATATGACTTTGACAAATGGGGCTGCAGCTGTATGTATGCGTATGTCGTAGAGTCCATTTCCGCCAAATGACCCAATTACAAATGAAGCATAATGCAGTCAGTCTGTCATGGTTATGCTCGCAAACAAATTGATTCGCACACAGATAGTGTTGTATCTCTGTTGTCGGCATGTCCAAATTTAAGGACATCATGAAGGACATCACAGAATGATAGTAATCGCTGATAATGAACAGCGGACAATATTTCTTTTAATTTGAAGGACACAACTGCCAAATGGCCCTTAGTCCGAAGCGACTGGCGAACGATATTGATTTGGTTCCGAAGTGAATGAATAAAAGATACATTCCTTGGATGGGAGAGTACATGTGCGAAGTGCCTTCGGGCCAATTCAAGTGGAACGTTCTACTTATCTAGGAATAACTTTCTACGTGACACAAAACCAACTCCAGGAAGTCACTCAAAAGGAGGAGCTGTTGCTGATTGTATGACCTCGCCTGCGGCGAATTAAAAAGAAAGCCTTTCGCAATACTGTGCCCATTTCTGCGGTAAATTCCACTCTGGTTCACAATAAGGCAAATTGTTAAATAAAATAAAATCGATTTATAAATTATTCCACTTCGATTGATCTTCTAGTTTTGTGAAGGGCACACCATCACCATCACCACAGTGGCACAGTGGCACAGTGGCACAGTGGCATAGTCAAGGAGGCGCAGGCAGGCGCGTTGCTTTACGGTCTATTCATAGCAATTTCCCACACTTTTTACGACATACTTTGTTTTTTGTTTCGCTTTATCAAGGCGAGTCATTCCCTCAATATTAAAGTATCCTGGGAGATGTATTTTTTTTCCGTCATGACAGATTGTCATGACCAGATGCCGATGGTTATACTGACGGTTTTTTTATTTTGCATTTTTTTTGTCAATGTTTGACGGCCAAAGGTCATTTCGATGAGAATTTGCTGGCTGTTCATTCGTTTGGCCAGGGAGTGCTGGAGGAGCATTATTAAGTGAATCAAATTTGAAGGGGAAATCCAGCACTGAATGGTATTTGATGAGGCTTTTGTTTTACATTGGCTTTTGCGGAAAGGACATGCAACGGCAGGGGTGGCATTAACCCCTAATAGAGATAAGTTCTTGAAAACTTAGTTTTCTGGCCTGCCGTCGGCTGGACCTTAAGAGAGATCAAGCAAAACCTACAAATGCCGGACAGAATCACAAATCGTCTACATCCCTGGTTAATTCTTCCTTCGCATAGATACATAGGTTTCCAGCAATGCAATGCATAGACTGATGAGGACCTGCATTCACTAATCAACACATGTACCCACAGATGGCTTTGAGGGCTTAGAATTGACTGAAGCCTCCAAACCTTGAGAATGCTTTAAGAATCCCATGCAAACGAGCAAGAAGAGAAGTTTATCGATGTAAACGATCAAAACCCGTCGGGCAAAGTCTATCAAGTCATGATGGGGGGATGGAAGTATTACCGAAAATCCCTGTCAATGTCTGCAGCTTTTTGAAGAAATGTGTTCGCCCATCCAATCCCCTCTGTCATACCGTGTCTGGGAAAAATGTTGGAACAGAACAGTCCCTGATATCGATGCCCTTGAGGCAGCACAAAGAAGATGCCCTGAAATTTATACATGTTTGAGTGAAGGATGACAAAGAACCTCCAAGGGACACTGCATTGTATAGGCCACTGTGTATGGGAAAATGTAAGACCCCAGATAGATCTGGGACTGAATGCTATCTGTGGTTGTTGAACCAAAAGAACTCGCAGATCACCAACATGTTTTTCGAAAAGGGTGCTCCATAATCTATTAATGCAACTGCTAGCACGGCGAGAAGGCCGATGGAAGAGAGAGCAGCTGTGAGAGTTACTGGTCCATCATCGCATAAACGTTTAACATCTGTTAAACCCGGGGAACTGAAGTAACACCGTGTCATCACCCACGGATGTCAAAAGAATACCTCTATGACAGCGACAACGGAAGAAAGCCCTATTTACTGACAGATGGTGTACTAGAAGGCTATACACTGTACTCACCACTTTGGAAACTTATGTTTGACTATGGTCCTCGACTTTGAATACCAAGATCATCAAGAATAATTGACTTTCCTGACGATATACCCAGCGTCATATTGAGAAAATTTTATAAGAAGTGGACGCCGACTGCGGATCGTCCAAAGCTGGCTGACAAGCATGGGCCTAAAGCTGGCAGAAGAAAAAACATCTAGGACTGCGTAGTCACTTCCAAGCCAGAATTAAAATACCTAGTCGTGATCATAGATGCACGGGATACCTTTAACCAACAGTTACTGTTCCCAAAAAACAAGGCAGCAAGTCCAACCACTGCTCTAGAAAAGGATTGATGGCCCTCGATCTAGAAACAGGGTAGAACTGGCAAAATCGAGTCAAGCCCGGTGGCGTATACGTAACCTATTTTTTCATCGAAATAATGCAGTGTTTCTCCTGCACACCGGGCCTGCAGCTGAACCAGTTTGTCCCTGGAATCAACAGAAACAGAGAATCTGTATTGTATTGCGTCATGCAGAAGGTGGAGCTACCGGTGGTCTATGCGTAACCTATTTTTTATGGTATGGGAACAACGTGTATAGGAGATCAAAGGAAGCTATCCGAGAGTATGCAGCACTTTTTGGAAGACAGGGCATGATGGAGTGACAGCTCTGGCCTGTATAGTTTCATTCCACCTAGTAGCATAAGAAGTGGAAGAGAAGTATAAACCAGAAGAGCTGCGGAGATATTACCCACGACATCCACCAACAGTTCGACTTCGTTAAGAGCGGAAAGCTTACGGAAATACCAACAAAGATAGGAACGGTCTTAATAAGGACAGTGGACGTATAGGTCTATAGAAAGTATGGAGATCTAGACGCAGACTCTTACAGGACACGATTACTTTACGTTGTCCAATTTGCCCAGAAACAACTCAAGATGCTTATGTTCAGCACAAAGCAGAATCGCATGTAGTGGCACAGAGGCTGTCTGAAATTATAACCCAGGAAGGAGACCCTCCACGTTCAAAACCTTTGATGCCGAGAAAGGGTTCAGAAAATTGTTCAAAATCACAAGCAAACACCAGAGGTACAACTTTCCAGAAATCTGTCCAATTAATTGCTTATCCTGATGACATAGATATCACAGGACACAGCGAGCTGTCATTGGAACAGAAGCCGCCAAAATGGGTTTAAGTGTGAACGAAAATGTGTCAGCAAAAGGGGACACACAACATGGACGAGTTGGACAGAACGTAACATTCGACAGCTAGAAGTTTGAGGTAATAAAGGACTTTATCTACCTTGGCTCTGATACCAGTTCTCAAAACAATAAATTAGCAGAAATAAACGCTGTTTCTTTGGGCTGAGAAGGCACTGGAGTATCCCGAAGAACTAAGGAATCTCTTGATCATCCCAGCCTTGCTTTATGGCGCTGAAGCGGATGAAGTTATCTGTTTGCACCGACGAGGAGGGGATATCTGTTTGGAGGAGGAGATTCAACGACGAAAGAAACGAGCTATACAGCCACACGGACCTAGTCAATCCGTCGTTTGAAATGGCTAGGACATGTAGACCGAATATAACCCAACCCTGTGGCCTAAAGTGTATTCGAATCCAACTCGGAGGTACAACGCAGTAGAGGAAGACCCCGCCTCAAGTTGCGCGCAAGTGCAAGAGGTCATCGACCAACTTAGAGTGCCTGACTGGAGGCAGTTAACAAAAGGCCGTACTATTTGGCGAGACATTGGTTGAAGCCCAGGTCCATCCCGGACTAAAACACAAGAATGTATGATTTCTTCCTCGGAATATCCTTCGAAGACTCTACACTGTTCGAACAGTCCCCTACAATATATCACACTCAATCCATCAAATTTGGAATCACTTCGCGCTGCAACCTTTGACCAAGTTTTCAAATGAAAAACAGTTTAAATGATTTTACGCCTTACAGGACCTTGACAAGGCGAAGGACATAATGAAAATCAAAGTGAAAAACTTTTCACTAAAACTGAATTTATTTACATTTTACAAAATTCATCCGAACTTATATATGTATGTATGTGCGCGTATTTACATACAAAATGTCAACACTGCTTGATATTAAACTTTCAATATTTGTTTCGCCCACTTTTTAGTTTTTCTGTTACTCAAATAAAACAGACGCCCTTGTACGAGGATGTATAACCAACTCAATGTCAACAGTGTGCTCCCCGCATAGACAATAAATAAAGGACTCGTGACGTAGGTGGGTTATCCTAGTAATCGGACCAACTGCTTACGCTTTAGAAAATAAAATGTAAACAAGCACATGAGCCATTGTATTGACGGCTGTTCGTAAACAGGCGTTTCTAACAATTCAAAAACTTTTGTATGAGCAGCAACTGCAGATACATGAGTCCTGTAGGTGGGTGGGTAGAAGGTCTGATGCGCAGTAATGATGATATATCTCAAGTGAGCTTGCATATTCTTGGAAGCCAGGGCTGCTTGTTTAACTTGCGTGGGTTATACGAAATAAGAAACATTACAGTCACCGATTCCTTAGAAAAGCAAAGAAGCCTGGAAGTCCCTGGATTATATTTTAAAATAACGATTCAGGAGTAGGAGGGCAGAATCGATCCTTAAAGAGTTGTAGCTGTGTTTTTAGCGCACTATGCACGAGTACTATAAGCATAGAAATAGCTCGAGTATCATAACAGTTTACTTAAAGAGGGATTGCGAATCCTTTAGGATATTGAATTGTAGGGAAAGCAGTAGGTATGTCAAGATATCCGATTAGGATATGTATGTCTAAAACCCTCTTCGTCCTTAAATTTCTCAGAGAAATTGTTTAGAAAGGGAATTTGTTGGTAAGGGTTTGAAGATTTTTTCGATTTGGTTTAAGGTTGCCACAAAGCTTACAGTAATTTTGAACAAATTTTACGACCAAAGAGTGTGCGAAGATGCATCTCTTCAATTTTTCCTTAATTTGTCTGCAAAGTTTCATAATTTGTTGGAAAATCAGTAAATTTCTGACCCTGTCATGTGGATTTCTACTGTCTGCAATCCTTTCAATCCCTGTTTTCAGAAATTCCTATGGAAATCTATTTATACGTCAATATAGCTTGAAGGATGATGATCACTATTGGAGCGTGGTGCACGTAGGAGTTTAGGTCCAAACACTACAGAGCTCTTTCGTAGTTTCACATCAAATTCATTCGTACTTTGATCCTTCAATTTCTAGAGAACGGAAGTCGGAATTGTGTGTCGGAAACGTGTGCAATTTTGACATATGAGGCATTAAGGTCTAGGTTGTACAGCACACGCTCCGACTCCGTGTCTTTCTTGAAGTCAATGTCATCAAAATTTGAATATTTTTTGCCTACAAATACAAATTTTTGGCGCAACAGGTCTGTAGGACCCAGGGCCTAGCTTTTCATAACCTTTCGTGTTACGCGTGTTTTATTATTTACATGAATGGAAGGCGCCTACCGTGTCTGAAGGGCAGAAGCTTCTATATAACACTTATACTCCCAGATGTTTGTCAGACGCTCGAACCCTTTGGTCTGTAGTCCAACGCACTAACCACTTGAACCAATATAGGCAGGACAAAACCGAGTGTCAACAAGAAGGGACACACAACATCGACGAATTGGACAAAACGTCACTATAGAGTCACAATCAAGGAGACTCTATCAGAGACCTAGATCGAGTCCTAAAGTGGATGAAGATATCCTCAATCGCTTCGAGAGAAAGATTCTTCCTAAAATGCTCGGTCCCGTTTGCATGGCCAGGCTATTGAGGAGGAGATTCAACGACGAACCATACGAGCTGGACAACGATTCATCGTTTGAGATGGCTAGGACATGTAGAGCAAATGGAAGCCGACGTTGTGGTCTGAAGAGTCTTCCCATCAAATCCGGAGGAACAACGCAGTGGAGGAAGAGCTAGCCTTAGGTGTCGTGCACCAGTAGAAAGGGACCTTAACCAACTTGGATTGTGCAGCTGGAGGCAGTTAGCTAAGGACCGGACTATCTGAAGAGGCTTGTGGGTTGAAGCCCAGGTTCACCCCGAACTGTAGCGCCACCTAAGTAAGTAAGTAAGACATTTGGCAGCCTTTTTGGCGCCCTGGAATGTGTGACCATTCCACCGAAGATGGCAAGTCTCTCAGATTCAGCAATGCAAGTACCATTCATGGATAATGGTTGAGGGACTTGGTTTTGCTTGAGAGGCAGGAGACAGCATTGGGTTTTGAGTCTTGATCGGAAATTAATGTGTTTAACGCTGCCGTTCCTCTTCTACGGCAGAAGAGCAAGGACGTGAGTAAGGGAACGAGTAAGAAAAACTGAGGGTACTGTCATCAGCGGTGAAATGGATTGAAGAAAGAGAGTCGAAGACAGAGCAGAGCCTTGGGGAACACCAGCATTTATATGGTGGATTGCAGACTTGCAACCGTCCAAGACGACTTAAAGAAGAGACTCATCGATGCAACATGCAATTATGTCAAATGCCTTACAAATATCGAATGCAACCATCTATGTTTCACCAAAGTGATTAAGAGATTGGTTCCTCTTCTCGGTGAGATATGCCAGCAAATCACCAGTGGACCTTTTGCAACGAAAACCATACCGCCGGTCATTGAGGAGTTTTCATCAAGATGTTTCGTAAGCTGCCGATTTATCAGCGTTTCTCTGACCTTGGAAGGAAGGGATTTCAGAGATTTGTCTAGCCCAAATGTTGTATTTCATTTTTTCGGACAGATCCGCGAAGAATAGGATCCAGCGAGGAAGAACACCTCTTCGGAGATACCATCTCGACCACCGACTCAACACAATTTAATATCAATAACACTCGAGCTAGTCATGCCCATTAGTTCAGTTCAGTCAATAAAATAAAGTCAATGAAAGTGAAATACTTTCAGTACCTCCTTCATCCTGAAACAATTTCGAAACCAATTACGGCTCACCCCTACCACCATCGCAATCCCAACATACACCATAGAATCCTTAAAAAAAATTTAATTTTTTCCGCTCTCGCAGCGCGACTGTCAAAACCCCTTCCTCCTAGAAAGCAACAACAAAAAACCCGAATCCCTTTCATTACATATTTATAATACGAAAATCCATAACAAATAGGAATTCCGGTGCAAAGCAAAAACCAGACAAAAAAAAAACACCACAAGCAAACACGATAGGAAATAATAAATTAAACAAAAAAAAAAAAAATGTTTAATTTAAAAATCTCATAAATTCCATTCTACATCCAACGATGAATTCGCCGCGACCCTAGGCGCAACGCATTTTGCAGTACGCCTGCCCGCCCATGTGAGTGTGTGCGGCTCCGATGGCCCTTAAAAACGCATATCCATTCGGTTTTTATGCGCCCAACCAAGTGGTTAAAGCAAACAAAAACCGAATCAAGCTCTGGAATACGACTATGTGCCGGAAATCATGACTGAAGTACTCATTTAATAAATATCGCTTTTAAAATATCGGTTTCCCGTTCATATTCTCGGATTTTTGCGAATAAATCTTTCATGAAATGGAATTCCATTTGATTTATTCGAATTTTTTTTCGAAATTGGTTTGCATGTATAATATGTAAGGTAAATAAGGATTCTCTAATGAATTCGGGGCCAGGACCAACAAAAAACACGTACCTACAACGCCGAAATATGTAAACAAGTGAGTACGGCCAGATGGTATTGTTGTTTTGAAAAAAAAAAAAGGAGTTCGAAAAATATTTCGAAATAGAAGGGGCGATTGTAAATTTGTTATACGTTTTCACAGGTTGCCTCGTGGTGCTCCTTTTGTTGTCGACATTTACGTAATTGTATTCTGACGAACCGCGGACTCAAAATTGTGTATCTACCCATATTGGCAGTCCATTCAAACAAGGACACTGAAGATGGCAACACTCTTTGAAAAATACTGGTTTTAGACATGGAATAGGTGGTTGTCCGCACTACTTCCTTATCCTCCTTACTTCAAAGCTCTTATAAAGTGGGCGTGGTCGCACGGGATTTCATGCTGAATTTCAGCGATATCCTGCATATTTCATGCAAAATTTCTTCAAAATATATGAAAATGTCTTCAAAAAGTGGACGGGGCTACATATGGTGTACGAACGAATAGTGGACGATTTGAATATCTAAATATTTGGTATTAAAAACTTGTACTGGTCCCTTTTTTCTGAAGCTCATGCATCAAATTGTATCCCTCATGGGTCGATCGTATTCGCTTTTGATACTGAATACCAAATGGGGTCTACATCGATTATTTACAACCTATTTGTCGAACCAAATAGGTAAACCCTTAGGAGATGATATAAGAATACCGCTTTTGAAAATCCTTATTACCAGCACAGGAAACCTACATTGGAACTTTCCAAGTGGGACAGGATGGAAGAAAGTTAGTTTCGAAGAGGTACGATCGAGGGCCTTTTAGGCATCAAATCAGTTCGACTCAGTCAAGGACCTTTGTAGTTTCCTTAAGTTTAGTGTATGTAGATCGCTAAGTTCTTCGAAGAAGTGCTCGACTAGATTTTACCTTTTCAAAACTGATAGCGAAAAACAGAAGTGTTCTCTCCTCCTCCTCGTTGAAGGGAGCACCAAGCCTTCTTACAGGCCTGCCTAGCAGGCAGTGTTCGGTAAGAGTGCCAACTTTCTATCCAAGATCAATGCTATAACTCTGTTGGTTGTCCTACAATCCAGGTCTGACCAGATTTATTAAGAAGAGAGACTGCCTAGCTATTGTTCTACCTATAACTAGCGCCGAGGATGAACGAGGCTTTGATGATATGGAGAGATTTTTGTCAAAATTATTTTTTTAAGTGTTTCGCACACATGGAAGCGGATCTTAACAAACTTGGAGGGTAAAACTGGAAGCATGTTGGTCGAGGACCAGGTTCTCTTTCTAAGCAAGTAAAGAAGAAGTTCTAGAAGTGAGATAGTCCCAGATTCAGTTCAAGCTAAGCTTAACATCCAGGCTTAAAACTATAGATTCAAGAAGGGGTGACAAATAGATGGCCTAAGGACAGAATATAAATGAAAAGGGGAGAGTAAACACTACACCAGCAGCTCGATTTGGAAACTATTTGCAGGATTACAGATAAGGTGAAAGGCTGTTGGAAGACTCAGCTGAAACAATTATTGATTCTAGACATAGAGGAAAGCATAAAACATGACTTGAGACTTTAGATACTGTTTCAATAGTTCCACTGCATATTGCAATCGAGAACATAAGATGTCCAAAAGAAGCATTTCACGGAAGGAGGACCACAAGGTCCAGTGTTAAGTCATGTGCTGTAGAACATAGCAGTAGCATTCAAAATCAGAGGTACTATTACTCCCGGATACACACCATACTGAAACTATCTTTATTAGTAGAAGAAATGCAAAAGTAGAGTAAGATATCGCCTTCGGTGGCGAACACAAGTAGAAGGGGACCGACTTGGAGGCAGATAGTTACAGGTAAAGTAAGATCTCTACTAAAAGAGCATCAATGGCTAACAGATATGTGGATATTATAATAGATCTTAGAACCAGATAGAAACAAAAAAATTGGAACAGCAAAAGTCTGGGTTACAACATTGAACAAGAGGACAGGGTCCTGAGATCCTACTCATACGTAGGAAATGGATAGTGTGCTCCGATGTGTGAAAGTACCCGGCTTTTCTAGTGTCTTAAAGGGCCAAGCTACTGTCCTTGGTGTCAACAATCCTCAATTGGTACCACAAGTATGACCTTATTAAACTTCGATGTGAAATTTCTTTGAGCATAAGTTTTCTGCCAGAGGTCAGTCAAGGTTTTGAGGAACAATTTAGATTTTTGGCTGAAAATGCAGCCAGATGTCAAGCGTAGATGATCTTGCTGTTGGTTGCTGTGGAAACTATATTAATTTAGTGTAACACCTATTTTGACCTCTAAATCAATTCTAGACTCAAATTTTGAAGCCTTTTTGTGAACATTTCAATACAAAACCTCATGGTTAGGCACCTACTTGGATACATCTAGCTCTTTCACCAGTATCAGCTTCACATCGAAGCAGAATGATCGAACAATTTAAGATCTATGAATATTTGGCGCCCGACGCTGAGCCTTTCCTTCTGCAAACATTCGCGTTATGAGTGTTCCATTCCCCAAATGTTGGAAATGCTTAGTATTCGAACCTAAAAATTTGACGTTCAGTCAAACTGCAACACTATTGGACCAATGCACGTTATTTTTGGTTACAGTCTCCCAAGCACCCGGTCTCACGCAAGTTTGTTAAAAGTGAAAAGATATGGTTCCACTGAGCCCTGTAGAGACTCATCCACTCTGAAAAGCAGCAATCATATAGTACCTACGTGGACAGCTAAGCAGACATCCCAAACCAATTCAAAACTGGACAGGAGGTGTAAAGAAGAGATCGAATCCCGCAGATCAAGCTACAGCATCACGCTCTGTTGGATTCCGGGAAATAGGCGATAAGCTAGCGAGAACAGATCACTCAGTTCTAAAGCCTATCTGTCTCCTCATTGGTATCCACAGATCCATGAAGAGGCTTTAGGCCTCTGTGTGTGTGTTGAAGATTATACAACACACATACTCTGCGAATGCCCAGCCTCAATAGCACTATAGATAGTTCACTCTTCTAATGACCTCACTGAACTGGCTAACAAGCCACAGAAGACCATCCTAAAATTCGTCCCGAAAGTGCGCTGGTTCAGGCGGGTCACTCCCGACGTAAGGTAATCTATTGGACTAATTTTTGTTTTATCTTTTCTCAGAACACAGTAGGTGCATTGAGAACTGAGAAGGTCACTTTCCCACCCTACTTACCTATCTTTGGTCTGTCTTCGTGCCCCCCTCCAATTGAAGCCAGTCGGCCCACTTAAAGACCTACTTTTCACTCAAAATATCTGACAGTGATTGGATTGAATTGGGGGACACATTGATATTTCAGAAAATATACTTTTCAGCGTAGAAGATTCAGTTTAAAGTCCTTTCAGGACCTTGGAACCGATCTTACTTGTATCCACAGTGAATACATCGAGTTCGAATTTGTCGTAAAGTTAACGAAGTGCATCTAGTGACGGTTTTTCAAAAGTCCTTAATATTTGTCAGATCTGCATCAATAAATTCGGATAACCATTGCCATAGTGGCGACTCCAAAGCCATATTTTTCTTCCTCAACAAATGCACTGTCATGGTACATAGCGACGTTAACGAGTATATAACGAATCTCCCCTCCCCTGGGCAGATACCTACATAGAGTTCATTGAAAATGTCACATGATCCTTGCCCAAGAGAAACCTACTCTCAAAAGCTGGAAATTTGTAGAGAAGGACTATGACTACGAAATGTTATCCTCACGTGAATCAGCAACTCGCCACCTGCAGAGCTATTTTTTGACAATTTTTCCTTTCAGTTAATTGGGGCTGTGACCTGGATGATGCATATCTCCGCTCAAACCAGCGAACTGGTTTATTAAGGAATCATTGGCACCGTTGGGGTATACCCTATCCTTCGGTTCAATGCAATGGACGTTATGATTAAGTGGAAAAAAATTAGATCACAACCACATGGTTAGCAATAAATCTTGGGAATGGGGAAGTGTACCATAAAGTGCTAATTTGAGAAACTGCACACAGTAGCCAGGCAACGAGATAGATGTGACTTCTGAACCATTTCCCCCGCCACATCACTCAAGATTCCAACACTTCAACAGTCCATAGGAACCATCTCATGCGTACAGCCCTCTTTAAGTGAAAAACGAAAACTAAAATCACCGAAAGATACGAAAATATGGTTCTGTTTTTGAAATATTTACTCCCAAAGCTATGAGCCACAAGCCGCCGCTCCCAAGGCCCTATTCCTTCCCAGCAAACCAAAGAGCAAAGGTCAGATTCAACGATACCCTCCCTTGGAAAAGGTAAGTGATAAAAACTGGTTAAATGTATGTTTTGTTACTTGAAAGCATCCCTTGGGGTCGAAGGTACTCTCTAAGAGGAGAGCAGCATTTTTTTCCTTCTATTCCATCCTCTGGTGTGTTTTCCTTTCCAAGGGGTACTTCATTTTCAATCGTTTGCTGCGGAAAGGAAATTGTTTTTTATTATTCCAAGTAATTTGGAATTTGCCAAAATATTTTTTACCAACCAACACGGATGAAGGAACCAAAAAAAAAAACGAAGGGATTCGCCAGCGGTGGCAGGAGGAACATATTTGCTTCCGGGAAGGAACAAAGTGGCTCGTGCAGAGGTTTATGGTGTTGCAATATTGTTGTTAGAAGGGTAAACGTAATCATGCTTATGATCTCAAAATAAAAGGACTGAAAGGATACTCAAAAGATACACGAAGCAAGCATTAGATACACACATTGGCTGACATTGTTTGTGAATGGCAAAACGCCAAAACGATGAGTAACGTCTTGAGATACATATCATCGCTGCACGCTGTTAATTTCTATTCAAAGTGTGTTTATCTTTTGGGCAAAACCTTCAGGACGCCTTCCCCCATAAATAAGCAATCAAAAGTGCTTTACACCGAAGCTGAAATTATTGAGATACCCGAATGGGGAAAGTTCTTCTACTCAATTACCCGATGTTAAATTTACATAATAAAATAACACGTGGATTATTGGGCGTGTACACCACTTCAGGTGGGGTTCTGGGGGATATTGGAGCTTGCCACGGCTTGTATTTACCCCCCCGCAGCCGATGGTAGGTGCGCCTCGGTAATGTCTATATTATTAAATCGAATTCTGCTGTATGAAAGGGGAAATTTTGAAAAATTGAATTCATTCAACATTTACAATAAAATATCGTACAACAGAATGATTGGGAGATTAGTACTCGGTAATTGGGGAAGCCATGCTTTTTGTGCTCCTCGTATGGCAGGCGGAAGTGGCAGTAGGTAGGGGTGAATGGGGTTTTACGAAGGATTTTTTCGTTCAGCGGATGCGATGTGGAATATTGATTGAATAGTAAGTGTGTGCGTGGTATATTGTCAACGCAGTAATCGGTTAAATACGACGTGAACGGTGGGGGATTGGAAACAAATACATTGGTGTCGTGGAGTGCGACGCAAAAATGATATACGTATCTACGAGTCGATGCAGCCAATATTCGTATTTCAGAAGTCTCTTAGATTGTGCTTCTCAATACCTTGACTAGCTGGGCCTTATATGTCCATTGAAACCTATACTCGAGGTTTGATCAAGAGCTTAGATTGGGGCTATGTCCGATTCTACTTTCGTTAGCCCAAAATTTTTGAAGATTTGCTTCCTGATGGGCCAGTTTTCTTTGGGACAAGGTCGAACAAGTCCATATGAAAAGAAGGAAACCTCAGAGTATTGCTTTCGTCATCTCCGTGAGAGACAAGTCGGACTTGAATGCAGGCTTTGATGTGAAAGACGATCATTTGAAAGGCTTGGTTGCCACTTGACTGACAGTAGAAACGCTGCTGTCTCTGACATAACAATTATAATATACAAGGAGCGCCATCTTTGTTTTATCAAGCGAATGACATGTTTTTGAAACGTCAACTCAGTACAATTTTAGCCATCTATTGCTTTACATCGAAATAATGTGCCGCTACAGTGGCGCTGTACATTTAAAATAGTCCTTCAGTTCAGTTCAATTAACTCAACGTGCATGTCTGCTGAAAATATCGTAGCCAACATTGGCCGGCCACCCAGATCTCCAGACTTGACCCCTGTGGACTCCGTTTCGTTGGGTTATTTGAAAAGCAAAATGTACGGCAGCAAGCCTCATACCATTGTCGAGCTCAATGCAAGCATTCGTGCCAAAATCATGGCTCTATCGGACACATTTTGCTTTGGTCAATAGAGGAAGTTTTCTTTGAAGATAGGAACTCCATAGGCATTCATGGTCATGTGATTCTCTTTGTAGGTCCCATCCATTCGTGTGAATATTATAAGAAACAAAAGACTAATGATTAGGTCCTGGTATCCGTATGGAACCGTCACAGCAAATGTGTACTTTATTTTGTAAAAATAGTTTCAACCGTTTACCTACATGTCAACAAAATAAAGTACATCAACTTATCCACTCCAACCGGCTGACATTGAATCAAATGTCATCAATTAAAAGCACTGGACCAAGGTGACTATCCTGTGGTATTCCCCAAGTGAGGCTATCTACAATCAAACCAAACAAATCAAACCATTTTAGACAGCTGGAATAAGGTCTACTTTCAGATAAGTTATCAGGTTGACAGAAAGGAGGTCCTTAGATGCCAGCTCCGAACCGAACATTACTTTGCTTTCAAATGAACAAAGTTACTGTCTATTGTAGTAAAAGACTTAAACTTTGAATGAAAGATAAGCTTTTTCATTACGTCCATAACTGGGACAAGTTTATATGGTTTTGAGAATCACTGTCAGAATTTCAAATTGGAGTTTCGTGTGCTGATTAAATGAAATGGAAGACTGTTTCTAGAAATTGACAGGTGCATGTCTGGGAGAGAGTCACTTGAAGACAATTTTTGACTTAGTGAAGTCAGTCAGTCAATTGATACCTCAGCTCAATATGTTTTGTAGAACATGCAGTCATGGATATGAACAAAATCAATTGACGTTTATTTAGAATCGAAAACGAATCCATACACCTGCTATACCAACCTAATCAAAGGAATTGAAGGACTGCATCTGTTAGAAAGGACATAGGCTTATGGGTGCCAGAGAGCTCCTTGCAATCTCCACGAACTGTATTGAAAGGTTGTTATTTTGAAGTGCTTACCCACACACCGCATTTCTCAAGTCTGGCCAAAACCGGTAATTTTTTTTCAGGGCCTAAACTAAGAGGTCTCCAAGGCTAGTGATTTTCCTCTCCTGAAGGAATTCGACTTGCCTTTCTTGACTATCTTGAAGAGGAATGATCGAGGTATCACTGCATCGAAGCAAGAGATATGGTTTGGTTCAGATTCGTCAACTAGTCATGATTCCAATAAGGAAGTCATGGAGTCCTGTAGTCATGGTACCGCGTATGGCAGATTCATAGTGACTCCAGAATTTGAGTGCGAAAAATTGCTTCAATGAAAAGCCGGTATTGCAAGGATTAAGATGGGTACCATGACATGATTTTCAAAAAGTTGCGAGAAGACTTAATGTATCAAAATCTACAAAACTATGTTTTGTGAAGTCACGGATCTTTTCTTTCCTTCCACAAACAAAATTCAAAATTCTTGATATGACTAGAAGAAGGTAATCAACTGAGAGAGAAGAAGGAGTCCTTAACATTTGTCTTTCAAAGTTGGAATCCGTAAAAGTCCGCAAAATGAAGCCCGACGTCCACAATGCAAGCAGTTTCTATTGATATTTCTTAACTTGCTATGCATGAACGTATTTGAGAAGATGGAACACTTACCAATCTTTGTAGCCTGACCTAGGTTTGACATGTGGACCAAAAGATATCAAGATAGACTCTATAAATTCGGTACATTTATTCCGTGTAATGTCCTTAGCCACGCCCACTTTTTGAATGTGTTTTTATCCAAAAATCACATTCATCAGTACACTTTTGAAGTTATCGTAGTAATTCAAAAAAATAACATCATACGACCATGCCCACCTTAGAAGGGTTGGATATTAGAGAGCATGTGGTACCATACGATCCATTCTAGACTGAACTTAGCTTTTCTATATGTTTCGCTTATGGTCTAAGTCCTGGACCTAGGACAGCACCTTATAGGACAGCATTTGGATTTGTGGTTTGAAACACCAAACTCTCTAAAGAACATATTTATCTCAAAACCTATTAGCCTTTACAAGTTCTCCAAGAACCCGAATTTTAATTTTTGAAACTATACTTGAGGAAGCCCTTAAATTTAAGCTCTTCCAGCCTTATAAGTCGACTTTTAGATATAAAACGCAAGAGATTTGGGAATACAAGCTGTGACTTTAATTTTGAGTCCATAATTCGTCCAAAAAGTCAGTAAAGTCTAATAAGAGACTCAAAGGTCACTTTGACTACCAACGCCAGAGACTACCACAAAATATCTAAAGGTAATCTAGTCTCCTGTGGCAGTGGATTGGACATACTCTCCGAAAGGGTGACACGTCCATAGCTAACCACGCGATGCAATAGAACCCGCTTACTCAGGATGGCAGGATACGCGGCGCTCCTAGGAGTATGTGGCGTAGAACAGTCGAGAAGGAAGCACGGCAACTGGGAAAGAGTTGGGGAGAACTGAAATACATTTCCAGAAACCGCACAGGATGGCGCGTAGGCATTGTCGAGGCCGTAGGACCCACAAGGGGATACAGGACTTAAGTAGTCTCCTGCTCCTATTACTTAGAAGTCGCTGTTGATGATTTTTACTCAAGGACTGATGAATCCTTTATTTTAGTCTGAGGATGCTTATGAAGTAATCTGAGTTTATTCTGAAGACATCGAAGCTCAATCGTATACTTAACAATGCAGGGGACTGACGTGGATAGTGACCAGGATAGTGTTTCCATATACAAAGTCTCAAATGCAAGTTCACATCTGTTAAGCTTACTGCATGAGCACAAGGAATCCCATGGGTTAAGGCCATTAGGAAGCCTGGATCTAGAGAACTCAGTCGCTATGGATTGTTTCTTGGGAGCTTTGTACGTGCAAGGGTCTTACGAAAACAATGTTTTAAGGACGATAGCGCGTAGAAGATTCGTCAATATTCAAGGTTTACAAGCATACCTATCATTCGAAAATGGGTCAAGTTTGAAGAGACCGGTATAACACTGAAAAACCAAACTCCGGGCAATCGAAATCGTCAGGAACGTGGAGAAAATGTAAAGAGTGTCAGTTCTTTCAATACTTCCGTGCCGTGACACCATACAACCTATTTGTTGATGAAAGGAAGTTGGTTTGCAAGCCTAGAAGTCATTCATAAGGTTTGAACAGACATCCTGAAGCACCCAGGTCGAGGATCTAAAACACTCATTCGACGTACAAATCGCTGCAATGAGTCGGAAGAGGACAGTTTTGAAGAAAATATATCAGTTTTGCCAAACTATTTGCTTTTATTTATGAAAAAGTTTGTGCAAAGCCAGGTGCCAAGTGCTGGACGATGAGCTAGAAAGCAGAGCATATTTTGAGCACTTTCAGGAGCAAAAACCTTTGTCGAATGGAGGAGAAGATACAACCGAGAACTCTACGAGCTGTTCCAAGATGTCGATGTAGTCCAAAAAGTCAAACACGTCCACAACTCTGGCTTGGCCACATGGAGCGAATAGACAATAATGCTCCAGCGAAGAGGAGTCTCCTTTTTAAGGACCTGGATCTAGAGAACTCAGTCGCTATGGATTGTTTCTTGGGAGCTTTGTACGTGCAAGGGTCTTACGAAAACAATGTTTTAAGGACGATAGCGCGTAGAAGATTCGTCAATATTCAAGGTTTACAAGCATACCTATCATTCGAAAATGGGTCAAGTTTGAAGAGACCGGTATAACACTGAAAAACCAAACTCCGGGCAATCGAAATCGTCAGGAACGTGGAGAAAATGTAAAGAGTGTCAGTTCTTTCAATACTTCCGTGCCGTGACACCATACAACCTATTTGTTGATGAAAGGAAGTTGGTTTGCAAGCCTAAAAGTCATTCATAAGGTTTGAACAGACATCCTGAAGCACCCAGGTCGAGGATCTAAAACACTCATTCGACGTACAAATCGCTGCAATGAGTCGGAAGAGGACAGTTTTGAAGAAAATATATCAGTTTTGCCAAACTATTTGCTTTTATTTATGAAAAAGTTTGTGCAAAGCCAGGTGCCAAGTGCTGGACGATGAGCTAGAAAGCAGAGCATATTTTGAGCACTTTCAGGAGCAAAAACCTTTGTCGAATGGAGGAGAAGATACAACCGAGAACTCTACGAGCTGTTCCAAGATGTCGATGTAGTCCAAAAAGTCAAACACGTCCACAACTCTGGCTTGGCCACATGGAGCGAATAGACAATAATGCTCCAGCGAAGAGGAGTCTCCTTTTTAAGGACCAAGCTATCGCGGATCCCAGAGCGCTTCGTCTGGACAACTAGAAGCAGTATGCCCGGGATCGAGGGGAATGGAAGGCTCCCTTGTTTCAGGCAGAAACTCTTCACTGTAAGTCTGTCCAAAGACTGTAGAAAAAGTGTTCATCCAACCTTCTGAATACCAAAACTTAACCAAGTAACAACCCATACTGTCCATCCGTAGACCTTGACATTCCAAATACATTCAAAGGATGCTTGCAGTGCAGAAAACACCTAAAACCAAGTTAATTGGTGTGCAGACGCTTACAGATTACCGATTGAGTGTCTCCTGTGGTCTCCAATACCCAGGAGCCACACAGCCTTATCACAAATCCCCAAAGCCCACGCAAGAAATAAAAACTCAAGACCAATTAGGTAAACAAGAATCAACGAATTTATTTCCCAAAAGTGTACACCCAGCCAGAGTCTTCCAATCATCCGCCGCAACTCGAAAGTGATATAAAACGTCCTCTCCATCGAAAGTAAACTTTTATATCTTTTTTCTTGTTTGTCTTACTTCGAAGGATCGCAACGCCGAAAACCAGAAGAACAACAACAAAGAAGTAATAAAGATTTAAGTTCATTAAAAATATCACCACATAAAACATTGTACTTATTGATTAGAATGGCTGTTGGTGGTACAAGCACAGGGGGGGGGGGAAGGTCCTTGCACCCACATTATAAGTAACTCACCCAGCAGCATTAACAACATCAGGTGGGTGGAGAAAAGTAATCCGAACCGACACAGGTACTCCATCAGCATTTTTTATAATTATTTCCTTTTTTTTTTTTTGCTTTTTATTATTATTATTAAATTTTATATCCTTTTCGTGGTGTGTGCCCGCGATGACAATTTTATGACAGATTGTGTAAAATTTGCACTTTTTTTTTTTTACTTTTATTTTTCATTAATACTTTCGCTTTATGGCATTTATTTTGGGTTGGAGTTGGTTAATTTGAAAGGAAACAACACCACGAGCCGCCCGACATCGGATTCATAAAACTTTGGAGGAGGGAATTTCATTTCATTGGAAAAGGAGCAACACACTCGGTTTTCATTTTCATGGATCGTTAAAACTTTCCAGAAATATTATGAGTTCAACAGCGGACATTTTTTTGATTTTGGCTTTCGATGTTCATTGGAGTTTTATTTACTGCAGGACGCAAGGACGCAAGGACACACACTAAATCTTTGTCGAAGCAATGACGGAGTGATTGGGTTAACATAGACTTATTCTCTAAGTTTAAGTGTGTTGGCTGGTTAGTCGATTTTAATTGCCTACACGGGACACTGTTTTCATAGCCATGCCTGGTTGGAACTATAAAATAAACAAAAACAGAAAAAGGAAACCCCACGGCGTATACGCAACATTTTTGGAATTTTTTTTCTGAGTCGGAAGAAGCCGCGTCGAGACACGTTCTATAAGAGAATGAGATCACTGGTCACCACTTCCCCGTTGAACAACACACATATCATAGCCCGCGCGGTCGGAATTTAATCCTTTTCCAAGGCCGCACACATCGCTCCACCTCAACACATGTAACACGACACCTTTGGCGAGTATGTGAAAAATTTTTCCCATCAAAGAAGGGTCGGCGTTCCCCGTTTACATTATCCTTTCGCCGAATAAAATAATTCCCGCAACATGAGAACGATATACGAGTACGACTACGACGATGACGATGACGGGGTGGCGCAAAGGTGGGCAAAATCGAAAAAAAAAGAACACAAGCAAGCCACTTGAGAAATGTGTAACACGACTTACGCACGCAACCGAGCTTCCGAGGGAAATTGCTTAGGATACTAGAATCTAGCCACAAGCACCCTTGCAGTAGGATTCTCCAAGTAACACTGTTTCGGCGAAAGAGAAATTGTATTGAAAATTTTAGGTTTCCCTAACTTATCAAGGTACGTGGTTCGCATGCGGCACAGAGCTTTCACAGCAGGACCTCTCTTTAACTGTCACTGTACTCACGACGATGCGACGTACAGCAGTGGTGAGTATCTGAGTATCGGAGTATCTATGAACGGTTCTCTTCGACGGCGACCGAGTGTAGGTAAATTCAAGTCTCAGTGTTGATTACAACTAGGTCAAAAGAATTTGTGTTAGGAAGGCCATGTGTAGATTGGCGCTGGAAAACGTGATTATGACCATAATTGTGTGCACAACAGTACTTTGTTTCTATGCTCCTTAGCGTAAATATTGATGGAAGTCGCTCTGTGTGTCCCTGTGTGCAGCATAAATATTTAAATCGGTTTGGCTTGGTTCGCAATTAAAAATATATGATTTTTTGAATATTTACACTATGTTGTCCAATTAGTAAACACACGTAGGGTAAGCTTTAAGTTAACCGTGTACAGGGACACGCAAGTACTTGGTTTTCTGGAATGGAAACGCAATCGTTTCGGCTGAGAGCCGAGAGCTGCGGTTGCAACAATTACGAAGCCAAACAACATCATTGCTGCTGTGTCGAGGAGCTTTCGATCAAATGTGTTAGGCAGGCGAAATCGATACTGACAACTCAACGGATGCGTAGTATCTTTGGAGATACTTCCTACTTGCTTTGCTATTTTTAGCTGTAAATGTGAATCAATGTGGGTTCGATTTTCTCATGCATGCCTTCGCATTGATGCACGTTCTAATTAAAACACCAAAGCGAGTGGCCGCCGCGCGCCTGTGGGGGATACGATGACGTCGATGGTAAAGTAGCAGTTCTCTGTAATTTTTGAAGCCACTTGGAATTATTGGAGCCACTCAGGGAGTCCTCCGGGAATTCTTCTTTTCAGAAATTAAAATTTATTGAAGGATGCACTTCAGTTCCTTTTCAAATTTTCAAATTAGCTGAAGTTGTTTTCGTACACTTCGACATTCGCTACGTTCAATCCGAGGATTCAATGGCTGTAGTAGGTCGAGTTGCTGGCCGGGTCAGCCGAGGTATACAGATTTATGCATATTTTTAGTTGAAAGGAAGTAAGCCAGCCTGGGAAAAGGTAGGAAGGTAGATGCCTACGAATTATTTTTAAGATAAGATCTTCCATAGACACAGGGACTTGAGAATAGCACGTGTTTGCTCATATAAGTGACACATTTTGACTGAGGAACAACACCATCCTTCGGTATGAGTTGCTAGATACTGCAACTGAGATTTTAGTAGAATTAAGAGCTAAGTTTCAAGGCTCCTTGTAGTCAGCGCCATCAACTGCTCTCCTCCAAAATGCGAAGGACTCTATAGTTAATGACGACTATAGGTCAGAACGTCACCCTCGTCAGATACAATTTTGTGGCAGCTAAGGACCACCTAGGGCTACCTAGAGACCGCTAAAAGTTCAGATAGTGACAGCAGCGCTGAGATCAAAAGGAGGCTAGGGTTTGCTAATCTTCGAGTTAAGAAGACAATTGTGTAGCAAATCCCTAAAAAATTAAATACTTGGCGCAACCGGTCGATGGAACCCAGGGCCTAGCGTCTCACAACCATTCGTGTTGTGCGTGTCTTGTATTCTTTACACGAATGGAGGGGGCCTACTGTTTAATGCCGTGTCCGAAGGGCAATTTGGTATTTGAGAAGCTTTTCAGGACAGATGTACTCTCGGATGTTTGTCAGACGCTCGCGAGAGATGGGACCGTGAAAAACTTTTAGGTGTTCCCGACTGGGATTCGAACATCGAGCCCCTTGCTCCACAGTCCAACGCACTAACCACTGAGCCATCTTCTGTATAAGTGAGATACTTATCTTCCTAATCCTGGTCTACACCAGGCAAAGATAGACGTATTTGCTCTCGGTTGCTTTGACAAAAAAATACTTCGGTTCTCCTCGTATGCATGGAGAGTGGAAAAGAAGATACTACCACGAGCTATGTATATCAACTGTATAGTGACATCGAATTAGTCATATACAACGAATTAGATCTAAGATGCCATGCCATGTTAAAGATCCAGCCCGGAGAGTGTCCGAATCTACTCCGGATCCACCTAAGGTGGAAGTAGTTGGCCTAGGTTCGAACTGTCTGGAGAGGCATGTTGATTGCGGCCCAAGTTCACCTTGAACTGTAGCGCCATCTTAAGCAAGTAGGTAAGTAAGTAAATAGTTGATGAGTCGGATTAGCCGGTTTCTATAAATTCGCGCGAAGCGTCTAGTTCAAGCTCCAGGTGGAGCACTTTCAAGACCCTTATGGATTTCATCGTCCTGGAAAAGACCAACTAGTTTCAAGTCGAGACGCATCATCTCTTCGTTGACTTTGAAGTTGCATATGTAGGACAGGATTCATTGCCCTGATGTCTACAAGATGATGGTTGAATTCGGGATCAACCATTCTGCAAAACTGAACCGGATGTGGTGGAAATGGACAATTTGGGAACAGTTCCTCAGAACTAATCCATACATGGCCCGGATTTTAGAAAGAAGATGCGCTGGCATGTGATTTCTTTAATCTTTTGCTGGAACAGATAGTGAGGAGAGGAGTCTAGCTGCAGACGACATCGACATCATTGGTCGGTGTAAGCGCGGCATTGCAGGAGCTTTCAAAGCGATTGAAGAACAGGCGAAACGACGTGGTTTTGACGTGAATGAGGGCAAAACCAAGTATCTTTTGTCAGGCAAAGAAAAAAGCATCGTTCCATCGTATTGGACAATACGTTACTACTGGCAATCGTAGCTCGAAAGGAGTTTACCTCGCAGTAAGTATCAACTCCACGAATGACGTGGCTTGGACTGAGGCGATTCAGCACAGATAAATCAGGCTGTCTTGCGATTTTAGACAAGGATATCGTATGTACCTTGTACCACACATTGACTTTGACAGAAATATCTCCTCCTGAAGGTTCTTAGTTTGCAATCACTCTTTGCCTTATGGCTGACAATGCGATCTATTGCATCCTTAGAGTGTGTGTAGTCTAAGCCTCGTAACACCTGGCTAAGGAAAGCAAAGTACATCCTTAGCCGCAGAGTCCTTTATTTCTGTTGGTGAGTACCCATCCTTATGGAAAATAGTTCCACTTAAGCGATGTTATACTGGTCATTTACAGATGATGTCCTCGGGTGCTACGTCATCTGCAGAACAGAAACTAGATTCCGTATCTGAGTATAAATTTAGTTTTCTCAGCCCACAGTGACCTGTGAGAAAGCTAAGCATCTTCCTTGTATTATCCTTGTCTAGATTAAGAATTTCTTGTCTGAATAAGGCTTGAGTAATCGCTCGGATTGGCTTAACCCCGGGACATTTACCCAGTAAGTCAGACGCAGTTTCTGTTCTCAACCATTAATCAGCACTGTGGCGACAGCCCAGTTGACAAGACTGTAGGGTTCACGTGCAGCAATGCACATTCTGAGCCAACCCCAGCTAGGTCATCTTCTCTAAGAAAAAATCAATCAGGAAGCTAGAGACCGAATCCAATGGATCACTCTACGATTCTGCAGATATTCTTAGGGAATATATCTAGATTTCACATGAACTTTCAGAAGTACATTCCACGAATCGCTTTGTATACTGAAGCCTAAAGTAGGAATGGAAACTCTAAGCCAGATGATCAGAGCTAGTCTTCTCTAGATACTTCGACCAAACAAGAAGCGATAGACTTACACAGAATTATAAGAAATTCGGCACAAGGACATAATTCCCATTTTATTATTTTGGGATTTATGTCCCACTCAATCGCTCACTTGACTTCGTCGCTCCGCTAAGATAAAGCCAACAGCTGACAGACAGAGGCCCATAAGCAAGAGTGACGTATTTCAAGTTTGGGTTTGGTGGCTCGCTTCGCTCGCTAACATGACTTCACAATTTTTTCCGCAAGGTTTAGGCACTCACGCGACTTCATCGCTCCGCTAAGGGTATGGCAACAACTGTCCGGCAGGCTCCTGACTTCTATATAGGAGCGTGACACTCTGAACGAAAGAAAACCTATGTACAAGACTTGGAAATGAGGACTTAGTCTGTCATTGCTAAACTTTTTCCAGGATCTTAAACAAACACGCTAGACGAATAGTTGCCAGAGTCGGATGGACGGATAAATTGGTTGGAGCCCTTGGAACAAGGTTTACCAACGGACAAGGTGCCACATTGCATCAGTATCAACCTAAGTGCCATAAGTAGACTGTCATCAGCTCAACCAAAATTATGGTATTCATCTAGGGGACGACATTAAATCGTCCTTTGAGAAGTATGTGGTGTTTGAGGATTGCCCTCTAGGTAGACTGGTTGGTAAGAATATAAAAGGAATGACATGTGAGTGAAGGGTGGTTTGAACTGAGGATTGTGAGGATTGTGGCGTTCAGTGTTTACTGCCGAACTCCAGTATTTTTGTTCGAAACCGCAACGTATACGATAGATCAGCTCGGGCACGTCCTGTCATCCCAAGTTTTTGTACCTTAGCGCCCTCGATGCAGAACATTCGCAAGAACAGTGCTTGTTGCTTTTTTCATTTTCCTCACAATCCGGATAAGTGCTGGATGTAATCAGGCCAAATCTGTGCCAATGTTTGTTCAGGCTTATGTGTCTGATGTGTAGATCAACCATTTTTTTTTGTTTATCCTCGGCATAGACAAAGCCTGATGGTAGCAACGGCTCTGAATCATAGATTTTGCACCTTGTTCTTGATCAGTTTCAACGGGGAATCCCAAATTTAGCTGTCGCCTGATAGAGCTCCAAACGATTAGTCCTGTTAAATGCGGCTTCCAGGTCGATGAAGAGATGGTAAGTCTCGACCTGAAATTCGTTGATTTTTTCCAGGATCTGTCTGTGTCTGAACATTTTGTCGATCGTTGATCTGCTGGACCAGATCGATTGTGTGGCAGAAAACAACCAGGACAGGGATTTGCCTCGATAGTTCCTACAAGAAAGTCAAGGATCGCCTTTCTTCAAGAAGAAATTCACTGCGAATATGCCTCGACTTCGAGAGAAGTAACAATGTAACCGATCGGCAGAACTGTATGTTTTTTAATTTACAAAACATTAAAATATGAATATTGCGTTCCTCAATCCGCCAAAAATGAATACGATTGACAAATTTTAGTACCCAACATGAAAATAATACACAATTCACGAAAATTAAAAAGAGTCTCTCGTAGTCGTACACACATCCTTTAGCACATAAACGCCGTCCTTTATGCTCTCGAGTTAAAAAGTAATAACAATGCAAATTAATTCTCCGAAGCGCCCTTGCATTCTCCAAGGATCGCCTGAGTATTTTTAGGATAAAATAAACAAAATGTAATACTTCGTCCTTTTACGACGCTAACATGTGAGTAATTTATCCTCTCTTTATGCGTACCCGCCACCAGCGCACACACTCATGCAAAACAATTTCCAAAGAATTTCTTTCTCCAAAAAAGCAAAAAAAAAAACATCCTTTCGTCTATCATTAGACCAAAAAGCATATGTATGTCGGGAGCCACCACCACGTTCTTCACGCACCACTGCAGAAATTGGATGTATCCGATGGATAAATTAAATGCCGCATTCACATTTCAAAATAAATTATAGTCCTCGCAGATGCACGCACATGTGTTGGCGACCCAAAATTAGTGCTCCTCCCGATAAATCACTCGGCCCGTTCAAGGTCAAAGGCCAGACAATTAGTTGGCCGGGAAAATTTGTTGACCCCAAATGAAAATTTCATTACACATAAACTTTGCCGTTATTAGGATGCGATGCACCGCCCAGGATCCTTCCCATTTTTATACACGAATTTCGTAAGTTAATAAATATTCTCTGTGTGAATATTTATGTTATGAGCCGGGCCCGGCTTATACGGGCTTAACAATTAAAATTTATGAGCGCCAAATGCCGGCGCTGGCCATTGTTCCTCCGGTTTATGGCCTGGCGACTGGGAAAAATTTCCCCGTAATGGGTTATTACGAATTTAGCATCCTTGCTGAGGGTCCTGCAATTTCAGGGACTCTATTAAAAAGGTAAATACCTTCCAACATATAGGTACATCGAAAAAAAAAATATAAAACCAGTTCGGGATTTTAAAGGAAATATCCTGTGAAAGGATTCCTCACACTCGAAGACGTCGTTGACCTTCTGGAGTGAAAATTTCCTTTCCTCACAGAAAACAACAGCAATGCACACATACACTCCTTTCGGTGGATTAGGGGAATGGCTTCACCGAAATACACGAGTGGGATACAGAACAGCTTAAGGGAGATAAAGCAGAGTTCTAAGGATGAACATTTTTAAGGATTTGCAAGGGAAGTACACACATAATGATAGTGTGTTGAGTTTTCACACCTAAGGGTGCATTTTATTCAGCAATTCTTCGAATCAAAAGTGGCTTAGAGTGATTGTGAATCAAGACCAAGTGGTAGCCGGTTAGGAGGCACAGCAATTTGATTAAAATAAAGTGCGCAACTGGGTTGTGTACACTTGCTAGTGAGTGACGAGTGGAATGGAATTTTGATGACAACAATGAAATGATCAGATCTCCATGCCTCATCTTCATGAAGTTCGATCCCATGTCTTGGAAGAACTATCGAGGCATATCGCTGCTCAAGGTTGCATGTAAGACGCGCTAGATCGTCGATCCTGGAAAAGACCAATGAATTTCAAGTCGAGACTCACCACCTCTTCGTCGACTTTGAAGCCGTATAAGTAGGACAGGATTCATCGCAGCCCAGATGTCTACAAGATCATGGTCGACCTCGGGATCCTGGCAAAACGTATCCAGTTGTGGCGCGTCACGCTGGAATATACGTGGTGCAATGTACAATTTGGGAACAGTTCCTCAGAACTATTCCGAACATGCACCGGATTTCGGCAAGGAGATGCCCAATCATTTGATTTCTTCACTCTGGCGCTGGAGCAGACAGTGCGCAGGGCAAGTGTTAACGCGGAAGGCACTATCTTCAACAAATCTGTTCAGTTGGTCAGATATGTAGCACATACATCGACTTTATTGGTTGCTCTCAGCACCCCATTAAACTGGCTTGGACTGAAGCGATTCAGCTCAGATAAATCAGGCTTCCGATAGAGCTGGAGTTAAGCACAGGTTCGCTGAGATCCTGTCTTGCATGGCTTAGCAAAACTGAAAAATTTGAAATTTTGGTGAAAAAATATTCCGCATACGCCTCCGAAATAGTCACAATTTTGCTATTCCTGCCTTCTGCTGAGCCGATTCAGCTCAGATAAATCAGGGTTTCCAGCGATTTTAGACAAGGATATCGTATCTACCTTGTATCACAACTTGACTGTGAAAGAAATATCTCCTTTTGAAGGTTCATAGCTCGCAATCTCTCTGTTGGGTCCTTCGGCATAAGGACATTTCCGGGAATGAGATAGCTTCCGAGCTCACAAATCTTAAAAAACGAGTGGAACGTAGGATCCTAATGATAGCCCACAGTTTGTAGAACTAGCTTGACACCCATGACATATCGAGGATGCTCTAGCCACGAGTGACAATCTAGTGGAGTTTTGACAAAGACTTAGCGTTTACTTTGGTTTTGGCGAAACAAATGGGATTAAGGCTCTTAACTCGGAAGACGTGCTGCATGCTCTAAAAATTATTGATCCTGCCAGTTCATCAGATTTAGAGCTATTTCGAGAGAAAAATTATTTGTCGGATGGAGCAGAAGATACAACCGCGAACTCTACAAGATGTGAATGTACATAGTCTAAACAGCTCGGCCTCATCGAGCTCCAACAAAGAGGGTCTTCGAATTACAACCCCCAGGATCGAGACGACAAGGAAGACCGATCGCGGTTGCCACAACTCTTGGAGCAGACTACTCGAAGCAATGTGCTCGAGATTGACGAAGATGCAAAGTAAGTATTGTACTGATGCTATCTGGGACATTCCAAGAAATGTTTTTTCCTTCTATTTTGGAAAACTTCCTCAAAAAGTGGGCGTGTTATGGTCTAGTTTTAAAAATTTGTTTCAAAGTCTTGTAAAAAGTGGTAATAGACTTTTAAAAGTGGGCGTGGTAGTTTTTGGTAAGCCCTTGTTTGCTCAGACCTCAGAGATTTTAATTTCAAGTCATGCCGCTTAAGAAATAACCAATTTCCAAAACTACAGTGATATGCAATCTGCATCTTCGACGCTGAAGGAGCTCCTTGAGGGAGTAGTCTTTTATGAGACAGCTCCCGCAAAAGTTATATGAAGAGAACCTTTAGCATGTTGGCCTACCCGGCAGTGTATCAGAAAACATCGATAAGTTGGCTGATTTGTTATGGATTCAATGGAACCAACTATGCACTATGCTTCAGCTCAAGCCTAGACCAGATCTATCTAGAGTTGGTACTACTAAAAGTGGCCACCAAGAGCTTGGTACATGCAGAAGAGGGGCAAGAAAATCATAAAAATAGCCCTTTAAGTAAGGCGGAACCCTTAATATTGATTCTGGAATGAAAAATTCCGAATTCGCATAGAAAAGTGTAGCAGAAGTACTGAGGATTCGAGCAACCAATGGATAAGGGACATCCTTCAAAGTCGAATTATTACTTCCTCCTCTGGAGGAGTGTCGATGTCTGTGACTGCAGTTAAGGGATTGCTTCAAAAAAGGGGTCCTTTCCGCTCTTTTGTGGTCACCAGTCACTGACAGGCTTCCAGTCGATCTACAGAGATGAAGCTACATCGGCATTGGTTTTGCTGATGAGCATAATGAAAGTTTCCTTAGCAATAGCATACGTTTTAGAGTGGTCAACTAGAGTAGGACTATCCACTAATCCTTGTAAGGCTATTTTACTTCCTTTTCCAAAAAGAAGCAGTCTGGGGAATCTAGGACTCATCAACAGAAAATATCTCGGCGTCAGCCTTTGACAAATGCTTTAACTGAAATTGTCAAAGTCCACCACTAGGGGCATGTGGGCCAGAAGACGCCTTTTGCGGCATAACTTGGGGTCTAAATCCAAAAATGATACATTGGATGTAAAAAGTAATGGCAAGACCCATTATCAAGCCATTATTTGGTAGTCAAAAGTTTATGAACGGGCAAAGGTAAGGAAGCTTCAGAAGCTACAGAGAATTACAGCAAAATATTGGACTATGGTCTTATAGGGTTCCACTACCGTCCCCTAGGGGTTTAGTCAGGTTCACAGACGTTTCAAATATTGAAGCTGGAGCTGGTGTCTTGATAGTTATGAAAATGTGCCCACGGTTGACCACGTGATATGGGCAAGGGTCTTCTTGTAGGTGGTCGACCCAGTTTATTAACTTGTCCATCATAGTAGGACAAGTCCGAAATTTTTCAGGAAACCACTACTTGCCCCGTAGGTATAGATATGTACACACATAGGTGCAAGATAAAATAAAGGTCGAAATGGATTCTACAAATATTAGCTGCAGCCAAGAGAGGATTTTTTTTCCAAAGCCCTAGGCGAGTACCTTATTAAATCAAAGGTACACATGTCTGGGTCTTGTATCAAAACAAAAATGAAAATTCGAAGGTCAATGGCCTGTAAACCGGCAATATACGGTTCCCTGGAGGATTCAACCTTGAATTTCAAAAAAAAAAGGAGGAAAATCCCTGCGGTTTGAACGGCCTTCAAAATAACGAAAATTAATGCAAATGTCCATTAGGAGCGAGATTGTACGATGTACGATGAAGGTGAATTCATTTAAAGTTTTGATTTTTTTTTGTTTAACTTTTGAAACAAAAGGACGTCGGACGTGGGTGAGTATGGAAAAGAAGAAGAGCCTGGAAACACTTTTGATTTCGTACACTAAGAAGTGAGGGTATGTGTGCATGTGAAATACATTCTGAGGAATAGGAATACTGGAAGAGGGACACCTTCTTCAAGCACTTTTACAGATTGGACAAGTAGCAATCAAATGGAAGCAGTTATCTAGTGAATCAAGGTTGAACAGTTTGAGTTAAGGTTAAGCAAATCCCCTCAAGCCACGAATATCCCTTTATCAAGTGATGTGTGTCGTCCCTCTTCAACCACGCAGCTGATCCTAGCATATCCTAGCATATGAATCCACAGCATCATCATCATCTCCCCCCCGACTTTGTCTCATCCACGTTCAGCCAATATCCATCGTTCAATCTCTTCGCGATCTTGGAATACTGTACGATAGGGAGCTAATCTTCCGTTCCCATATTGATGAGATATGACTTGGCCTTGTCAAAAGGTGGTCCAAGGAATTCTCTGATCCTTACGTGACTAGATCCCTCTACATTACCTTGATTCGTCCTCTACTTGAATACCTATCAGCCCTATCAGCAAGTGCATGTGGCAAGAATCGAGAACATTCAACGACGTTTTCTTCGTCTTGTCCTTCGTGGCCTTTCTTGAAACGACTCACTTATCCTGCCTCCCTATCGAGACCGCCTCAACCTCATTAATTTGAATTTCCTCGAGAAATGAAGAGACGTTGCAGATATTCTTTTCGTTCATCGACTGTACTCAGGCTCCATGGATTGCGCATCTCTCTACAACTTAATCTTCTTCAACACCAACCCACGTAACCTTCGATGCCCCCGTCTGTTCTATCTCCCGACCCAACGCACCTTATGCGGCTCCAATGAACCTAGTGTCCCAGCCTCAAATCCTCTTAGTTGTAAGCAATAGCTTTAGGTTAGAGTTCAGAAAAGTCTCCCTATACCTCATTCGTCTTGTCCAAGGCGCTTAAAGGTCTGACCAGACACGACGCATCTGTACGTTGGAACGTTTAGGTTTCCCAAATTGAAGTTCGAAAAAGAACTCTCTATACAAATCCAAACCAACTTGAAACAGAATAATGGGGAGACGTCGGAAGGCTGCAATACCTTTATAAGTAGTAGCTTCCTGGTTTCTGTCCCAATCCTGTCCCACCCAATTTTCCTAATATTTAAAATGAAATTCCACTTTTAGTGGAACATGTACACGTTCCAACTAAGTACTAGAGACTAAATCGGATGCAAAAATTGTATACATAGTCGTCCTAACTAGGATAGATACCACCGGTAGAGTACTGAGACCATTAACACCCAGTTTCTAATCACAACTCCAAAATTTTTTTCCTAAGCTCACTTCTTGCAACTTGTACTGAGGCGATTCAGCTCGGATAAATCAGGTTTTCGATGGAGCAGGAGTTTAAGCCCAGAATCGCCAGGATCGTGGCTCGAATGGCATAGCAAAAATGAAAAATATGAAATTTTTGTGAAAAAATATTCCGCATACGCCACCGAAACAGGCACATTCTTGCTATTCCTGCCCTCTGCTGAGGCGATTCAGCTCAGATAAATCAGGCTTTTGAGTCACCTGCAGTTTAAGCCCAGATTCGCCAGGATCCTGGCTCGAATGGCATAGCAAAAATGAAAAATATGAAATTTTTGTGAAAAAATATTCCGCATACGCCACCGAAACAGGCACATTCTTGCTATTCCTGCCCTCTGCTGAGGCAATGCAGCTCAGACACATCAGGCTTTCGATGGAGCAGGAGTTTAAGCCCAGAATCTCTGGGATCCTGGCTCGAATGGCATAGCAAAAATGAAAAATATGAAATTTTTGTGAAAAAATATTCCGCATACGCCACCGAAACAGGCACATTCATGCTATTCCTGCCCTCTGCTGAGGCGATTCAGCTCAGATACATTAGGCTTTCGATTCGCCTGCAGTTTAAGCCCAGAATCGCTGGGATCCTGGCTCGCATGGCATAGCAAAAATGAAAAATATGAAATTTTTGTGAAAAAATATTCCGCATACGCCACCGAAACAGGCACATTCTTCCTATTGCTGCCCTCTGCTGAGGCGATTCAGCTCAGATAAATCAGGCTTTTGAGTCACCTGCAGTTTAAGCCCAGATTCGCCAGGATCCTGGCTCGAATGGCATAGCAAAAATGAAAAATATGAAATTTTTGTGAAAAAATATTCCGCATACGCCACCGAAACAGGCACATTCTTGCTATTCCTGCCCTCTGCTGAGGCAATGCAGCTCAGACACATCAGGCTTTCGATGGAGCAGGAGTTTAAGCCCAGAATCTCTGGGATCCTGGCTCGAATGGCATAGCAAAAATGAAAAATATGAAATTTTTGTGAAAAAATATTCCGCATACGCCACCGAAACAGGCACATTCATGCTATTCCTGCCCTCTGCTGAGGCGATTCAGCTCAGATACATTAGGCTTTCGATTCGCCTGCAGTTTAAGCCCAGAATCGCTGGGATCCTGGCTCGCATGGCATAGCAAAAATGAAAAATATGAAATTTTTGTGAAAAAATATTCCGCATACGCCACCGAAACAGGCACATTCTTCCTATTGCTGCCCTCTGCTGAGGCGATTCAGCTCAGATAAATCAGGCTTTTGAGGCGCCTGCAGTTTAAGCCCAGAATCGCTGGGATCCTGGCTCGAATGGCATAGCAAAAATGAAAAATATGCAATTTTTGTGAAAAAATATTCCGCATACGCCACCGAAACAGGCACATTCTTCCTATTCCTGCCCTGTGCTGAGGCAATTCAGCTCAGATATATCAGGCTTTCGCTGGAGCAGGAGTTTAAGCCCAGAATCGCTGGGATCCTGGCTCGAATGGCATAGCAAAAATGAAAAACATGAAATTTTTGTGAAAAAATATTCCGCATACGCCACCGAAACAGGCACATTCATGCTATTCCTGCTTTTTGCTGGTACTAATGCCTGCATGTTTCCGGAAACGTAAAAACATACAAATTCGATCCGATTCCTAACTAGAGGTCCTCATAATGACAAAGGATACCATTTGCTTGAGAGTCAAGCAGCCATCAAAGAAATATCTCCTTTTGAAGGTTATTAGCTCGCAATCTCTCTGCTGGGTCCTTGGACAAAAGGACATGTCCGGGAATGAGATAGGTTCCGAGCTCCCAAACCCTAAAAATCGAGTGGAACGTAAGATCCTAATGATAGGTTACAGCACATAGAGCTAGCTATTGAGGATGCTCTAGCCAAGGTATGACAAAACTAGACCCAACAAACAAATCGATATAAGGTTGCTCTCAGTGTTTGTGAGTCCACTTACTGCTCTCAACCTTCAATGGAATTCACAATGTTACGCTTTCTTTGCTATTACTCAGGACCGTCACTTTACAGACAGAACATAAGGAAAATACTAGCAGTCCTTCTAGGTTTCTCAGGATGTCGCATTGGCTGCAGATCCAAATTAGCAAGTAATGTAAAGTGGATCCCATTTGGGCAACAACCTTAGCAACCAATATGTACAGGCAATGCCTGCAATGAATTTGAAGTGAACCGCGTACTGAACAAAGGACATCATTGAACTGTAGCACATTGTAAGGATACGGATACTGAAATTTAAGTCAAAAAATTACTGCGATCGAACTCGTCTCGAGCTTACAACTCCTTACTGCTCGCAACGTATGTATTTGCAGAACCTTTTTCCTTCGTTACACTCCCTACAAACTCCTCAGATTAACTTGAAATAGAACTCCTTTACAGTAAATCCCCATTTAATGGCATCGTACCAGCAGAACTATAGCTACGTACTCGTATCTCCCTGTGAAGTACATTTGGAAGACAAGCACAGATCGCATGGCATAATGAAGGCATTATGGCATCGCTATTCAATACACCCCACTGGAGGGGGAAGCGCTTGTTCATGCCCAGATGCTGAACCCAATTTACATTAAATGGAAACAATCCAACTCTCAATACACTCGGCTAATATGTCAGATATCCATTGCACTCGGCGGGCACACAATAGCAGGATGTTAAGCAGTCGGATAAGTTCAACTCCATGCTCTGGATGTTCTTCGGCGCGCACCAACTGAAGCGTGCGGGAACAATGAAAGGCGTAAGAAACAATGTCCCTGTCAGTGCAAGAGAAAGACCAACCAGCACCAGAAATATGGCCAAAATTAGCAGACAAGCACTCGAGGACCCTCTCGAATTTATCTTGGATTTGTGCGAGTTATCCGATGCATTATCTGTACTATCCTCCACCGGAACGAATAACTGCGGACTGTATGCCATTTGGAGCCTTTTAGCATCAACAAGCAGCCATCCAAAGGTCAAAGGATCCTTATCCATCAACGTGACACGTGTTAAGATTGCTCCTTTTAAATAGCTCTGAGGAAAACCAAACACCGTGGCTGGAAAAAACACAACGAACAGATGTTCCTCGTTGGAAAAACAAAAGTAGGACGAAAGGACTTGCATTACAAGAATGTTTTCGTTCGATTTTTTCCTCCTCCTTCTCTTGGCGGTTACTCCATGTTGATGCACTTCCTTGGGGTGGGCCCCACATGTTTATGCCGTCGCGCTGTCTAAACAACCAGGGAGGGGGGGGCGATGGGGGTAAATAAAAGTTGGTTAACTTAAGTCAACGTTAAAGCTCTCCTGCCAACTGCTGTCACAGTGCACACGAAGGAAATTCTCATTAGACGTAGAGCGTCCTCGTCCAGTAGGTACACATGCCTGTGCCAGCCAACCAGATTATGGCCGGCTATACATACATATATATGTATTTTTTCTATTCTTTGGTGAAAGTTGAGATAAAATACAGTTGTATTAGCATTCAAGGCAACCGGGAAGTTGGAAACTACTTAGATAAGAACAATTTGCATAGAAGTTAGGGGTTTGTACTTTAAAATTTTGTTTTAAAGGACGAAGGAGGACATTCTCGGGGAATGTCTGTGTCTATGGCGCTGGTCTTTATAATCTGCTAATGTAATGTAAGTAAAAGTTGAATTGAGTTTGTTGGTTGCGCAGAGTGTGTACAGAATGCGCTATCTGCTGAGTGGAAGTGGTAACTGAGGGCGAAATTGAAGGATTATCTGCTGCTCTGCCATATCAAACTGTGTTACGTTGGATATTTCAAGGACACAAGAAGTTTCGGATCCATAATTGAAATGGATATTGAAAGATATTACTGTGCCTCTGGGGGAGTGTGCTCAGGGGCTTACACTACCCAGTACGTTTGAATGGTGCACAACTTTGGCGAACTAAGTGAGAGGACATTGTATCTTTTACTCGTAATTGGGTTCTAAACAGAAACTGGTATATCTCTTTGTTTCCCAGCCATTCTTGGGGTGAAGTCTGAGTGGACAAACATCTAGAGCTTCATTTCAGAAAGGAGGTACGTTTGTATCGCAGAAGACGATAGGAAAAACCTATGAAATGCTTCCTGCTTGTGTGAATATGGATCACTGTTGGATATTTGGCTTCTTTCACCTTTTGGTTATGAATTTTGAATGTACATGCCTCCAATAGAACCGAGCTTCCCAAACGACATACTTATCATTGGAGAGGATGACTACAAATGTGTTGATGATGAGGAGAAAAGAATCGAGTACAACTCAAAAGCTTCAAAGAATCCATTAAGCGAAATGCAAACTATCTACGAGCTCTACTGCTGTTCCTAGCGACTCGAGGTATACCAGACGAAGGACTATGAAAACTTCCCTAGAAGCGAGTCTCCGATACAAGTTCTGAAATTGTTTGAAGCACGGACATACATACATGGAGGTGGAATGAAGTATTAACCAATGTTTCAATCAGAAGAAAGCATATTGAAGGCAGGTCCTCTTCTCATACTTAGAAGATCCTTCAGGGTGCCAAGGTAACTAAACTCCATGATTCTATATGGTAAGGGCACACTAGAAGACGAGGTCAACAATAACGCCTGGTAGTACCCTTAAAGAAAAAGTCGTATGCCCATCTTAATTGGCAAGAGAACAGCGGAGGAAAAGTGAAACTTGAAACAAATTATGATGTACTTGGGTATGCAAAACCTAAAGACTAAGGAGGATACGGGGGCTATGCATGTATTGCCATCACGGGTATTCCACGCTTATGTCTATGGCTGGAACTCTATGGCTGTTTCTTTGCTAACTGTGTTTTTCAAACATTTAAAGTATGTACCAGGAAGATTCTCACAGAAAAGTACAACAGCCAGTAACAGAATGGACTTATACGTCACTCTGAAATGTGACTCAAACATTCAGTGTATTTAAAGCTGTATTGTTAGTTTAAAACATATCTGCACGAACTGTTAAACAATTCTTACTCTCTTACCTAATCGAAAACCTAGGTAACATCGTGACATTCTTACTGCTCTGCAAAAATAAGTAAGGGAACGCAACAGACACCTAGCTCTGGAACGACAAATCTAGTCTCACAGTCCTTACAAGTGTCATACAAAGTTCTTTAGAATAATGATGGAGTTAGAGGGATCTACTTCTCTGGATACATGGATACATACAGTGGACTCAGTACCTATGAGTCTATTTTCGACTTAAGGCCTTACTTGATGTCATTGCTATCCAACTCAATTCAGTTCTGGGTTCTGCTGCAGCAGATCAACTACCTACAGACCAAGTCCTGGAAAAGATCAACGAATTTCAAGTCGAAACCCATCCCTTTTCATCGACTTCTACGTCACATATGACACCAGTCATCAACTAGAGCTATACAAGGCGGCGGTTGACGTCTATCGGGATACACTGACACATGACACGTAATACAGCATGCAGTTTGGTTACAGCTCTTCTGAACTAATCCAAACTTCAGATTTCGTCAAGGAGATGCCAAGGAAGTCTTCAATGCCGAGCACGGTGGAATACGCAAACGACATGAGTATACGAGTGTATCAGGCACGGCTCCCAGCGGATGATTTTCGAAGCTTTCATGACAATTTACAAAGAGGCGCAATGATTTCGTTGCCTTCCAAGGTCCTTGGCGTTTTACTAAGGATTAACTCTTAGAGTCATAGATGCGTCATTTCTGATTATATCAGTGAAAGCTCGGAGTTCCATAAGGCAGCTATCCAGGACCATTGATATTCAGCTTTGTAATCAATGATGCAGCCACTTTTGGGCCGACTCTGTCCAAGATGTCCATTTGGAGCGGATAAGTTATTGAATAGACAATCTGGCTATGATCCTGCAAGGCTATTAGATTGAAAAACTCTCAACTGACTATCCTAAGAAACGTATTAGTTGCGAAAGCATATCGATTTTTAAATACCAAATCAAGTTTAAGATTTTTTTTAAGTCTCCTATCGACCTCCAATATCAAAGCCGAGCTTCATAATATTTGTTGATTGATATGCAAGTATTTCATGGGGCTCATAGCTCAGTGACTTGACTGAAGGCGAGATTCGCAATTCGAGCCTTAGACAACACTAAAGTGTTTCCATGGGCCCACCTCTAACGAACGTCTGAGTATAAATTTTAGAAAAACACAACTTTTTCGAACAAAATTTGCACTCAATCACTCAGGACATGGCATTGCACATCAGGACCCTTTCATTCGTGAAACACTATAACATACGAAACACAAATGGTTGGGAGAAGCTAGATCTTGGACATTTTTGTTTTTTTGGAAATTTGTTTGGGGTCGTATACGCAACATTTTTTTTCATAGAATTTGATAAAAAAAAACCGTCAAAAGGAGTTCCTTTACGTTAATTTTTCAATACAAAAATGGCCAGTGAGGACTGGAGCAAAGTGCAGTAATGGGAAAAGTCAGGTCTCGCGAAGGATTTCTCCAAAATGTATTTAACAGGAGCTAGGGGCAGTGGAATACAGGCGTAGACCATTGTAAGGTCCTGCTCGGACCCCTTTCTTGGTCATTTGTCCCGCAGTTTGATCGCTTTAATGCCGCTGTGTCCTGGGACCCAAACAAGTGCAACGACATGGTTTGCCGTGAGTACTGTGAGTTTTTCACGCTTTCGCTTAAGCAGTTTTGATTCCACGACTGGGAATGAGATGGCCTTTATGGGGGGTTGGCTGTTAATGTAGAAGTCGATCGTCTTACTGGAGTGTACATAGTTTCATGAATAGCTCTCGTGTCGCTACTGTGATTGCTAGTGCTTCTACTTGGAACACACTGTGGCTACTCCTTCGTCAGTTTTTGATTCGTCCATGAACTTAGAGATATTATTCTGGTTGATGGCTCTGTCGTTAATCCAATCCTCTCCTGGAGCGGTTAGACTGAGGTCGTCGGATGGTGATATATGTATCTCTGTGCCTTAGTGTGCCCGTCTTGCAATGGTACCCATGTGGATATATGCCCTTAGACGCACTCTAAGAAAGTACACTTTTCGAAATAGTTAAATATGCTAACTGACTGATAGGCTTCACTGATGGTTTAGGACTCCATAAGCTGAACTGAGATGTAATCGACAAAACTTTGATTTAATTCATTCGGTTGTACCAGGCAAAGGATGACTAAGGTCTTTGCACTGTCTTCTCCCCTGGTAGCGATTGGGATGTTATACTTTTCGTCTTGAACTGGTAATCAAGGAACAAAATTTGTCTCAGCCGACTCTCTGTGATAGACACTAGATGGTGGAGTATGCAGGCAGGATCAGTAGAGTTTGAATACAAGAGTGCCTTCAGCCCTCTTCTACATAAGTATACTGCGAGGTCTCAGACGCATTTGTAGCACTGATTGAGCTTCTGTTTGACACACTATCGGTGGATATACTGAGATTATGCCAGAATGCTGTCGAAGAAGTACATATTTCCTTGGCCTGTAGCGATGTACATACAGGACTTCCTATCTCATCAACATCTTGCATTGTATACAGCCAGCTGCTAGTCGTGTCAGTTTATGTGAGATCCTTTCTGCTTTTTTTTCTTATACCAGGATATACATAAGTATCTCCGACTAATTAGATTTCAGATACTCCGCACACAAGTACTGTTTGCACAATAAACCTACATAGACTCCGCGAGCCCCGAACCGTATCACTCACGACGTATCCTGACTCGCAACGAGAATAGGTTAAATGCATATCAATTATTTAAACATGTGTTGCCAGCATGAGCAACTATTACAGGCTCAATGTTGTTCCTTTTTTCTATCATATTATCGCGTTAAAACACCCATCGCAACTATGTGTGTCAGGCAAGCGAGGTGCCGCCCGCCTTCCACGCATCCTAGCCACCCGCCCAACCCACCTATCCATTACAGCTAACCAAGTATAGACTGGCTGCAGTTTTTCCCACACATAGCGAAACTCTGGGGTTGTATATTTCAAAATTAATTATGATGTAATAAACCGACTGCAGGCTTATGTGTGCGCTGCCAGGACGAAAGGCAGCGCGGAGATAAGGACACACAGCTCTATGTTTGCTGTGTGCCTGCACTGCAAGTCCTGTTTAATATAGCACGGCATTTAAATTGCATTTTAATTATGTCAATTGAAAGTAAAGCACATGCTTTGTACTCGTACCGGCGGCGGGCGGGCGGTCGCAGAGAAGCGGCTCCAACCGCCCTAATGTTTGCTTTAGTTGGCTTAAAATGTAACGTCGGGTGTGATAAAACCGACGCATTTTCCGCGTACGATTATGTTGCGTAATTGATAAAAGAGCGCATAATTGCACTGGGATTTCGAATCGCAGCGCTCTGAACGGGTGTACTGGTGTATTGGCAATTGTAGCGATAATTCGCGATGGTCTAAAAATCTGGGCGCGATTTTGTAGCTAGAAAGGACATGGCATGCTGGTCGTACCTAGACAATGGTTTTAATTGGGCTTGTGATGTATTTTAGGGTTTAATTAAATTTGGAAAAGCCCGCAATTTAATTTTACAGATCATTGCGAGCTCGTGTGGTGGTTTAACCTTCGCGCGTAGGGCCAGACTGAACTCAGGGATTCAATGGGAAGCAGTCATTCTATGCAAATGTGGTACACAAATGAAGAACTAAAAACAAAACCCTTGGATATGGAACTCGATTCTCTGATTGTGAATTCAGTTTTTGAACAAAAATTTCAAATATGTCACTGGTATGCGATTGCCAAAGCAAAGTTAGGACTGGTGTCAATCAGAAGAGGTACAGGAAGATCGTAGACAAGAAGACAACAGGGCCATTGACTCGTTCTTCCCTACAAAGCACCCGACCCTGATAATATCCTCTCTATGATGCTTCACAGCAATGAGGAGCAGATAATTCTATGTCTAGCGAATATCTATCGTGTATGCCTAAACAGCTCAAGCCTGGCGAAAAGTCAAATTGATTTTCGTACCCAAGGCAGGTACATCCCCAACGTTTTCCCAAAAGAAATTAGGTCATAACGCGTTCCTACCCAAGGCATTGAAAAGCTTAATAAATCTACACATTCGCCCTACGTCCTAGTGATATGTCCCCAAACCAACAGGCCTATACTAAAGGCCAATTGACACAGCCCTGATTGAGGTGGTAGCACGGACTGAAAACTCACTCCATCATAAACAGTTTACGGTAGCGGCCTTCCTAGATATAGAAGGAGCCTTCAAGAATCTGAATTCCGATTCGATAAAACTAGGTAGGATTGGACCTACAAAATACAGACTCAGTAATCTTAACCTGGGGTGGTTGCATGATCAAGACGAGACACACTCATTCTACCCTTTGGTTGGATAGTAGATTTCCAAACCACGGCTGTGTGTTTCAAGCGGAAGTACTAGCAATCACAGTAGCGGCACAGAAACTATCCACGAAACTGAACTCCAGTAAGACGATCGACTTCTACATTAACAGCCAAGCCCCCATAAAGGCCATCTCATTCCCAGTCGTGGAATCAAAACTGCTTAAGCGAAAGCGTGAAGAACTCACAGTACTCACGGCAAACCATGTCGTTGCACTCCTTTGGGTCCCAGGACACAGCGGCATTAAAGCGATCAAACTGCGGGACAAATGACCAAGAAAGGGGTCCGAGCAGGACCTGACAATGGTCTACGCCTGTATTCCACTGCCCCTAGCTCCTGTTAAATACATTTTAGAGAAATCCTTCGCGAGACCTGACTTTTCCCATTACTGCACTTTGCTCCAGTCCTCACTGGCCACGTTAATTAATATTGAAAAATTAACGTAAAGGAACTCGTTTCACGCCTCTTTTTTTGTCAAATTCTATGAAAAAAAATGTTGCGTATACGACCCCAAACAAATTTCCAAAAAAACAAAAATGACCAAGATCTAGCTTCTCCCAACTATTTGTGCTTCGTATGTTATAGTGTTTCACGAATGAAAGGGTCCTGATGTGCAATGCCATGTCCTGAGTGATTGAGTGCAAATTTTGTTTCAAAAACTTGTGTTTTTATAAAATTTATACTCAGACGTTCGTTAGAGGTGGGCCCATGGAAACACTTTAGTGTTGTCTAAGGCTCGCATTGCGAATCTCGCCTTCAGTCAAGTCACTGAGCTATGAGCCCCATGAAATACTTGCATATCAATCAACAAATATTATGAAGTTCGGCTTTGATATTGGAGGTCGATAGGAGACTTAAAAAAAATCTTAAACTTGATTTGGTATTTAAAAATCGATATGCTTTCGCAACTAATACGTTTCTTAGGATAGTCAGTTGAGAGTTTTTCAATCTAATAGCCTTGCAGGATCATAGCCAGATTGTCTATTCAATAACTTATCCGCTCCAAATGGACATCTTGGACAGAGTCGGCCCAAAAGTGGCTGCATCATTGATTACAAGGCTGAAGATCAATGGTCCTGGATAGCTGCCTTATGGAACTCCGAGCTTTCACTGATATAATCAGAAATGACGCATCTATGACTCTAAGAGTTAATCCTTAGTAAAACGCCAAGGACCTTGGAAGGCAACGAAATCATTGCGCCTCTTTGTCAATTGCCATGAAAGCTTCGAAAATCATCCGCTGGGAGCGGTGCCTGACTCCGTATACTTATGTCTCTCGTCACTTATGTCGCTTACGTGTTCCACCGTGTTAGGCATTGAAGACTTCCTTGGCATCTCCTTGACGAAATCTGAAGTTTCCAAACTGCATGCTGTATTACGTGTCATGTGTCAATGTATCCTGATAGACGTACATAGTCTTACGACGAATATGTTTTGCCCGGACTCTTGTACCTCCAGTTGATGACTGGTGTCATATGTGACGTAGAAGTCGATGAAAAGGGATGGGTTTCGACTTGAAATTCGTTGATCTTTTCCGGACTTGGTCTGTATGTAGTTGATCTGCTGCAGCAGAACCCAGAACTGAATTGAGTTGGATAGCAATGACATCAAATAAGGCCTTAAGTCGAAAATAGAGGTACTTAGGTACTTAGTCGACTGTATGTATCCATGTATCCAGAGAAGTAGATCCCTCTAACTTCATCATTATTCTAAAGAACTTTGTATGACACTTGTAAGGACTGTGAGACTAGATTTGTCGCTCCAGAGCTAGGTGTCTGTTGCGTTCCTCTTACTTATTTTTGCAGAACAGTAAGAATGTCACGATGTTACCTAGGTTTTCGATTAGCTAAGAGAGTAAGAATTGTTTAACAGTTCGTGCAGATATGTTTTAAACTAACAATACAGCTTTAAATACACTGAATGTTTGAGTCACATTTCAGAGTGACGTATAAGTCCATTCTGTTACTGGCTGTTGTACTTTTCTGTGAGAATCTTCCTGGTACATACTTTAAATGTTTGAAAAACACAGTTAGCAAAGATACAGCCATAGAGTTCCAGCCATAGACATAAGCGTAGAATACTCGTGATGGCAGTACAGGCCGAACCAGCAATGCTTGAAGTTGTGAAGAAGAAATTTGACGACAGGGTCTACTCACGGCGAGGGTTCATCAATTGGTCCCCCGACTTAAGACCAATCGATTTTTTTTCGCTGGAGCTGCCTCCAGTCCGTGGTATTCGCTGAAAGCCAATCATTTTGGACGAGATCGAGGCTATTGTCGGTAATTTGCCGCATATATTGGTTCGAGTCATCAAAAATTAAACCGTCCGACCTTCTAAGTAATGCGCTATTCCACACATAATGGCATGAACGTAGCTTCAAAACGCAGCTAGAATCAATTTTGTATCTTAGTCTGTTGTTGTGTCTTCAAAGTTTTGGTTCCTATCTTTCTTATATAGTCACCCAATAGAAGTATCTAATAGATATCCAAGTAAAGACATAGTCCTTACGGACTTTCTAGTACTTCCTGAAAGTAGGTAGGTATCTGCCTTGGCTTAGTGCCTGCATAGGTACTCCAGATACACAGAGTATCTGCAAAGCTAATAATGCGACATTTTTTTCCCATTTCCATTCAAAATCAATAACAAAGGATGTTTCTATCGAAATTCGTCCTGTCGAATCAGTTTCAAATGCTTGTTTGGCAACCAAATACATAAATATTGACGTTCGCACTTCATTGTGATTCCGGCAACCGTCCCCCCTGCCGTCAGAGGAAAATTAGAAAGTTAATCCGAACACAACAGCAGTTTCCCTACTTTCCACTGCAGAACCTATCACAGCTATCTATGGGACCGTCCTGGCTATTATCAATCTCTATGCTGAGTCCTGTCTCCGTCGGACCTGGGGGGGGCTTTCATTATTTCAAAAACGATTTTCAATTGAAAAAAATAATGAAAGATACTATTACATCACACAAGGACTGAACTGTTTGCAATAATTTCCCCTGGCAATTATTTTTCATATTTTCTGCCATTCAGAGCCCATTAGGGGAGGCCAGTTGTGATTAGACTACACGCTTCGGGGGGAGCATCCTCCTGGTTCAGTTCCCCAAATGACATGAAACACGCTCGAGTTTTTCAGGCAAATTATTGATAGCAAATATTAAAACAATTTATTTCGAATTATTGGGGAATTTTCGGCGTAGGCGCGCGCGTTTTGTGCTTTGCCAGGCTTTTCGGATGCGGGCGCCTTCAGTTGAAGGATTTTTTGCTGCGGTAAAATAAATTTGATTACAGGAACTTGTTCTTCTCCGTCTGCTGCTTCCTTGTGGTGATGGTATTTATTTTTTTGGATATTGTTTGCATATGGAGAATTGGGGTTTCAGTCAGAGGATTACAGGGGAAGGAGCATGTCCTGGTAGGTAAGTACTAGATTACGTAGGATTCTGATGGTGGTAGCATGAACTTGGCACAAAGAAAAGTCGTTGAAATTGTGTAAGGATTCAACCGAAGTGGGGCGAGGAAAGGATGGTATCTATGACACTGTTCCTTCAAATAGTTTCAGGGTTTACAACGCAAACTCGTATGTAAATCTTCGATGTAGCTGGAGACCTCACGGGAAGCTGGTGAAGGTAGTGTCTATTCCGAGAATAGAGGAGTCTACCGAGGTTTTGTGGACCGATCTGCCTAACATTGCTCCTTTTCAAAACAATGAACAAATTTGTGGACGATTATGTCAGAGAGGCTGATGTACTAAGTATAGCTTCTCTCCATCACCGCCAGTATGCCTACAGAGCAGGCAGATCCACAGGGACTGCTCTGCGCCAGCAAACTCAAACTATTCGCAGCGCTCTTGAAGCGAATGATAGAAGGTGTACCTTCTTCAACATGGAAGGAGCACTGAAGGCATTGTACGAGTTCTATTTGGAAATGGGATAAAGGACACAGTATCGACCTGGATGTATGAAGAGGAGTGGTACCTTAATTCAACATGAACTACATTAGTACCCTTCGAGAGGAAAAGGAAACTTGTACGGGTGACGCCGCTAAGACTGTCAGATTCAGTACTGACGCCGGGACTGGGAGACAGTAATCTCATGGTGGCAAACCGTAGACTAGTTCGATTAGAAACTGATGAACTCTGCCGAGGTTACTCCTCTGTTGAAGAAAGCACATCCAGCAAATCCTGGGAAGGTTATCCTAGCATAATTAGATAGATTGTGATTCTGAGACCAATGGTCACACATGTATGTATAGCTAGCAAGGAAGACACTATCTAGAGGGGGGAGCTCCTTGTCAGCATCCTAATATCAAGGGAATGGCAAGGTAGTTGTGTGCGACTTGATTTGGGGACAGGCTTCTGGGTTCCATTTTGATACCTCAACCTCACAGTCCAAGTTTGAGCTTAGAATGCAGTCTCTAATCACCTGCCCATCTTACCATTCCTTTTTCGTAGGAAATTGTACGTTGAAACGCTTTGAAAAGTTCTTCTGATAGGGAACCCAGAATAGTCCTGTGCCTAAGGGCTTCACGGCTCAGCACTTGGACTCACTTTGAATCTGACTGCATTGTATCCTGAAATGTGTATAACACGTAGACTTTGGGGTGAAAGATATTAACCAACTGACCGTAGAGCTATAGTAGTGCCTATGTCCGCTGCTCGTCGTACCTTACTCAGTTTGATTACGTATACGCCACCGTACCCAGATTTCACGTGCATTCTATGCATACATTCACATCTTGCTGAAGGTCCCTTGCCGGCATGAAAGGTTGGTATGTAATCTGGTTCGAGGACTAGGATGTCTCCTTGGTACTCAGCATAAGGAGAGCAATAGACAAGTCATATTGGTTCTGATGAACTGATGCTCTTCAGCAACTTGATTCCCAGTTCACAGTTTTGGCCCAGATATGCGATTGTTCTCTGTCCTAGGACAACAGGACTATATTCATGACTGTCAGGCAGAGTAAAGCTGTAATTACGCCGCCTTCTACTTCTACTGCCACAATTGAGTCCCAAACTTTCGATGATTTCGAAAGGCATCGGCCATTCATTAAGAAACAACGTATCTACCTCCGCATGTATGGGATAGTTTCCAGTTTAAAAGCCCCTGTACGGGATCAATGGCCTTCCCTTCCTAACCTACATAGCCATGCCTATACACTCAGCAGTTGTGGAGCACCTATCTCATGGTGTCCTTACGAATTAGTCAAAATTCCAACCGTCATCCACTTGTGCAGTATGTAGGGGATGCCTTGGAATTCATAAATCCTTCGACTGTGCGACACTAGTGTCCTTCTGATTGCTCCCTTCACTGTTAACTATGTCAATGTCTGGAGCGGTAAAACTATTCCCCAAAGCATACATTTAACCCACAAGAGCTCCACATTATCCATCCAGCTCATAATATTGAGTGGTCTAGCCAAAAAAAAAAGGAGAGAAAACAAACTTCCTAGACACTGACAGTCAGGATGACAGAACTCGTTGATGAATTAATCTAAACTAGGACGAACCCACACTTCCATGCATAGGTACAGGTTTTTATTTATTTTTTTTGCAAAAAGGAAAACTTTATCCTTTGTAACATTGAATACAGGTAAGTTCCTCTTCCACTCACCAAGCCACGGGTAGAGGTGCAGCAAGCAGGCATAATGACAACTTTTTATTGCTTCTGCAGGATTATACCATCCTTGCACTCTCCGCCTCCCACAAGTCCGACTTCATTTCAGTTCCGTCGGTCCTTATTAATATTTCTTCTTCTGCTCGTAATGTTTGTTAATAAAACTGAGGAAGCAATGACATTAAAAATTTGCAATGCACTTTCAAAAAACGTGCAAAATAGAAAAGAAGCGAAACCCATTTGGCTGACACGGATACGAATGAAGGCACTTTTCTTAATTTTGTAATTAGCCTGTCAATGAAGCCAGCTAAGTGAATTAGTCAATGCGAAGTGCTTGCTGATGGGCAAGTTTTGAAAAAAAAAAACAGACTTTTCAGCAGAAGTACGGGTGCGGCTTGGGTCGTTAACTGCGGAATCGTGGAGCAGATGCAGTTTTTGAAAGACAAACAGAATGCACGATGAAGGTAGTGATCAACTATTGGCCAAGTGTTCGTAATTTAGAAGGAAGCGGGACATGTTTTTGAAAAGGTTTCCCACCTTCTACATGAGGAACACGGTGTTTCGAGATACTAGGAAGATGGTGAGACGATTTGGCATAATTTGGGAAGAAAACCTTTAGAACCACCAAAGCTAAGTACTTGTCGAAGATAGAGGAAAAACGATGACAACAGTCCTGTGATGCTCAGCATAGAGGCCATTCGAACAGCCCATGTACTGAACTCCAAAAAGGAACCAAAACTCGAGGCATTTTAACGTTTACTGAAGATCTGATGGCCAGAATGGCTATATGTAGGAGAAAAGGCTTTCAGGAATAGATGGGATCTCGAATTTCGTCCTTAAATGCAACCAGAGGTGGTGCAAACCTCTACTTATACGAGATGCCTGACAGAAGGAAAGTTCACTTTGAATTGGAAACGACAGCGGCTGGTACTTATACCGATAGGGGACAAGCCCCAGGGGAACCGCTGTGGATGTCAGACACAGTAGAAAAGGTGCTGGAGAGGATTATCCGCGGCAGACTTGACCACCACACGGAAGGAGACAAGGGGCTTTACAACTCATAGCAACATTTCAGGGAAAGCAGCGGAGTACCACCTATGCGATACGAGGAGTTTGCAAGATTATGTACGAAATTTTGATCATCCCAGTTCTATTTTATGGCCCTGAAGCATGTGGACTCTATTTGGCTCCTTCGAGAGAATATACCTCGAAAAAGAGAGATTGAACGAAGAACCATGCAAACTGTGTACAGCGACATCGATATCGAGCATCAGTCGTCGTGTGGAGCGAATGGATACAAATCCTTCGACTCGTAGAGTCTTCGAATCGAATACGGGAGGACAACGCAGTATAAGGAGTTCTCGACTTAGGTGGCACGCACAAGTGAATGCGAACGGCAACTATAGGGAGTTAGATAAAGACCCAGGTACTGCAGAAGGTCGTTAGTGGAAGTATGAGTTTACCCCGAACTGTAGCGCCACCTACTCATACTAAGCTCCCCGTTCAGGCAATTCATTGACCCAAATTTGTCTCCTGGTACGTAGCGCCAACTTGTTGAAACATCATTTTGTTGAAATACTTTTCTCTATCGATGTTTGGTCGACTGCCACCAGAGTTTCAAACCAATATACCACAATCTCTATCCAATGTCTCATCCAACCTACGTCAGACAAAGACAATGCATACTTTCAGGAGTTTCTTAAAATCACAGAATATCACAGACCTTGCTCATTTCAGTTCTGTTTTCTTGGAGCTGAAGCTCTAAAGCGGATGAAGGTTGAACGGAAGATGGTCCAAGAGGAATGTTCTATGTTTGTATTGAAGAGGAGCTGAAACTTTCTGAAGCATAACTAACTGAGTACCTTGAATTGTGCGAAAGATACAATAGCTCAACGCAAGTTCTTCCATTCATCAGAATTGTGAGATCTATTGAAGGAGCTGGGATATTCAACGACGAACTATGCCAGATGTACAGCATCATTCGACTAAGATAGGTAGGACAAGCAGAGCGAATGGACCCAGGTCTCCGATCTGCAGTTAGTAAGGCACCAGAGAAGCTTTTTGGTTGAGAAGTGTAGCACTACCAATGTATCTAAGTAAGTCTGGTTAACATCGTATCTACTACTAGACTTACCCGTCAAATGGTATCGGCCACATGAATGCTCAATGATGCGTAGATGATTTCACTCGAATTCCAACACAAACCCTGGAATCAATAGCTATTTTCGAGTTAACTACAAACACCGCACAGTACAATCCAAACACCAAGCTCTAAACAATTAAAACTTTGCGCCAATTCCAGCCCCATTTTGATTAATATTCTCCCCTAAGTGCAGAGCACAGCAGACACTATTATGCAACTGACACTCGTGTAGCGCGGCGGCCGTACCATTGTATCTACCATTAGAAGGCAAACTCTAATAAATACGAAAAGTAAAACAAATTCATAGATAATGAAAGTGCAATAAATTTCATCGGAAAAATTGAACTTTCCGATAGCAATTCCACCGAACTGCATTCCATGCCAGGCGATAAAATTAAATAAGCACCCTCGCATGCATTCGCATCTCGCCTTCCCTCCCCCATGTATGCAAATCCTTGAAATGCATTTCCAGCCAATTACTCCCACAGAGACTCGAAATGTTTCACAAACCGATACCGATATGCCAGGATGTACACTCGCATTCAATCGCTGTATCTATCTATCTGTAGTCGTACATCTTCCACGTGCCGGTGTCGGTGTGTGCATAATAATTTACTCCTCCAAGAAAGCGGTTCTCCTTTCATCGTTTCATCACATGCACGAAGGGCAATTAATTAAACGGAACGCCATGCTCCTCTCCATTGGAATAACATTTGTACCGGGTTCACCCAAATGGGGATCCCAGAGCGTAGCCGAGAAGAGCAGAACACACCAGACAAGGTGTTTTACAAGTCCCTCGAATAATTGCGGCGAATTCCCTTATCAAACCCCGGGCGACTCCGACCGGAAGTGACCATTATTTCTCTCCTATCCACACCTCAGCCGAAACGAAAAGATACCACACCGGTTGGATGTGCCAACCAACCGATGATAAAAAGAACACATAAACTGTCTTAAGTGTTGCCAGAGAGCGACACAGACTTTTAAGAACATTCCACTAAAAGCGAAGAAAAAACACAAACGAAAATCAATTTCAAATACGAAAGGATACACACTGCATCGGGGAACAGCTTGTGAAGGACTTTTATCCCTTCTTTAGCAAAAAAAAAACCGAAAAGAAAAGGAGAACAAAGGAATTAAAAATTCCCTTCTATGCAATTGATAGTATGTTTCGCTGTGAGAAAGTTACAGCGTTCGCTGTAATGCGATACATAAATCCTATTGCTTCCTTGTGGCTTTTGCTACCCTTGTTTTGCCGTTTGCCAATCGAGCAAGGACTTTGCACATTCAATTCGAATGTGTATATGCCGCCCACCGTTTGTGTGTGGATTAAATCGTTTACGTGCGAGTAACACACAAGAAAACAATTACAAATGCAAATTATGGGGTTGTGGCTTAAAGTTAAGTAAATCTTTAATTAAATAGAAACAAGGACGAAGGTTTCTATTCTTTTTTTCTTTAAACAGTCCCCCATCTTCCTCTCCGATGACAGGTTGAACTGAATAGAATTTTACTTATTGTCCTTCGACTACTATAACACATGTTGAATGCATAAACTTAAATTAGGTATTCAAAGGACATTAAGGTAATGACGGATCATCATCCTTGGAGCCCCGAAACTTTTAAATGGGCGATCCATTATACAACCGGGCTCGGATGTTTTGTACAATATTGATTACCCACTTCGAAAAGGTTAACAAAATTTGTAATTATCCTGGGTGTGGGTTTCAACTCAATTTTTTGTATACAAATCGATCATTTGCCATGTTTTTCAGTTTTTCTGCATGGCTAACGAGTAATTAAGTGGCGTGTCCTGGAAGGCAAGGCATTTTGGCAAAACACCCAGTTCTGGGAAACCCCGAACTGGGGTCACCAAATGTCAAGTCGGGCTGTGGGTTAATAACCCTTTCAAAGGCATGTGACGTGCGAAACAATTGCCGGAAAGGGTTTGACATTACCGAGAACGGGTACATGTTGTGGTGCTCGGCGGCTATGACCTTTTTTGGCGTCGGATCAAGACATGAGAAGCATTCAATCTGACTGTATTGCTCCCATACAAGGTGTGTTCGAAAGTGAATAGGAATTTTCGGAAAAGTGTGACCTTTTGAAGCAGTTTTCAAGGAAAATCCTTTAAGGCGATGTCCTCTGACTTCAAACTAAGTTACTTGGACTGGGGGGACATGTATCTAAGTCTTAGCTTGACTGGCTGACTACCGGGTGGAACTATGTATGTATTACTCGTAGGTAGATGGCGTTGCCACTACTGAAGGATCAAGTTGGTGGCTGCTGCCTTCTTACTACTTCCTTCCTTATGTATCTATTAGTAGATATACTTGCACTACGAGCTTAAAATCAGCAGAATCTTGGTTGTCTTATAGTAGGATCCCCATATGTTGACAAGCGTTTTGAGCTCTTGAGCACATACTAGCGTCTGCGGACTGAGTACGTCATCATTTTCTGCGCGGAATTCCTGGATTATTTCCAAGCTAAGCTTGGATATCTACTAGAGCGGTCGAGACGTGACAAAACGGATATATTTTATTGAAAATCATGTCAATACAGCGATTTGCGGGAATGCCATTCAGGATGTACCCACATTTGTACCACAAGTGACATGAGAACAACATCCACTGCAGGACTGGAGGCTTATCACCTAGGAATACGTCAGTCAGATAGCTGGAAACATAATAGAATGAGTTAGTCCATGATCCTGGACATTTTTCAGGTAAACATACCACGGATTACCTTACTCCGTACGTAGACTTCAAGAGACCTTTCACAAGCTCGTTCCCGAGCAGAGAAGAACGGAAAAGCTGTCAGCGTACCAGTACAGGTACCATCTCTGTCTTCACAAATGGGACAAAGATGGACGTTGGGGTAGGTTCAGGAATATTTTCTGAACCGCTGGGCATACAGCAGCGTTTTCAAGCAGAGGTCCTAGCAGTGACAATAGCTGTGCGTAAGACTAAGTGAAAGGCAATGCCACAAGAAGGCATCTTCTTTTTCATCGACAGTCAGGGACCGAGAAGAGCGAACATTGAAGTGCTGTCGTAGCGAGTCTAAAGTTCTTGAAAAACAGCACAAGGCTGCCATCTGCTGGGTCCGTGGGCACGAAGATATACCAGGATAAGAGAAGGTCGACGAACTGGTCAAAAGAGGTTCAGAATCTACATCAGAACAGGCAGACATATAAGTGTTTATCCTGCCTTGCCCACTGAAGCTAGAAGCAGGAATTAAGGCCCGTAGACAGTTAACAGCAGATGGTCCTTGCTCGATACTTATGTCAGATTTATGGCCTTGTTTAGATAAAAGTAGGACCAAGAAAATTATGCATATCACTATGCGGTACCACATGACGAAACTAAGTCAAGCAAAGGAGACATACGCCGTGGTTATGAGGAGGAGGAATGAGGATACAACCCACCTTCTCTGTCATTGTCAGAGTCTTATCGACCTAAGACTTAAAGTTCGTGGGCTGACCAATCTGTGACATCTTCAACGTCATCAACTCTACTCGAACTAGGTGTAGAACTAGGTGACCAATGGGTCACAAACGCTTGTCAAGTTAGGCAGAGGAATTACCCTGAAAACCGATCTGGTCACCATTTACATAACCTTTCCTGCTGCTGGATTCAAAGAGGCTCATCTAGTGGCGTAAAAATGATTGAAAAATGTAGGAAGAACCTTCTAGGTACCCTCGGTCTGAGGCAATACTAAATCTTACTCGAACGTCTGACCATAATTCAATAAAAAGCCTCCGAAACCGAAATGGACAGGACATGGCATTACACAGTAGCCCCTTTCATTCGTGAACAAACCAATACGCCAAACACGAGCAGTTGCGCAAAGTAAGGACTCGACCATAATTTTGTTTTTTTTTGTTAAAAAAAATTCGGAGTCGTATACGTAACATTTTTTTTCAAAAATCATTTGCGACAAACCTGGTCAATAAGGACTGCACCTTGATTGCAAAACTCTCACATGAAGTAGTCTAGATGCCATAAAGTTACGAGGTGAAGGCTAAGATATTACGAACTCCAAGATTCGGACTCCATTCCTCGGAGCTGAGTTTGACTGAAGGCAGTCCGAAGATCCAGTGTAATTGTATCAGGCGGTATATTCCTAGATCTAGTGTAGTGTAGAAGAGTACTCCTATATCTATTAGCAGATAGACTATCATACCCTACACTATGTAACCCACGACTGGAACACAGTACTAGATTCAATGAAATCATGCTCAAGACGTGATAGTAGCTTAGACCTGGCCTGTCAAGGAGCCCCACAAACAAGGGTTCGATCCCCTTCACTGTGGATATTGCGAACCATGTTCTTAATCACTGTTACCGAGCTCCTGAAATCCGTCCTCCATACCCTAAGTAATAGAGGAGGACTAAGCCTTAACTGTCTGAAAGTAAAAGTGGTCCTCTCCACTTACAGGAGAACAATACCACCAGTTGGGTCCTTAAGACTAAATGGGGGTCACTTAGAATCTTAGAAACAGTGACACAGTTCGGTTGAATACTCGCCCACTAACTGACTTGGAAGCAGAAAACGTGAAGATGAATACAGTCTGTGCAGAGCCGTCCTTAAGGTTATTCTAATCTATGGGTGCTTGGTCTGCCGGCCTGTAGTAGGTAGGACTATGTCAATCGATTCTATTGGACCTATAACAGCTGTTAAGAGCTTCATACGTGTAAAACGTTTCAACTATACAAAGAGAGTGACACGGCATAGACCTTAGGCTAACCATTGATACAGTTTTTGCCTCAAGAGGGAATTGTGCAAACTACATCGGCATTACCTAGAATAAGACTCCTCGTTAGGAGTCTCGCAGATGATCCATGGTTCTTAAATCTAAGGAATGGTTTCAGGGCAAACCAATACCCCAAGGAGGAATAGAATAACCAAGAAATGTGTGTAAAACGAACCTCGAAATGGTCACCATCAGTGCTTTACTTCCCTCAGCACAATATCCAATGAAAGACTGTCCCTCTCTCTTGTCGTGCCTCTAGAAAACTGTGCGCAAAGCACAAACATCAGGTGAATACTTCAGCTCTTGGCACCTTTTATACCGGGCGGACCCTTGGTGATGCATTTAAGAAGAAAGACACTAGATCTAGAGACTGACCCAAGTTTTCCTCCACGAATACCATCTCGAAGATCTGGTCAATCGATTAAGATCTCAGGATGGTTCAGGAAGGTCGCACAGTCACTGTTAAATTTGTGTTCTTCAGAAATAGGACGAACCATGGGTGAAGGAACATTTTGGTCCTAAGTATCCAAAGTAAGCTCTAAAAGCTGACTATAAGCTCGGATCATTTAGAAAGTTTATCAAAGATCAAAGCAAGGATACTGTCTGGTCAGATCTTGGTTGATGACTTCTGACAGTTGTATCCAGGCTAAGGTGTTCATAAACGTGAAGGTAGGCAAGGATAAGGAATGGCTCTGATATTTTAGCAGGAAGTAGGAACAGGACAGTTGGTAGGGTCCAATAGAAATAACTAGTATCTATGAGTTCAGCTGCTGTTCATCGATTTTGAAAAGGCGTTTGATAGTGTCAATCGGGAATTTATTTGGCGTGCCTTGCGCAGGAGAGGCATTCCTGATAAATTAATAGCAATCATCAAGGCTACATATGATGGGTCGTATTGCACGTATTGCACAGAGGAAGGCTGTCAGAGGAATTCGAAGTCCAAAGTGGGGTTCGGCAAGGCTGCATACTTTCACAAATACTATTTTTATTGGTGATTAGCGACGTACTAAATGCGGCCTTATCAACAGGAAATGGAGGAATTCGATGGACTCTGACATCTGAACTCAAACACGTCGACTACGCCGATGACATATGCCTGCTGTCACATGGAATTATGGACCTTCACCAAATGACAACAAACGTGGAGAGAGAGGCAGCCGTCGTTGGGCTGAGAATTAACTCGGCAATCTTTAGGATTTTCTGGCCAAACCGTATCTCTAACGAACAACTCCATCAGAGAACGGGCCATGAACCTATAGGTACAACAATACGACGACGAAGTGGCAGTGGATTGGACCTACTCTCCGAAAGGGTGACAGGTCCATAGCTAACGACGCGATCCCATGAAACCCGCTTACTCAGGATAGCAGGATACGCGGCGCTCCTAGGAGTACGTGGCGCAGAACAGTCGAGAAGGAAGCACGGCAACTGGGAAAGAGTTGGGGAAAACTGAAACACATTTCCAGAAACCGCACACGATGGCGCGTAGGCATTGTCGAGGCCCTAGGACCCACAAGGGGATACAGTACTTAAGTAAGTAAAGTAGTATCTATGAGGTCCAGGACAAACGACAGATGATCAGTTCTTTGACTTTCTTTGAGAAGCCCATTTGATAAGTGCACCCTATCTGCTGACATTTCCTGGATAATGAACTATTCGACAAATCCTCAACATAAAGTCTGAGGATTCAAGAGAATTTTGTGAATATGCCACTCCCTGCTCCAGTGGCTTCCATCCCTAAGTGGCATTCCTTGAAGATGTTCTCAATTATTTTTTTTTTTTCGTAACCATGTGACTCTCCAAACACATACTTGTAACCATAATTACCATTGGTTTCGTACCTGCAATAAAACGGCTCATATGCAAAAGTAATAATGCGTATCGTAGAAGGGAAACCCATTAAAAGTCCTGTGCTGTGGCTTGGAAGGAGCAAAGTTTAATTGCTTTGCTTGTAGCGAAAGTTGACAGTGTACATCCAAACACTATGGGAGGCCTTGAGTGGGAATGGGAAGTCATTTTTATGAGTACAGTCCCTATCGCAGTCGATCTTGAATCATAGGCGAAACATTTGAACACGTTTTGTATGTCTTGAAAGTTTTTTGCCGCGAAACCGCCGCTTGTATCTTAGGAATCCATTGGAGATAGAATCTCAAAAGCACCGGGTTTATGTCCCCCATTAGGAGGTGAAAGTCTGGCAAGAAGACTTGGTAGAGAGGTCAACAACATATCCAATTTTTACTGACTAAACCCGCCTTTCGTAGTACCATGACACAGTAGTTAACATGAAGAGCTACAGAAGGAATTTTTCGCGGTTAGACTGCCAAAAAGGTTCAAGACGTTCTGCTACACATCTAGTCAATGTCTAATGGACATCCTTTTGGATGAATTTTCTGGACTAATTCCCTAACCTTTGCAAGACTCTAAGCTACCTTTCAGTATCTATTGGGCACTCTCTACTGGCATCCCATACATTTCATAGTCCCTGCTTCTGATAAGGATCTAGTTTTTGCTAGTTTTGGTGCTTTTCATCAGGCAGGACATCTCTAAGAATCGTTTTCGAATATAAGGCTGACTAGGGTAGGATAGCAAAGAACACCCAAAAATTCCAAAGAGCTCTGCGCGGATAAACTAAAACGTTGCAGCTACATCCTGGAAGGTTTGAAGTACCGACAAAACCGGAATAAAGGTCCTAGGCCATGTCTGGCTTCTAAAAAAGCCGAAGAGAAATACGACAGCTAGAAGCACCACATCCAGTCAAGGAAGGAGCTGAAAATGGGGGCAAATTCCTACTGTAATCGTTCAAACGAATGTCAAGTGTCGAGGGTGTACTGTGGCTAACAAAGGTTTTGAGTTCTAACAATCGTCAGGCTAGAATATGTGTAGAGTGGAACCGGTAAGGTAGTTTTCTGACAAAATCCCTACCATCTTGAGGACTTTTCTATACTACCGACAGGCGTAGAGCTGATTGAGCTCGCCAAAGGGACGACCTTAGCCCAAACGACACCAGTGCTAATGAAACCCACTTTTCAGACTCCTTCAGTGAGCCTTCCCATATATCTTACACACAGGGCTGGAGGACCAAATATTCTACACATTCACTGCATAGACCGCAGTAGGCAAGGATGGCATACGCTCCATCTTTTAACAGAAGAGGCTAAGGATTCTTACCCATCACCTAGAGAACAATTTTAAGGCATACCTGTCTAAAGGTTACCCGGCAGCTTCCTGGCATATACAACAGGAAATCCGGCTTCGTAATCCCACGCTCATAAGTCCACACTAAGGTTTCACATGAACATGAAGTATCTTGGGGTCATCCTGAACAAGAATCTACTTGGTGACCGTACCCACAAAACTGGGACTTGCTGATTCTCATTCTTCTAGTTGTGGCCTTTGGGGATACCTTTGAGAAGGGTCAGCTGAAGTCTACTTGGTGTTTGGAGTTTCTTAGTCCTTTTTTGCTACATTGGACCCAAAGTACTCTCGAAACGCGGCATGAAGTGAGACAACTCCACCTTTCGTAGGAAATGTGAAAGTCTGAACTGATTTTGAGCATGAAATTCATGGTCGTTGTGGCCGGCTGCTCTGTTGTTAGATCGTGTGTTTCCAAATCTTGTCTACCTAGCCTATTCCCTTGGAAGCCCATATGTTCCGGAACTGAGGAACTTGTGCTCTTCTTTGCACCTCTTGCTTGGCTGCTTGACTGCTGTCCAATCTATTGTTGCTGTTCAGAGTGGAAAAGTCCCTGAAGTCCTGGCAGACATCACATATTTCCACCTGAAACACACACACCTTCGACTTATCCGTGAAGATTGATATAAGGTCTCTCTAGAAGGAAATCGGGAGTCAAGGCTGAGGTTGAAATCTTTATGTAGGGGGTAAGGTACTGCGATGATGATCGGTGATGGTACTGTGTCCGATTTGGTTGCTTTTCCACATCTTGGTTTCTAGTAGGTGAGGGGCGCTTTATAACTTCCATTCTTTGGCTAAGTAGTCCAGTGGTCAGAGCCCGAATTTGGCTTCAAGTGCAGCGGATCCATGCTAATATATTCAGATTCGTGGCTTTTGTGGGAGCTCGCCAGACCAGACAGTCGTTTTGAAAGAAAAATCTAACGATGGTGGCTGGGTATAGCCCCATTTTTTGCCGAATTTCTGCTTCATGCGTGGGGACCTGTCGAGACCTTCTTTTGGCTTTTGTGGGAGCTCGCCGCCAGACCAGACAGTCGTCTTTGAAGAAAGATCTAACGATGGTGGCTGGTTATAGCCCCACGTTTTGCCGAATTTCTCGTGCAAGCATGGGGAGCTATCGAGAACTTCTTTGTGCGTTCAAGTACATTGGCTTCGTGGATAAATTCTTGGTCTAATGTGCACCCAAGGTATCTTGCCATTGGGCTTGAGTTGGGCTCCATTCAGACTAAGTGGCACGAAATAGGGTATTCTGCTCTGATTTATTCCAGAACTAGCTCTGTTTTTTGTCCCAAGACCAAGGCCACAGGATTTGTATCAATTTTTCCGGGCACTCAACGCTGTTTGAAACAAATTTCCGTAAAAGGATTTCATCTATCACTAGCTTCCGGAGTAGTAGGGATAAGACTCCTCTTTGAAGCAGTACACGCGAGCTCACAGTATATCCTTGGCTACTATGACTTTGCTTTAGATAAACTGTTTTGATATGTAGATACATGTTTTATGGCCGAGACTTATTGCACAAGCTATACAATCTACAGTCTGAGGCAAGGTAGTTTTCGGTGTAACCCTTGACCGCCTTGTCAAACCCATCTCCTGTGCAAATTCAAAGATGGTTCGGAATGACGTGTAGACGTACTTCCATCCATTAGTCAAGGTTTCCATGTCCTTGAACCCGTGTCACGCCAATTTACTGCCACAGAGACAGTGCTACAAATCCAAGAAACTTCTCATTGTAGTTCAATCAAGAACTAACTCCCACTCCCATCGAAAGGTATCCTTCCAGACAGATTAAGTACGTCTTTCCGTTCGCTAAGACAGTAACCACACATCAGTGTCACACACTGCACAGGGTAGTCCTTTGCCGATTATAATACGATTTCATTAAAATCCATCCGAAATTACAAAGCTCTTGCGAATCCAATTTTACACTTCATTGACTGTCGCTCTGGCTTTCTTCGAGACGAGAACGTATCGCTGAACTTGTCTCCACACTCGTACACATACGCACACGAAATTTTTAAGCCGTAAAAACATATTTTATGCCTCCTCCAAGTGATTATCCAGTTCAAGGACTAAACTCTCTACCTAGCTGCCATATGAGTAAAAACCAACCAACCGCAGACATCCAATGTGTACGAGTATATGTGTGGTTTGGTTTTTATAACTTGCTTCACACAGAGATTATCCTTACCGCGTCGTCGTCGTCGTCGTCGTGCTAAACCTCGTCCTGAAGCTCATTATAAATTTAGCAGTCACAGACGAAAATATCCTTGTATCTCCCATCCGCAGATGGTGATACCTCCTTGATTGATGGATGTGGTGCGGGGGATTATGCAGGTTAAAGTCTTTACGAATCTGGCCAGGTCTGGACAAAGTCTACACACTTATGATGCTGATACACCGTCCGACCAGTGGTCCTTGGAAGAGAGCACTAATTTTTGCAAATTTCTCCCTTCACTCTCGCTTTCCTAATCGGATTTGGCCGTTCTAACATCCTTTAGGGCAGCGCGCTCCAAAAAGCATCTGCTCCGAGGTATAACGAGTTAAGAAAGAACGACAACAAATGAGATGACACAACCACAAGTTGGCAATAAAGGACAAAGGATAATAGTTGTGAAGAAAACGACAAAAAAAAAAGCAAAAAAAGCAAAAAGGATTCTTAATGTCCTACATAATGGAGCTTTTGCATGTCATTAATGCGAAGTTTTCCTTCTTCCCCGCGACTAGGACGACGAGGACGAGGAGTATTGCAGTCTTAATTTTATGTACATTTTCGTTGTTTTTTTCTTGAGTCAGTTCAGCGAGGATAATAATAAAAAATGAGAACCATTTGGCGAAGGCGATGGGTTAGGAAAACGCTCCTTTCTCTTATCGTCTTCTCTTTATCTTTGGCTTTGACATTTGTTGTGTGTTGTTTTGCAGGGAGGCGCGGGGGCGGTAGGAAATAAAAAGAAATTATTTTGCTTATGTAGCACAATGATGTTGTGGTAGGTGGTGTATTATTGTCCTGCGCTGGAACAGAGAAACACAGACAAGTGTGCTGTTAAGGAAAATATAAAACAGTGGTCTTCCTTAAAAAACAGAGAAAAAAAAAAAAAACCAACTTGTCCTTGGGCTATCTTTTGCTGTGTGACAGGCAGAAGCGATTCTGTCTGAGGATATTTAGGTTCCGCCATTTGGTCTTCAGAAGAAGTTTGTGTTGGGCTGCCTAAGGACTCACATCACCTCTGGCTAGTTTCCAGGAAGGAGGCCGACACTATTTCGTTCCGATAAAGTGCTGGAATATAAAGTTACATAAGAAGGGGGGTAGATACTTTCACAACTGGTTGCATTGGTGGGGGGTTTTTGTGTGTTCCTTTCAAGGACTGTTTGGGGTAAGATCATGTGGTTTAAGGAAATGATTTTCCTTTCAACATACGTCGGTTAAAAGGGATAACCCACACACTGCTTGAAAGTATACCTAGATACATTCCGATGGCCAACGTTACATATCCCCTAACTGCAAACTACCAGAGCTGTATGTAGCCTAAGGCAAGACAGGACTTGGTTTGAATGGTCCTCAGTTCCTTGGGAGAAGGGGTTTTTAATTGCTATGAACGTTTGCAGCTAATGGTACCAACAGTTGGTAATAGTAGATACATCTTGAATGGGACACGTTAGTGTAGCGCACCCATTTCGGTTGTATACTCTAGAGCGTCGGCAGAAGTGATGTGAAAAGAAGGCATATTGGCCATCAGGCAGTGTGGACAATAGAATCAACTCCGGACAACGTTTCTGCCTTGAAATGTTGCAAGTAGGGAGTTTTCCCACCTACAACTGGTACTACTAAGAGGGTCCAGCCTTAGCTAAAGTTTGCATGTTTGCATGTACAGGAGATCCTGTAGTTCGTATCCAGTCTGGTGAGATCGTCTGCCTTGCACTTTTCTGTAACGTCTGTGGTTACGAAGCCTGCAGAGGTGAATGCTGAAGTGCGCAGGCATATCCAGGAGAGACAACCACCAATTAAAAATCGTCCTTAGAAGGGAGCAGTCTTAGCAGGGATTCTGACATTGAAAAGGCTCGTATCACTGGCAGATATGGCATTACATTACGTCCTTGATTGTCAAGATTTCCACCTACAAACGGCTACAATACTTCAGAAGGTAGAAGGAGTGGCTCAGACTGAGCTTGTCGACGAAACCATCACATCCTTCCCCTTCATCAGTCGTGGATCCGTCCGTGTAGAAGTGCACTGAACTGGAGAGATACGAATGGAGTGCGGAAGTTAAAGTCAAATAACAGGTTCGGCGATGTATAGGCAGTGTCTTCCACTGTACGAAGAGTTGGAGTCGAATGGGCTTAGAATGTCAAAGAGAAGCAAGTGGAGCATTAGTTCTTAGTGCACCAAGTTGAAGGTGTTTAAGAGGATCCAGCTGCTAAAAGAAGTTCTACAGACTGGCAATGGAACAGTAAGGATCGTTTCACTTGGCATTGTCTTACAGAGGAGAAGGTGATACTCATAACCAGTACAACCGGTAGCAAGGGCTCTCAGTTATGTCTTTGATAGCTTTTTCAATATGAAGCCTTGTCTTGTCTTGTCTTGGAAAGGAACTCTTTCGAGTTCAAATAACCATTTTCTAGCTACCTGCCACCCTCCTTTTAAGTACATTGACGGCTTCCTTCGCTGGTACGACTCCAAGGCTCGACACTTATAGAAGAAGGTTGCTAGAATGCTGAGTTGTTGGACTTTCTGGTACTAATAGGGTTTCATTTCTTATGAAGACGTACCCTACAGCCATCCCTTTTGTTTGGGGAAACGGGTACCTTTCGAATCCAGAGTTCGGCTGTAAATCCTTCCACATTTTTCTCTGTTTCGTTCCTCTAATTCTATGGAAAGATTGCTGCATGATTGCTGTAGAGGTCCTCGATTGGAATCAGGTAGAGTAAGGGCATATGTTCTCTTTTCCGGTTAAAGAGGTTGAGTCTGACGATAGAAGTGTAAATAAAGGACTTGCTTAGGTTTCAAGGCCCAAATAGACCTGAACTAGGTCCTCGATTGGAATCAGGTAGAGTAAGGGCGTATGTTCTCTTTTCTGGTTAAAGAGGTTGAGCCTGACGATAGAAGTGTAAATCCAAAGGACTTTCTTGGATTTCAAAGCCCAACTAGACCTGGACTAGGTCCTCGATTGGAATCAGGTAGAGTAAGGGCATATGTTCTCTTTTCCGGTTAAAGAGGTTGAGTCTGACGATAGAAGTGTAAATCCAAAGGACATTCTTGGGTTTCAAGGCCCAAATAGACCTGAACTAGGTCCTCGATTGGAATCAGGTAGAGTAAGGGCGTATGTTCTCTTTTCTGGTTAAAAATGTAAATCCAAAGGACTTTCTTGGATTACAAGGCCCAACTAGACCTGAACTAGGTCCTCGATTGGAATCAGGTAGAGTACGGGCATATGTTCTCTTTTCTGGTTAAAGAGGTTGAGTCTGACGATAGAAGTGTAAATCCAAAGGACATTCTTGGGTTTCAAGGCCCAAATAGACCTGAACTAGGTCCTCGATTGGAATCAGGTAGAGTAAGGGCGTATGTTCTCTTTTCTGGTTAAAAGTGTAAATCCAAAGGACTTTCTTGGATTACAAGGCCCAACTAGACCTGAACTAGGTCCTCGATTGGAATCAGGTAGAGTACGGGCATATGTTCTCTTTTCTGGTTAAAGAGGTTGAGTCTGACGATAGAAGTGTAAATCCAAAGGACATTCTTGGGTTTCAAGGCCCAAATAGACCTGAACTAGGTCCTCGATTGGAATCAGGTAGAGTAAGGGCGTATGTTCTCTTTTCTGGTTAAAAGTGTAAATCCAAAGGACTTTCTTGGATTACAAGGCCCAACTAGACCTGAACTAGGTCCTCGATTGGAATCAGGTAGAGTACGGGCATATGTTCTCTTTTCTGGTTAAAGAGGTTGAGTCTGACGATAGAAGTGTAAATCCAAAGGACTTTCTTGGATTACAAGGCCCAACTAGACCTGAACTAGGTCCTCGATTGGAATCAGGTAGAGTACGGGCATATGTTCTCTTTTCTGGTTAAAGAGGTTGAGTCTGACGATAGAAGTGTAAATCCAAAGGACTTTCTTGGGTTTCAAGGCCCAAATAGACCTGAACTAGGTCCTCGATTGGAATCAGGTAGAGTAAGGGCATATGTTCTTTTCTGATTAAAGAGGTTGAGTCTGACGATAGAAGTGTAAATCCAAAGGACTTTCTTGGGTTTGAAGGCCCAAATAGACCTGAACTAGTCTAACATGGAACCTAGAAAGCCGGCATTGGTCAGCAAAATATCATGGCTCACCATATTGAAGGCTGTCGCTATATTGACTGTCTAAGTTAGTACTTGACAGCTTGACAACTTCAGCATCAGCTAAATTCTATCTCCCTTCAGAAAGATCTCTCAAAGATTCCAGTTTTTGAGATCCATGAGCGGAAGTTGAGGATCACTTGTATCTGAGGACCAAACGGGTGACTCGTTGCAGTTACTATTTCCTGATTACAGAAAGGGAAGCCTGCCTCTCTCTATCGTCCGACTGAGAACTTTTCCCCAAAACATGCTTGAGCTAGTGCTTCACAATTTAGTTGCATACAAGCAAACCAATTGTTTTCACCACATTTACCATACCTTTGTGCATATAAAGGTCTGCACACACACAGAGCCACACAATTATGAAATCTTCCCATTACCAGGAGTCTTTGCTACTGCTACCTCCATCCCCGTCCCAAGCCATTAGACAACTCAGGTTAATGTACTACTTCCCCAAAAGGTAAAGTTATTCTCAAACGTATTCACAACAGTGGACAACAAAAGCGCCCCCCTCCACTGCCACAATACTAATTACACTCCATTAGACATAAGAGTACATTTCATGCGGAACATTACCCAAGCAACGAGCGGACAATGAAGTTAAATGTATTTCATGGATTAAGATAAGCGAATGTGCTAACTTCACCCCTATGCGGGGGTACCTACAGCATGTACCCTCGCTCGGTATCCTGCATACGGTGCTACGAGGTGGGTACTTACCTTTCCGCTCGCTTCTGCGTCTAAATGTAAAATTATTGTCACACCCCAGAGGGAGGAAAGACACAATTTCATAAAGGTTTCAGTTACCTATCATCAATTTCTATGGAAACTGGTTGTACATACACACAGATACACACTCACACACAAGAAGGAGTATGTGCTGGGGGTGATGCAGTCGCGCGCTAATTAACATCGCATTTGTCTACACATTCGCCCGGGTCCGGATCTATTTCATTAAAACCGAATGGAGTTGGGTGTATTTCAAGTTGGCAGTTTCTCCAAGATGTCAGGACAACGTACATGTCGACTGGTACATGGCTCAGGGCCGATCAATAATACATTAGAGTTCGTGGGAATAATGAGATTGTTTTCTGTGAAAAGTTTTTCTTATACAAACGGCATAAGCCAACTTATTGCTTTGGGTGTTGTATTAGTTGAAGAAAGTTGAAGTCCTCGGGAAGGGGAGGAAAACTTGAAAAGTGTGTCAAGTATGGAGATTCGAACAAAAAATTATGGTAATGCGTGACTCGAGAAGTATCTATTACTTTATTCTTTGCTTAGAGACAAGAAAATTTGAGACAGGAATAGTCTCAAGCCTGCTACATACGCGATAGATAAACTAGGCAGTCAGTGTGACTGTCTACACTGCTCCAAGGGATGTGAAATCGTCCTAAGGTACCAGAAACCCAGGTCACTAGCATGCACGGTGAAGTACTGAAAATTTTGGAGGAGTCAAGCCAGCACAGCATTCAAATCCTCTCAACTAAGTCAGCATTTACTCGTCTCACAGAAAGTATTCCTTGCAACAGGACCTTTTCGGGACAGTAAGGCACGTAGAGTACCCTTGTTGGTGTTGTTTACTAATTGGATTCAAAATCCTTTTAGGAAAATATTCATTCGTCGCTGGAGTACGGACACTACGGACACTATTGCATCAAACTTGGCGCTCCATGAGCCTGAGGTATTCAAATAGTGGCACTGGCACTGGCACTCTGCCACTATAGTGACTTCGGCAACTATCGGCAGTACATTGGTGAATTCTGGAGCTCCAACGTAGTAGGCATGTCCCAGTGCGAAGTGCGTATAGATTGACTTGGAAATTTTATGCGGAAATCAGTCTTAGCCTAGCCACATAGCTCTCCGATGGACACCAAGTTACATCCAAACGGCCAACTGATGTTACTGACAAAGTCCTTCCCGGAAAAACTGTGGATTCGGAAGTCTCTTCTAATCTATTCTCATCGTTCTAACAAAGACGACAGTGCTTGGAACTATGCATCAGCAATTCTGTCTTCTCGGAATCTACCTCCACTCCGTCGGTATCTTTTCGTTCAAGGACTCACTTCTAGACCTCCCTCTACCTGTTCCCAAACGCACTTATTTAGACGAAACAAATTTGCTTGTAAAGAAGTACAAAGCAGAGAGTGGACCTATCCACATCGATTCCAACACCCACAAGACATCCTTTTCATTCCTTTCCTAACCTCGTTATCCACTCAAATACATTAAAGTAACGTGTCACCCAAGGCCTGGTATCAATACCTTCAGAGCCAATTACTCTGAAAATCATCCAAGTCCTCCGTGAACCTCCTGCCAAATCCAACTCCCTGCCAACGAAGAATAAAACGTATTCACTACGAGTTAGCGATCGGTAGTAGTACCAATTTATTCGTCACAGCAAAATGTCATCTCGAATCTAATTCGATGAAAAAGCGAATTAAACACGACAAAGTAATTGCTTCTCACAGGACTTTCTTACTCGTTCCCCTCGCTCACCTTAGATGGATTGTCAATGATTCTGAGATGTCCTTAGTCATACTTGACCCAGATTCGCATCGATATTGATGCACACTTCCGAGTAATTGACTGAAAGCAAAAATCCCCAGGATGCAATTTTCTGCTCGACGTGGTCGTTGGTCCTGCAAACAAATTAAAAAATTGGATCATCCGAATCGAAGGAAATTAATGCAGAAACACTCTGGATACGCTCACCTTGTAAGTTCGAAAAAAAGAACCATGTCCTTGGGTGGTGGGGAAGAATAGAAACACGTCCAGGGCTTTGTAGATCTAAGCAAATGGGAGCCACTTTGTTGACTCTCAATCAGTTGGGGGATCGAATTTTTGAAAGGACCTCTGCGGTATATTTGTTGCCTGACCATGGAGCGAACCAGCAGGACTCCTTCGTGAAATATGAATGCAAATTGTGGTTGGTTCGAGCCGCAAGAACTTACATGGGTGCCACTCGCTTGCAAGGACGAAAGACATGCTCGTATCTTTACTTAAAGGATACTTGAAGCAACTCGAATGCCAGGGATTAGGATATTTCCAACTTTTGAAGGTCATAGGCAGATATTCAAATTCACTCTGATATTGACATGGCATTCCTCAATATTCATATCCTGGGCGAGAAGACAGCACGTGCGAACAAACGATTACACCATACATGCTGTAGGTACTTACACTCTCAGGGGTGGGTAGGCAGCAGGAAGGACAAAAACAAAGTTCTCCAACATTCTTGTTTTGAAGATTATTTTCGAAAACATTTCCAGGAAAATTCTCTGCAAAATTGAATTCGCAAGAATCTCACAACACACACGAACTATGCAAGTAGGTAGGTGATTGTTGTTTGTATGGCAGGTCCTTGCGAACGAGAATGTGAACAAACACTGAGGTATTAATTATATAAATGGTATTTAATGAATTGAATTGAAAATATTGGGATTTGTGGTCAGAGGAGATCTGTGCAGGAAGAACTCTCCCACATCCTGGAGGATAAATATTTTAGCCAATTACTCGAGTCTTGTGTTCGGAAGGATTTTTCCTTTACTTTACACAGGATCTGTGCGGAAGAACGTGACTATTTGGTTGCAGGCATATCCCTGTACTCAGTATAAAGGGACACGTTGCGCACCAGGTGCCCATTGCAGAGAGCACCCACAAACCCAGGAAACCTGACTTCATTTCTAGTGAAACCAACTACACATGAGTTCACTAAACTCTGTCGCTTAGTCCTGAGATAAAGGTGCTGTCGAAATCCGGTTGACGTTCAAGGACAGTCACATTTCCTTACCTTCTACAGAAGTCCTTGAACGGAAGATCTTGACGTCAAGGTTGATGTTTCGATAGGAAGCCGAACCGCGATGCAATATACTTTATAGGGAGACTGACACAATATATTGAAAAGGAAAGCGCGGCAAAGGAGGAACGATTAGTGATGCTAGGCATTGAAATAGCCGCATCAAGTTGGACACATTTGGAAGCTACGTCCATAATAAGAAGCTGAGTTGCAAAACTAATGAAGGAGTAGTGTAATACAATGTCTCGGTTGGGGTCACACAAGGGTCGGTCCTTGGACCACTCTTTTGGAACATCACATATGATCACGACTAATGTTGTCACAAGGAATGGGTTCGGTTTGTGCCGAGGCCACCATCGATGAAGGAACATAGAAATTACAGTCAATCTACAGACTCTGTACACTAAGGACCATAAGTGGCTTTCGAAGAATTTTAGACGAAACTGCTCTTATTTTAACGAGGACAGTTTTGACATCCTCGAGGGTGAGACGGTAAGAATTTTCAACAAAGTATTACCCGACTAGTCGAAGACGCAAATATTGGTCTTCTTACCAAAAAGGTAATAAAATATCCAGGATCCCTCATCGTATAGGACTTTACGTACGTTGGACACACCCCATCGACAAAGCTATGAATAATCCGAAGAAAACCATTATCACCCTAAATGTCCTGAAAACCTCCAATTCAGCAAACAGGGGAAGCATCCTGCGTACTTTTACTGCCAAGAGAGTACAAGAGGACCTGCAGAAGGTAATGACGGACTAGAAACAGAATACTACTCTGCGACGACGGTGGTACGAGGCAGTATACCGTCACATGTGGGGTTCCTCAAGGCTCCATACTAGGTGCGCTACTGTAGACTCTAATGTACATAACGTTCTCATACGTAGAACTGAACTCCGAGATCTTTCAAAATAATTGTCTTGTCGTGAACAAACTCCTTGAGGAGCTCAAGTATGACTTGAATGAAGGTAATGCGAAAGTGCAGGACCGGCTAGTAGGCATGGAAGTAAAGCTTATAGCAATTTGCTCATCATCAGCAGCGGGTCATGGAAAGAGCAGAATAACCGTAGTAGATGCAGGACTAACCTATAAGCAGGACTAGCAGGACTAACATGCAGTATACAGCTGCAAAGGCAGCAAAGGCAACGGCTACCTTGGCAAGGATTATGCCAGATATCGGTGAACAAAACAAATCGGAAACAGCATGCTGCAAGGATGTGTCAAAAAGATACTGAGGTACCACCAAGGAGAATTGTGTAGGAATGGAAGGAGAACTGGTATAACTCTAGTATAAGTAGGTGGATGCAGATGCTTACTTGGTATGGATTCTGAAGAGCCTTGCTGCATTGCTTTGATGAGCATGATGAGCTTCTCAGAGGATTGGGAAGCAGTTAGCGACACTGATGTGGCAAACATGATGAAATAAAATACAGACCACAGATAAACCTTGCGTTGGAGAGGCAAGGTAGGTACAGTGGGTGAAAATCTGAAGATTCCGACCTTCGAGGCCTGGACAAGACTTGTCTTTAGTGACCGGAACTATGATTATGCGGAGTTTTTGTTTGATAGGTGACGATACCTACCAGTTCTGGTCGAACTGTCCAGACTAGGAACACAGTGCACGCTGTATTTCATGGCTGATGGTTCATAGAATGAACTAAGCCCCCGTAGACTAAATGGTAGAATCAACGAAATAAGGCGAACAGATGTGGCAGATACAGGGAGCATATCATACTCTGCGAGTTCCTGTCATTGAGTATTCAGAAGGTTTGCGAATCTTGTATACTAGTAGACCACATACAGAGTAGCTTTAGACGCTTGCACATCCGTTGGAGCAAAACATATGTCCCCGTACAGGACCTAATCAGGACAGGTACAGAATACAGGGTCCCCGCATTACTAGAAAGGATTCTTTAGTGGTTTACATGAAAAGGAAGCAGAAGTCCAAACGTTCCTTTACAAGATCGGAGAATAAAAGTTGGTATCTGTGCATGGTAGGCCTATGTAGATCGAATGAATCCTCTCTTAGAGTCAAGCAACATGCCAATGTGGAGTTCCATTAGACCTAAATATTGGCCTACAAGGACAGCTACGGAAATTGCTCCTAAAATGTATCCACAACGAACAATGGAATCGAGTACCAATCTAAATGTAAATTTAATTACTTCCACACTTAATGCGTTTCCTGTCGACAGATACACGTACATATGTATGAAACAGCGTCTTAGATAAGATCTAAAACGGAACCTATTGTTATTTAAATTACACATTCCGACAGACATTGACGTTAATAGCCGAATATGTGGATAATCTTTCGCAACTTTACTCACGGCATTGCGTGTGTCGTTGTTTAATTACACACTGACGCGACAATTAAAACGGAGATAGCTGCCTTTAGTCATCGGCCTAAGGACTAACAACCCGGCGATTAGGCATGCATTTGTTGTTATGGTTTTCTATTTATAACTCAAAGCATGCGAATGGTTGCAACCTTCAAAGGACTTCAAACAATTTCACAATTATTTATCCTTTGTTGGATAGGTTTCGTGAAATCAAGGATAATTGTTCGAATTTGATTCGTCGAACGGAATTAAGTAATTAGATTGCTAGCCTTCCTTCCAGTCTGGGAGAGGGTGGTGCTTTCATAAGAGGCACCCTACCGGCACTCATTTGGCTGTCAGTCATTAATCAGATCCGAACCAGACGAGCTTGCTTAAATAAATTCACAAAGCCAAAAGTGAGTTAGATGTCCTCCGTTTAAGGAATGACCAAGTCTGTCTACTATAAGCTTGGGAAGAGTACAGAGTCACAATCCGCAGAGTTTCTCAGCTCAAAACTATCGAATAGACTGGAGGGTGAAACCCTGATCGGAATTGCTGCTGAGAACCTTCAAGTCTTCAACCACAGAATATGCGAAAGACAGAAATTAGTAGCAGAGGTAGAGGAATGCGCAACACAATTCCACTACTAATCCCCAAGACTTAACAGAACTAAATACTTAGCCCGTCGAAAGGACCAAAGCAATTTGACGACATAAGCAAACCAAGTAACAAGCCATTAGGGCTAGTTTAGGAGGGCCAGTCCCGCCATGGACTAGTCATGGACACTAGTCAAGGTTGCACTCAGTCTGACTTGCAGTCATCCTCGCAGGCTACGCACCTAGTGAACAACGTAGAAGGAATTGTGTTGCCTTCTAAGGAGCATTTTAAGGAGATCACCGATCAGAATATCAGTAAATTATGTCAGAAAAGTGGCATAAAAGGCAGTCTTATGTCTGTGCCTCCCTGCAGAGGCACAGGTATCCCTGCCCAATGTCAAGTGCGAGATTCTGCCCGGTGTAATGCGTAAACGTCTTCAGCTGTTCGCTTTGGTTTCGAGAGAACAGATCGACTTAACATACAAGTAGACCACCCAAAAGGGACATCCTACTAAGTGTCAGTCTTTTTTTCTGTCACAGAATCGCCTTTCATGTGCGAGGAAGACGAATCAAGGAGAAAATTCAACCTGGATCTGGATTTCATTCGAACAGATATGTATATGTCGATGAGGTACGACCGAATGTACTATAGCACTCCAGACAAGAAAATCTACGCATCCCAGCTCTCAGATTCAAGTTGACAAGGTAAATCGTACCCATGTACCACATACGTGGCGCATAACAGTTGAGAAGGAAGCACGGCAACTGGGAAAGAGTTGGGGAAAACTGAAACACATTTCCAGAAACCGCACACTATGGCGCGTAGGCATTGTCGAGGCCCTAGGACCCACAAGGGGATACAGGACTTAAGACGAAGAAGAAATAATCACAGCAGCACTTCTGTGAACTGATACGAGGACCAAACGTTGTTACTTAAGCATCGCAGACTATTGCAAACTGTATCTAGCTTTTCTGTCGTTTTCTAGACTCATTTTGAAGCCAGTTTTTGAAAATTCCACTACGATCCACTTCTGAACTGATTAAGTCGGAAATGCAAGTACAAATATGTACAACATCTAAGGATCTAGTAATGTATTATTCACCGAAATATATATAAGAAAAAGGTTACACATACGCCACCGAGCCAGATACTGAAACCCCGAGTCTCCCTTCTCGAGGCACAATTCTAGCCTGGTAATCTGTTTCTGTATATTCGAAGCACAAACGAGCTAAAGTGCTCCCTCGTAGGATACATTTCACCGCGCCATCGAAACACTAGAGAGGCTTACACCAAAAGGCTTGAATACTTGAGTACCAGAAGGAAATACACTCAGCGTTGCATGAAGAAATCCATTTACATATATCCACCGACAAAGAAATTCAATGAAGTTACCTTAAACTGGCCTCTAGTCTCAAGATTCATGCCAACAAGACAGTCTCAAGCAGTCAACCACAGAGTCATTCTTATTGACTAGGAAGTACCCTGTTGTCCTGAACTTTCTGTGGATGCAGTAACGACAGTCAAAGGCTACCAAAGATCAGAGTTATTGAACCCAAGAGAGAGAGACTACACAGAGGCAAGATATCCTTTGGCTAGCAGTGTTGCTTATATGTTAAGACACAAGGCTATGTCTGGCCGTCTTGGACTTGGTATTAAACCTAAGAATGCAGCTTTAGCTATACTTTTTGGCGTTCGGTAGTAAGTCTATATGTAGACACTAAACTTTGTCGAAACCTCGAAGCAAAAAAACAAACAAAGCAAAGAAATCTTCCATAAGAAAGAAGGACTCCTAGAGTGAACTGTCCGACTCTTTCGTGTAGTTCAAGGACTGGTTGCTTGTTTAGTAAGAGCCTAGCACATCGGTGTAGCTTTCACGACATAGTACGTCTTGCGGATCGTCATAAATATCCTTCCTCTTGACATGCACACAAGTTCATGTCATCCCGAGTGGTTGCGCAAAACATACAGAATCGAAGGGGCTAAGGTGGAAATAATCAAGGGATAGTATTTCTACTTGGAGATATGAGCCCAGCCAGGAAATACCAACCGACAACCCCCAAACCATGGAAGACAACAAATTGAATTCAAAGATGCTCCAACCATTGGCAAAGAACAAGTGTATCCCTGACCCTTAACACAGTGATTTCTGTCTAAATCTGTGGATAGCTTAGCTATTTTTTCGGAAGTTCCCGGAAGGTTTCAAAAATCTATAGCCAGGGTCTTCCAAATAGAAATGCTAATAGTTTTGCGTGTGCTTATGAGGATACTAACACCCAAACGTGTCTTCTAAAACATGAAACAAACACAGCAATCGCTTCGCAATTTGACCATCTAGATGGCACCATTGTAGGGCATACAATGGGTACACTAGGATTTCTGAAAACAAATTGCAATCTGCCTACCCTCAAGACATCCTTCACTCCTAAGCATCAGGAAGGGAGACCATCAGAACCATCTGTGGGTTGAATGTACTGCCTTACCTTCTCATAGCCACCAGAGAATTGTGACTGAAAATCTGACACACAAGTCTTATAGGAACCCTGTAGTCCTGTACATAGTAGGATAGTGCATCTTGGTTCAGTTCAGAGAGCGCTCAGTTTAGTTTAACTCTGTTTACTGAACTAGTTCGTTCTTTTAGTTCATTTAGTTCAGTTAAAGTCACTGGTCAGAAAATTTGGTCTTTTACGATTCGAACACAAAATTCCCTTCGAATGGACCAAGAAAAAGTGCTCAGTTTTCACTGAAGAACATGTATCCAGAGTATACCTTAGCTTATATGAACTAGAATAAAACGACACTGAGAACTAGTTCACTTGCTCGAGCTCTTTTTCAACTAAGTATATACAAACCTAGTACATAGCTACATATATGACAAGACTCGTAGTGTCTGAATCCCGTCTCAACAGATCAAACCCTTGACAGTAATGGATCAGATAATTCATGGTGAAGCAAAAAAGATGAACTATATCTGAACTAAATGAACTGAGTAGTCTCACAACAGGAAGCTATACTATTAGTAGTCATCTACAGAAGCTGTAGGGCCTACAATAGCTGCGTAATAGGATCGTTTTATGACTTTTCTCCCCCCATTCTAGTCCCCCAGTAATGTTTATTCGAAATTTAACAAAAAGGGCAAAAATTAAGGGAATTTTGGCCGAAAGTAGGTAAGACATCTTGCCAAAGCCGTCAGTATTTTGAAAATCACGACTCAACATTACCGTGACTCCCCCAGTGATGATTCAGTATCTGCTTTCCACATTTGGTATTAAAAATCCCATACGACAGTCCTTCTTAGAGAACCTAATACCAGCTTCCTGGCCTTCATCAGTTAAGGTCACCACACGATGTTTTACCTAAAATTTGAGCCGTCTTCTCCCCTCAAACACACACATACCGTGTTGTATAAACTCCGAAATAAGAGAGAAACTGCGTTTGCCCTCTAAAAAAAAAACAACGCAGAAAAACCATCGCCAGCCAGGACTATATACATTATCTTCCGACCAAAGTTACATTTACATCTGGTTAATGTCAAACTTCCGCCCAACTTGAAGGTAAAAAGAAAAAAACAAAATCCTTCAAGTTCAAGACGGACAAGCAAATGGCCAAATCCCCCTCCACAAGGAACTTCTCTCTTAACTCGCTCTCTTCCTGGAAAATCTCTCCTAAGAGCAACTAACTACGAAAGCTTTTCCACAAGCCATGAAGCTTTCCGAACTTCTGTTCAACTTTTGCCAGATGCCACTTTTTATTGAAAAGTCCTTGCGGTAGGACATTTAGTATCCCAGCTTCTGTTCGTGCGTGCGTTGCGTTCCACATTACTTGATTCTCGAAAATATTTTCACAAATTTGTTGTTGTTGCTGTTTCGCTGCAAAAAAAACCACACAATTCCACTTGAAGCGCAAAAGACCGGAAATTTTACGAAAATCAAAAATGTAAATAAGGAAAAGCTTCCTTTCAATCAGCCACTATCACGGAATACCAAATTAATATTCCAACTTACATAAACTCCAGTCCGTTACAGCGGTGTAAAGTAGAGAAGTAAAAAAGTTTACAAAGAAAAAAAAAAGAAAAAACCCTCCTCAGGTTGTCAATCAATAGAAAGAAAGAAAAAAAAATTCGTGCGCTTGAATACAATAATGGAATGTACACGTGTGTATCTGTACCTATTCAGTGAGGATAAATCAATTTAATTTTGATGAAATTTTTATTACGTAAAATTAATAAAAATAAAAAAAATATTAAATGTTATTGAAAAGTAACAGAATCGTGAAAATCTTTAATATATTCAATTCACCTTCTTATGGATTACGTTTTGGATTAATATACATTACACATCTTTTATTGCTGATGCTGTTAGGTGAGATACTTTGTGTTTGAGATTTATTTCCCCGAGCGACTTTTGGTCAATTAACATGGGCCGTTCGGTTGCTGAAATATATTACTTCCAGGACATTGGTTGGCTCGTAACTACGCACTGTGACTTGGTGGTCGTATAAGTTTATGATTTATTTTGTTTGGCTGATTTTATTGCACCTTGCTTTTGTTCGACTGGAAAATTGCCGAATAAAAAACAGTTGGCAATGTGTCTGAGTTACAGATTTGACGCTTCAATGGTTGAAAAGTTAGAGAGATTTTTCGAATTCACCAACAGATACAATCGTTTTTGGTCGTAAAAAAATCGAGGCATGTTTTTATGACTTCGGGCCAACAGTCATCTATTCTCGAATGTCGACCAATGAAACATTGTTGGGAAGTCAGTTATGGGTTCAAGAAGAATTCCTCTTTCGTGTGTGACAGGACAGGAGAAGATGATTGAGAGATGAATGCGAATTTGAAACGGGTGTCTGATCAGGGTAACTTTATGAATATTTTGCCAAAATATCCTCTCACTGTTGTGTAAGAAAAATGTGTGTACCTACCTTCCAGAGATGTAAAGGAAAGAAATTCAACTAATGAATTCACTTAGAGACTTCAAGTTCAAAACCTGAAATACACATTCGTTTTGAAGTCACTGATTGGGAATTCACTTTAGTGAAGTCATGACTTCAAAATGACTGCAATGACTTCAAAATGACTGCAATGACTGCAATGACTTCAAAATGACTGCAATGAGTTCAAAATGACTGCAATGACTTCAAAATGACTGCAATGACTTCACTGAAATCACAAAAAATTCCATTGCTTTGAATGCAATCTTTGACTTAATTAAAGTGAATTCCCAATCAGTGACTTGAAGTATGAAGACTGACGAAGAAGATTTCCATAAGTGCCATCCAAAATGATTGCATTCTTTTACAACTCTGGTATCTATATACATTTGCTACCTACTATCAGTACGAAAGCATTCCAAAAAAGATTCTTGTTAAATTGAATGCTAATTTCGTACCTGCTTTGGACTTAATTTTATTTTTCTGCGTCGTTTTTAATATTAAATTTCCAGGAACCTCACCCTAAGCACGATTGGAGCCAGACATAGAACAAATTTGTGTATTTTTGTTTTGGGGATTTGAGACACCAAGGCTAGGGCTTGAGGCTGAACGCCACGTAATTTTTATTTTGAGAAAATCTAAAAATATTCTTTTTTTTTAATTTTTAAAGACTTCGATTCTGAGAAGCTAGGTGTAGTTCTTCTTCCAATATTTCTCCTGATGATGTCGTATTGTATGAAACATGTTTTAAAGTCGCTACAACCCATCCTGAAGGACCTAAATCTGTGCAATCTTTCGGAACTTCTACATTTCTACATTTGTGAGCCTTCTTCCAATTGGACTGTACTGTAGCTGGAGTTCCTCATATTTAAATTTTGACATTTCTTGTGATTGCTTGCAAGTGTTCAGTATTTTGTACGAATGTGCAATATAAGGAAAAATTAAACCAAAAATACAGAGCTGATCAAAATAACAGGTAATTGCACTTCATCTGGAATTTCCAGTCTCTTTTTGCTCCGAAAATGGTGATCTTATAACTGATGAACCAGAAACGATAAAATTCTTTAGCTGAAAACTTGGATAGACTCATCAGTTTTGTAGGCTTTGCAGAGAATACTTGGAGAAGCAATATGAGTAAGACGTTGAGTTGCACTGCTGGTAAAAAAAAACTACATTCATGCCATCAAGGAATCAACAGTCTCATCAGTTTCCTAATCGTAGCAAGCACACGTCTCATATATGGAGACATATACGGTAGCACTTCCAATATGACAATGATTGGAAGCATCCTTCAAAGTTGGTAAAATCTTGATCTACCTCAACCCGATTGACGGGATCTGTGCTTAAGGAAACATTCCAAAACAAATGCCAATCGTGGTCAGCCAAATGAAGACCTTGATACGCCATTCCTATTGAGACTTGGCGAAAGTTCATTGCTTACAAATGCTCTTAAAAAAATAGATAGACATTCTAGATACGTAATATTTCAAGAAAAACACCTTTTTAGTCCTTCACTGGAAGAAAGGTATTACAGAGGCGTATGCACGAGAAGTAATGGACTGACATATGCTTGTCTTCATGATATCGCACCTAATCGTTGGACCAACTAGTTAAGCGAGATGAATATCTCCCATCAAAACATATATTTGTCCTTAAATTTATCTCGTTTTCTTTAGAAAAGGCTTCAGTCCACCTTCCAGATATAGTACAGAACCTAGTATCCTACCTTGTGGTACACCAATTTTTTTTCTTTTAACATTGAGTTCAATTCTGAAGAATCGATGCAATATAGTCGCATGAACATAGTTCACGTTTTTCAAGATACTTTTTTGTCGTTATTATGGGTAATGCTAGTTTCAAAGTGTCTAAGACTACGTAAGTATCCGACGACAGAGTGTAGATACCTAGTATGTGAAAACCCAGTAGTTTTCATTTCTAGTTTTTGAAATACAATTCTTCCACAGAAATTTCAGACTTTCAAGAGTTCAAGTAATGCTGTTTAGACTTTAAATAGCGTAACTGATTAGTCCAGAGCTGAAGACACTGTCAGAAAATTTCAGTACGAAAACTCATCAACATTTCATTGAAAGCATTGGGGGGCCGAAATTTTTGAAAAGAAATTAGAGCAGTTAAACCATTGGACTAGAATTTTGAAATTATAATAGCCATGCTGAACTGCTGGTATCCAAAGTATTTACACACGTGGTACACCCCCTAAAAATATCTGAAAAAAATCATAGAACAGATACTGGGAGACCTGTTTCAGAAAACCTTCGAGGCAAACCTTCTACAAGGTTCATCGACTTTTCAGTGGCACGTCAGCCGTAAACCTGATGCTCTGGCTATTCAGCTGTAAATACTGCCACCTGTGCCTATAGGACAAGTATTGGTTTAGTAAAAAATTTCAAACTCGGGACCCTGAAACAGTCATTTATATGTTTTGTAGAACCACGGCCAGTTTTGGAGTTTTTTGTTGAAAAAAACGAGTATACGCCCTCTAGCTAGTGACAATCTTGCTTTTCCTGCCTCGTACTGAGGCAATTCACCTCAGATAAATCAGGATCTCAGCTGGTCTGCAGTTTAAGTGAAGATTCGCAAGGATCCTGGCTCGCTTGGTACAGGGAAAATAAAAAATATGGAAAAATTTTGGACAAATGTTACGTATACGCCCCCGAGGTAGTCAGATTCTTGCTGTTCCTGCCTTGAGGGGATTTTTCTGAGATAATTCAAGATATCAATTCGTCTGCAGTTTATGCACAGATTCGCTGGGATCCTGCCTCGCACGGTACAGGAAATATGAAAAATATGGAAAATTCTTTGAAAATGGTCCGTATACGCCCTCGAGTTAGTCACATTATTGCCATTCCTGCCTCCTGCTCAGGCGATTCAGCTTAGATAAGTCAGCATGTCAGCTGGTCTGCAATTTAAGCACAGATTCGCTGGGATCCTGCGTCGTACGGTACAGGAAATATGAAAAATATGGAAAATTCGTGAAAAAAAATTACGTATACGCCCCAGAATCTGTCACATTTTTGCCATTCCTGCCTCCTGCTCAGGCGATTCAGCTCATATAAGTCAGGAATCCTTTGAAATGAATATTAAAGTTATCCTGCAGTGGCCTCGAAAGAGAGGAATCATACGCCCACTAGAGAGGAACTGTATAGAACTTCATACCTCTCGTTTCATAACTTCAGTCCTGAAAAGACTTCAGCAGAAAGGAGAAGTTCGTTTGGATTTTACAGCAGTTTATCCTAGACAGTCAAGCAATCACGAACGCGTGACTGCTGAAATATGTATTAGGGTCCAGACAGTAAAATTGTGTCTAGACTTGGATGCATATTCAAATCATGAATATATGAGTTTTGGCAGAGCGTAGGCTCGCAAACTTGTCATTCATTATTAAGGCAGAACTCTCAAAAACGACTCAAGAACGACTCTCTTCATAAAACATTAAAGCAACAATTAAAGTCAGCTTTGAATATGTATCCAATACATCACAGAACATGTATGAATATTTCAAAAGGACAGTGTTGGGGGGTAGGCCACCCTAAGGCAAGATAATATCACGTAGCGTGTGCTTGTAAATCCTGATTTATCCAAATTTGCAAGCTCATTAGCCAGCCGCCTATGTGTGTGTGTGAGCCAGTCCCAAAATAACTTCCCACGGAATCCCACACCTCAAGCTGTTGTGCCCTCAGTCGCAAGTAGAGGGAATCAATTAATGTATGCGGTGTCACTTGTTACTTTCGAAATCCTGACACTTTGTTCGACTTGCTGTAACCAACATCATTCTTGTTCACATGATTATTTATTTGAATGACGCACTATGAATTTGTCAGATACTTTATCGCAATTCTATTTATAGCGTTGCGTGAGCAATTACTTAGCTATACGTTGACCCGAACAATTAAAAAGGGACTAACCTACGGGGTGAGGAACTTCAATATTTCGTCCTCCTTCCTTGGACAGCCCAGCGAATGTGTGAACGAATTAAGTAACATTTGTCTTTATTCACTTCCGGCCATCAATTATGCATAAAACTTAGTTAAAATCACTCCGTGTGCGGTCCTAGTTTACTTCCATTTATGGCCCTTTGGTCTCGGCATCCAGCCATTTAGTGTACAATAAATAACGATGGAATGGATAATAGTCCTATAAATTGTTATTAGCAAGCCATTATTTAGTGCGACATGTTTATTTATTGTTTTACTCTTCCGATACATTCGTATGTGTGTGCGGTAATGGGGAAAATTTGCAGATTTATCACCAATTAGGTAGGTGTACCTTTTTTTGGACTTTTCTTGTCGCCATATGTTAAGAATACTGACATTCGCGGCTGGATGTGGCAAGACTCGTGTTGCCTTTGGAAAAGAAAATAATGTCGGAGCATGGCATACCCATGCCATGGAACAAGGGCACACTGCTACATTAGCATATTGGACGTGAAGCACTGTCATTAGATACATAATGCAACGTAATCCTATCATCTGTCAAGTAGCTGGAGGATTCGATGGTAGTTCTATTACTGGTTGAGAATTGAGAGTGAGTGTTGTTACAGCCGGAAGCAACGCCTCTGTGCGCATGCAGCAATGTAAGTGAGGATAGAATTATGCCACAGTGATGTCACTTCCGGTGTTTTGACAACAGTTTAGGTGCATCCAGTACATCGATTGAAAAGGAGTTCATTTACTATTGCCGGATACACATATGTAGGTGTTTGAGGCAACCCCCACACTGGCTGACATCCTTGGGATAATTAGGGTTTGTTGATCTGTTTAATGAATGAATGCTTTCACTATCTATTGCACTTGTGTATCTAGTACACTTCTTACTCTGTAAATTCATTTGGGAAGGGTACTCGCACTTTTAGATACCATATTGCAGTTTGGCAGGTATCCTCAGATGCGATGGATCAATAGGTCCTCGCGTTGGTTACATAGTTTCATTACATGCTTACAGTGCGAACGCTTTTGTCTAAGAGTGTCACAGTGTACAGTTCAGGCACAGGTTCGCTAGGATACTACATACCTCGCTGGGTACAGGAAAAATGAAAAATATGGAAAAATCTTCGAAAAAAGTTCCGTACACGCCTCGAGGAAGTCACATTCTTGCTGTTCCTGTCTCGTGCTGAGGCGATTCAGCTCAGATAAATCAAGATCCCAGTCGGTCTTCGGTTTAAGTACAGATTCGGAAGGATCCTGCTGTGCATGGTACAGGAAAACGATAAATATGGGATTTCTTGGAAAAAATATTACGTATACGCCACCGAAAAAGTCACATTCTTGCTATTCCTGCCTCGTGCTCAGGTGATTTCGGTCAGATAAATCAGGATCTCAGCTGATCTGCAGTTTAAGTACAGATTCGCAAGGATCCTGCTGTACATGGTACAGGAAAACGATAAATATGGGATTTCTTGGAAAAAATATTACGTATACGCCACCGAAAAAGTCACATTCTTGCTATTCCTACCTCGTGCTCTGGTGTTTCAGCTCAGATAAATCAGTATCTCAGCTGGTCTGCAGTTTACCCAAATATTCGTTGGGATATCCGGCCCCACATGGTATTGGAAAAATGAAAAATATTACGTATACACCCCCGGAGTAGTAACATTCTCCAAATACCTTCCGGCTCTGAAGCGATTCAGCTCAGATAGATACAGTGGTCATCGATTTAAGCACAGATTCGCTAGAAAAACAGATTCGGATGAAAAAATTGAATGAAAACATATAGTTTCACAATCAGCCTAATGACGCCTTAACCGTGTCTAACCTAATCCATCTTTCAGTATAAATTGACGCCACTTCTCACTGCCATCCTTCGCCCATTTTCACTTAACAACCACGCTGGGCTAAGGACATTCCTAAAAGTTACAACATGTCTAAATGTTTTCGTTTTATTTTGAGGACATACTCGTACTCCCATGAGCCCCATTTTTTACCATCAAAGTCGGCAACTCCTAGCCATCTGTGTGCCCAAATATGGCCAACAACTTTCGACGAAGTTATTCCCATATTTAATGATGTTGTCCACATGTACATATGTAAATGTCCTTTCCCCATCCTAAATGATCCGTGAACAAAAAAAAAGGAATTTATTTTCCGCTCGTGTGTCCCATGAAACGTGTGGAACTATGGCCTCGTGTAACTATGGAGTTTTTCTCAGAAAAAATTGTCCTCCTTCAGCCATAAAATTCATATGTTTTCTGTTTAATTAACGAACAAGTGCACCGGAAGCAGAACCAGTAATGTGGTTCGAATTCTCGGAAAACATAACTCCGTGGAACCGCAATGAAAAGACCTTGAACGCGGAAAGGAACAATGGAAAGGCTTTCCGTGAAAGTGTATGGAATTTCATAATTTTCAAGCATTTCTGGTAACCAAAAAGTATCTCCTTGAAATTCCAATGCCAGAACTGATTAGTACGTCCTTCCCGGAAGCCATACCTTCAACATCGAAGGCACAGGTAAAGTCCTAAGCACTGTAGATACATGCAGAACACCCCTGTTCTGAGTGGGATTTAGGATTAAAGAGATTTCGCAGAGAATCTGCATCGACAACAAGCTGTGATATAATTTTTTTGCGTCTCTATAAATGAAATTCATTTATTTTTTTGCATAAGACTTAGTCTTACGTATTCGAGAAAATTATTCCAAAGCTGGACTGTTCACGTGGCTAATCCATTACGAACGACGGACGAGTATCATTCTAATTTCGAACTCCTACTCCTCCCCGGTTTGTGCAGTTTCTCCAGCAGGAAGTGAATGAAACCGTAATTGAGTTTGTTCCCCCTGACAGAGTGCTGTGTTTTTCTTACAACACAGATATTAAATATCCAAATGATTATAAGCTGGCGCCCTCCCTTCGGATCGCATTAATATTTATAAATGCAAATTAAGAACACAAGCAGTATCTACGTCAATCAAAAGAATCTCGAACTTTTTCCTTTTCGAACGCCACACTCTGGAACTGGGGAACTCCTGAGAAGCGAAACATATTTGTAGATGCGTTGTCGAACTGACGATCCTTGAACAAATACATATTCTAAGGGCAGGATACGAGTATAATCGAAAATCAATTTTTTCTTTTAGAATTTTTACTTTTGCCTACAAATCGATGCCAGAATTGTATTTATTCATATGTGTGTGTGGGGGGAATAGACTCCAGGAGAGGCTCTTAGGTATATGCGCTAAGAAATCGAGTAGAAAATCGTTTACGTTTCCGATTTCTTGATGGCTTTATATTTTGATGTTACACATCTCACAAAGGGATGTATCTGATGACGAGGAAATGCTTAAGAATTTTTTTTTTATCATTTATTCCGAGGGTGTGCTGAGGCATTCGTTGTTCATGCTTGTCAAGCTTGTGATAGATACTTTTCTATTTGCATGGGATTACTTACATCTATCATTTTTTATGGCTCAGTGACCTTTTGGGGCGCAATGTTGCGCCTGAGTTGAAGTATGCATGAGTTGGCAATTATAAAACGAATAACGATGACTGTATTGTGGCGTTGATAAATATGACTATTAGCTGCCGAAAGGCACCGGAACCTTGGGCATCCTGTTTGTAAGTTGGCTCGCCTACGCGGCCGTATTGTGCCCAATAAATCGTTCCCTCCTGGGAAGGAGGAATACACAAGAAGAAGAGTTCCATCTCTTTGGGGGGATGTCCTTCCGAGGAGATATTCTGTTGCACAGTGTTTTGTTGATGCTTGACATCTTCATTGTTGTTAACCTCGTTGTGAAGTTGGTTTTCATTGATTTTTTTTTCTCTGTGTGTATTCTACCCACAACGTACTTGGAGTCCTTGCGCTTTGTTTACACTGGGTGACTGTACAATGGAAGTAAGAGATACAAGTTTGGCTGACGGGAAATTGTTTGAAGAGCTGCGGATACAATGGGAGCACTGAGCTTGCCATTTTTAATACATTAAAATGATTTTGGATAGACAAGGAGTAACAACTTGAGTTGCTTATGTATGCTGAGAGAGGGGGAGGGTAGTTTGTGGGTGAGCCATTAATCTGGAGTTCTGGGTCAAGTGCATTCAGTTCAGATTTGACTGTGGACAAAGGTGGAATGAGTAATTGTGCACTATTGCACCGCTTTGCTCCACTTTGCACCGCTTTGCTCCGCTTGGAGGTGGTTGGGTCATTGAAAAATTCAGTTCAATGTGATTTTGTATGACCTTCTGCGATTGTTTTTTTCTATATTATGAGTATCTACAAGTATTGCGATATCTAAAGTACTTCAATCTAAGTTTTGACATCTTTTGCTCACATAGTCGCTTGCGATCGATCATATCGGCACTGAAATTGCTTTCTAAGTTTCCAAATTTGTTGGACCAAAGGTTCTGGAGTCGATCTACTAACAGAGGCTAATAAAATCTGTCGTTTTTCACGACTTTCCCTGTAGTTAGTGACATCAACATAACTACTGATGCCTTGAGAAACCTTTACTTTCGTGCAAAGTGCGATCCATTTCTTCCAGCACTGGGCTTTTTAAGGAGATATTCTGAGAAATTTCATCCATCCGTACTTTTGGCTGAACAAAGGCTTTGTTTTGTACCAAACCTGTCCAACCCATATGCTATTGAGTCCAAAAAGGACGATTGTCTGACATGATTCCCTATAAGCCTACATCGGTTCTCGCATGAACTGAATTGCTTTTCGATATTCTTTGATAGTGGAACGTTTCCCCAAAACGTAGAACATTTCGTAGACTTAAAGTGCGCCTAACAGTATGCAGCTATTTGTTTGACGTACATTGGGCATGAGTGGTTTGAAACTCAGGTGTAATACATAGGTTTCCATAAACGTGGGATGGTGTCCGAACTAGGCAGAAAAATTGTGTATTCAAGAATACACTTGACTTGAACTTTACATACAAGCAGACAACGGAAGAAGCTGTAGAAATGAGAAGGAATGGACCTTAAACCATCGACTTAGAGTATCCATGCTAAGGGCTTATGCTTATAATGTAGCACTTATGAAGTAGGCGTGGCCATACTGCATTTCTTGTTGAATTACATTGATATCTTCGAACGTTTACTTCATAAAAAAGTGGGGGTGGACACACTCGATCAATAGACGAAGTGTAGAGGCGTAGGGTCTACCTCGATTTTGTACAAACTATGTACCTAACTTTACATACCTCGAGGATGTAGACAACTATATCCCTTGCACTCTGGACATCATACTCTATGTGAAGGTCACATGTACATGTTAACGTTGTCACTCTAACCGATGATCTAAGTGAGCACTATTTTGAGACATTCCCACAGCCCGAAGTGTTGTTTCAGGAAGCTTAACTCATAGAAGCCATACCACTAGCTTGTAGCAGAGCCCAAACGATTTTCAGCTTTGAAAACTACTCTGGACAACTCTCTTCCTTCAGATTCAGATGAGTAAGCCATTAAAAATCCTGAAATTCGATCAACTACTAACACCCATTTTAAGACTGTCACACTTACCTGCTCTGAAACTGCAACGTATCCACCTGAGAGCATCTGTTCCTTCTTGGTAATTGCTCAGTTCTCGGGAAACCATGAAACCACTTTTCGAGAACAATGTCTAGCACTTACAGAGAAGGCTTTGGTTGGTGGGTTGGTTGGTTGGTTTAGAACGGTCGACTGTAAGGATGCACTAAGACCAGAGAAGGTGCATTGTAAGCCCGATGTGTATAGAAGATGGATCATAGCCGTACAGGCTGTGGATCCTCATCCTTACACCATTGAATAGGTATTCATCTATTTCCTGATGTTGGCGAGTTCACGACATGTGTATAGGAAGTGGCTAATGGTCACAGCGTCTGCAGAAGTCGTTGTAAGACATGCCCGGTCTTTGAACATGTCTTCCTATAGCACAGTGACCGGTCAGGGTATTAACTATCTTGAAGAGGGTTCGCCTCTTCTATTTTACGAATCCAACAGACCTGGTCTGGCTTGGAACCTCTATTGGATTTCTAATGTCTTAAGGTCTTTCTACATACATTTCACCAGAAAGTCGCGAAACAGAGTGTTTTCAACAAGTGAACTACGCTGATGATCGCCCGCCGATATGATCAAATCATTTACAAACCGTGAGAAACACAACAGGACTGAAAAGGAAGCCCTAAGGCATTTGTACTTTAAACTAAAGTAAACACTTAAGGACATTCAACTCAAGAAAATTCTGAAAAGACATAGAACTAGATACGGGGAGCAGGATTGGTATCCATAAACTGAAAAAACCACTAAGTTGCAGGCCAGTTCTGATTTTTTTTTTTCGGTGGCGTATACGTAACCTTTTTTTAAAAACATTTTTTGGTTTTTTTATTTCTGGTTCAAACCAAGTTTTAAACTGCCTGACTGAATCGAATCTGTCTGAGCAGAAGGTAGAGCTGAGGAGGACCTTGGTCTGTGGGGTATAAGCAGGAGTTGTAGCGCGTAAATAACTTTTCATTTTATCTCTTAAGGACCTTCGGGTTCTCTTTTTTGAGAACTTTATTCATTCTCTGTGCAACTTATACTGGTAGCGGTATCGGTTTCTTGTTGATCTGAAGACGTTGAATTTTCTGGCGGAATGCCATTATAGATCGAGCAATCCAGCGGTGATTCAGGAGCTGTCGAACACAATATTCGTGAAAAAGGGGCCGAAACCATTGAAAATTTATTGAAAATTGAGTGCAAAAGATGGCCTACTCCCCAACCTAGTCGAGCCAGTCATTTGAATGAAATAATCTTCCATAGATTTCTTTGCATAGCCTTTTGAACAAGAAACCAACAGATGACCCACTTTTTTAATATTTTGGTCCATTCATTGTGCCTTTCCCCTGTTAACCATGTTTGGCATGGCAGACCGTGTGAGCAGACACACTTAGGCCAGTAAAGGTTTATAATGGTTACACATGGCTCTGAAATCACCACAAGACTACCCTTGGAACCTACAGGAAGCTATGAAGGGTTCGAAGTTATTGATACTGGGGCTCGTCAGTTCTCCTAAAATGTCGAAGAAGTATCCACCTTCGGTCAACTTTCTCCTTTGCACGTACAAAGGATGTGGAGTACAGTTCCATAGTTTCTATATAATTTATGCTTCTCCTACAGAGATCATGAGTAAGGAGACCTAGCCTGATGGCACTATTATGAACGCAATAAGGAGCCTTTTATGTCTGATCAAACAGTTGAAGCATTTCTTACACTGCTTGTGCCAGATCCCATCTACCATTTGTTTAGATTCCAAATCAGTCATGGTTCCACATACAGGTATCTGTTCCTACTCCTTCAAGGCGTTTATTCTTATACTGTCAAGGGACATAGTATGGAAGAGTGTGCATTTCTTGGTGGCGTAACTAAGGAATGAGGAGCGAATATAGGCGTCGTTTGAAGCCGAGGTATTGCTAGATTTCTACATGGGTGCTGCCCACACAAATTCGGAGAAACAAACATGCGTATGATGGTATCAGGCTTGAATAGGATGGGGGTGGTTGGGCCCGGAAAACACAACCTTCCACCCAATATTCTAAGGCATTACCTCTACACTGGGTGCACTTTTATACCAGAATCCTGTGAGACGTTAAATCTCTTCAAACAGCTCCACCTGTTACTCTGTCATCGGATAGAGGACCTTGATACTTTCTGGTAATATTATTGCAAAAGTTCTCAGTTCTTATGCAGTCTTTGAGGACTATACGCACGGCGGTGAAGGTGCTGAGGAAAAAAGGTTGCTATAACTATATAATCAAACCAACCAAGCGAAAGAAAACTGGATGTCATGTACGACTGGTCGTAGAAAGCCAAGTCCTTATAAGCGACTTCTACTGCACCTATGCCTGAATCATTGAACAAACCTAGCTGGACTGAACTTTTCCTCCTTCGCAGGTCCTTCTTAAAGTTCTTCATTAATCTGATTAAAAAGAGAAACAAAAAAAGGACCACCAAACCAAGCTAAACTAATCAATCTGCCGAAATTTTTTAAATTCAAGTTAATTCCACGGCATTGCCAAAGTTTCGTTTACTTTGCCCAGCGACTTTGAAAGGACAATTGAAGGACTCTGCCTGATTTCTATGCCAGTCCAAGTCCTGTACTTCTTGAAATTTAAAATTGGATTTTTTTTTTCACTTTTTTTTGGTTTTCTTCTGCTATTTTCAGTTCCGTGCTACTTTTGAACTCTTTTTTTCGTCGTCCTTTGTTATGTCAGGACAATTTCATGAAAAATTCAGTTCGTTGAAGTGCCGGACAACCTTGACCTATGTTTTAGTGCCGGCAACAGGGAGTGTGTACACCTACTACTCGTACGTACGACGGGTGGGGGGGGAAAGAAACTTAAGGACACATTTTCGTGGTGGAAAAACGTTTGAAATATTTGCACAAGGCTTTGGGAGATTCAAAGGATTTCTTTCCTTTTTTCGGGGATGTGGAGGAATTTCATGAGCACTGTTGATTGGTGGAACTGTCCTGCAATGGTTGTGATATTAGAAAGGGAACTCATTCAGGAATGTTGGCGACATTCAGTAGTTAGTTAGATGCACCAGATACATACTCTGTTTCGTTATTCAAAGAGAAGTCCTTGGTTCCTGTGTATAGTATAAAGTTCGCAACAAAAGTTAGGTCCTGCGTACCGTAATAATATCAGAAACAATATAACTAAATTAGCAGAGGGAAAACTTTCGCCCAAAACTAACCCTTCTACAAAACTATGCGAAAAACCCGGCCACATAGGTACGTTTTAAATTTTCAAAACTAGTGGTTCCAGAGGAACCCTTTAAGAGAAGAGGGTAGACTGCTTCCATGACCCTGATTTCGTATTCTGTGTCACAGAGGGAATACTGAATCACTTGTGTGCGGTGCGGCGGGGACCAACCCTTTTGAATAATGAACCCAAGGCTGTGGGGTACTTCCAGCGGTTCCTTGAACTTGGTTTGAAGTGCGTTGTAAATAAGGAAAGTTTTTTTTTTATTCTCTTTTCAGAACCGAAACTAATTAGCAGCGATGTCCCGCCACACTATTGGGATGCACCATACTCGCTGCCGTTTTTCGACAACTCCTCGAGTCGAGAGGTGATAACGACTGTTGGCAAGTCCGCCTATCTGCACTGTCGAGTGAAAAATCTTGGTGACAGAGCGGTAAGTATGCCTATAGATACATTACTCATTTGCATTTGCCTCAGGGCATTGTTCCCATCTGAGATTCGTCTCCTCGCCAATCTGTCATCTTAATGGGTAATGGCAGGACAGGACGACGTTTCAAATGGCACCCAACTGCAACTACAGAGCTGACTGCACCATTTGAAATACTGTCCTGACGGTTGGGTACGAAAGACTTTCCATTTTCTTTCCGTGGGTGAGGTTGTTCCGGAAAATACGTTTGTTTTGGGGGCGACATCCTCAGCCGTTTCTTTGGATTTGCTTCCTCGTTGTAGAAGAGGACAATACTTATGTAAATTCGTGACCGAGTGGAGAGGGTGTTTGTAATTAGTTTCAAGACTCTGCTCACGGTGAGGCATACTGTGCGTAGAAACTAAACTTTCCATCGAGTGTTTCAAGTTCGATTTGGTTTATGAAGATGCGCGGTGGAGTGAGGAGTTGAAGTGGAATTTATTTTGAAAAGTTTAAGAGTTTCCTGTGAGGTAGGGGGAAACAGGCGGTGGGGATAATGAATTTGATTAATTTCAGACTTAACAACATAATAGTCCCGCGGAGAAGGTTCGAAGCTTGTCAACATTCCATTCTTTTGAAAATTCTCCTCTGCGTGTTGTCAGCTTTCCAGACTTCAATTGTAAAGTTCTATGGAGTTCTGTGGTTTTTCGAAGATACTTCCCTCTGATATGAGCAAAGGCGAGATGCTTCACATGCTTCACCACTTAGTCTAGCACATTCCGATACTTAGCAAAGGGCAGGTGTACTGTACGCTCCTGGAGGGTCGTGGAAGCCTCTGATGTACTGATATGCCAGTGTGACCCGACTCTGTTGTACCAAACCATCAGTCCTGTCAAACTGAACTGATGAATACCAAAGCTTAACCGAAAAGAATCTTAGAAATCTAGCTGTCGTTTGAAAGTTCGAGAAGATAGAGGCGACTGAACCGGATCAAGTAGTTGTTAGAGTAGGCTGTCGCTATGGACGTAGATACTTCGATGCCTCCACTTGAAATATGACCACATACACCCCTCACAAGGAGTCAAGCCTTACATCGAATATCTGAATGGTTTTGAAGTCATCCGTTAAGATTCGACTACCGCCCAGCCTACGATCAGGCTCTGGTCGAAGTTCCTGGCTTCAAATTTGTACAGTAGTCACAGTTGGAAATGGTCGTAGTGTCCCATGGATTGCTTCGATAGTACGGGTCATGACATAAGCAACTAGGGACCGCAAATCTTAAGAGTTTAGTGCCGGAGACTGTGACTTACTTTAACGAAAGACTTTTCCATCACACAAGCGACGCAAAAGCTATGAACCGTGTTATAGTAGTCCTATAGATCTAGAGATCTTCATCTCCTCGACTTCATGCTTTGAACAAAGAGATGATGTATCTAAGATCATGTTGGACTCATAGAAGATATGCAGACTGAAGCCCCCTAAGACTAGCTTTGTCAGACTATTAACCTCATGAACTGAAACTCCACTTCTTAGCACAGACAGGCACATGCTGCATTTATGAAAGAGGAGCCGACCCTGCGCATGGAAAGCTCGACTAGTCTTTGCAAAGAAGAGTGACTCATGGGCTTGATGTAGCAATAGATGGCAAAGACAAGCCCTCAGTGAATATTTTCTTTAAAATTGGCCATAAACTGGGTACAACCTATCGGTACAAGGCGATTGACTCCAGTTGTGATTGTTCTTTACGAAAACTTTGACCTACTGGTTCACGTAGGGTCAATGAAAATCAAGGCAGGGGTGTTCTCATTAAAGTAGAAGCTACAATCTGTCAGGACATTGTCAGTCAGAATCCTAATCACAGGGAATCACTAGAGTCAATCTCTTTGACATTACATGTCGTAATAGACTGTCGTACCTAGTTATAGAGAAAGCCTAGCTGAATGCGATTGGACTTGCCAACCTTCTACGAAATGACATCACATACTACATCCCCATACCAATCTGGCCCAAACAGAGTCATAGAGCTTAGATTATGTCCTCTCGCTTAGCTTAGGAGTACATCAATACGAGAAAACGCAGGATACAATAATGCACAGTGACTATATCGATGTGAACAAAGCAGAGGACGAGCCGTGGGAGTCGTAGGTATGTGAACCTGATTACCTATAGTTATCAGATTTAGGGAATGTACACCTAACAAAGCCTCATCGCGAAGCTTCGACTAAAGTGGGGGTATGGATCACAATGGACCTACACTCCGAACGCGTTTGAGCTCATTATACAGATACTCAGCCAGTCAAACCTAAAGGAGTTGAAGAACAATTCAATACACAGATTCCAGATACTAATTTATCCCGGAAAACAAAATATCTAAGAAAAGCGAAAGGAATCACTTACCGGAGGAGGAATGTGTTTTTCTAGATTCGGTGGTGTGAATGCTCCATCGATGGCAAGGAACTGTAGAATTCCACAAATTACAGGGAATTTGGACAGGGATTCACTAAGAAAAAGGAGACGCACTAGATCACTTGCAACACTTAAGAGCAGATATTTACAGAGACATGAGGGATTGAATGACTTGGAAGCAAAATAGGGACCAGGGGCAAACTACTCACTTGCAGGGGGACACAAATTGACAACATTAGATCCTTTCAACCGCACAAAAGGACCTCTTTCTGACTGACCGAACCACATACAATGATTTTCGCACACATTCATCACAAGCGGCAACACCTCTCGGCTTGCGGTTATTTTTTCAACTTTTAATGGCCGCCGATTCACATGGAAACTTTTCGATGCAAATCACAAGAAACACTCACAAAAGTGCCCTCTGGCTTTCCACAGAACACAAAGTAACAAAATTTGATAAATAAATGAACGCTTTATACATTTCCGGCATGCAAACTGGCCAAATTAAAACACATTTCATGATTCTAAACCACTCGCGCAGAAGTGCCGAAACCGCCGGCTATTCCATCGATTTTAACGCTCATATGGAATATTTTCTACCGATTTAACGATCGAAAACTACTTCCCACGTATTTATTGCAAAGAAAAGTATATTTTTCGCGAAATTTACACGTTTTTTCGACCGAAATTTCAAAGTTTCGCCGAACTGAAGCCATGAACTCAAATGAAATGACAGATGGAAGGTCGATAATGTGGTGTAGGTAGTGCAGTTTTACATGAAATGCATCGCGAAATTTGTTAAAACTTTTTTGTTTTAACGAGGTATGGATATTTTGCTCATTTAATTGAATATTTGGAACAATATGTAAAATAATATAGTTTATGGTGGAAATAAGGATGTTTTTGCAAATTTCGTTTTAACCATTTCAAGCCTCTGAAGAATTTTCAGTACAAATTCTATTGTAAGGGGTATAGGCGTAGATATTGCTATTTAGAATGAAAAATTTCACAACTTCTGAGGAATTTGACAGAAAAAATTTAGCAGTAATAACAAATATGTAGGTTTCCTGGACCAAAACATTATTTTTTTTAGCGAAAACGCCCCCAAATCAATGGAACTACATAACATCCGAATGAATTAGAGAAAAAAGTAAAAGCCAGTACACATTTATACTAAGTTAACTAAGCTTTTTCTTGTTTTCTGGTAAATATTTATTTTTCTTTTAGAAGAAATGAAAAATGGTATGAATCAAGAAAACATTGTAGACATTGAAATAAACGCAAAACTTCATTCCTCTAACTTGACATGAAAGACGTCAAAAAGTATTCTCAGTTTCTTGTTCATTTTACTGTTTTTTTTTTTGGCCAATTTGGCATTTTTTTTAAAAAAACATGCATCAGACTAGTCAGAGACTGAAAAAAATAACTCAATCGATTGGTTTTTGATGTTTTTTGCAATCACATTGTCTAGAACTCCGAAAACGCTTTGCTTGACAGAGAGAGAGTGGGATCAAATGGACACTGGATTACTTGAAGAATGGAAAAGTTGTGAAGAATTATCTCGAAAAATAAATCATGAAGCACTTCGATGTACTAAACATGAAAGACGCAGACTGTGGGGATCAAGAACAAAAGGCATTACAGCGTTAGGGCTTCTGTGTATCAAAAGCGTTTCCGACTTGGAATTCTCAATCAAGTTTCGCAGTAAAACCTTAGTGAATACTACACATTCAATGACAATGTTCTGTCTGCGCGAGAATCCTTGAAAGATCTCAACGTTTTCCTAGGATTTCTTTCAAAGATTTGTCAAGAGCCCAGAGCCCTTGGTCTAAAAGAGAATGTTGTAGTCGAGAGCTGAGCCTTACCTAGCCTGTATGCTAAAGTAAGTGTAGTCTCGTATTCGACTCCAGTGTTATTTAATCTTAAGACAAGGTTCTCGAATTGTCGATAAAAGGCTTAAGAAATAGGAGAACACGTCTACGTCTTGTCCCATTTCTTCTGCTTTGTCAAAACTTGTTCTTAAATTCATTTTGGATTTGGTGGAATCCAGAATATCGCTGTGTTGTAGTCCAGCACCCAGTTCTCCTGGACCTAACCCCACTACTATATGGTGTCATGCTGTTCACATGTATGTAGGTTTAGAGGTAGAGAATGCAGGACTCTCGTTATTTAACTTTTAAGTCGATCGTCGTCTAAACGATAGTGGATATCAGCATGAAAGTGGACATTCCTGATACCAAGATAACTAAGTCATCCCAAAACCCAACTACTTTGTCTATCTAATCTTGAAAAAATGTAACTCATGGCTATAAGTCAAAGCAGAGGTAAGGTAACTCAGTCCTAAGGCGTGTATGTATTTATATGGCTGTTTCCTAGTGTTGCTTCTATGAAAAACAGCTGGTAACCAGCCATTCCTCTGGATCTTCGTATGAGGTATCCAAGCCAAGATTGGCCATAAGGTTTGCCTTCCATTATATCGTAAGGTCGTTGGCTAAGGCGGATTCAGAACCTTTCAGCATAAAAGTGGTTACATCGTTTCAATCGAATGACAAGCTTTATGTATCTCTACGAGTACACGGGACAATCTTATTTGAGATGCAGTTCCTGCAGATCGGTATAAGACATGGAATTACTAGAGTGAAGCTTGATTTTTTTTTCATCGGTTGTCACTGGACGAAATAAAGTCCCATGACTCAGGTACCTAGTGCTGGGAGCCGATAGTGCCTTCTTTGCTATCTTTGCATCCAATGCAGAAAGTGTTCGTTACTAGCTCTGACCATTATCCATTCCACTTTCCTTGGAGAGATGGGTTGGAGTGATCTTGGAATAGTAGGTTGCTGGGTCTTACAGATTCATTGAGTCAATCTAGTCAGGAATATATCCAGCCATGCTTCGTAGCTCCTTCAACAGATTGTGTGGATATTTTAGGACATCAGCATCGGATGAAAAGGAGAGTTGGGGGTCTTTCAACTACAATATCTGACCGTAGTTTCTCTATGAAGGACTACACTTGCATCCTTCTTGTGAACATCCTGCATAAAAACCAGGGAGTTTCTGACCATCTATAGTTCAAAGTACCATTACTTTGACCAAATCACAATAAATTGTCCACTTAAACGGTTACACAACAGTCACTCTCAATGGACAGATACATTTAATCCAAAAATAAATCCACAAAGTGTTTCGAGCAAATTTAATAGTTTTCTAATTGAACATCATGTGCAGTATTAAACACAAATTTCACAAAAGAATCCTTAACCTTTTGCGTACAATAGAATCAATCGAAACGAATCAGACAGACACAACAAAAGGAGTTTTTTCTCTCCTCTTTCTTCCCTTCTTAATGTGACCCAATAAATTTATATTGACATTGTTCAATGGAGCCGAAATTAAAAGGAAAGAAAAGCGAAATGCAATACAGAAAGTGGTTGTATCTCGTACGTGTACAAACTCCTTGACTTGTGGGCCAGGAGGTACTCGTACATGTAGGGAATGCACAACTTGGCGCAGCAATTTTAGAGAACATTCTCCTCCAGTCTCGAATCTGAGTCGGAAATTTATTTTTCTCCCTCTCCCTCTCTCTGTGAAGTTTTCTTTATATTTATGCTTGAAAAACAATATTTCCTTTCAGTCGTTTGTATTGAGTATCTTTTGCTTTGATAGTGCATAGTATGTGGTTGCGCCAAAGGATATCTATATTCACAAGTTGAATGCAAACAAAATTTCGTCGTCCTTGCAAACGAAACTGATTACATTAGCATTCCCAACCTTTCAAAGTGGATGTTTGGCTAAACTCTACAGACTGAACTGCTTTGCAAAGGCATTAACCCTAATTATTTAAACAAAAACAAAAAAAAAGAAGCTTAAAACATTTCCATAATGTAAAAGTAATTAATTTTTTTAGGTCTCATGGATTCGAAAGAGGGATTTGCATATCCTTACAGTGGGCATAATAACGTACACAAACGATCAACGATTTCAGTCCTTACACACCGAGGGCTCCGATGAATGGACACTAAGGGTATCATCGCCGCAACCAAGAGATTCTGGAACGTATGAGTGTCAAGTCTCAACTGAGCCGAAAATAAGCCAAGGATTTCGACTGAGTGTTGTTGGTAAGTACAGCGAAAATAAAATGTGCAAAAAAACACCAACCCCCATTGCAGGATTTTCTCTTATTCCTTTTTTTTTTTTTTTTATTTTATAGTCTCTCGGGCGAAAATTCTTGGAAACTCAGAGCTATTCATCAAGAGTGGCAGTGATTTAAACTTAACATGTCTAGCACTGCAATCACCAACGCCCCCCTCATTCATATACTGGTATAAGGACAAAAGGGTGATGAACTACACCAAGCATGGTGGCATAAACGTCATAACAGAGCGAAAGACTAGAACCAGTATGTTGTTGATAGCAAGAGCAACACCTGCCGATTCTGGGAACTACACTTGCTTGCCAAGCAGCTCATGTAAGTCTGCACATTGAATTGAAATATATTTGAAAAATAAATCCGATCGACGTCGGTAACGATGGCTTTCCATTCGATTTGTTCGGAGTTCGAAAATAAAACTCGAAATGTCATTCCCATTAGCTTTCGAATCACGTTTCGAAATACCACGTCGAAGTTAGGTACTTCTAAACGCAATTGGGAATTCAGTTGAAACAGTATTCGCTGAAATGCCATCCCCTTCAGCGCCGTTCATCAAACAATAAGTTAACATAAAAACAGAGTACCTACCTCACAAAATCAAAAAAAAATCAGCAATTCCCTTGTCAAACTTGGAAATCAATTCCCCGGGAAACTTAAATTGCCCCAAACAATATCCTTTTAGCGAGAATGCGATATGGGAAATCGCATTCGCCATCAATCATCACCAGTTCTAGATACAAACTTTTGTTTATGTATTTTCTTTTAGATTCCGCCAGTGTAGTGGTGCACGTCATAAATGGTGAACATCCAGCCGCCATGCAACACGGCAACAGCAGTGCCAACAGTTTTTCAACATCCCTGCATTCCTATCGGACATCTACGGTCAATCTGAACTTTGCTACAAATAGAAAAATCCACTCACTCCTGACGATTCTCTGGCAACTTATGCAATTAAAGACTTTCATCATTGCAACCGGCATGTGGTGGATTATATCCACAAGATACTACAGAAACTGTCTGTCGATCAGATGACTATAATTCCAGGATTTGACATAAATGCGTTGTGTATTAATATTATTTTTTATGTTTTAAATAAAAAGTATTGAATTAAATTCTATAGGAGTATAGTATATGGTACAGTTTTGACATAGAATATAATTCTATTTGAATTTGTTTTTCCGGTTTTGTTTATAGGTTTCGTATGTATATAATTATGAGAAGAATCCATGTAAAAATAATAATTATAATTGTGTGTATATTGTATATTTACGTGAATTTACAATAAAAACAAAAATGAGAGTTTATTTAAAATATGATGCGATTATTAAGAAATAAATTAAATTAAATATTAGACTGAATGTTTTCGTACAACGAGGCGGGGGAACATTTGTGGTAAGCTAAGGTGGTAAGAGTTGTCGGAATCCTTTTGACAAGAAGCGTTCTGAAACTTTCCGTAAAGGGGATCAGAGTTTGAAAGTCGGTAAGGAAGTGCTGTAGTAACTTAGGACATGGAAAAAATATTTAACCTCTGAAAACGATCACTGAAATTATACGCCTTTCATATTATAGTAATTTTCAGAGGGACTCCTGCCGCTTCTTAGACTACCTCCGACGAAGGTCAATCTGAAAATTGATTGACTGAAACAGACTCAAAGAAAGTACGTGAATAAGTTGGACTATGGGTTCAGTATATCCCTGTACACTCAAGCCAATTTGCATATAGAAAAGGTAAATCAACCGAAGGCGCTCTTCACTATCTTGTCAAGAAGATAGAAGGAACCTTACGATCCAAGGAAATAGCCCTATGTGCATTCTTGGATATTGAGGCTGCTTTCGATAACACTGGCAACGATTCAATAGCAAAGGCTATTAGTAGCAGAGGTATCGAAGATTCGACCAAGCAATGGATTAGAGCCATGCTCAAAAGTCGGATCATTACTTCCTTCTCCGGAGAAATGTCTGTATCTGTGAACGCAGTTAAAAGTGGCTCCCAGGGAGGCGTCATTTCTCCACTTCTGTGGTCACTAGTTATCGGCAAACAGATCTATATAGATCAGGCTATATCGCCATTGGTTATGCAGATGACCTGGCGATCATTGTTAGTGGTAAACACGGCTTGACTATTTCTAGCGTCATGCAAGAGGTTAACCAAGCCTTATTCCTATAGGTAAATTCTAAGTTTAGACAAAGAAAACATTAGGAAGCTGGTGAGTTTTCTAACAGGGTACTGCGGCCTGAGATATCACCTCAACAAATCCTCAATCATGACCACCCATAGAATGCAGGTTCTGCTCAGAAGATGACGAATCATCTGAGCACATTCTCTGTGAATGTTCAGCTCTAGGTAACATGTTCAGCTCTTCAGGTAACATGCTCGCCGGCAGATATTAGAACCTCTGCAACTATGGACGTGCTTTCCTTCATTAGGGAGGTGATACGTCTCTTAGAGTAAAATTACACCCTAAGATACTATAGATCTTTGGGTCGCAGTATCAGCCATGAGAGGTTGGACCTTAGGTTCCATGGTCCTGGCGGAAAATTTTTTTTTAACAAGCAAAGCAAGGCAAAGCCATGAAACTCAACTATGACTCCGGAGATGCAGGCTTTCGAGAAAAGTTGTTAATTTAACTTAATTCCAAGGTTCAACATAAAAGAGGTATAACTCAGAGGAAGACCTTGCCTTGGGAGCAGTACACCGGTAAAAGCAGACCTCAATCAGTTTGGAATACCTTACTACATCGCCACACTCAGGTCATTACAGCCCCATTGTGATACCCAAAGGGGAAAAAGTCCCTTGCCCATTGGTAAACCCTCGAATTAATTCACATCTTGTGGATCACCAAACCATCCTGATTTGATGAACCTAAAAATGTCATTGATTGGTCTGTTTGCCAATTCTTCAAGCTCACAGAAAAAGTGTCGCCCTAGAAATTTGAATCTAAGTTGGATAAGTCCAGGGCGGTGACAGAGAAAGTGGGTTGTATCCCCATTATCTCCACATCCCCGACATGGATCTTCATCCGTGAGTCTTAACTTTCTCATGTGGCATCGAAGAGAGTTATGCCCCGTAATAATTCTTATAAGGACAGAAAGAGACTTCATATCCTTTAGCATAATTCGGTCGGTCCTACTCTTGTCAAAGCAAGGCCATAGGCTTCTAGTGATCACACAGGTGTCCAGGGAGGTCCATCTACTATTGGCCGCACTTCTGGCCAAAATCCATGCCTTTTGCTTCAATGTGCGAGGCGGGATGAACACCGAGGTGTCTACCTCTTGCGATGTAGATTCAGAGCCTCTTCTTGCCAATTCGTCTGACTTCTCATTACCTGGTATACCTTCGTGTCCAGGGACCCAGTAGAGTGCAACCTTTTGCTGTGTTCCAAAAACCCTGAGTTCTTCGCGACGGCACCTCACAAGCTTTAATTTTATTTCGTTTGCAGTAATCGCTTTTATTGCCGCCTGGCTGTCGATGAAAAAGGCGATACCTTCCGGTGGTATCGCCTTCAGCGCAGTCTCACGGGCAGCTATTGTCACTGCCAGGACCTCCGTTTGGAAAACGCAATGGATTTGACATTTACTTTGCAAAACGTTGATAAAACACTATCCTTACTGAATTTTTCGGTTCACTATTCCACTAAGTTACTTTAATGTCCATAGTTCAGTTCAGACCTTATTTCGTAGTACCTACGTAAAATACCCAGACAATGGTCGAATGAATATGATAAGAAGAGTAAAACGATTTTGAATAGTCCATAAATCCCTGAGTTCTAAGCTTGACTAGCACAAACTTACTTACTTTCTCAGTATCAGCACTCAGGATTCCCAATCAATCGTTTGCACTACATCCTGCCCACAGCCCACAACTTTTCTGACATTCAGGGTAAGTATGGTAAATTACATTCCTCGTCAGATAAGGTATGTGGCAGGATTCGCTGTTTCTTTTTCGGAATCACTTCGCGTACTAGTTGGGATTGGTTCAACTATCAATTCTCCGTATTTGGTTATCAAATTTGTTACATTTCTCAAAGCTAGCCACCAGAATAGCCACACATTTCAGTATGCTTTGTACGGACCAGTGAATCATGTCGATTCGGGTTCCACAATCTTTTAAAGGCCCATTTCCAACAGCAGTATGCAAGCGATAAAGAGCCTTTTAGATGAGCGTGGATTCAATTGCTTGGTATACATCTCAGACACTGGAGATCCTTAAGACTCGTGAATATCATCGGTTTCAGAGATATTCGTGTACCAGTAGTGCTTATTTCAAATTGGAATCGTGCAGCACGTATTAAGTCAAATAAGCATGTTTCGGTTAAATGGACCCATCCTTACTAACAAAATTAGGTTTCCTATGAATGCATCCATATGATGGACAAGATGCCAACATGACGGAACAAGAGCTTGGAAAACAGGAACAGGAAAAGTGTGCTCAACCACAATTCGTTATGATTCCAAAGAGTAATCCAATTTGGTAAACCTCTAGTGAGGGTTGAGAAAAAGAGGGACATTTAACATATACCCGTGATTCTAACTGCCTGCTCCTCTTCACGCGATAAGGAGTATTCAAAATCATCGAGTGTTCAAAAACGTAATCCTTTATCAAAAGGAATACAGTCTGCGATAGAGTCTGCACTTATACACCCGCACCGTACAGAGTTAAGTACATTTTCGAAGATGAAAGAACACCTCTAGAAAGTACTATTGTAGAGCAGAAATAGAATAGGCCAAAATAAAGATCCCTACGGCACCCCACCGTTTACAGTGAAGTTATCGAAGAGTGCACCATCAACTTGACACAAAAGTGAAAACGTGTTCAAGGCTGTTGGTAGTCTATGGCCAACTTGTTTATGATAAATCAATCTTGAGCTTTCCATACCAATGACTTTTAATTTTTAGTATTGGTAAGGAGATATCCGAGTTCTTCAAGGCATTTCCTCCACAGCAAACCTATGGCTATCCCAAGAAATTCAAAGTTCTTGCCTTTTAGGTTTTTGCAATTGACTGGAAGCAGGAACTTAAACTGAACAAACTATCTATTCATTTGTATCTACAGTGAAAAAATAGGGCAAACTCATCTGAGAAACAGGGTCTGCCATCTAGGTGGTTGGAAAACAGAATCCATACTATCCACAGTAATGGTCCAGGGAAAAACAAAACCATATATAGCTTCGGAGACTCGGTGAAACCCCCACTTAATCCACTAATTGAAACATGAGTTGATTTACATCCATAAACGTATGCATCTTTAGATAAACATCATTAAAATATCTAATTTCGAGATTTCCCTTTCAAATTACATTTCTCTCATAAGCACGTGAGTAAAAAAATTTGATGGAAATATGTTCAAAATTTAACTAAAATAATTGTAAATAACCAACGAGCATGTCCCCTAAAAATAAAAAAATTTATAAAGTCCACCACTAGGTCGTACGTACTTGCGCACCTTCATGGAAAGCGGGTCTTACTCTTATCACACTTAAGGCCTGATAAATTAAGCGTTTCTTTCAGTTTTGTTTTTCGATGCTATCTAAGAGATTTCTTATATTTCTTGGTTTTTTAAAAAGGAAAAGATCTTAAAAGTGGGTGTTGTCATATATGACCCTCAGATATATTATGGAGAACTTCAAGGAACTTTCTGAGCGAATTTCCTACCATTTCTAGTAAAAAATTTGAAAAAAAACTTGGTAGACATTAATTTTGATTTCTCACATGATTCTGGAATATTAATTTTAAGTCAAAACGTTGAACAAATAACCGAGAAATAGGCTATTTTCAAAGGTAATACCTACTACACATAAAGCATTTTTCAATAAGAACATAACAATTCTGTATTTCAATACAAATACACATCTAACATTTTTTAAAAATTTGTGAATGTCAGAATGTCTATTGAGATAAACATATTTAAAGTGATGAAATTTACAATCGAGCCAAGTTCAAAAACTATTCAGAATTACTATTTAAACTTTGAGTTACTGGTCGCAACTTTAAAAGCGCTTACTTCAGTTTTCGGTCATAATAATCATCCCACCAGATAGGCTGTGCGTACTAAAGTGGATTTATTTGGGAAAACAAACTCACTATTGAATGTTTTTGTGGCAGTAAGACAAAGCATCGATCGAAGTACCAAAAATATCGCAGCTTTAAGTGCTTGAGTTCAAAATGATACAAATCAGTCGATTCCACGTCGTTCATAGGAGTAGGAATCTCTCAGTTCACTTTGAGGTGAATTTTGCTTGAAAATCTTGGCCTACACTCTAACAAGATGAATTCAACTCAAAAGCTGAAACCTCTTGGCCACTTGAAGCACCGAAACTACTCGATTGGGTGAAATTGCCAACGTTCAGCCGTTATGTATGGAAGAGTGATGAAAAAGTGGCTCCAAAGTATCGATGACTGGAAAAGTGCTCGCGATGGTCATATGAACAAGATTGAATTTTATTCTTAAATCTCTACATGTATACTATATTTAAAATGAATTTCAGTCAGATACCCTTAATTTTACTCCATTTTGTTTAAGTGCGAAATTGTTATGTCCTTATTGAAAAGATCTTTCCTTGCAGTACGCCATCTATTAGCATACATCAAAACTAACTCTCATACAAAACTCGATCAAAATCGTTAGAACTGTATTCGAGGAAATACGTTCATCACGAAATTGCCCTCAATTTTGAGTTAAGAATGGAAATTTCGATATGAAGGCGTGACCTCACAGAGCTCAGATTCAAAGTCTGAAGTCACGGACAGGCAAATCATCTTTTTTGAACTCCATCAGCACACATAGTACTGCCAAGCTCTAGATTTTTCATGAATCCAATACCTGCCCTGTAGGTAGGTGCAAGAAAAATTAATCAAATGAATATCTGCTCAAAATATGGCTCGTCCACCATACGCATCTGCCAATATTATATTTGTGAATATTCCATTTATTTCAGCATCATCAATATTAATTAATGCACAAGCATCTAATCATAAATATTTTGGCATAGCTGTTAATTTGAAACACTAAAATTAGCTATGGAATTCCAGCTCAGCATTTCACGCTGAAAGCTAATCAGTGTTTGGGTTAATTACGCTGATGAGTTGAGTTAACCTCTCAAAGATATGATTTTATCTACAATAAGCTTAATTAAAACCAGTTGACTGGATGCTTTTAGGGGCCAGCATCGATTGCTTCATCCTACCTATTTGTGTTTCTGTGTGTGTATGTGTGTAACCAAATTAGGATGAAATCCAAATATCAGATCTATGTAAGCATTTCACTAAATACTTCTCATTAGTGATGCTATCGCAAACTGTAAATGTATCTACTCCTTTTGAGTTAATCCCACATGTATGGGTTACGAAATTTTGTATCTGCGTTGGAATGTTGCTCGAATGTCCTTGCAAATTGCTTCGAAATTAAGTAGAATTTCGTTCAAAAGTCATATTTTGAATTGAAATTGCTGTAACGTTGCAGGGCCAGCCTCTGTTTTGAAGGAAACCCTTGACCACTTTGATTAAAAATACAGTCTACTGCCAAAGGGAATGCCTTGCATTCACACACTTCATCATTAGGTGAAGGGGGGCACGGTAAAAAAAAAGAAATATACATAAATACCCAACTAGAAGCGGTATCCTTGAGACCCTTATTTCGGTGAAAAAACGTTCATGGCCTATAAAATTCGGTTGAATTCAAAATCAACCCTCTATATGTACACAGTTCACCCCCCGATAACTCACATTATTCTTCTTTTATCGTTTCTACTTCTAATTTCCAAAAAAATAAATGTCATCGTCATAGGTTCCGCTTAAGCGCCATATAAATGGCAAAGCTTTGCGGGGACAAATGGCTCATTGTTCTTTAGAATAATAGTTTTCAAATGGCGTATAGAACAATAGGGCATGTCAAGTGCATAGCCAAGCAGAAAGTTGTGATAAATGTGGGTGTTCCATGCTATGGATTGTACGTTCGTCACTAATGCATGCGACAATATATATTGAAATCTGGGAATTTAAGGAGTCAATGTCTTTAAGGACATTTCGGGGAGATTTCAGAGGCTCTCATGGAGGAGGGTATTCACAATTTCAGTGTGAGGGTCGATGCAAGTTGGCCAACGAATGGAGTTGGAAATGGTTGCTGTACATATAGAACGAAATTCGGCTTAAAAGTCGGAGAAGTAAGGGCCTTAAAACTGAAAAAAATTGAAAAATTCAATTTTTTTTTTTCAAATTTGCTCCAAATATGGTGGCGTATACGTAACTTTTTTTTTCCTTTTTTTTTTATATTTTCAAAGTCAAACAAGACAGTGTCTAGAGCAAGTCTGGGCATGGGCTTGACTGGACTTAATGATTGAATTGAATTATCTTCAAGGAAGGGAGATCGAAGATTTGACTGGATTTTAACCTAAAAAATGGGGGTTTAGGATCGAAGAAACTCTAAAGAATTCACAGATTATGCTGATTGCTAATAGTGACTCGGAGCATAAAAGGAATAAGAGCCTGCCTACCTTGGCATGCCACCACTCGCTATCTTCGATAAATACCATGCCTAGGACAACTCGATCTAAATGGCTGTCTAACTCTATGTACTTGACGCAGTATGCATATAGAAAACGCGAACTCAGAGAGAGTCCTAAGGAGATTGATTTATTAGTCGTCCTTGAGATCAAGAGTGCTTTTAATAATACTAGCTAGATCGGCGCGAGATGAAGAGCAACCAGAAGTATCGAAAAACCTTGAATATGGTAGTGTCTGTGTTTGTAGTTTAAGACTGTTTACAAGAATCTAGATCTGCAGCTAGAATACGAGTATAAATGAAGAGACCTTGTAGGTCTAGAAGAGATATGCTTTGAATTATCCCCGACAGTATGAGTGAAGGCATACTGTTTCGAAAGGTTGTTTGAGGTGTTAACATCAGAAAATGAAAACTAAACTCATGGTGTTCCGGAGTCAAGAATTCCAATCTAATTGACCGACGAATGGAGGATAGAACTAGGTGGAGTTGGAGTTGGCACCAAAGTTAAAGTTTCGATACCTACGGTAAAGTGTTTCTTTGTTCACTGAGCTGTTTAAAACCTTCGAAACTGTATTAGGAGCTAAAAGAACTACAGCCCAACTGAATGGCAACGATGTTAGCTAAATACTTTTATGGAACTGCTTTCGTACTCTTGCTAGGTAAACTTTGTTGGATCTCGGGAAATTTTTAGCAATAAATCTGCAGCTGAACTAGCTAGGGGTGGCTAAGAATCTGTGTTCATAGGTCTGCAACTGCGCAGTCCAGTTCACGGAGTTGTCAAAAAAAAAATACATATAGTAGCAGAGTTGGTATATTCTAATACTGGCGACATCCAATTTTTAAGACTAGTTGCATGCTTTTGAAACAATATATGTATCTTTCAAGTCTCAGTGTCAGGTATATAGGTAAGGACCTTGACAGAGATGGCAGAGGACCTAAAGCTACGAGCATATGGAGTCATGCTTCAAGAATCAACTAAGAACTGTCACTGTCACTGACAGCAGAATCGTCTGCAACAGGACTAACGAATTACTGATAATCGAAGTTCAAACAGCATCCAGTCAAAGGTTTGGATGTCTCAGTCTCAGGTATATGGTACGCATGGAGTCGTGCTTGAAGAATCACCTTAGGACTCTCAATGTTTGCCTTAGATTATTCAAAGGCTTACGAAGCAGATGGATCAAAAGTTTAGATGGTAATCTTTTGATTTTGAATGACCATCTACGCAGAGAATGCTTACAACTTCGCCGATAGAGTTGTGGTCTCATATTTCCAACATAGTAGCTAATTTCTGATACCCAGAGTAGTAGAAAAGTGGCATCATCGTCTAGAAAAGAGCATTTTGATAGTGCGTGGGAGATGCAGAAAAACATGCCTTCTCCCAACAGTATTCAAGATATTAGTTAGGATAGTTCTGGAGCTGTTAAGGGAGTTGTCTGAACTCAACACAATGGGGATCATCACTGTGCAGTGGACCAAGATCTGATCTTTCTTTCTTCTACTTGTCACCCACTTTGAAAAGACTTTCGACAATTGGAGTACAGGTACTTATATGGATAGACCTGCACAGAATGGGTGTCAGAGGAAAGGGTCATCAAGGATAGGTGTCATGCTCTGTAGAATGTCCATGACTAATAGTCGAGTACGTCAGGACTCTCACAGTTGTTAACACTAAACAAAGGAAACTAAGCACTGACGTAGACAATGAAATCTTACCTCAAACGCATGGATGTTTCACTCTTTTCATAAAAAAATGATAGATTTTCACCAAGTGACTCAAAATGTGGAAGCTAAGGCAAACAAAGTAGCATTCAAGCTAAATCCGGATAAAACAAGGCCTCTGAGCATTTTAAGCTCCGATAGTCAACTTAGCATTGGACTTCATGTTGAGGAAGTCATTCTTTGTGTAAAGAGCATCGTCTGGGCGGATGGTGGGAGCAAACTCAATGTGGCACCAAAATTAGAAAAGTCCAAGATGCCTTCAGAATGCTATTGAATATCTAGGAAGCAATGTTCTCAGCAGAAAAGCCGAGCTAAAACTGTTCAGATCTAGCAATTTATAGAATCAGAACTACTATACGAGTCTAGGACATGGTTGGAAGCTTTTACTCTACTCGACTGAACAGCTTTATATGAGAATGGACCTTAAACCTGTAGACTCCATCCTGTCGAGGAGGAAATGGCGAGAAAAGTTGTGAAAGTGCTTGTGTTACGAAATGTATGAATGCCAGGGTTTCATTGGCTCACCTGGACAGAAGAAGAAACCCAAGAATAGTCAAGAAGGAATCAACATCACTGGAGAACAACAGAAGAAACGTCCTGATGACAGGATGTTCCTGATGAAATCGGAACATGATGACAGGCGTTGCTGCACTTTGAGGAGTTCCAAGATTTTAGTAGATTTAAAACATATAAGCAGATAGACTTCTTTACAGAGAATTAAGTAGTTGATTCAAGTCCTATGGAGTGTTCCTCTAAGGACGTGTAGACAAGGTACAACTGTGGCTTCCAAATGTTGCTCAAATCCTCTTCCATTTATGACTGATTGCACGATGAGGATTGACACTCCTCCTCGCTTATAAATCATAGAAACGCCTGCAGACGACTCAACGTGTACATGGTATCTATTATAGAAGACGCAAAGTATCTAACACTCTAATCGTCAGTGTCTGGTTTAAAATTCATGCCTGTCTGTACAGAGTAACCAGATGTTACTCGTCCCGCCCTAGATCAGTCAATCAATCACAGACATCTCAATACACATCTATAGGGACTTACCACTGATCCCTTGGGTTTTTCTAATTCAATTTTAAATGTTTTTCTGCAGTGCAGACCCTTCTCCGCTTAGTATCCATATTTTTTATTGATAAATCATGCTAAACCCTCGGCAAAACGTACTCCAAGTCAGCGGAATCAATTCTTTTTGCATTTGAATCATTATTCATATCAGATCCCCTCCTGCTACCCAAAACTGTTTCGCTCTAATCCAACAAGCGAATTAATTACTCTCAGCAGTATAATATAAATTACTTTATGCACACCTGCATTGAAAACCCTCTACCCTAACACGTTTAATGCTAATTATACTTAATTCCTTGGCATTATAAATTGAACCTTTTGCAGGATGCAAGTGAGTTTCCTTAAATACCAACAGCTTAGCGTACACACTCACAGACGTGTGCTGTCCGACAATAACGAAAAATTTAATTTCCGAAAGAAACGCTCGACTAATTACAAATGTAAGTCATCCCCCCGTGAAAGGATAGATAAATTCATACATATTCGTATGACTAGGTGCAAGGATGCATTGCCTTTTCGAGGATTTGCTGTATCTAATTGCGATCGTAAATAAGAATGCAAACAGTTATGTGTTCTTAAATGTATGTATGACTTTGGTTTGGTGAGTGCTGGGATATTTATTATGATCCTCGTGCGTATTTCATGTCGAGTGGTAAATCACTCGCACACAGGACAGAGATACATTGTATCTTTCGGGTGATTTCATTGACGAAAGATGGAAACTTTTAAGGACATTTTTTTCAAAAACAATTACCATTCCGATGAAGTTGAAATCACTGAGGGTTGACCTTACACATCCATTTGCCCCATGTGTGCATGTTCAGCCACTCAATGCAGCGCAAACCAGTTCCAATGATGGTAATTGACATTCAATGTACCTTCCTTTATCCTTTCAATAGGAAACTCTCTCGAGTCCTTCAACTTGTCTCTCAACCGTCTTTTAGAGAAGATACACAAAAAAAGAAAAACCTTCCAAGTCACACTAGAAGGTACGTGCAAGGTACTATCTTTTTCCATTTCACTTGCAATCTTGAGTTGTCTGCGTTACTTTAGTTTAAGGGAAAATTGAATTTTCGGGTTCACCCAATCGATCACCGCAACATAATGCATTAAATGCCATTTCACGTATCCACACTAGTTCATGGCGATAGTGCTAGGTTGTAAGGAAACCGGAGAAGATATCCCTTGACACACACATTTTGGCACCGGATTGAGAGAGAAGAAAAAAAGGATGCTGGCGGTAAATCTTATTATCTCGAGCTGATAGCACATGCATGCGAAGTGTGTAGGTGTATTGTGGTTTCCTTGGTCGGTTTAGTGGTTGTATCTGAAAAGGGTTGAGATAGTTTTCAGTGTGGGGTGGCGGATAAGACTTAAGATTGCTTTTCACTCAGTTGGCAGTGAAAAGTTTGGATGTATAACTCAAATGCAGTAGACCACCTCTAGGGGAGTTTGAACTTTAAGGTAACACTGACTGATGGGAAAGTTTTAAAGACGAGTTTTGTAGAAATTTAAGCAAAAGAAACTTTAAATTGTAAATCAGGACCTTGAAATCGCATACCATAGCCTAATAGCACGTGGTTCAACTGACATACCAGCAAGGCGATATTTCTGAGCCCAAATCAATCCTAATATTCCACAGAGTCTTAGAACATTCCCAGGACTTCTCGTATTCTCCCTTTAATAAGAATTAGGTGCAAAACAAACCTGAGACTTGAGAAGAAAACTAATATAGCTTTGTAGCTGATAGTTCTAGCTGTAGGTTACGAAGCTCATTTTTTCAATGTAATGGGCGCCGTGCTTAAGTGGTTAGTGCATTGGACTATGGAGCAAGGGCTTCGAGAATCAAGTCCCAACCAAAAGAACTAAAAGTTTCTTCACTCCTCACCTCTTGCGAGCGTCTGACAAACATTACTCTAGAATGTTTGTCAGACGCTCGCAATAACTGTCACGAAAAAGCTTCTCATATAAAAAATTGCCCCTCAGACAAGGCGTTAAGCAGTTGGTCCCTGGGTCCCAGTGCCCTGTTCCTCCAAATACTTGTACTTTGAGTCACCTCAGCACAACGCAAGAATGTGACTATTTCGGAGGCGTATACGTACCATTTTTTTGTTTAAATTCCTATTTTTTCACGCCATCCGAACCAAAACTCTCTCGAGTTAATGCCTCAACTCATGAACGTCTGGAGTCAAATACCATTGCAAATTCTGGCCTTTAATTGGATGTCAGGATTCCTGTAAGACAATTTGCAATCTCGGCAACTTTTCCATCGCTGTGCATGAACGAACAGGAACAGGTATAGTTATCCTTTCGGAGAATGTCAATGCTAAAGACTTTCGTCATATATCCTCGACATCCACAATGAAACCAACTAGGGAAGGTGTATATATAAGGACCTACGTTCAGTCTAGGATGGATATTTACTAGACAGTTCCATCGAGCAGAATAGTTGATCGGTAGGTACACTTTCTATTCACTAGAGACGGCATGAAGGTTAGAGTCTCCGTAAAAGAAGGGTACTAGAGTCATGATCAATTCAACTCCATCCTCTCAAACCCGCCTAACCAACAAGTACGGTACTCGAATAGTTCTCAAAAGAGCGATTGAACTGGCGGATGAAAGAAGTTTCAAATAACAGTCAGGGAGAAGTCTAGACACTAAACGACATCCTTTTTTCCCTACACCCTACCCCATATGCCTGATACTGAAGGGTATATATTTATTTTAAGAGTCGTTCCACCTCTCTAATGAAGGAGAGTACATCTTTAGGTGGAACGTTATTATAGAAAATGGGCCTCTTCAATGTAAACTCGTCATCTTCCAAGCAGAACCTACATTCTATCCCTGGGCATAGAACTAGTTTGTTGAGGTGGTACTACAGCGTCCTGATAGAAAGCTCATCAGCTTCCTAGCTAAACCACGAAATTTCTTGTAGGCTCGATTCACGTTTTGGATTGACAGGACATATTCCCAGTGAGCCAGACGAAGTTTGTGTTTCTAATAATTAATCAGCGCAGTTCCTGAGTCAGCCCAAGCTAGCACACCTGGAACCCGTCAGTAACTGTGGTGCATCGTTACTGCATTTAAGTGATATAGAGTTCATTGAGTTGGACGATAGTGCTCTAAGTACTGTCTGACTATCTAAAAAGACATACAGCCTAACGCCCTTGATAGCTTTAATCTTGCGCTGATCTCAATAGCATGACTTTAAGTCTCGAAAACTGTGAGACACATTCCCATAGATAGTAAAACTTTGGTCCAAGGACACTAGCTCCAACCCTAGAGTTCAGACCCCTGGTATCCAGCTCTGGAATATCAATAGAATTGGACCAAAAATACTCCAATGGCTTAGCACTTCCATTGCAAATGAATTCAGAACTCTTACTGCCCCTGTACTGTCGGTCAGATTTTGACCTTAGTCTGCGTTTTACCTTAGAAAATTCATTTCGTGTGTAATGGACATCCATTTTCTTAGGTAGCATCAAACGTTTTAGTACTTAAGGGTACGTTAAGTTTGGTTGCAATGGCTGTCAGCTATAGATCAGGCTAGTGATAGGTCTATTGTGAGACTACACGTTAAAGCATGGTAGTAGCACTGTAGACTCGTAATGCCAAATTTTATGAGATCTCATAAAGTTAAGATTTCTTTTCTGAGAGGAATCGGAACAGCTTCATCAAACATTTTTAAAATGCACACCAAGCCTGGTTGCATCCATTTCTATTAGACAGTGTCATGTGTCCTGTCCCAAGGGCATTTCCGATCCACCTTATGCCACTTCTCCGCTTAGGAATCACTTTATTGAAGGCATTCAGCTTATATAGTATAAGTTTGCCTGTATCGGTTGCAATATTTAAGGTAGCTAGATGCCGAGTTCCTCCCTGAAATGTCTCCATCCTCTGGGACCCAACAAAGCCTAGAATTTAACTGTTCTTCCATGTCAAGGAAGTACAACTTAACCTACGAACTGTGTATTCTTTGTTTTCGGAAGGGATTTGGCAATTAAAGGGCGAAAAACTAATGGCTCCACTAGCAGCTTTATATTAGGTAGTCCATTAGCGAATAACCATCTTCTAATAGGTTTAGGACAATTGAGATGGTGGGCTGTGATATATTCCCATGAAATCGACCCCCAGTTACTTAGTGCTTAATGCTTTGGACTATGAAGCAAGGGGTTCCAGGTTCGCATCCCAGCCAAAACACCTAGATACTCTGACTCTGACTTATTATAGAGTTAGTTGCCTTCTGAGCGAATTCAAAGTCAGTGATTAGGGCCTTGAGCTACTGAAATTCAAGGAAATTCGAGTCCTAGACAGTACTTAAGTTTTTCATGGTCAGACCTCTCGTAAACGTCTGAACATAAATTTTGTAAAAAAAAAATGTTTAAATAAAACTTGCCCTCAGGACATGTCATTTCTTTTATTCGTAAAAAAATGTAATATACGAGCCACGAATTGTTTTGTGACAAGCTAGGCCTTGGCAACCTTTTTTTGTATTTTTTCATTATTTCGGTGTCGAATACGTAACTTTTTTTTTTAAAAATTGACAACAAAAGCAGCCAACATTTTTTGTGACAAACTTCACATCTACCATCATTTTTTAAGTGGTTACTGTGAAGGGATAGGCGGAGTAAGAGGTTCCAGAATTTCTTACCAACCTCTCGCGAGCGTTTGACAAACATCCGAGAGTATAACTGTCATGAGAAACCTTCTAAAAAACCAAATTATCTTTCGAAAATGGCGTTAAATTGTAGGCTCCTTGCAACAGTGTAAATAATATAACACGACTGGTTGTGAGAAGCTAGACTCTGAGTCCCATAGACCTGTTGCACCAATTTTGGTATATTTTCATGAACTGGTGGTGCAAGTTTCCAAAACCCAGTTCCATCTCTTAGTCATACAAATGTGAATATACAAATGTGCCTCAAAGGCAACTAGGCCCTTTCCAAGCAGACATACTAAGTTGGGAATGTCAGATAGCTAATAGCTCTTGGGCTCTCCTTCACTTATCCGGAATGAATGTCAGGGCGTTCCTTGTCCTATTTGCACAAAAGAAATTAGTGCCTATTAATTGGTTTGAGTAACTTAGTCCAGCAATTTATCTTTCTCACTGGGTATGCACATATTTTTGTACAAATGACCAAACTTTGTCAGAAAGTATGTACACCTTCCCTTCCTCCGGAACCATGTACTATCGATTCATACAATCAATGGGCACACAGAGTGTTCTGAAGGTAAATAAAAGAAAACAGTAAAACTTATGTTAATACTGCCCTGCGAGGTCAATGTCCACTCAACTTAAACGAGGACCACACCAACCGCCATTATACCGAGGCAAAATACACAAAGGATATACGTTAGACTGAAGTTAATCATAAAACCTAGAGGGTGTCGTTTCCTTTGTTGCCATTATGGTCACATGTTTGTTTATATGTATATGTATGTAAGCGCGGGCAGGACTGTACATAGAATACTGTGTAAAGGACGAAGGAACTCCTAGCAATCACGATAGCATCAAATCTGAGCACAATTTGACAAAGCCGACAGGCGTTTATTTTTATTTCAAATGCTCCTCGGTACTCTCTTCAATTTCACTTCTGAAAGCATTTTGCGTATGTACCTACATACGTACGTATCTACATTAATGTTCGGTTCTGTAAATAGCCCAGAGTTAAGTATTAAGATGCTAACAACCGGGGATGTAAAAGAAAAACACGAATAAAATGAGAAATTAATGGAAGAACCTCGACGAATGCGAATGTGAATAGCAGCAGGATATTCTGTTTTTTTCTTTTTCCTCCTTTTTTCTGGTCCTTTCATCAATTTCATTCTACCTCAACCACTTAAGTTAAACGAACAGATTTGGTTTGGAATGTTGTTTTCAGTTTGAGTATACGTATGCAATACCGAGTTCATGACGACTGTACTTTTTGAAATGAGAAAGGTCCTTAAAACGGCCGGAGAATGCAGTTTTTTTGAATTTTTTTTTTGAAATAATGAAAAAGTAATTACAAGTTTGGATGGGAATTTCATGTGTAAATGGGAAGAACTTTGTAGCTCAAGTTCATAATTTTAATTTCGCCAACAACTGGTTCTGAATCCAGACAGGACATCCAATTAAACGCAAATTGGAATGCAATGAGCAGGAAATACAATGAAACCCTCCGCCTAGTGTTTGTTCTCAGTGCCTAAGCGTTGGTGGTTCACATACTCGGGAGCTACACTCAGCAGTCATGTGATTAAAGTACATAGATTGAGAGAGTAATTAGGAAATGATTGTTATCCGCCTTAGCCATGTTTGTTTTCATTAAATTGCACAAATTGATGGGAAGCTGCTGATGTGGAGGATACCATGGAACCAATGAACTGACAGAGTATTGATGTTTGTGTAAACTTCTGGAACGTATGGAATATCCTTTGGTGGAAACTGCGACCAAAGTCATATGAAGAAGTTCACGATTTCGAATCTGAAATCCTTGACATAGAGTTTGACAATCATAAGGAATAGGTTTGATGGGACAATTAACGATTTTTTTCAAGAAACTATAGCTACAATGTAGGCTCAATCCTAGGTAACAGGCTTTTGTAGTTCAGACAAGAACTAGTCCAAAAAAAGCACTAACAAGTGAACTGAATGAACTAGTTCTTACGGTGATTTTATTTTAGTTCATTTAATAATTGAAAACAAACTCACTTCTACTATTCATATGGAGACGTAGTTCAGTAAGAACGACTGAACTAAAAAGAACGTTTTTGCTATGTGAATCGGTATTACGCAGATCTTATGAGGCTTGTTTTGGTTTACCCTTAGCAGAGCAGTACGAGTACATCATCGTATTGGTCTATGTGAAGAGAATTTTGCAAATGTTCGGTCCCAAATCCCAGAAGATCGAATTTCATGAACAGTGAACTAAATGAACTAGTTCGGCAAACAGATTTGAAAGCTCTCTGAACTACAAGCGAATGAACAAGCCTGGGAGGCTTTTAGAAATATTCAAATCAAATATGAAATCCAATCTACTGGTCTGTTAGAAGTTGGATGAGCAGATAAGCTCCATAGATACAAGTTTTGTGGATATCCTTGACTTAGCTAAAACACACTTTAACTTGTTTCCAACTATTGTCGATAAAATGCTACAAAATCATTCACAGATGGTGTCATGGATATGCTGAGTGGTTGTCCTTGTTCAGAAAGGCAATTCTGAGACCAAGTGACCGTATATTGTGATACTTATTTGGAAAGAAGCAGATTACCAGTAGCGGAGACCTATGTAGATGGAAAACTTCCTAAATGGGAATGAGAGGCAGAACAACCAGTGAACACATTCGCAAAATCATAGTTCGCCGTAGAGGCATTACGCCAAAGATTCAAAAATCTTCTATTGGCCAGCACAGGTACACTAAAGATGTGACATGACTTTCCCCTCTTCCTCGTGTCAGCAGCTTCTTCAGCAATAATTGAACGGAGCACCAAGACTTCTGGCATGTCTTTCTAATAGACAATGCTCCGTGAGGAAGCTAACCATTTTTCTTAAGTCAACTGGTCTGGCTGCAATCCAAATAGTTATGTTTATAGATTTTCATCATGGTCTCTTTAAAGACTGTCTCTTGCCAGAATCTAAGTCATGAATGGTTTGCAATCGTTTTTGATGAAACTTCTAACCAAAGCTCAGAGGACCTTTTTTCAGATCCAAGTTTGCTTTGAAATGCTTAGAGTATTTGCTTGTGACTAGCTTAGTATATTTTTCTGAACATTTGTAATCAAGTTCAATACAAAACGCTCCTGTCTTTTCTGTTCTTTCGTCAATCTTTTGGTTTTAGGACAGCCAGCGACGCTATTAGGTTTCTATAAAAGACAAATAAATTTCAGTTATACACAGTTTTTCAATAAGGATATAACAATTTTGTACTTAACCAAAATCCAAAATAATCGAGATATCATAATGAAATTCATTCACATTATAGTACATTTAGTTAGAATTAAGACTAAAATTCGACCTTGTTTATATGACCACGGTGAGCACGTTGAGCACGATTTTTTGAAATCTATTTTCTACCACTTTCAGGATTTTTTATCAACTTTTGGAGAGCCTAGTCGAAGAAGTCTTCAAAATATCAAGGGCCTTTAACTCTTGCGTTAGTTTGATATTGTTAGAGTTTGGGCCAAGATTTCTATGGAAAATTTGCCAAAATGTGGACTGAGAGATCCAAAATTCGCCGTGAACGACATGGTATTGGCTCATTCTGAACTGAAGCACTTGCGGGTGCACTATTTTCGGTACTTCGACCGAAGCGTTGTCGCACTGGCACAGGATCTGTCAATAGTGAATATGTTGAGTCAAATTCATCCACTATAGGATCCACAGCCTGTTAGATGGAATGATTATTCTGAGTAAGCACTCTACAAGTTGCGAACACCGACTCAGAATTTCGGTAGTAATTTTCAATCAAATTCAAACGTTGCTCGTTCATCAATTTCTTTATGATAAAAAAATAAGTCTTGGCTAACGTTCTGATCTTTATGAATCATAAAAAAGTTTAAGGGTGCATCTGTATTAAAATACAAAATTGTTATGCCCCTATTGAAAAGTCCCTTTTTGGTTTGGGAATCGGAATCGCATTTGAGCGAACTCTCTAAAAAGTCGATCCCTATTCTTGGTGTAAAATTCTTGGGCCTTGTTTCTCCTCCTACGAAGACGTATGGAACTCTCCAAGCGTCTTTTGTAACATAGTCTATACGATTGCGACACCTCCAAGAGATTTATGCGGTTCGAAGGACCATAACACGGTCATCGATAGTCGTCGGTAAAGATGGAATGACATATCCAAACTTCTAAACATTTTCGGCAGGTTCCATGTCCATGAGTTCTCAGATTGGATGCTGTACTTTGAAACGCATTTGCCTTTACGTTGCACGCTCACAAGTTTAACTCACATTTTATCTGTGGATCTCTAATCTCTCACAAAGTAGCCTGTAGTCCATCAGTTAGTCGCAGTTCTAGTAGGAATGCTTGACATCAGTCGATAACTTTCCCTACTTAGGACAATGGCTGATCCAATTGAAGCTTCTTTTTGTCCTTGTTCGAAACCCGTCCTTATTCGAAACCCATCCCTAATGCCATGAATCGTTGAACTACTTTATCTTCACTGTAAATCCAACTCAGTTTTGCCTCCAGCCAAAGAACCATCTCCATTAGTTTAATTAGTCTCATGGACTATCTTAATCGTGATTTGAAAGATTGCCACTCAGTACCGATAAATCCTCCCAATAATTGCAACACATTCACAGACCCATCGACCTACCAACACCTTTATTTATCGAACCGCATTGTCTAATGTAAGCAAACGTAATTTGCCTAAAGATACGAATTTAATCAACCAGATACATTACTCCTACCCCCCAGTAGGCCATCAAATCGATTCTATAAACCAATTCAGACGAAAAGGGGAAAAAAAATGAGAAACAAATTACCGTTGTAAATATTTTCCCCCCAAATCCAGGGTATTCCCAACTCCCCAACGTTATGTTAATACCAAAATGTCCTTATGACTTACACACCTTTGCCACAAGCCATTGCCATATGTTACCCCTATACCTTAACCCTATCTAATAAATGCCAACAATCATTAAGCTGACCCTCTCGGTGTAGTATTGCTGCTCCTCTCGACCAAAGAGAATATCCTTGAAGATTTAAGCATGGTAAGCATCTGCGTCAGCAAGTGGCCACACTCAATACTCTGACACTTATAACTTTGCATTGACATTAAGCTTTCTTCTTTTACAGACTCTGCAGTGTTCGTAGACGAGTACAAAAGTCTCCTTTCGATATATACCATCATTCTGTGGCAAAGGGTACGTAACCCCATTGCACTGGTTAGATTAAGTTTATGGAAACGACAGGCTTAGATACCGCAATAAGATTATGGGTATGAGTAACATCTGTGTATCACGTGTACTTGAGGGTGTTAGTTTGTGGCAATGGCTGTGCTACTATGCCATATCCTTCCCTTGGGTGTATGGGTTCACCGGAAATTTCATACTTTCCCGTTTTGTAATAATCGGGTCGGAAATATTTTCATGGGAATTTTATAATTAATTGGAAACAAGTAACTCGCTGAGCATTGTCGTGTACATGTCGAGGCATTACAAGTATGGCAGCGCGAGTTGTTTTGCGGTGTCGACATAAGATGGATAAGGGTGGTTTAGCACAGCCCCTGTACGGCTATAGATATGAGTGTGTCTTTAGTGTTCTTTAATATATCAGAGCTCTTTAATCAAACCTTGTTTATGGAATGTATTTATAGTGTGTTTCCCGGAAACTGTAGAGGGACCATCGACCGAACATATTAGGGTCCATGGACAGAAATGATAGAGAATCCTACAAAGTGCGGCAGTCCTGATTGTTTTCAAAGAAGTCCGTAATTCTGGGAAAACCCGGGAGGCGAGAAGCTATGTGTAATATGCACAGCCAATGGAGGCATCCTTTTCAAATCTCATGCAGTGTCAATTCAGATGAGATTGTGGCTTGGAAAGGATAGAATTACATTAAGCTAGGGGAAGGCTAAAATCAGTCAGGAAATATCAAAAGAAACCATACAGTCTCGTGCTTCTTCAATCCACGACAGGGATATGCCGCTTATTGCAGGAGAATAGGGATCCACTGAATTGAACTTGGGCGGACGATTCGAGGAACTATCGATTGTAAAATCATCGCAGATGTAGAACATACTTTCGATAATGCAGATACTGAATGTATCGAGGATAACTAACAACAAAAGATACAATAAAGTCCAAACTACAATAGACACAAATAGAATAGGGTATGCGGTGGAGTACCTTAGAAGGTGATGAGGGGTTTGTCATGGTGATGGAGTTTCGGGTAAGAAGCCCCCACCAGGTTGTCTTTTCTGCCGAGGGACACTGTAAATGCCACTGATTTCTTCCAGATTTCCAAAGAAATTCGTTTAGTTTACCTTCATTCAGAGTCATGCGAAATATATTTTTTTTTATAAAAAACACAATAGTCAATGGAGCTCCTAACCGAGGACTCAGCTTCAGATTTTGAGAAATCATTCTCGGCAATTTCGTCCCATATCACTGTGACCTTGGAAACATGCGAGTAAGTCCAGAAAGTATAGGTATATGTATTTTGGAACTAGGTACGGCATTTAACTCTAAACACCGCAGGCTTCCTTTACAAATATTGTCCGGGGTTGGCTTGGAAAATGAAGGGAAACATTTCCAAGGAATAGTGAAGGATTGTCTTGTAGATCTACGAAGGGAACTGTAAAAATTCAGCTACGGCACAAATCTGGCTCAAAATCTGGTCGAAGATGGTCACAGATGCAAGAAAAGGTGACATTCAAGTCTCTTACAAGGTCATTAAAACTCCACTGTGGATAGGACCAAAAGCCAATACCTAAAACGATATACATATATACTCGACTCGGTAACCCGTCCTTTGAATTATGCCAGATTCCATGGTCCTGGATGATTTTGTGCGTAACTCTAAATGGTATCTACGGTCAAGGCATTCCTTCGTAGGGCCAGGTTTTGACGTCATGTTTCACTTTGATATGATCCACGGTTTTCTTCCTTTTGAGCTCACAGTGTTTGATTTTCTTGCCGTATTTCTTGCAATGATACCATTGGCGATATCCTAGCTTCGTTTGTTGATAGTATGAACGATTTTCGTCTCCTTCAGGTTAAAGCATTGCCAAGGGATAGATTCTAAGACATTTATTGCTACTTCGAATTATTTGCACTCTAGTAAGGCGAGCTAGGTGTTTTAGACTTACCCTTCATAGTGCCGACAGAGTAGGACTTTCAAAATTTTGATATCCCGATTGGATATTGCATTATGCTTTAGCCACGACAGAGTCTCCTTGCCATGATCTCCGCCTAGAAGACGCTACAGTGATTCGGAAGACGGAAGGACATATCTTAGACACCTCGTCCTACTCTTGACTCTATTCATGATCCATCTGCATAGAAGGATATTGACTCCATATTTTGTAGCCACGACTTGCGCTTTCAACTCTAGGCGTAAAGAGATACATGATTCAAAGTTCATTTCAAACAGAAGCTGAGGAATTAAATAGTCAATGTCCTGAGGAAGGGATTCAAGATTTTTCAGAATAGAAGAGTATCCTACTTGTTAGCTATAAATATCTATAGGGGGTAGGTGAATTAGCATATCTAGAGCTTGAGTTGAGTTAGGTAATACTTTTTCTGCAAAGTTGTCCACCAGACTATCTCGTCATGTGTTAGTACAGACCTGATAGCGGAGAGATAGAGCAGCACTATAAGGCTGTAATCCTTTGCTGACGCGTTCAAGGATGTTGGGTTTCCAGCTTTGGAGCTAAAGTCTTACCAGGCAGTGATTCGGACTATTGAATGTCAGACGGTATCTACAAATATTGAGCACTTCTGTACAAGTCATACTCATGACTCAAGGCATTACAGTCAAGTCAAGGACTGTCTCAGAGTTTTCTGCAGTTCAAGTACCCTACCTCAACTTAGTTCAAACATCATTTCAGGTTTTCAAAATTTGACAAACTTAGCAACCTAAGGAGGGAGTAACTCTTTTGCACAGACAATCCTTTTCCCATCTTTAGCTTGATGACAGGGTACACAACTAAAGTTTTCGAATGCGGAGCTTGGAGGCTCAGTTCACAGTTCTGTTCTGTAGACTGTTTGATACCATTCATGGGCTCCAGTTTCAACACCATGACCTCACAGCATCCATTAAAAGCAGGTACCGATACACTCCCTGTGTTTTGAATGCTGGTTGTTCAAGGCAGTGGTCTACCAGACCATAAGCTTCCAAACCTTATAACAAACCTCTACATTAGCTTCTTAAAAAAAATTAAATCCTTTTAAAAAATTAATTGAATCCTGCTCTACAGTGTTGCCACTTGGTTGGTTTTTTTTGCGTAAAAAGTCAAAACTAAGAATTTTAAGTGTAAAACTTGTAACACGTCTATAAAATTGTCTAACTTAAATTATAATAAACACAAAGCCGCACAGTGTATGGGAAGGAGTATGCTTGGGGAAGGAGTATCAGTAATGCCATAATGAAAAATATTTGGGGCTCTATAAAACAGACGTCTTCATTTTGAACCCTTTTTCCTGGGTTTAATCATGATCCCACAGCAAGGCAACCGTAGCAATTATTTTCGTCGTTTTTTTTTGTTTCGTCCTTTTTTTTTTGTCAGGGTATGGTTGAGTAAGTTATGAAGGTGTTTCCTTCAACGCCAGCGTGTACCTGTATAGCGATGTTGAAGTTTGTTTTTGGTATAATGAAGAGAGCCCACCCTGCTTGGCTGGGGTATCCTTGGTGGCGCAGTCTTTTCTCGCCGAAATTCTAAGTGATGTAGTATTTTGAGAATTTAAATATGTTCGGGTTGGAGGAATGGTTGGAGGAATAGTGGAATGGTGCATATCGTTGGTGGTGAGAGTTTTGAAGTGTTTGTCAGATCGTTGTGTTGATGACTTGAAGTGAAGTGGTTGTTGAGCTAAGCATTCGCATCGCATACGTTAAGGGTTTAGGTGTGTAGTATAATACAAGGTGCAACGTGAAAGATCGATGAAGATGTAAGGAGGACAATGGGATATTATGTGCATAGAAAGGGTTTTTCAATGGGGTGTTCCATTTTTCGAATACAATGTCTCAAATATGCGTAAGCCTTGCTGCAGATTGTTTGACAACTTGGTTCGACAAATGCATCAAACACTTGCCATATTGGCCGCTTCGTTAGCCTTATTTGATGGCTCTGAACTTTTATTTGTTTGGAGCTATGCCAAGTCCATTGTGTATGGCACAAGTCAGAAATTTCCAAAGTTTTTAATTGGTTCATTGTGTCCCTAGGAAGACCAAGCATATCAAGCTACTCTTCAGTTGAAATTCTGCCCATAAGTCAACCGAGTCATTATAGAAGCCTATTGTATACATCATCAAGCGGACATTAGAGGCACAGAGTAAAGCTATGCTCTCTTGGCCATTTTGTGCGGAATAGTTCGAGTATGCTTCAGGCACAGATTTTTCGTTTACTTTAGGTTCCTGTAATAGTGATATATCCTCCCTACGAAATGTGTAAAGAAACCTCATTCAGTCAAGTTAGTCCTTAAGTTTCTATCCTTGTTTTGGTTTGTATAGAAAAGCCACGAATCTACATAAAAAAAAATTACGTATACGCCACCGATTTTTTTTTTTATTTTGCTCTGGAAAACCCTGACCGACTTTAGCATTTTTTTTTGTCCTTGGACCCTAGCCCATATGGCTGATACTGCGACCTAAAAGATCTATTGTATCTTAGGGTGTAGTGTTACTCTAAGAGATCTACAACCTCCCTAATGAAAGAAAGCACGTCCTTAGTTGCAGAGGTTCTAATATCTGCCGGTGAGCATGTTACCTTGCGGAAGATATGCGCCACCTCAGCCAATGCAGAGCTCGACATTCACAGAGAATGTGCTCAGATGATTCGTCATCTTCGGAGCAGAACCTGTATTCTATGTCTGGGCATAGATTGAGGATTTGTTGAGGTGATATCTCAGGCCGCAATGACCTGTTAGAAAACTCACCAGCTTCCTCATGTTTTCTTTGTCTAAACTTCGAATTTCCTTATAGGAATATGGCTTGGTTAACCCCTGGACAGTTTCCCAGTGGGTTGGACGAAGTTTATGCTCCCATGCGTTAATCAACGCTGTGGCATTAGCCCAGTTGACGCCACAGTAAGGTTCAGGTCCAATGAACGCAGATCCTGAGACAGACCTGGCTAGTTCATCTGCAGATTCGTTGCCTGTAATCCCCTGATGACCTGGAACCCATCCGAGTACCACACTATTATGCCTAGCAAGAGATTGTAGTGCATCGTAACAGTTTTTAACTGTTAAGGAGTCCATTAAGTTGGACGACAGAGCTCTGAGAGCTGCCTGACTATCTGAGAGGATATATATTTTAGCGCCCTTGATTATCTTACTAAGGTTTAATCTGGCGCAGATCTCAATGGCATGGAGTTCAGCCTGGAAGACCATGGGACACATTCCCATAGGTATTGAGACTTTGGTATTTAGTCCGAAGACACCAGCACCCACTCCAGAGTCCATCTTTGATCCGTCTGTGAACCATATCAGACCTCTAGGGTCCAGTGTTGGAACACCATTAGACCAGTCTGCACGGTTTAATATATTAACCTCAAATAACCTACCGAAACAGTATTCCCTGACCATAACGTCGGGTACAGTGCAGAGCATGTCTCTTTGTGGGATTGAGTCAAGAATTTTCAGGTGTCCCACGTGGTCATTCTAGTTCCAACTTGATAGCGCATCTAGCAGCCGTCTTCCTAATGAAGATTTGTAGAGGCGTGAGCCCAACGATGGCTTCTGAAGCGGTGGCATCTGAGATACCGACACAGGCTTTTCTTTGTAGCTTCTGAAGCTTTGCTGCCGTTGTCCGTTCAAGTACTTTTGGCCACCATACGATGCCCGCGTACGTGATAATGGGCCTCACTAACATTGTATATATCCAATGAATCATTTTAGGATTGAGACCCCATTCTACCATAGAGGCGTCTACTGGCCCACATGGCCCTGGTGGCGCATTCTATGGCGGACTTGATATGATAGACATTTAAGCATAGTGGTTCTGTCTTAGTTGTCTTCTAGATTCTCGTTGGACTCTTAAATTTAGTCTTTGATTTTGTATAGGACTTCTGGTATTGGGTTGTGATTCGTGAGAGTAACGATGGCAATGGGATTAGTTTAAATGAAGCAGTGCCTTCGTGGCCACCTCCTCTGGAATAGTTTGACTGTGTTTCATATGACAGAGATCTTTGCTTGAGGCTTGGTTCAGTTTCAGTTTCAGTGGTATATCCTTTCTACGGAATTTGAAAAGAAATTTCGTTCAGTCAGGCAGTCCTTCTGCCTCTATGTGTTCTTTGCCTTGTCTTCCATAGGAAAACCAGAAACCAAAAAAAAAAATTACGTATACGCCACCGATTTTTTTTTTGCACAATTGTTACCCAGTAACGTCTTCTACTTTCTAATTTTTCTCCCTAGGGTTCCGACTTCTTTGCACTTAAACGTTGGGGAGTTTTTTGCCTTTTGCCATCCTGGATTCGTATTACTCCCGTTGGATTCTTAAACATGTATAACCTTTGATTTTGTCTAGGGCATCCAGTATTAGGTGTGATTTCAGAGAGAGCAACGATGCCATCCACTGTCTCGTAACTCATACACTTGAGGTGCTCTTTTTATGTTTCCGCCCTCATCCTGTTGCTTACAAGAATCGGTTCCGTTTAGTCCTTGCTGTCCTTATTGCCAGTCAAGACTGTTGCACTGTAGTCGGTGAAACCGATCATTTTTGTCTCAGGTATTGGAAGACCCTAGACCTGATCACCCTAAGGACTCAGCATTGAACCCTGTTGCATTCAGCCGATTATCTTATATTCTTTGCATCCATTGTCTGGGTACAAGTTTAAGACTAGGCACCTGAAATAGTTTCTCACAATTTTGATGAGATCTACTGGAACTCGTGAGATCGCTGGTACACATGGTTCCAGATTGCAGTATCGAATGTGTTTTGAATGTCCAAGGGTATCACTAAGCCCTTTTCACCTCTCACTATCCCTTTTTTTTTTTTGCTATTTTAAGCCGATTGCGTCTAGCGTTGGGTTCACATAATAATCTTCCCATAGTCGTCTTGCTGTTCCAGCGATTCCGCCAGGTCCCATCAGGACATGTTTTTCCCAAATCTGTTGAGCACGTTAAATGATTTCTTTTGTGGTGACTTCCATAGTTTTACCCTTCCTGGGGTATGTTTCCAGATTTTGTGGATATAGTCCTGTGAAGCATGAAATGGACTGGAATCTGTAAAGCTTTTCCATAACAAGTTTGTAGGTCATCCCTTTTTTTCTCTTCTTTGTTGCATAACTCTAGAAAACGTCATTGTTTTACTTTGTTGAACTGGCTTATGAGTTGGGCACATATTCTCCTTAGAACTACCTTCTTCGGAAAATAAGAACGCAAGGACTTAGACAGAGACTCGTGTCCTTGGATTCTATCACTTTATTTCTAATTGCTATGAGTATGTCTGATCATTCGGAAGGGATGGAACTACTGTGGCATCACTGCTTTGTTTCCAATAAAAAGAAATTGTATTCTCTCCCGGAATTATGTACCTCCACACCAAGCCTAGGGGCAGATAGTGCAAACCTTAGTGAATTAGAGCTACTTGTGATTAGAGCTGGTGTGAGCAGCCCCCCATTTCGATAGTCCTTGCAATTCCCTTTTATAACTCTGCCTAGTTAGTGCAAAGAGCCATAACATTTTTACGCCTTCTGAGTCAGATGGCGGCATAACGCGAGCGAATCCCATCAATTTGTTCGTTTTATTCCCTTCCGATAGCCAATCTCCAGATAGATACGAACTCAAAGTCATTAAATATACCTTCTTCTCCCGTTTTTTTTCTGTTTGTTGTCCTTGAAATAATTTATTTTTATTAAACTCTCCTGACAAAGGAATGTCACGTGCCGTGAGGATTGTTATCACAACATAAAATTGTAATGACAATCAATGAACTTCATTTCGAGGATATCTTTTGGAACGCAATGTCGGCGGAACATAAAATGACGAACGGCCGCAAATTGTATTATTGCGGACTATATTTCCATTTCCACGTTCCCCGTTCCACGTTCCGGCAGGGATATTCAGGACCGCTCGCGTCCCAGAAATTGAATGATGTATACGAGCGTACGTATGTAATCTGATAACGAGGAAGGTGCTTACTGCTCGTATAACCGTTATCGACCGATGCCGAAAATTTATGTTCACTGCAATGCACTAATGAGGTATGATACCAATACACGGAAGAAATGCCGAAAAGATGGTGGCAGTGCCGAACGCGATATTAATTCCTTGATTTATGACTCCGCTGTTGGGGTTTACATCATTTTTTGTATCAAGCTGGCCCGGTCGAGTTTCAAGGAAACACCGAATGGAGGAGATGCTGCTGGCTGACTGTTCGGGGGAAATATGTTTTAACTCGTTAATCACTCAAGGTGTTGGAGGAATTCGTATTCATGAATACTTGAAACTTCCGGAACTGGTACTACAGCCACACAATGGATGCGAGCACTCAGAAATTGAAATCCTTGCTGTGCACTATAATACATTATCACGGATTGACCATTTACTGCAGAATACCCCTTGGAGAGGGTGGTGTACTCGGTATAGTCGGATAAAAACAGAAGGATGTCCTTCGCTTCTTGAATGGTAAATGTGTGCAATTTATCCCGTGGATTCCTTCTTTCAAAACAAACCGTCTAAATGACTGGGATAACTCAGCACCCTATGGTGACAAATGGCTCAGGGATATTGAGAAATTTTAACGCCCACAGACCGGAGGAAACAAACTGGAGAAGGAAGTATAATTGCCACAAATGAGTCAGGAAGACAGTGTACAGCGTAGGCGGTAAAAAATGATTATCAGGATATTTGCTTTAAACTGGAAATCCAACAATGGCGGAGGGACTTCCTCTGAAAATAATAATTAGACCACGTGAATGCTTTTCGAAAAGGAGTGTTTTTCCTTCCATTATGATCCGAATTATGATGATAGTCTGTTCGCTGCTGATTAGGTTGACCTTCTCCGCATCTATGTTGGACAGTTTTATAGATTAGTGATTTCGTTATGAGAATCGTCCGTCTTGAGGCGGAAAAAAATACAGGAGTTGACATATCCTTATTTAGAACTGAGTCCGAGGGCAAAACGAAGTATATGCTGTCACACACAACATCGTCGAATTGGACAGAACGTCACAGTCGACAGCAACAACTTTGAGGTATAACCGCCGAAAACAACATTTTAGCAGAAATTTCTTTGGGCTAAGAAGGCAATCGAGTAGCAAAGCCCTAACCCGAAGAACTAAGGAGACTCCATGTAAGACCCTGATCAACCCAGTCCTGTTGTATGGCGCTGAAGCGTGGACTCTGTCTAAAGCGAATGTCGAGATCCTCATCGCTTCAAGAGAAAAATTCTTTGTAAGATTTTCTGGCCCGTTTGCATTGACGTCTGATTTAGTCAGAAAAATGCTCAAAATTCATTTGAGATGGCTAGGACATGTAGAGTGAGTGGACACCAATGCTTCGTCTTCAAATCGAAACCAGAAGGACAATGTAGTAGAGGAAGACCTCGCCTTAGGTGTCAGAAGGGGACCTCAACAGATTTCGAGTGCACAACTTTAGGCAGTTACCTAAGGACCAGGCTAATTGGAAAGGCTTGTTGGTTGAGGCCCCGGTTCACCATGAACTGTAGCGCCCGCCACCTAAGTAAGTAGATAAAACCACTGAGTCTCCTTGAACTCTTTGCGAAATCTGGAAAAAAAAGTTCTATTATTGAACATCGGAATATATTCCCTCCTCCGTTCTTCACCCGTTTGTCTGAGGATTCATTGATTCAGTTCTCGTAAGAAATTTATTTTCAATTTGAAAATCCTATCCACAGTGCTTGCACGGGATAGAAGTGCATTAAGTTTTTCTAGGTCCACCTTTGTCAACCTGATAGCTTCCTCATGCTTAAGTTATTTCCATGACCAGGGAACCACTTTTTCAGGGAGACCTTCATCTTAAGAAAAGCTTATCGACCATGAAATTGCTTTAGATACTACGTCAGGTGCTAAGTTCATAGCACTTTAAACTGGTATCACTGGGCTAAGAAGGCAATTATATAGCACAGTCCTCTCTAGTAACTGAAGACATAACCTTGACCTTCTCAGTCCTGCTCTACGGTGCAAAGGCATGTACTATTTCCATAAATCAATGAGACCGCTTTTAGTTGTTATAAAAGAAAAGAACTTCAAGTGATTTTTGATCTCGTCCGCATAGACGAAGAGTCAAGAAGAGAGGTTACGCTTAGTAACCTGCACGAGAAATGAAAGGACGCCGACCTGGTCGAAAGAGTTCAAATTCAGTGCCTAAGATGGCTGGAAAGAGACCTGAGCTCACAAGGTATACAAATCTAAAAGGAGCTCAGTCAAGGACCTGGCTGCAGAGGCTTTTTGTTTAAGAACCGAGCTGACCCGGGATGGTAATGCGACTAGATGGCCCACCCTTTATTTCAAACACTGTGCTGGCAGTGGTCCTCAACCTTTTCCAGTTGACAGAGCACTTAACTAGCTGTGAGTTTAAGCGAAACAATCTGCCAAACAGTGTGACTGTGAAAGTCCTTTTGTACGTAGTAGGCAATAACCTCCAGCATATGGGGGTCTCAGTGGTTAGTGCATGAGAGTACTTAGTGGTATCCAACTGTGGGATTTCGAAGAGGTACTGTGTTATGCGACTGACTTTAAAGTCTGTTACCAGAATATGAAAACCTTGAAGACAAACACTGAGAACAAATTTTCAGAACTTTTATGATCCGAAGAGGGCCAACTGTCCACATATCCTCGATCAAAATCCGCTGAGATCGCATTTTTTGAATATTGTTTGGCAGATTTACAGACAAGGATACTCATTTAAGCGTTTGGTTTACATTTGGAGCGTCATTTGCACCTGCCTTGTTAAGTTTACGAAAACCAGAAATCTAGAAACCAAAAAAAACGAAAAAATAAAAAATGTTACGTATACGCCACCCAATACTTGATTCAGTGTATTGAAGTGGGCATGGCCTCGTTGATCTGTCTGACTACAGAGTTCTGAGGATAGTAGCAAAGGAGCCAAAAATAAGCTATAAGTGTAAGTATAGGTTCTTGAACCAGTTTGTGTGATTTCGATCCTAAAATTCCATTCAAATAAAGTACTGGAGGCTATTGACATTGGCATAAGTCTGTTTTTGTAAACTGTTGAGGATGTAGGGTCCTAAATGCATTCATCTACGAACGGAGCGGCTATACCCGTGAAGGATATCAGAACTGAATGAATCTGTGAAGCTCTAAATAAATAGAAATGGTACAATCGAGGGCTTGGATGGTCGACTTTACAGTTCTAAGTCTACTTCAAGGAATTTCCATTGAGACGTCCAATTTGTCCAATAGGGTTTCTAATCTAAGCTCAAGGTAAGCTGATCTTTCAAGTGATCTATACTTACCACATAATCCTTTCGCTTTGATGCTTTGCATGATTTTATTCTCAATACCCTCTCATAGGTTTTGGACGAAACAAATGCTGGGATTCAAGCCAATCCAACAGAATGGACTAAACTTGAAGCTCCATGCATTTCACTCTGTCGCCGAGCACATTGAAAACACTGAATCGACTCGGATTCCCAAACCTATTCGCGTTCTCTCAGAGATTCCCTACGAGAAAAGGAATGAAAAGTTGTTGGGCACCGCTCTCGAAACTATTGGCTTTTATTGCCTCTAGTTTAAGGATAGATCACACCAGCTATTCAGCTTCTAGTACGCTGCAGCTTAAGCTCTACAATGTTCTCACTAGCAAAGCAAGGCTTGAAATAGCTCTGCTGCAATTGCCAGCGTATGCTGAGGTACTGCTTGCCATGAGAGCTTGGCCAGTTTACGACTGAAAAACCCGACTGACTTTTAGTATTGGAAAACTAAAGATAGTTCTGAACCCCTGCTTTGAAGAGCTGCAAGCGATTTGAAATTGTAAGCTATACGCTTCTTGGTTTGTGTTGTTGAAAACCCCATCTGCAAGGACTCGTATGATATTCCATTCGAATATGGTATCGACAGTGTTTCCATCGCCCAACACCGACTTGGAAGATTCAAGACAGAATGTTTCAATTGTTATGCAAAGGACGATGCCAAATAGTTGAGCTCTAGGTGGATGAGATTGAAGTTCTAGGGCTCAGTTTGGGAATACGCTGAGAAAGTGATATAATACTCAGTTTTCAGAAGGCTTGCACTGCGCTGAAACATGCAATCACTGTCCAGTTTCAAGCCAATATTACAGGATTTGTGTTACTTTATTGCTTCAATCTTTCAAACGAGATGATGTGCACCGACGTTTGAGATGTCACAGAGTAGTTTGCAGCTGCAGGTTCCAAATTTGACATCCTTTTCGGCAGTCTGTGGCAAGGACTTGAATCTAAATCCGTATCTGAGCTCTGAGGTCCAAATTGGGGCAAGTCAGCAACCCGAAGTTATTTACCCAAAAACAATGACTCGTTCGTGCAGGTTTCACCCTGGCCAAGTGAAGCTGAAGTTACAGTTAATTACTTGTTGGCTAATTATTTTCCAAATACATTGGAGGAGGATGACTTGGAGCAGATGTGGTGTCTACCAGACCGAATCATATGTCACACAAAAAACTTATTGAAGCATAAGTTTGTTAAATCGGGTTTTGTTCACAAATGGCCCAGTCAATCGGTTCACTTAACGATTTTTTTCCTTGACAACGTCTGAGATTTTAGACAACCAGAACATTTAATTCAGGATATTCACTCATGTTGGTCTGCTTCAGTTAATCAAATCCTTTCAATCCAAAGAGACTTTGTTTTCAATATCTCAAGCACAAGGAGTTTTTCAAAAAAAGGCAAGTAGGACGCTCTTAATTAAAAAATTATCTCCAAGTGCTTAGATGGTAGATTTGAGGTCGAATCATGCGGTTAGTTTGCAGGAGTGAGGAATCAAAATTCTTCCCCGTGTCCAATATCCCTCCAAGATGGATTTTTTTCTGTCCAAAGACCCATTCTTCCACCAGAATGTGGAGTTCCACGTCGTCGTTATACGAATATAGTCCTATCCATGTCCAAGAATCCTCCAAGTGACATGGCTCCTAATCCCCATCGTCAAAGGACCCGATTGCAATGATTTTGAAGGCAAAACATGTAAGTAATCCAACAAGAGGACTGTTGGGTGTATAGCTATAGATACCTCCAACATATTGCGAATAATTAACACTATGTATCGCCATCCGATCCGTGAAGACGCCTTCCAAACACAATATCGTAATCGAATGCCCAATCAATACCTCAATTTGAATTCCATGCCCAATACCAAGCATTAAGTACCAAGGACGCGGATACACCAAACCCACATTAGTAAAACACGAGAGCCAGTCAGATTCAATTACAATCATCTTCCTAATTACCTCAATTGCTGACCACATACGCGTATTCTCTAAAACACAACCAACTCAAATTATGGTCACAATGTATTATTACGTAATAATCGATCCCGAAACAGGATATCTCCCCAAACACAATCAATGCCAATAAGCCAAGCCGCAAATTTGTACAAGTTAACGGGTGTCATATTTAGTGTGTAACTACGGTCATCTCATTTCCAGAGTAATTAAATAATAAATGCTAATTTGCATTGCAGGCTAATGTATGACAAGCTGCCACGAGCATGCTTAGGGATTTCAAGGTGGTTAAGCTAATGGCCATGACAGCCCATCATCTGATGAGAACTGATTGCCTTACAGTGTCGGTACGTGAAATAGTAATGTGTGAAATGTTTGATCCTGCTGTTGAATGTATACACGTGTCTAATGGAATCCGAATGTGAGAGTAATTTTTAAATTGAAATTTGGCTAACTGCCGCAGACCCACACACAGCCGGAGTAATTCACACTTCACGCAGATAAATTCAGAATGCAGCATCAGATACTTTGCCAACATCGCGGTAGTTCGCCTTTCATGGCACAACATACCGGGGCTCACCGCCACACTGCTGTAAATTGCAGGTAATAAATCCTGGCGAAAGTAATTACTTTCGCTAACAGTAAGAAGTTGGTTCCTTTTTTTGCTTCTCCCTTCTCCCTCTGCGGTATTCAGGCATGTGGTTGATGTTATGTGTATCCTTAGTGGAATGTCACATCCAACACAAAAAAAAAACGATGAAGGTATTCAAATCAAAATTAAAAACACTAAAAAGTACTTTTTGGATTTTTATCCTTCAACAACACCCTGAGTGACAGTTAGGACTTAATTTAACCACAAAATAAAATCCAATGTGTACTCGTATTGCCTAATTTTGATTGGCTTTTGTGAGAGACGAGATAAAATTGAAATTGGAAAATGCCAATTCGTTCGACGATGACGATGAGGACGACTATGGCGACGACGACGACTATAGTGGTTTCTTTAATCTGAAACGCTTTTCCAGGTAATTTCACTCTGGTCTATGTGGCGGGCGCGCATTCGAAGAGCTTAACTCGAAATCGATTTAAACCGTCCTACACAACACAATAAGGAACAGGAACTGGCATGGAAGTGATGGTGAAATTATAGGACATAAAACCATAATCGCCATTATACAACTTCAGATAAATGAAAGGACGATTTGACGGCAATTACGGAACAAATTGCCGATCAAATATCAACCGGGAGTGGGTAGGGTATTCTATCGTACTTCGAGTACAAACGTTTTAAGTTTAACTGCCTACAAGGCGGTCCAATTCATTCTACATCTACACAAACCAATTGATGGGTAAAGTTAATCCTGTGGTCTTAATGGTGGAAGATTTTCACACCGATACGTTGTGGGTCCTTGAAAATTTCTCGAAAGTTATTTGGAAGATGGAAATCAGTTGGTGGCTTCTTTTTACACATCTTTAGGTCGTATTCTTGCACTTGGTGTCTGACTGCAGTTAGTTTTCAATAGACGCTCAAGGATTTCTGAATTTTCTTTTCAGTCCAGGGAAAGCAAGGACACACTACAGTGATGGACTCTGCACTAGACGAACCACACGTCTCTTTGATGACAGAATTTGGTCTTGACAAAGAGTTTTTAGTTAAATATATCATCTTGGTTGGGACATATCAAAAGTATCGCAAGAAAAACCTCGAACTCAACAATCCCTAAAAATAGGATGGCAATACTCGAAACGCTGACGATTCGGTATTCGATGTAATCCCTACTTCCATCCCTGGCTTTCTGGCATAAGTTATGGACTTGACGGACCCATTTCTGAGGATTCCTTGCTCTGTGACATGTAGCGCCACCGTAAATATGCTCAGAACATGCTCCAAGTCATTCTGATAGAATAGCCTCTCACACCAACTGTGTAACCCGACATGCTAACCACGAAGACGTAGTGCCCAGAACCTTGATGACGTTGCATCAGCTGGAAATGATTTGGTATAGATTGTACGTACCATGTTGATAACGAAAGGCCCATTGAAACCTAAGGGGCTAGAGGTACTGACGAGGCTTAAAACTCTGGCGAAATGTCGATTTACCACCGATCAGCTGAATTAAGCATCGCTAGAGTGTCAACCCTACTTGGGGGGTGGAAGTGTTGGACGAAAATCTGGGTTTTGGCCAAAAAATCATCTTCTTGGATGAGGCCCATTTTTGACTCAATGGCTATATCAATAAACTGCTACTGATGCAAGCAAAATCCAAGCATCAATGCATCAACTAAGATTGACTGTTTCATCAGACCTTATTTCTTTCGAAACGAGGAAGGAGACACCATTACCATCAATGGTCTCAGATAAAGAGCGATGTTAACCGACTTTCCGTGGCCAGAGCTCGGCAACAGCGATTAGTCCGAGCTGTGGTTCTAGCAAGACGTTACTACATGTCATACAAGCGACGCTACGCTCGAAGTTGTGAAGCAGAAATTTGGCGACTAAGTCATCTCACGGCAAGCGTTCATCAACTCCCTGCCACTACCATGCGTCTTGACACCATTCGAATATTATCGCTGGGGCAACGTCAAGCCTTAGTCTATGCTAACAAGTCAACCGCTTTGGACAAACTTTAAGCCTACATTGAAGACGTAATTGCCGGAATAACGAGACACATATAGGACCAAGTCCAAAATTATAGCGACAGCTTGAAGGACTGCTTGCATAGACGAGGCGGTTATTTGAAGAATATACTATTTCACACATAATGGCATCAATGTAGCTTAAATACAGTGCCAGGACCAATTTAATAACTCGCACCGCTGTTATCTTATTTAAATTTTTGTGACTATTGTTCTTACCTGGTCACCATGCATGTAATGTTCTGATGATGCTGCTGTTTGTTCTCAGTAAATTGATGATCCTTCGCCTTCCTCTGTCGACCTTTAGGTACTATTTCAGAGCTTGTGTCGGCTCATAAAAATTGTTTGAAGGTCCATCATAGAACGATTCACAGCGCATTAGTTCTAGTTGCTTCAAGCCTAAGGTATAACCCACTGAACTGTGGCTCCCTGAAAAAGGACCTCCAAAGTTGTTTCGTATTTTCATCGTACAGACGTGTCTAAGCTAGTATTCTGCTCACAGTTTTGCAAAGACGTTATGAAGATGCCAATGATGGCTCACAATGGATCCACTAATCATCCGACAGTTGGCTGGACATGCGGCCACAACGCTCCACAATTCCCCTGATTTATTCGAAGTTTATCAGGTGCTGACCATTATCCTATCATCATTGCTTCCTTCCACTCTGACCAATGAACTACCATCTGTACATGATCCACACTCATCGAGCAGTTGAAGGATTAAAGTTTCTGCTTTTCGCAATACTTTTCTGGTGATCTCACAGTTTTTGTAAAAAAAAAAAAAAGTTACACATACGCCTAAGTGTCTTTCTTTTTGCCTGTCCATTCCAAAGATATTTCTCAAAAATTCCTCTAAAACATAAAATATGGGACTAAGGTCCTTTGAGACAATGTGGGAACGCCTCTCCAAGTTTTTGAAGATCTTTGAGGAGTTTCTGTTCAAGTAAAGCTCGAGTTCGTCTTTAAAGATGGCTGTCTCCTACCGAAAATTGCCCTAAAACTTGGTCAACTCGTCTGCCTTTTACTCCAGCACAGGAATATGTTTCATTTGACAGCTTTCTCGTTAAGATATTCACAGAATTATCTAACTTTGATGTTTGCTTTGATGGTCTATATCTAGGACAGAAGATTCTGATTCATTTCATCAATGCTTTAGCTTCTCAGACTGCTAAAGTTTGTGCTTATATAGCCTCAGCTGCAGAGGCCAGGCAATTACCTCAAATAAGAAACAGTGTAGTCGAAAATGCTGGGACTAATAGTATTAGCTCATGGGGTTCTGCATTTGCCACCATTGGCTTCCCAAAAATTTTGAAGATTACTAGGTGAACACAGTTTCTAGTCCTTAAGGTGTGATTCTTAGAGCAACCAATATGGAGGCTCAGAATACCTTTTTAAGTATCGCAATGAGATAGTCTGAAACTGTCACATGTATCTAATGGACAACTCTAGGCTAAGGACCTCGATCTGGGCCCAGAACATTTTTATTCGTACAAAGGACTGCAGACATTTTGTCATTCTTGGTAGTTTGAAGCTCAAACCTCTTCCCAAGATAGTGGGTTTGCACAAAAGGAGATCAATACTATCATAAACAAGGTTTTGGATACTTCAAATAGAGATGAATTTAAACCTTACTACCTTAAATGGCAACATGAAGGCAAAGGGAATTCGGAGCCTACACAGAAGGCCTTAGATAACCACGAATCTTTATTTCGAGTTCCATGTTGGATCTCTTAACTTTTCCTCTAAACTATGACACATGCCATCTGCCTAGAGCAAGCCAAGGTCGTTTATGTTGTCCTTCCTTTTCATCAATAAAGCAAAGGACTCTTCACTGTAACATCACAGACTCGACTCAATTCACCAGGCCAGGGCCTTTGATGTTCAGTTACCTTTTCAGTCCGAAAACATCTACTACATCACGGAAATTATGAAATCGCACCTGACAACAGCGAAGGATACACACGAAACCAGTTACGCTAAACGCGGTAACCTAATGGATTCGTTTAACGTAATTGAACTTCATTACAATTTCGTCCAACAAGCAATTTTAAACACTTTAAACCGAACTCGTCCAACCGTTGTTCCTCACAAGGCGACGCGGCATGGCTATCCCTCGAAACAAAACCTTCCTCTGCAGGCAAATTCCCTGAAATACTCTTTGTCTCGTTCGCATCTTAATTTACCATGTCTGAGAGGATAATTGAATGGAAGGAGCGTTTTGTTATCAACTCTCATTATATTGTTTTCGGAGCCATTGAACCGCGTCTAAACCGTAGGCGTAAGACTTTTGTCATCCTTCTCAGAATAAAACAAAAACAAAAGCAGAAAAAAAAAAAATAAATAAGATTTTGGGTTTCAAATAATTTTCCAATTCGCTGAGCAAAAATTTCGGTGCGCTTGGATATAATTATGCAGCCTCCCCGTAATTGACACAAGGACACGTTGGCACTATCAAAGCCTCCCGTTGCTCTGTGACCTTTTCTGTCATTACTTGGAGCTGAAGAGCGCTCTCCTTGTAATGTATTACAGCGCAACCTTCAATAAATCAACGTTACATGCGACGACGAGTGCTTCTACATCACAATCTCTCGGTCTGTCCTTGCTCAGTCACTTTTTCTCCTGTAGGTATTCCTGGAAAAAGAAAAAATGTCATGCATTACAAATTATGCTACATGGAATATAGGAGGGAAATTATTATGATGGCACATCCAGGTGGCTGGTAACAACTGATCAAACTCGCTCCGAGGAGCGTACTTGACGTAGTTCGTACCTCGGCACACGCACTTGCGGGGTTTTGCATGTCTTTCCGTATCCGGGATGAGACTGGGAAGTCGTACGAATTCATCCAATAAAATGAAAGAAATATCCTTGCGAGAGCATAGAATGAGACTACCCCTACACATCTTCTGCTTCCATAAATATTCGTTCTCAGCTTGAAAGGGAAGAGTAAAAACAACCCTCGGTAGTTTATCATAATTATCATGGAAGCCTCTAAATTGATTAAACTCCCTGGTTTTGAGCAAACATCATTCCGCAAGGAAGGGAAACCAAAGAAAAATTCCTGAAGTCGCCCCAAAGTCCTACCAGGTAGTTTCATGCAGCAGGAGCTTTCCTGTGAAGGAGGAAATCCAAGGTTGTCAGCGCTGTCCAATGGAAAAGGATCTCCCTTAAATATTTTATGGTATAGCAAGACAGCAGGGGACTGGATGCGACAGGTGGAGGGTGAAGTCGGGTATTGTTATGTGTACATAAGTTGGAAGTCAGAAGTGAAGTTCGCTTGATGCAACAATCCACCCTGGACATGGGACTCAACAAGTAATAATCATGATGTAAACAGCGTCAGTTTAAGCACGGAGTGACCTTATTCTGTCATCGTTTTCCACTGACAGATGTAGGAGGAGGTAGAACTAGGGAATGCACGCAATCTGTTGGAGTCTCACTGTCAACACTAGGTAAACTATTTAGGTTCCAAGTCACTCCGTGACTATGTAGTTTGATGGTGGGGGTGCTTAGGACTCTTAGAATCCACTTTGAGATCTTAATGAGAGAATAAGAGCGACTTCCTACTGTCAAATTTCGTTACCCAACAGAACCGAATGGACTCAACGTGAGATCTTGTACCACAAATCGCTGTCAATTTTCACGGACGGGTGTAAAACTGAGGACGGAGTCAGAACCAGAGTTTTCTCTGAGAACTTAGGCAGCCATCACTCCTTCAACCTCCCACACTATTGCAGCGTTTTTCAAGCCAAAATCTACGCCATTCATTGGCCTGGTTAATGCATAATCAGAATCGAATATTGTCATCTACAATGACAGTCAAGCAGCCATCAAATTTCTCGCATCCAGCATTACGAGATCTAAGGGTGCCGAGTATCTTTCAACGAGAAAGTAAGTACCTTCTCTGGTCCAAGTGCATTCTTATCGAGGGCCTGTCTTAATCAACCAACCAACAATTACCTTCTACTCCAAGTCTCCCTCCAGGGAGAACTGTAGGAATGGCGGGATCATCAAACCTGCCTGTGTATCCATCTTCACGGATGGGTCAAAGACGGATAATGGAAGAGGCTCAGGAATCTTCTCAGAGAAACCACAAATTGCCTATAGGTCTCCCCAAACACGCGAGTGTTTTCCGGGTGGAAATATGTGGTATTACCAATGCCTGCAGGAGCGTATTCATTCTGGAAATAATGAGCATCATCACTTTCATTACAACCAAATAAAAACTTGTCAAGGAATGTAAAAAGGAGCTCACATCCCTGAGCCTAGGATCACACTATACTTGATCCCGGGACATATGAGCTTCCAAGGAAATGAAAGGCCCGATGGGCTGACGAGATCCCAGTGAGATTGCATCCTCTTCATGGTCTTGCAGTCACTCTCTTAACCTAACCTAACCTAAGCCTTTCAGATACAATTATTACAAAACAGCACTCCATTTCAAGGATGTTGGCATTCTTGTAGCCAAAAATACCTCCCAGTAGTTAGTAAATAACTGAGTCCAGTGTATGAGGTAAGGAGTAGAAGCAATGTAGATTAAACTAGTTCTTTTAACCAATCTACTTAGTTCTTTCTAAAGGAAGATGGATTTGACCTAGCATCTCAAAGATAACCTAAGTATCTAAGCGAAGGCTCTAAGACTCCAAGCTCGAAATATCGGTGGCAGAAGAAAAAGCCTCTATGTGGGATTAAATGTATGTAGAAGAGCCTCCGAGGAAAAATGTGAGTTCCAATCTATCTGCTTAGAACATTACACAGAAAGGGAACATCAATTTTCTCGAGAGAGGTACAAAGACTGATCTCCATTGGAAACATGGGCTACAACTAAATAGATATGCTCAGTCTAAGTTAAGCGAAGGCATACCAATTTACTGAAACTTAGTCGAAAGAACATTTGAATAACTAAGGACATCCTCAGCGGACATTGCGTGATACGCAGCCATGCGGGATATGTCTACTTGTAGAAACGTAGAAAAAATATTACGTATTCGCCACCGGCTTTGAATTTTTCGTATTGAAACCAATCGCTCCTAGAGTCCCAAATCGCACAATTCTGCGACTCGTCCTTCAGGAAAATATGAACCCTTTTTGCATCGGAATAAAGCAAATGCAAGCCTTCCATACTTCAAGAATATACTCTCTAGATATGCAAGGAACTTCATCATCATCGCGAATCAAAGGACACAATCCATATTTGGAAGTCTGAATATTTAGTGAGCCTGATGAGATGTAGACACCGACTGCTTTAAAGACGATGGCTTCGTAGATACTAGGTTTGTCGTTTACCACATTAAGATCAAAACTCTTGCTAGACGTAGGAGGGTGATATTCAGATGAGTCTCTCATCAGCAAGGCATTGCAGGCAACCAATATGGAGATGAATTAGCTAGGGATGGCTCGGGATCTGCCTCCATAGGACCTGAACCCCACTATAGTATCAATTCGACTGGCGCCATAGCACTGAAAACACAAACTCTGTTAAGAAAAGCAATCCAAACAAGTCTTCGACTTAGACAAAGACAGTATTAAGAAACTGATAGGCTTTCTGACAGGTAACTGTGGGCTGGTATATCTGGTTCTACTGCTGCTCTGATAACGAATCATCTGAGAATACTCTCTGCGAATGTCCAGCTTTACTTTGGCGAGTTTTCCATAAAGAAACACCCTTCGTACGTACTCTTCTTCATCAAGAAGGTGCTACAACATTTAGACTAAAACATGTCCTTTCTGCAAAAATATAAGAGTCCTACTGTACCGTTTCCGAAGGACAATTTATTATTTGAGAAGCTTTCTCGTGACAGTAGTACTCGTGAGACGAGGGGACTTGAAAGGTGTATGTTAGGTGTTGACCAGGAATCACTTGCTCCATAGTCCAACGCACTAACCACTTGAGCCATGGCACCCACAACCTTCATTAAATTAAAAACATTTGCCAAAGCATATATGCACATATGTACGTAGGTACTATTGCAGAGGTTGTTTCGGTTGCTTTGTTAAACGAGGTCTTGAGTTCGTTTCTCCCTTATCGTTCCCACTTTCGAATAGTGATCGACTTATGGATATTGACTGAGGATAAGTTCAAGGTAACCTAAAGGACTGATTCACAAATATCATACATAAGGTACTGAACTGTGGCCCCCTGAAAAAGGATATCCAAAGTTTTTCTGCATTTTCACCATACGAGCCATAAGACGTCTAAGTTTTGCGAGGTCCTTGATTCACCAGTAGAGTGATGGTCGATGCATACTCATATTTGTAGTGTGAAGATGCCAATGACGGCTCACAATGGATCCACTAGTCATCCGACTGTTGGCTGGACATGCCAAGTTTATCAGGTGCTGACCATTATCCTATCATCATTGCTTTCTTCCACTCTGACCAATGAACTACCATTTGTACATCATCCACACTCATCCAGCAGTTGAAGGATTAAAGTCTCTGCTTTTCGCAATACATTTGTGGTGATCTCACAGTTTTTGTAAAAAAAAAAAAAAAGTTACACATACGCCTAAGTGTCTTTCTTTTTGCCTGTCCATTCCAAAGATATTTCCCAAAATTGTCCTTAAACATCAAAGATTAGACTAAGGTCCTTTGAGACAACATGGGAATGCCTCTCCAAGTTTTTGAAGATCTTTGAGAAGTTTCTGTTCAAGTTAAGCTCAAATAAGTCCTTAAATCTGCCTGTCTGTTCCCGAAAATCGGCCTAATACTTCAGATACAGAGTTAGATTCCTGCAGACTATGTAGACTCACCTCTTTCAGTTCAAGTCAAAGCTAAAGTTTGGCTTCGACTCTGCTTGGTTCTTGAAAACCAACTCGATTGGCCTTTCCAGCATTTTATACATCCTCGAGCAGTGACTGTTTACGATGAAGTCCAAATAAGTCTTTAAATCTGCCTGACTATACCCAAAAATTGTCCCTAAGCTCTATGACAGGTAAGGCTAAGGTTCTTGCTAACCAAGTATACTCGGCTCTTCACGTTTCTATACACATAGATACATATCTTCCATCAGTTTAAGTCAAAGCTATAGTCCGTACCCTAAAACCGCGCTAAAACCCCTCATATCGAGCTAAGGTCCTTGGAGACCGAAATAACACTCTCCTGCACGTTTTTACACATCCTCGGCGCAGTGGTTATTTAAGCCAAAGTATCAACCTACCAATTACCCCATTATACTCCACTTATAGAACTTATTACCAGCTTCTTACACAATAATAATAATTTAAGCAGTGCGTGCTCTTAAATCCGTAATCAGCTTTCCATTTATTTCCACAATATGATACATCAGCGGACGTTTTTGTCATTTTTTTTGTCGGTTAATGTCGTCACGTAAAAGCCACAATTTTTCGCCCAAAAACGAATTTTAAAAATCGCCAACTCTCCGCACTACACGGCGAAGCATTCTTTCTGCAACAACATGCGAACCGAAACAAAAAAAAAAAACAGAAAAAGTATCTCACAGTAGAACGCCTGCAGTGTACACGGCCAGTAGTACAAAATTTTGCGAATTAATTTTAAAGAGGCACATATGCCAGACTTAAATTAAACGACACGAGGTTGAGGATGTGACGTAATTTCGGTAAAATATCAGAAAAAAGTTCCTTTTTTTTTTTTGGTTTCCCCACTCGCAGGAGGAAGTACACGAACGTAGAGGACGCGCGAGAGGAAGCATCCGAGAAACACACTAGAAAGACACATTTTTATCCTTTTAATATCCACCGTATACCATATGGTGTTCCTGATAAACAGAAACTTATTCATATGCATGAATTTTTGTACACGGTCTCTTTGAATAGAGATAAAACGGCTCCGCTCCTTGGTGGGTTCCCTATTTTTGGAAAGGAACTCCGTACGAGTATCTGTGTATCTGTGGCGGAGTCAGAGGGTGTACCAATGTAATTTATTGCGTATTTATACTGTCAATTATAACGTAGATGTAATATAAGTTTAACATGTGTTCTTTATCCCTGGCTGTGTGATGCTGGTTCTCGAGTGAACCTGGTACCTGGTAGAGTCCTGGCTCTAAGACTTAATTGACTTTAATGTGGAAGCCACAAGGCCATGTGGCTGTCGCAGGTAAACGTAATATGAGAGCGCGATATTAAAAACAAAGGAAAGAAAAGCAAAGACAGCAAGGAGGGGAGCAGGACATCCGCCGCACTCATCAGCATTTCCGTCAGGTGGACTTACTTTGCGCTGGAAATTGTGTCAAGAGCAAACATTTCGCACAAAAGCCCGGCTGTGGAGGAAGTAATAACTTTGGGTATGGACGACGAGGGGGGAGAATTCAAATTACTTTCTTTTTTGGCGCAGAAAGCATTAAGTACATAATTGGTTGAGTAATTGTCACGTAAATTGCTGAAGAGGACGTCGTCGTCTGCGGGAGAGTGGGCGGGGTGGTGGTGGATTAAAATTCTATTTTTGTACAGTCAAGGCTTGTAGTTTAATGGTGGCCCGCTTTGTTGGGTAATAACCTCAATGTTTCCAGTTTTATCACGACATAATGTTTAGGGGCAATGAAAAGATAAAATGGTGAAAGGAACCAGCCCTGCACTGCGACAATGTTTGGGCGGTGCTTTCAAAAGCCACCAAGGAAAGCTTAGGCATGTATTTCCATGAAGGACTAGACGAAAAAATCTGTCAAAACGACTGCAGATACGTAAGAACAGAGTATGAAGGATGACTGTAGTCTAACGAGATACTGATGAACTGATGATTTGTTTGATTTTGATTTCCAAGCCTCTGTCCTCGCAGGATTGACATCACGAATTTCATCGGCAGAGGGCTTCTGTCGTCCCACCTATCCATCATACCACCCATCATCCAGGTCAGTAATTTTGTCATGTTTGAGTTCTTGGCAAAGTTCGCAATAAGATAGTGATAATTCGGACTGTACCCTGAATGAGCATGAACATGACGTACCTACCAGCTTTGACTGAATTCATGGAAACAAGGATTAAGGAAAGAGAAACTGTGACCAACTTGTTGGGATATGCTCTCAATCATTGACCATTTGTTAGCATCCAATGAAAGTAGAGTTCCTTGTCTCTGTTTTTATATGTTTTTGGGTCCCTTTCACAAGAAGGTCAACTGGAACTCCTCGAATTAAGTGCCATATACTCACAGTTTCCTATACTCTGCCTCTACCCTGTCCTCTGGACCTTAAGGCACTGAACTGGATCCCACTTGTAATCCGAAGATTTTTGATGGCGGAAATCTCTTGTCAGGAGAGAGTCTTCCTACAATTTAGGCCTGAATTCTATGGCCTGATACTTGTCAGTGATACTTGTTAGTCATAGCCATCATGGCTGCTGATTCATACAATTCTCAATCCATTTTCCTAACAAAAGATCCTCGTTATTCTAAAAAGTCATCGTCTTTAAAGGAGTTCATGTCATGTTCAGATGTCATGCTTCCGAACAGCTGCAAGGTCATGACGAAGCACCCTATATCTGAAAAGTCATGAAAATCTTTCTGATTCTCTGATGCTGTTTGCTTGCAGAATGTCAGTAGGAATTGAAAGCGTTTTTGAGTGATGACGAAGCATAACCACTTGGGCCCATGTCTCATCCAATTCACATTAGCAATCTCCGAGGCGGCTTATGTGTAGAGATCTCTACGATGAGGCATTTTAGTCTCTGCATAGCGAAGCTCTTAAAAACTGGCAGGCCCATCTCGTTTTTTGAACAAATGTTGAACTTTTTGGTCAACAAATGTTGTTCTGACACGCAGGACAGATCTTCTTCAATGGATTTGAGTGGTATTAGTTACATACTCATAGTTTTTCCTCTCCGTTCCGCGAATTTTATTGCAAAACCAGGATTTTGTTGCTTCCACTACAAGTATGTACATAGGTAGGCTAAAAAGGTGACTGTGAAGATCATGCGGAGGGTGCAGACTCACTCAGCAGATATCAATGGATCCTTTGTGTTTCCCGATGGGAATTGTAGCTTGTTCGCTCCATAGCAGGAGCACACCTCCTAAACCAACCAGTTTTCGATATGAGTTTTAGGGTGGCTTTAGGAGGCGTGTTAGTTAGTTCGTCGAAGAATGCTTTTCCGAAGATTTGGTGTCTTCTTCTGCTGAGACTTTGGCATTCACAGAGGAAGTGTGTATGGTCTTCCTAAATCTCAGTGCCGGTACAGCTTCTGCATAGGTCTGAGCCGTTGAAACCCATTGTACTGAGATAGGCTGCCATTGGGTTGTGGCCTGCGAGTACGCCGAAGAGACGAATTACCTTCATTCTGTTGAGAGACCGGAGCTTTCTGTTCCTTTTTTCGTTATATTGGGTCCAAAGTACCCTCGAAACATGGCAGGAGGAGACTGTGCTCCACCTAGCGTTTGCCCTGTTACAGACATCTGTTGAAATTCTGGAGGAAAGGCATCTAATGGGCGGTACCCCCTTCTAACTAAAGCATAAACCTTTATTGGGGATACCCACGATCATCGACTTCATCGAACATTCAAAATATTTCAGACGATGAAGATCTCTCATGGGATATGTCGTGACTGCAGTGCTTTCCCAAAAATATGCTACAATCATCTTGCTCGGTGGCACCCAGCACGTCGCCTGGCAATGCAATCATATCTGTCCTTTGGTGCATCGAAGAATCCTAGTCTCCTGTGACTTTTCGTGTAAATTGATTCAACTTGACGGCCACTGATATATATGTAGATATATATCTACAATCGCATTATCCAACTCATGAGTCTCGTTTTATGTAGGAAACCATTCAACTTCTTCTGATTGCATGTATGCTATCTAACTCCACGTGACATGTGTTAAAAGTTCGACTAACTGCACAGATAAACAGTCCCCATCGCTCTGTATTCCAAAACACAGCCCCATCCCCCAGACCTCCTTAAAACGAAGTATATCCTTAATTAATTGCAAACTTTTATCATTCCCTGTTACTTACCCCAAAGAAAACTACAAACAAACCCCCCATTCTGATTCAATTGTAATCGCTTTAACGGGAAACAGCCATAATTTTGCCCCTGATAAGATGGCAGCTCCCCCCCAGGTGAAAATAGTGTTTACGCTGCGATTTATTTTCGTGTAAACTAATTGCATTACCTGTATCAACCGTAGCGCGAAGGTGAAGGAAAGAAAATTCATTGTCGGTATACACGCAGAACTGGGAATCTCTGTTTGGAAAATTCATTTTCGTATAATGGCCATTAAATATTTAATTGGTTGAAGTTTTAAGTGAACGATATGGCAGTTTAGTTTTGAAAAGGGGGCGTGCTGTCAGTCAACCTGTGACTTCGTCCTCACCGTCCCCACCGCTGTACAAAAACTCGCATTTAAGTGGGACATGATGGTCCCTTGTGGAACACTAAAACAAATGTGTGACAATAACCTTCAGGCTCAGGTATTCATATTTGGGTAAATAATTTCTCAATATACACGTGTTGTGTGGTTTTGACATTTTAATTTACGACAGTAACCCCGGGGCGACATTTGCTTGCCTTCTTCGGTTTTAATCACGATTTAGTGACGAGATTATGAATTAAAATTTAAATTAAAACCTCTCACCGAAAGAATGGTGACAATGTTAACAAAAAAATCGTTTTTTTTTTTTTTTGTTCATCGCCCTCCTGTCAAAAAGCAAACAACAAGGGGTGACGGGTCGAGAAGTTCGCAGAAAAAAAAGGTAATTAACTCGATGAATTGACAGTGATTACCATGTACGAATGGGTAAGGAAGGGTAATAAACATGTAATGTTTCACGTGGACATCTTTTTGTTTAAACCCTTCCTGCTAATATGATGAATGGCAGGGAGTTTATGAATAAATTGAAAGGATCACTCCCCCGCGAGGGTAGTTCATTCAACAACTAGTAGACGTATGATACGGAGTCCGATTTAAGTGAAAAGTACATGAAAGCGTCGAAAATATGTGCAAAAATAAGTTACACATACGCCACCGAGCCAGATACGTGAATACTAAAACTGCCTTCTTATGGAAGAATTTCAGTCCGATATTCTGATTCTATGCATCCCTGGCTCAAACCAGCTTAACTGATGCGTCAGTATAAGCAGAAAAAAATAAATCTTTTTCAGCCAGAAATGTGTGAAAAAATGGGTTACACATACGCCACCAAGCCAGATGCGTGAATCCTGAATCTGCCTTCTTATGGAAGAATGTCAGTCCGATATTCTGATTCTATGCATCCCTGGCTCAAACCAGCTTAACTGATGCGTCAGTATAAGCAGAAAAAAAGAAATCTTTTTCAGCCAGAAATGTGTGAAAAAATGGGTTACACATACGTCACCGAGCCAGATACGTGAATACTAAAACTGCCTTCTTATGGAAGAATTTCAGTCCGATATTCTGATTCTATACATCCCTGGCTGAAACCAGCTTAACTGATGCGTCAGTATAAACAGAAAAAAATAAATCTTTTTCAGCCAGAAATGTGTGAAAAAATGGGTTACACATACGCCACCGAGCCAGATGCGTGAATCCTGAATCTGCCTTCTTATGGAAGAATGTCAGTCCGATATTCTGATTCTATGCATCCCTGGCTAAAACCAGCTTAACTGATGCGTCAGTATAAACAGAAAAAAATAAATCTTTTTCAGCCAGAAATGTGTGAAAAAATGGGTTACACATACGCCACCGAGCCAGATGCGTGAATCCTGAATCTGCCTTCTTATGGAAGAATTTCAGTCCGATATTCTGATTCTATGCATCCCTGGCTAAAACCAGCTTAACTGATGCGTCAGTATAAGCAGAAAAAAAGAAATCTTTTTCAGCCAGAAATGTGTGAAAAAATGGATTACACATACGCCACCGAGCCAGATGCGTGAATCCTGAATCTGCCTTCTTATGGATGAATTTCTGTCCGATATTCTGATTCTATGCATCCCTGGCTCAAACCAGCTTAACTGATGCGTCAGTATAAGCAGAAAAAAAGAAATCTTTTTCAGCCAGAAATGTGTGAAAAAATGGATTACACATACGCCACCGAGCCAGATGCGTGAATCCTGAATCTGCCTTCTTATGGATGAATTTCTGTCCGATATTCTGATTCTATGCATCCCTGGCTCAAACCAGCTTAACTGATGCGTCAGTATAAGCAGAAAAAAATAAATCTTTTTCAGCCAGAAATGTGTGAAAAAATGGGTTACGCATACGCCACCGAGCCACATACGTGAATACTTAATCTGCCTTCTTATGGAAGAATGTCAGTCCGATATTCTGATTCTATGCATCCCTGGCTCAAACCAGCTTAACTGATGCGTCAGTATAAGCAGAAAAAAAGAAATCTTTTTCAGCCAGAAATGTGTGAAAAAATGGGTTACACATACGTCACCGAGCCAGATACGTGAATACTAAAACTGCCTTCTTATGGAAGAATTTCAGTCCGATATTCTGATTCTATACATCCCTGGCTGAAACCAGCTTAACTGATGCGTCAGTATAAACAGAAAAAAATAAATCTTTTTCAGCCAGAAATGTGTGAAAAAATGGGTTACACATACGCCACCGAGCCAGATGCGTGAATCCTGAATCTGCCTTCTTATGGAAGAATGTCAGTCCGATATTCTGATTCTATGCATCCCTGGCTAAAACCAGCTTAACTGATGCGTCAGTATAAACAGAAAAAAATAAATCTTTTTCAGCCAGAAATGTGTGAAAAAATGGGTTACACATACGCCACCGAGCCAGATGCGTGAATCCTGAATCTGCCTTCTTATGGAAGAATTTCAGTCCGATATTCTGATTCTATGCATCCCTGGCTAAAACCAGCTTAACTGATGCGTCAGTATAAGCAGAAAAAAAGAAATCTTTTTCAGCCAGAAATGTGTGAAAAAATGGATTACACATACGCCACCGAGCCAGATGCGTGAATCCTGAATCTGCCTTCTTATGGATGAATTTCTGTCCGATATTCTGATTCTATGCATCCCTGGCTCAAACCAGCTTAACTGATGCGTCAGTATAAGCAGAAAAAAAGAAATCTTTTTCAGCCAGAAATGTGTGAAAAAATGGATTACACATACGCCACCGAGCCAGATGCGTGAATCCTGAATCTGCCTTCTTATGGATGAATTTCTGTCCGATATTCTGATTCTATGCATCCCTGGCTCAAACCAGCTTAACTGATGCGTCAGTATAAGCAGAAAAAAAGAAATCTTTTTCAGCCAGAAATGTGTGAAAAAATGGGTTACGCATACGCCACCGAGCCACATACGTGAATACTTAATCTGCCTTCTTATGGAAGAATGTCAGTCTGATATTCTGATTCTATGCATCCCTGGCTAAAACCAGCTTAACTGATGCGTCAGTATAAGCAGAAAAAAAGAAATCTTTGTCAGCCAGAAATGTGTGAAAAAATGGGTTACACATACGTCACCGAGCCAGATACGTGAATACTAAAACTGCCTTCTTATGGAAGAATTTCAGTCCGATATTCTGATTCTATACATCCCTGGCTCAAACCAGCTTAACTGATGCGTCAGTATAAACAGAAAAAAATTAATCTTTTTCAGCCAGAAATGTGTGAAAAAATGGGTTACACATACGCCACCGAGCCAGATGCGTGAATCCTGAATCTGCCTTCTTATGGAAGAATGTCAGTCCGATATTCTGATGCTATGCATCCCTGGCTCAAACCAGCTTAACTGATGCGTCAGTATAAGCAGAAAAAAAGAAATCTTTTTCAGCCAGAAATGTGTGAAAAAATGGGTTACGCATACGCCACCGAGCCACATACGTGAATACTTAATCTGCCTTCTTATGGAAGAATGTCAGTCCGATATTCTGATTCTATGCATCCCTGGCTAAAACCAGCTTAACTGATGCGTCAGTATAAGCAGAAAAAAAGAAATCTTTTTCAGCCAGAAATGTGTGAAAAAATGGATTACACATACGCCACCTTGTCTTGACTAAGGCTGAACGTCTTAAAAAAAAGTCAGATTTCCCAAAAAGTTTAGCATTTTGTAAGCCAATTCTTGGAGCAGTGAAATTTTTAGCCAAGTCATCTAAAAATGTCCTTAAGTTTGTGGATTCAAATGAGAATTGCAATCCATGGACTTCCGAGCTCCTAACCCTTCTGAGGGCATGACGCTTCAGCGTTTTCATTCTGTTCTAAGTGTCTAGGTTCTAACACTAGGTTCTAGTTTTCTAAGCTCTTACGACGTGTAGCAGCGGATTCAGCGCAAAAGGACGTCCTATTATCAACTCCCTCTATCCACGGTACTCCCCAAGAGTATCTCAAACATCCATATGGCATTTACTTCAAAGTCGTTTCCATATTACCCCTTAAACATTTATTAAACATTCCTCGCATCCGTGCAAGTAAACCCATACGAATGCACTGTACATCCTTTTCATAACAAAAACAAATAAAGGACATCACAAGGAAATAGCTTACATTTCCTTCACGTGTGTCTAGTCGCTCTCAGAACTTATACATTTTAATTAATTTAAAGCAATGTGCCAAGTCCCAGATCGCTATTCAAAATTGCACTTCGTTTTCATTAAGGGTGTTCTCCACAACTGTGAGATGCAGTTACGCACATAAAGTATCTACAAACAAATATTTGCATCGGAATGCACTTAACACAAGCCGCCCCAGTAGCGCAACAGCAGCATTTGTAGCGCACTCAGAGTACCAAGCAAGATCTTTGGAGTGCGTTGTTGTGCCAGTTCCTGACAAGGATACCGGGTGCGCCGCATTGGAGAAATAACTTCGCTGAATATCATCGCTTCAGTCATTGTACCTGAAACATCTTCTTAAAAAAAAAATCTAAATTGAATTGGAAAAGGTTTCCTTTTTTTTCTCATTTTTTTCTGCTCCTGCTACTGCTCTTGTTCTCGTTTTTTTTTCAATTTTTAGAACAAGTGGAAGAAATGTTGTCTTTTGCTCTAGTTCGGGGAAAAAAGGACTCATTCATCGGATGGATTTTTTGCGCGTACCCTGTGGTGGCACTATAGAATAATGATATATTGAAGGAGTCCTTTTTTTGTTCGCCTTGGAAAAAAAAATAAATGATCAATGGTATTACAGCATTGACTAGGGTAATAACTGTTGTAACATTTACCACTCTTCAGCCATAATGACATAACATGGGTTGAGTGTATCCTTTTTCAGTTCCGTGGCGTTGAAGAAAATCGATAGTCGATGTAATGTGCAGCAAGGACTAATTGATGTGGAACTTTACATACCAATTGCTGTGCAGATAACGTATGGTGAAACATTTACTGTATTGTGCTTGAATAATTAAAATGTATTCAGTGGAAGGTAAATGTTATTACTTACAGATACGGGTGCGGGTACGGGTATGATAGTTACAAGGATATTCTGGCTTTTGAAGGCCGCAAACGTGGGTGAAGTACGCACCTAACCTTGTACCACAGTAACAGTTGTCACAATGGTGTAAACGTATTATTAGTTCCCATGCAATCAATTTTATTTGGCCTTTGTGGAGGGGTATACCTACGAATTATCGGGCGGAAATATCGCCGCCAGATTTGTTGGATATATGAGAGTATGATTGTCTGTCTTTAATGGAACTCCATAACTTATTGTGCAATTTGACTGATTACAGAGTTATTTCAGCTGATGGTATAGTATAAGGAGTGGTGTATCCTGAAAATTGAAATTTAAATATTTGAACTGAAGTGAGATGGATTGCTTGGCACTCCAGTTACAGCCATTAATATGTACAATGAGTGAACATAATTGAATTGCGTATCAAGGATATCGATTTTTTGTAAAAGAGAAATCAAATCTAGGACAAGGAAATTAAGTAAACATGGAAGTACGTGTAAATGGAAATGCGTGATTTAAGCCAACAAATTTGACGACGTTAATCGAAACATGTTCGGAAGGATAGGACATTCGAAATACATGGTCATGGTTCCATCTAATGGAAACAGGGAACTATAGCTCGTCCAACAAATGGTATCAATTGAAGTTAATAGAAAAATGCAACATTTCTACGAAAAGCGGTACAATTTTTATTTCAGTCTAAAGCTAAAAGTCTGAGGTTAGTAGGGAAATGCAATGATAGCCAAATGCGCTTCTTGGCTCATCCTACAAACGGTCAATCCGAATTTCTCGAATAGCAACTCTGATTTTTTTTTATTGAATCGCCTTAAGTGGCCCGCACTAGTGGAAGAGGTCGTCAATTAAAGGGCTAACTGAAGAAGCCAAAGGAGCCACCTAAGTAGATAAGTACGAATCGATGGTGGATTGGATTGGACTTTACCTTTAACAAAAGCAAAACATTTAATGGCATTAAGTTGCATGATTTTGGTGGTCAATTGAACTTCTCAGTAGTTCCCCAAATAATTCAGGCAATAGGGTCATCTTTTGACCAATTAATCCACGTCCATGGAATACATTTTAGGCAACGTCATTCTGTAACACAATGCATTGACTGAAATGATCACAGAAGCATCAGTTTGGAACAAAATATCACTCAATGACACCAGCAGCCCAAAAACCAGACCAAACTATCATTTGTTGCAGATGGAGGAGAGGTTATTCTTTAATTTCTTTTGGATTTTTGGAGCTTCTGATGCAACGTGTAGAGGCAAGTGGAGATGAGTCCCATGGCACAGAATAATTTTGAAAGTTTGGCGTTGTCCATGGACCACTAGCTTCATTTGTTGTATCAACTGGACCTTATAGAAATGTAGACCAAGATCCTTTTGCTTAATTCTACGCAAAGTGGCTGCGAATAGGTCATAGGTTTTCGGTGATAGTCTCGAAAGTAAAACATCTGGGGTTTCAGTCATATTCTCAGCTACAGTCGTGATATTTCTACTTGACCATGTCGAACGATCTGGAAATGGAGTCTGTACGTTACTAAGTTGCTCGAGATGCATTCACTATAGCTGTGCGAAAAGGTCCTTGATGATGACCAAAAGCAGTACGAACTTGATCAAACATTTCTTTGATATTCTCACCACATGTGGGGGATGTCGGTTCATGAGTTCAGAACTCATCATCAAAGTTAAATACTGACAGCATACTGGCCTCTAAGACTTTTAGGGAGATGTGCTACCAAAATTTACTACCAGATATCAGAATTGTAGTTTTTTTTAAGATCTAGCATATCTTCAAGCCCTGGACCAGATAGTTGGTCTCAGAGAAATTGACAAGGAACCCCTCCATAGGCACTATTGCAAACTATGCTCTGTTTGAACCAGGTTAGGATGCTATCTTATAAAAGTTAGTCACTCCTTTGAGAATCTCTAAAGATTTTTGTGGAGATGTCCCGAGCCGAAAACATAGAAATAAGTTTGTTGCTTTCAATATCAAAAAGAATCATCTTATTGATGTCAGTTTAAGTAGATCTGTCCAAATAGAACGGGCTGTGATATTAACCTGAAACCTAGGTCTTTGAAAAAGGATTCTGAAAGATAATAACCTTGACAAGTCCCAGCAAAATCGACTAAAATATTTAAAGACTTAGCAAAGATTATGCTGGAAACAGCCTAACTTTTAAAACAAAGCTTCGATGACATTAAGAGGGTTGTAACGTAGTGGAGGAACTCCGCACTAACCCAGGACTCTATAAAGCTCAATATATGTATGTGTTGTTAGCTATTTTATGTCTTTCCCAGTCTACTCTGCATGATTGACATACGGTTGGTTAGTTGATTTAGACCGGACCTCGATGAGAATGCACTTAGACCAGAAAAGGTCCATTGTGCTGTCGTTAATGATAGACATATAGGAAGACCAATCCTGAAATCAGTTTGTGCATTTGTGAAGCAGGCAAGGACTATTGTTACTAAGTATTCTTACCTTGAATGCCACGAAATACTTTATTTGCAGTATATCCATGCTGTACCTGGAAGTGTCTTCAAAAGGAACACCAAGTTATAAAAATGCACTGCATAGAGTCCTCTTTTCCTAGATAGCATACATTGAAGACTTGGGCTGGTTTCGATGTCTGCACTAATGTATAATCAGGGTCTTAACATGTAGATATTTTCAATGGATTTATGAAGACAGACTCTATAAAGGACCTTTTCAAATCTCAATTCAGTGCCTGTACTATTACGCACACCGCTTAAAGCTACAGCAGCAGCTTGTTACTTTTGCTGCACTCTTTGTCAGGATTACAATGTCCAACTCTGGTCACAAATTGTTGCTAAAACCTATAAGAAGCCACTGCTAGATTGTTGTTTTGAAACTGCAATACATCAGGATTTTGGTGACCCACAAGTATTGAGTGGGGGATACCAACTCAAAAACTAAAAAATAAGTAAATAAGACAGTTGCTTGGTGGTAGCATGGTTTGCAAGTGGAGAGCACTATACAGTCTTCCTTTGCTTATTAGGATCGATCTGAGGATTGGTTTTAATAAATTTTTTTCAACCAAAAGGATCCTTGGATGAGGTTGATCATAGCTTTACATATTCTGTCCATAGTGCACGTTGTAAGACCTACATATGTATATGACTACAGTGACCATTACATCTCGATCTGTTGTGACTCCTCCTCCATCGAGCTGCCCTACGTTCTTCAAGAGTCACCTACAGTTGTCTTGAAATTACGATGATTTAGAGGTAAGTAATCCCATTCCATTCCAGATCCAGAACTTCCCTGCCTGTTTTGGAATAAACCACAATGACATACCTTTCGCTGAATAGATTATCAAATAATTGTACGCGGACTTTGGGGTCATCAATGTCCTTCGAATAGGGATGGAGAAAGGACATCTCTACAATGAATTCTTTAAGTCCGTCTGTTAAGAGTAAGAAAGTTGATCCTAACCAATCATTCCAGACACGGTACATCTGCGAAAAAGGATATTCTCCGTAAATGTTGTTAAATATTCTTTCAAGTACTCCTAATTTGGACATAACTAACTGTTGGAAACACTGGATGGCAAAGTGAGTCCTCTGACATATTTATTTTTCATTTGCAGTGAACAATGGGAATGGGTTCTGTGCCTTCATGTTGTCAGGAAGAATCACTATCCCTTCATGGGCCTTAACCTATGAATATTGAGAAAAAAAGTAACAAAGAACGGGGACATTCGGCTAATGGTTTAAATTGCAAGACAAGTTGATCTCCGGTGTAGGACATCGGGGCTTCCAACCCATCTAAAAAAAATAAAAATAAATACTTGACGCTACAGGTCGATGGGACCAGTTCTACTCTCGGATGTTTGTCAGACGCTCGCGAGAGGTGGGGCAGTGAAAAACTTTTAGGCGTTCCCCGATCTCGAACCCCTTGCTCCATAGTCCAACGCACTAACCACTGAGCCACGGCGTCCAACTCATCTCAGTGTCTGAAAATATGTTCATTCATCGACTGACAAGAGATTGAATCTTCTTCGGTTTGAAGAGGTAATACTAAATTAAATTTGGGGGCAAGTGTCCAGGCACCAATTCAATTCTCCTTTTTATAAGTTCATGAGTAAGTTGGCTAAGATGGAGGTCACATAGTGTTGTAACGTATTGAGAAAGTCCTTGAAGAAGAAATGCATTTTGCTGTCGTTAGGCTTCTTCAAATCAAGTTAAACAATCCTGTCAATGACTCAAGTGTATCTAACCCTATTTCCCATCAAGGACTCATCTTCTTTTCCCATAATGAATTAATTATTTCGAAATGGATTCGATAATAATAATACTTCTCCCTAAGTGGCATCAATGACAATCAACTGCAACTCTAACAAAAAAAAAAAAGAACAAAGCCCCTAATTGAATGTATCAACGTGCCACAGTTAGCTGAAGAGGGAATTATGGATGCCATGGAACACTACAAATCGTCCCATTGAAGTTATTATCCTAATACTCATATTTATCAGCACGCCATTTGTTCGGGTCGTATCCAGTACAACAAACACACACAGCACGGCCATAGACATTAGTAATTTCCTTGGCAAACATAAAGGAAGAACATTCGAAACGAAAATAAACTCCTGTCGGCTTTTTGTCAAATTGTGCGCAGATTTGATGCTTATCTTGTTGGCCACCATTCATGCAATCTCTATATGACCATAATAAGAGAACAGGTTATTAGGCCCAAGAGAGTACCGTCAGCGAAGTGGGAAGTGGCCCGAAGTGCTTTTCATGGAAAATGTATAGCTGGCAGTCATATAAGGATTGTGTGACCATTTACTCGATTACAGCTTGGGTTTACTACCTTAACTTTAGGGACATAACTATCCTTGTATGTACAGATGTAAAAAAAAAACCAACAACAAAAAAAAGAATAAGAACTGGGACAACGATGTATCTGGCTGCAAAGTATTGTAGACATTAACCGAAGGGACCGGGTGGCTATGTCGTTGTATCCTGTTAAAAATGAGATTTATTGCTGTGTATTTTGAAGTGAACCTAGAAGGACGATAATGTATGTATTTCACAGCTCAAAGTGGACACACACAGATACATAGTCCTTGCAATCTTCCGAAGCATACTGTCGGACAACTAAAACATTCATAATTTCACTGAGATGTCCTTGAAGGCCATGTGATTTAAGAAACTGCATTCGCTTGGGAGGACAGGACAGTCCAGTGGCAGGGTTAGTATTGAATTAAAAAATAAAACTTTTTACAATACAGTCATTGGCATCTTCAGGTAGGAAAATTGCAATATTTTTATTTATTACAAAAAAACCACGCACCCTTGCAACGTTAAGGTACTGTAGGTCCTGTCGCAGGAGGATGGTCGACCATACTTTATTATTGAATGCCGCTGTGTTGATAATTGGCAATACATTCTCTTACATTGTACGAGATTGTGTATTACAAGATAATAAATTGTTTTCGCTTTCATGGAGACATTTTTGCAGTGAGATCCTAGAGGGAGGAATTCCGAAAAAATCCTTCGAAATAAAATGTTTATGTAACGAAACGTAATATGGGAAAAATGTAACTTTTATGTAAAAATGTTTTCCATTTTGCTATGGGTACGTTGAGTTTGTAGGATGTTGGCTTTACAGGAGGGAAATGCATCAGGGTAGCCTGTGACTTTTATCCCTAAATCATGTTGACATGCAAGGCGACTGGAAGAGACTCATCTCTTGTTGTGGAAGCTCTCAGACACAGGACGTGAAAATCATTCCACGAAGAAATACTATGAGAATGCTTAACTTTCGATGGCACCAATCCCAACGAACTGGCAGAATGTTTAGCGATCGCGAGTTCCACAAACTCTCAAGAAGTGAATATGCACCCCGAATCAATTGCTTCCAACTGATGTTCTAGGCTTTACCGCTCTCACAACACTCATGGTTTAATGGACTGTGCCTGCAAGTACAAGACGTGGCCATTTAACAAAGTAGACACTCTAGAGCTACGCAATGAAGTAACAAAAAGACGTCTGAGGAATAGTCTTCAAAATTGCAATAAAAAGCAAAAGGATATGATATGACCATCACAAGACTGTTTCCACTACATCACACATGACCATCACAAGACTGTAGCTACCAAAGCGAGGCCAAAACTATGGAATCGATCAAAAAATTTGAGGAAAATAAGTCACCAGGACCTGAATCATAGAAACAACAGCCGGTCTATCAAAACACCAACAGTGGTTAAAACAGCAAAAAAAAGCGACAGAAGGCAAAAGATGGTAAAGAGGTACCAAGAAATACAAAAAAATCCTGCTTTGTACTGTAACCCTGGGTATCCAAACTGGAACCATACACAGGAGGCAGTCAGAGACTTACGAGTTCCAGCACATCTTAAGAATATTGTGACAAACTCCTGCAGGTGCTGAGTGTTTAACTATATCGCAGACTCAAAGATTATCGGCAGAGTACCACAGGGTTCAATCCTAAGTCCTTAAATCTACAATGTCATGCATGCAATCTGTATGTATCTACAATGCAGATAAAAATAATCGGTTTTACAGACGATATTGCAATCGTCTTGATGAGGAAACTACCGGAAGAGGTTGGCTTAGGCAGAGATGGGCAACGTATGCAGGTTGAGTTCAGCTGGTCTAAGCATACGTACGAAGGTGGAAAAGCCACACTACAACCTCCAAGGCTTTAAGAAACGCCTTATACCAGATATGAACCTCTCCTTCAAAGTGAACAGCGAACGTTATCGTTATCCTCTCACGAATCACGCCGAATGAGGGAGGCCCTACACAAACGAAAAACTAGATTTAAGAGTCCATCGGGAGAAGTACGAATCCAGGAGACAAATAAGGCAGAAAACTCTCAAATTTTCGATACCTTGGGCAGAAAAATGAGAAAAGAGAAGAGGTTAGCAGAAAATGTCGGTGGCGTATACGTAATATTTTTTTTTTTTATGTTTTTCTGTGCAAAACGAAGCAAAGGACGCAAAGAAGCAAAAGGACTTCCTTGACTGGCCAACAAGCATAGTTTTTTTGTTGAGCACGGGACAGGAAGAGATCGTCGACATGCCGTTCATCAACGCTCAAGACGTTCCAATGAACTTATTGAAGCAGTAAGAGAGACGGTTAACAAGAACCCACGTCAGCGCGCTGAGCATTCTAGCGTCAGTGGAACCAACTTGTTGTGTATTTCAAAGGATGGTTTGCATTTGTTTCCATATAAAGTGCCAAACAATCAAACATGGTTGACTCTGAACCTGATTTTGATGACCGACGAGGCCCAATTTTCACTCTCTTTACTCCCTTTGCCATTAGCAAGCATGATTGGCAGATTTGGGTCCACACGAGATCCAGAAACACCATCCTATGACCCAACGGTGTCTGTTTGGGCAGGCGTTTAAACCAAAGGTCCAAAACTAACATTGGGCCAATCCCTGCACTTTCTTGACTCGGCTGGGCAACGATTCGCCATTGCTTCGGGTTTAAAGCCTGCCTTCCTGTTTTGGAAGACCTCCAAGTTTTGTTCTTATAAGATTACTGGGAATATCTTTTTTTCAATAAAAATATTCGTTTTCTCCACATGTTGCTCGCTTCTGTCAGGAGTTGCTTTGCATTAAGAAAGGATGGAATATCGATTGGGTGTTCCATGCCCCAGACAAGCGGAATAAAATAGTAATTCTCCTGATAATAGATACAGAGATGCTATAAATAGATAATGTACATATCTCCTCTATCATTTATAGAATAGGTGAGTGCAAGACACACAAGGCAAGGCTTGCTGTCACATGATAGTATATCTACCCCTGCCATGGTCTACATCACCTTGAACCTTAAACTTTATGCAACAGCTCCAACGTTGACTAATGGTTCTAAATTTGGATTGACGGCAAGACCCCGCGCCTATGATTATCCCCAGCTGCCCATACAGATACATACATACTTAGAAAAAGGACAAAGCGATATCGCAGATAATCGATTGTTGATGCACGCTAGGAGATAATTACTTCCTTAATGGTGTAACACATTAAACTGCAACAGCTGGTGGCAAGTAATGGAAGTGATTCCTTACAGATTTGGGAACAGCGACAAAAACTGCTCAACGAGCATTTCATAACAAAAGAATGGCGAACGCCACTCCACAGCAGCACGCAGCCACACGGGAAGGCACTAAGTAATCCGCTAATGACAAGTTATCCTTTGAAATACTTTTACGTATTGTCTATGCGTCTTAAGTGGATATTTGGTTACACAACGAAACTTCTATGTCAGCCATTCAACATTCAGGAACAACTGCACTAGATAACGATGTTCACATTAATTCCGGAAATTGAAATTCATTAAAATCAGGACACCGAGCGGCGGCGGCGGCGGCAGGGAAACACAACCTGTAAAGGAAAAGTTCTTCCATCATAAGTGTTGCAAGTATTTGTTGCTCCTTTTCTTGGCAGACGCTCGCAAATGAAAAATAACTTCCCGAGTCCTGACACTGCAGTCCGTAGGTACAATTCTACGCAAAATTCTGCGCAAGTGATTAAAGTTTATGCAAATATAATTCTCGTACTTAGAGTTTTGTTTAGAAAGTTTGTCATTTATTTGCTGAATAGAGGTTGCATCTTCTGGGAGGAGCAGCAGGAGGAGCCATGTGCAGCTAGTGCCGGAAACAATACGAAGAGTAATTATTGAATTGGAAATGTGTTTCTCCTGTTAGTTTGTTATCTCTCTTGTCTATTTAGTGCGGCAACAGTATAAAGTTGTTTAAGTTAAGCAGCGAGAAGTTTAACATTTAATTAAAATTAAATTCTAGAAAATGTAGTGTGTGGATGGGGAAGGTAGCTGAAAGAAATTATAAAAGCTATCTGGGAAGTTTGCTTGAGTGGCATTCTCGCAACCATTGGATGGTGTTGTCATGCTGAATGATTTCCGGATTCGTGTGAAGCTTGAATTGTCACTGAGGAGGAGCTGGTACTTCCAGCAGACTTCGCTCTTATAGGGGAAATGACAAAAGTTCTGCCAAGTTTAATTAATTTGAGCTGTTCTTTTGAACTGTGCAGCTGATCTTATAGAGTTCTGTTGCTCAGACATTGTTTTACACTATCGGGGGAGTGCTTCTTGTAATTTGCAGGACCACCAAGCTGCATAATAGTCGAGGTAATTGTAAGTGAAAGGCAAACTTAGCTCGTATGCAGACTACCCGCAAACAAAGCCCAATTGAATCGTAGAAAGGCGATTGGTATTGGCTCTGTCGTGATACCAAAAGTAATGTAGAAGAAGAGGACATATTCCTCTCAACCCAGAACAGACAGCAGATTTTCCAAGTTGAACCTTCACTGGACTCACCCGCGAATCTAAGCCTGAGGTACATTCCGAAGATGTGAGGGCTCTTATGTGAAAAGGATTAAAGGAAAGACTAAGATCAAAACGCTTCCTACAGATGCTTTCAGGAACTGAAGTCGAATGGTCTGGAGAGGCTTCTTTAGGGATTTCCTTAAGTTTATCCCCTCATTTCAGCGAATAGTTTGAACGAGCCCCTATCCCAGTAGCATTAGGCTCAGATGGAACGTATGCAAATCGAGTTCCAGTTCTTTAGTTTATCGCACTAAGTAGTTGCTTTGAAAAGTTTATTTTCGGTTCCTAAAGAATGTATAACAGCCCTGTGCGCTTGATTTTTTGAACTTTCAATCTCCTACTATGTCAAAAGATACTACCAAAGTGTTTTATTTTCAATCCAGAGATGTGCGCTTCTATCATCACTTTTTCCAGAGTTTTCAGCGGATATGATGATAGATTTTTGCGCCTGAGATCATTGGGATAGATGAACCACCCATTACTTACCAAATCCCGAATCCTGTAGCACCTTCTATAGATTTCAGCCAGCCAAATGTGGATAAGATCCAGATCTGATTTGAAGTCGCATATTTCTGAAAGTATTGTGTTCCTAACAATATGATTTGTACATCATCGGAAATTGGTGCTTCTTATACTTAAATTTCAATAGATAAGATATCTTTGACTTTGAATGGATCGTTTGTGACTCTTCGTCGTCTATGGTGCTCCTAGTCCAACAAACAGTTGAACTCTGTAGATCGTCTGTAATTTGTTTCATGATGAGATGAACTTCAGAGCAGATTGACTGTTCATAAATGACACCAAGCGATAGTGACTGTTTAATTTCTGTGTTACTTTCTTTCAATATCCTTTCACGTTGCACGAATTTTCTATACCTTAAGTGCTGCTTAGTCGTAGCCTTTGTCAGTTATCGTATCCATTCGTGCTTGTGTTCTACTTCTCCATGATCCACAGTACTAACTTTGGAATTTGTGTAGTAGGACACGGAATCAAGGCTAAAAGGACAAACTTGAAAGTGTATGAGTCTTCAACCATATAAGTGGAAACGTATCTTTCCTATTACTACACTTACCTTATCAAAGATAAAAGTTTGTAATGAATATAAATATTTTTTGAGATCTCTACCTATATACAGCATGGTCTTTACGCCCATTTTTAAGGGGCGTTTAGAACCAACAACAGTAAATCTTATTAAAATAGCTCCATATACGCGAACAGTTTAAGAGTAACTTTAAAAATATAACAACGCTGTTCTTTTCCAAGACGAGGACATATGTACACATATATGTATATATGTAGGTTTCTAAAATCCCAAGTAAGATTTTTGAATACAAAATCATGAAAAATTGTATAAAAATTTATCTAAACAATTTTACAGTGGAAGCATACTAAGGATGAAAAAATGTAGTGTGCTTCAGGAACGTGTATCTGTCATGAGATGTTTACTGACGTAATCCGGATCTTGGTGCACTTTCTACTGATAATCCTTATCGATCGAATAATTTCTGAAATAATTACTCAGCTGTGACTACAAGTTGAACCCGAACCCCAGCTCCAAAACGCACAGCTTTGACCCCAAAACCACTGTGAATATGCCCTTTGATTGTGTTTGATAATTCCCCAAAATTATTACAACTAAATACTTAATTAATCCATCAATGTCACACCACACGTCTGCGGGTTCGCCCTGATTAATAACATATCCTGACACATTTGTCGACTCATTCGAATACAAGAAACTTCAATATGCCGGATATAATGAAAGACTGGGTAAATATTGAGACACAACCTTGTTGACAAATATTTACCCTTGCTACTACTTGAGGGGGCTACTCCTATACTTTTATTTCAGATTAAGGAAATAAGTTCAAGGAATCACATCTCACTGTGACTATGCACAAAGCTGCCTCCAACTCCATACAATTCCTTTCCTTCAAAATGAAATTGAAGGGAAATGTTACTGTATCTGATGAAATATTAATCCATTGCCGTGAATGGTTTATGGGACACAAGATGCCGGACGACATTAAAACCTAATGCGAGTCATAAAGTTGAAATTTTCTTCTGAATCGAGACAGTTTCAAAAAATTGTATGCATCTTTCGGAAGCAGCGTTGGAGTACCCCGTATCCCACAATGGATAGGAGCATCCTTAAAATGTGATATTTTCAAAAATTAAATTGTCAGTGTAGTGTGCTGGGAATATAGCCAAATAATAATATTTTAAGCCCCGTCATCATCATTATTATGTGACTGCCGCAACAATGGAGTGTGATTATTTCTGTGGCACAACACAGTTAATTAAGTTTTCGAATAAACCACTCTATTTAATGTTTTTAATACACTTTTGATTGGATTTCAAAATTATGAAATTCATCTAATCAATTTGGGAAACAATTCAGCAAAATGGCTTTGGGGTTGCGGTGCAAATGTGAATTGATGCCCAAGTGTGCATACTGTCATAAGTTGGCTTACATTCATAATCAATCAATCAATGGCTGGTGTCAGCCAGAATTAGATTTTCTAATCATGATATGGCCTAGTGGTGATAATCCTATTTTTATTATCACTTACATACGTATTGTAATCACAAATTATATTTAATCATAATATTTTCAATACTTTGTTGCAATACTTTGTTCTGCTGTCGATAATCGAAAAATTTAAATTTCCTGCAATGGTTTTCGAATCAAAATTGGAAACTACTACGAGAGGAGATATTTTTCGCCACAAAAAAAAAAAAAAACAAAAAACAATAAAGTTATCCTTTCTGTATAGAAGGAACGCAATGCCTTCCTCCTCGACTAACTCTTACACCATTAATCCGAAAAGTTTTATCTTTGTTTATTTGTCTACTGTAAATTGGTCTTAATTTTCTTGAAAAACTTTTATGCTCAAGAGAGGATGCACAGGAAGTTCTGAAATCCTTCATTTTGTTTATATTTTACTGCTTTTCAAAGAAAGTTAAGTTTTATGTTAGGGAAGACTTTAACATCTTTTGTGTGGCGTTAATTACAAAAAGAATTTTGAAAACGTGCTGATGAAATATGGCAAATACTAGTTTTTAGTATGGCCATAATTGAGGAATGATAGTTTTGTTTCATTGCAGGACCATCTGGCCGGTATGCTGGGGATTCTGGCTTCTGTGTTGCGTGGAATTAATGGATGAGATACTTGAAGTCCGAGGGACGTTTTAGTTTGATTATCTACACTGAATTGCGACGGCATCTTGTGGAATTGGTGTTGAATATTTGATAGACTAAAATGATGGTCCTTGGAAGATTAATGGGATTTAGTTGCTACTATTTTAGCGAAATCTAAACGTGTAAGCGTGGACTAAAGTTTGTTCCTTTTCTTGTGTCAAACAAGTCCTTGGAAGTGTGCTTGATCTGGTGAGATGGATTCATAAGAAAACAGTTTTCACTGGGATGGTCTTATGGTGTAGGACGAATCTCAATCCTGGAACTATTGACAGTATAGAGCGCGATTAGTTTTGCAAAGTAGGTATAAAGTGTAAGAAGTTTATGCCTGAACTACTCTAGAATTTTTTGATACGAGTGCTAAAGATCCGATATCTGGCTGGCTATTGTACATTGTATTGAGCAATATGATGACAGACTGAAATATTGAATTGATAGACCTGGGAAGCACTTAAATGACTCAGTTTAGAGAATAGATTTAGAGCCAGGTGACCTGTAATGACATTGACATATCCTCCTTGGTGAGAGGGTACATCTAGTAGATGCTTGAAAGGAAGAGTGAAATCTTTCAGAATGAGAAATGTTTCAAGAGGCCGAAGATTATCACCCATTAAATTTTTCGAATATCTCATTTCAAAGTCCTGGTTGATGGATTCAATGGATTTGGAGAAGAAAAATATCTATATTGGAAAACCACGAAATTAATAAGGATGTACAAGAGCCTGAAAATCTTCCAAGAATTCTTAAGATAGACTTCTGGACCATGGACGACAGGATTAGCCCAATCGATATGATAGACAGGAAGACCGATACCCTAATTGGATTATACTAAGAGAGACTACTGATATACAAGGAGTAACCATAAGAATCTGAAAATGGAACTCCTTTCAGACTGAAGAGACAAGTTGTTGGAAATACTTATGCAGGATATCCAAAGGGTTATGATCTAAAAATATGAGAGTCCCCTGAATCTTCCAATCATTAAGGTGTACTTACGGGCCAAGCTAATCTAGTATTAAGAAATTAATGTAAATGAAGTCGTTTGTTTTCAAATGTTAGCTGCTTTTTGTTGTTAATTTAAAAAAAAAAAAAAAAAGTTACGTATTCGACACCGAAATAATTAAAAAAATAAAAAAAACATTCAAAAATGCTGAGGGTAAATGGGTCTAACCATGGAAAACTTTAGTATTGTCTGGGATATCAATTTTGAACTTCAACGCCCTACCCTCTGAGCTAGTTCTTTAAAAATATTATGAAGGCTGGCTTCGAATACTCTCAGGAGGCTTGAAAAAGTATTAAATTTAATTTCTTTAATGTGATTGATTGGTATTTGGAAATCAATATGTTTTTGAAACATTGGCTTGGATTGGTAGTTGAGATTTTTTTGGCATTAAACTTTTTTACATCCTGTGAGGGTAATCGAAGCCAGGAGGTCTGAATAGAGGAGGAAGTCTGAATAGATATTACTAACAGATGAATGCATTTTTTATCATGAAAATATCAGTTTTCCTAGAATGCGTTTCAGATGATCTCGTACGGTTATTGGTTAAAGTGACCAAGGAATCTGAAGTTAATAAATTTCCACTACACTCAATTCTCTTGAGTTTAAAACGCAAGTGTAGATGGACATAGTTCCATAATGATCCAGTACTGACTATGGGAAGGAAAGTTGAATTCAGTATCATAAACAACATCCAAATCATGTCGAGAACTGACCGAGGGTATACGTTCTTCTTAAATTTTCCAGAATGGATACTAGGTGGACCTATTCAAGAGATTCAACTGAAAAGTGTTTGGATCATCAATTGCAAAGGATATCAACGGTCCTAGACAGCTGCCTTGAGGGACTATGTGGTAAAAAACCAAGGGCTTTTTGCTTAAAGAGAACACTTCATAGGATATCATTGCGTGGGGTTTCAGTGATAGAAGGATGGGTTTATGGAACTTGAATACGGATAGATTGTTATTATCTATCAAAACTGTATACTATTTTTTCTGGATGTATCCATTAAAAAAGTTTTTCGACCATCAAGATCTTCAAGAGGACGATGACTACCACTAGCATGTACAAGTTTTTGAAAATACTAATGCAGGATATCCAAAGAGGAATGACTCTTCCAATCAATAGATTTTGCTGCAATACTTATTGGCCAAGTTAATTAAGTACTGAAAAGTGAATGTAAATGAAATCGTTTGTCGCAAATATCGGTTGCTTTTTGTTGTCAATTTGAAAAAAAAAGTTACGTATTCGACACCGAAATATTTACCAAAATGGCTAGAGATCCGGATTTTGGCGAGGATTTTCGCGGAGGGGGGCTATTTTTGACTCAGCGGCTACGTCAACAAGCAGACTTTCCATCATTGGAGCGCGTATGAGGATTGACTATTTGGTGCGGTTATGCCATGGCCGCATCATCGAAATAAGAAAGTGGACACCGTCTCAGGTACTATCAGAGGTCAGAGCACTGTTAACCAAGTTTCTGTGTCCACAGCTCGACAACATCGATATATGCGAGCTGTGATTCCAACAACATGGTTTCACATGCCATATGAGCTACACAATGCTCGAAGTTGTGAAGGAGAATTTTGGCCACCGCGATAATACGACTTGATACTTATTTTCTCCGAGGCTAAGACAGGTCCTGAGACCAAATATTGAATCAAGTCATCTAATGCCATCGAAGCCGAGGTGGTTATTTAAATGATGCGCTATTTCACACTTATTGGCATGAATGTGGCTTTAAAATAAAGTCAGAATCAATTTCATATCTTACACTGTTGTGGTTTTATTTAAAAATTCTTTCCTATTGTTCTTAGCTAGTCAACCTGTGTTATAAGTCAGAGTCAGTGGAAATCCTTATGTATCATTGTTTGGAAGTGAATAGAAAGGGTCTAAGACGACTGGCTTGTGGAACTTCGAAGTAACTATGATTGACTCAACAATTATCGATGTAAAAAGAATCTTTGGCTTGCAAGTGCCAATAACTTCATGGGACATTGGGTGGTGATAAACCGAAAGTTTAAGACTTAAAGGGAACAGTTTATGAGGATAATAATAATGTTTGATCCTTTGTGCTTAAATGAAATAATCAATGAGGTTTTCCACAATTAAGGATTGTGTGACTGTAATTTTGATATCTGAAACATGGTAGTTCAGAAATCATTTCAATAAGTGACGTAAGAGGTTTATAGTGAGGCTGTATCAGGCGTATGATTAAACCCACAGATTCAAGAATTCAAGAAGAAAATTAATAGTTTCCAGTATTTTAGAAGTATGGGCTCTGTACTTCAGCAAACGTGGAGAGCTAAGCAGACGTCGTTGGGCTGAAAATTAACTCGGCAAAAACAAAAATTATCAACCTAGGACCGAACTCATCCACTTATGCATGCATTGCTGGACAAACGGTTGAGAGAGTAGAGAGTTTTCGATACCTTGGCAGTATTGTCTCAACCGATGGAGGAACCGAACTGAATGTAGCCAGCCAAATAGGCAAAGCAAAATCTGCGTTTGGGATGGTATCCACAGTTTGGTGCAGCAATGCGATTAGCTTAACCACCAAGATACGAATGTTCCATTCAAACGTTGAGTCCGTGCTGATATAAGGATGTGGTACCTGGAGGATGACCACCACTATCACGAGGTGGCTACGATATATCTATAGGATTTTCTAGCCATGAACCTATAGGCACAACAATACGACGACAAAGGTGGCATTGGATTGGATATACTCTCCGAAAGGGTCCATAGATAACTACGAGATGCAATGGAACCCGCTTACTCAGGATGTCAGGATACGCGGCGGTCCTTGCAGTACGTGGCGCAGAACAGTTGAGAAGTAAGCACGGCAACTGGAAAAGAGCTGGGGAGAAATGAGACATATTTCCAGAAATCGCACACGATGGCGCGTAGGCATTGTCGAGGCCCTAGGACCCACAACGGGATACAGGACTTAAGTATAAAAACTACCACTGTTGAGTAATCACTTCGGCTATATGGCATCGTCTCTCTAGAATACCAACACCATCAGAGAACTATTTGGTTCTTTCTCTTCCATGGATTTTCATCTAGGTCTAAGATTAAATTGTGTCAACTAGCCTTTAGCTCTAGTTCCAAAGACTTCGGTGGTCCTTTCTTCTTAGTACGGTGTTCGAACCTCATATGTGAATCAATCAATTTACGCAATATTCTCGAGCCTTTATAATTTCGTGTATGGAATAGATACAATCCACTTGAATTATTCCAGAATTGTTGGTAGAATTTCTCTGCTTTAGCATTCTTTAATCAAAGCCCATGTGCCAATGTGATTTCGATTGATTAGTTGGCACTATCCTGCATCGATTTCAAGGCATAAATTCGACCATAAAAATACCTCACACTGCGTGAAAGTCATTCTGACAATTTTCTGCAAAGTCCCGACTTGCCAGCGATTAAGGTTCAAGTATGATCCACTGCACTCGTATTCACCTACATACTATCATTTAAATCATTTTTTACATTTTTTATTAACACCCTCCCTTGGTTTGTTCATCCCACAGCCGCACGTCGAAATAAATATGTAATAGGATGAGCTTTTATTTAACCAAAAATATTCCCCAAGCCGACATTAATCAGTAGATCGAGGCTCTGCCTGCGTGGAAATACAGGAAATGTTTTTTAATTTATTTTTTTGAATTTTTTCGATTTCAGTACGTATAGCCGTATATCTTCTTTTGTGCTTGTGGCTTTGGGTTTTTTCAATAACACGACTCCACTAATGAAATGTGAGGATAATGAGATGTCGTTTTTATGATTTTATACATGTTAATTATAGATCAGGATAGGATAAGAGTCATGGTAAAGGATATCCGAGTTTTTTTGAATTTTTTTCGCGTTTAAGTATGAATATTAAATATTATCGAATTAATTGCGAATATATTTATATTTCTGGATGGGTATTTATTCGGTTGCTTTCATTAATATCGGAGGGAAATATATGAATGGTCTTTGTAAATACAATTGAGTTGAACTGATCTATTTAAAATGAAACGCAATCAACGAAAATTTAAGGTTGATGTGCTAAGTCTGGGATTAATTTAAATAATAAAAGTTATCCACAGATGGATATGCACACGCAAATATGAGGCAAGTATTGATTAAAAAAAACATAAATTCTTCATTTTAATTCAGCTTGACTTCGCAATGATGGAGAGGTCCGTAATAGTGGGTCTTCTGCCTGTATGCCTGGATGTTTCTCAGTTAGTCTCTCTGCATATCTGTGACTAAGACGGCATCCAAAACGGCTGGATGGAGAAATTGACATTTTTAGTCTCACTCCAAAACTATGGTTTCCTTTTTGAAGACCAAATCGAACTTGAAAACTTTCCAATATTGTCATACTCTGACATTGATAGACGATGAACCTCTCCATAATTTTCGTATACATTATATGCGGCAATCCTTACATATTGAGAGTAACTTTGGAAAAGATTGTTCTTATAAAATTTCGTTGATAAAATTTGATAAAAACTCTCGCGAATAGTAACCTCAAAACTGTGGAATATCCCGCTCACTCTACTGAGCCTCATATGTAAGAAAATGGATATAACTTCGTACCTTTCATTTCAGCCTATGAACGATTTTATTTGACCTTCAATCCTAAATAATTTATAAGCCTTCAAGGTAAAGGTGCAAGCATGTACGGAGTCTAGTTGAAATGTCCTTATCAAAAAATGTCTGAAAAAAAATGTTACGTATACGCCACCGAAAATGGAAATAAGGATAAGTGTGCGCCACAGAACCAGGAACTGCCTTCCTAGTTCTGCCTTTCGGTTGAACAATTTAGTTCATCTATTTTATTTATAAGCGTTATAGCCACAAAGGAGGACCCAGAGGTCTCTTAAAAGGTACTGAAAAACTAAAATCCTAAAGTGAGTTGGGAGAGTCGTTCTAAAGAGTCTTTTAAATTTGAAGTCTCAATTCAAATAATTTTTGAAAATCGTCCAACTATAAGTTCTGATAGTGTGAAGTACCCAGGAGTAGTACCCGAGAAAGAAAGCCACAATAGACTGCTACTCTTGGAGGTAAATAATAAGTATAACTTGGGCCCCTAATTCCAGAACAATCCTATACTAATCTATGGTGGCAAGTCTCAAGTAACAAAGTTTGGAGCAAGGCCATCCTTAACCAATCTTTGGTGGACATTTCTATGCAAGAATCAGTGAATCAGTGAATGTATCAGGCCTTAGGAATGTATGTAGCCAATACCTGATTAGAGAAGAATGGAAGAAGAGAGGTTCTTAGAACATAACTAGATTCCTAGTCATGAGTGTATACCTACATGAGAAACCCGATAAACTAGTTGAGGAGGACCGGCAATGTTATATGGGCATAAAGTGGAGAATCTCTGATAAAGGAAAGCAATGGTCTAAGGAAGAACCAGAAGACTTGTACAAAACCAAGAAAGTACTGTCTACCTTCCTAGAAGGTTTTAGACCCATTTTGGTCGACGAAAGGATCTATATGCTGTTCCTTCCATTGGTATCGCTCAGTGTTAATCCTTAGCCGGTAACTATTTGATAGATGATGTTGAAGATTTGTATATCACTGCTACTGGTCCAGTCCAGATTAGCTCATCAAGAGTTGACTGTAAGGATCCAGCGAATCTGGAAAGTTTGGTTTTCGGAAGCAGCGACATCTTCTACTTAAGAAATATCTCTGAATTTTCCCATCTTTCCTTTGTTCGAAGCTAGATTTGGTGTGTACTTTGATGCGCATGTGGTTCGACAGAACTGTACCTGGTCAAGGGTACTTTTTTCTATACTCCAGCAGTTGGATTCATGCACATTTAATCGATGTAGTTTCAGTTTTAATGAAGAGTTCTTCCCTCTCAAGAAAGTTCTTTAAATGAGAGGTTCGAAGAAGGTTAATTGCAGATTACTCCGAGGCACATAGGTTCACCACTAGAAATAACCCTAGAAAGTCTGAAAGTAGCTTGGAAAATTCAAACTTAGCCCAAAATCCTTTTGTAGTATGGCGCACTTGATATGTACTTGACAGGATGTATAGGAAGAACTTCACATCTCTTGCCTTGTGTCCATCTTTAATATTTGTATCAATATGAGAAGATACGGACTGCTATTTCCTACTGAAACTGCTCAGGGATTTCACTGAAAATTCGGTAGAGTTGTTACCAGGAATACAAATTTTGTATCCCTTTTGCTGCTAAAATAAATTTCACAATCAATTGAAATAAAAATTTCACTATTTTTCTTAAAAATAACATAAACGGAGCAGCGGAGCAAAGCGGGGCAAAGTGAAGCTATTAGTGGTGATATGTGACATCTGAATCACGCACTATTTGACGATGTTTCTGAAATGTTTAGTCCTAGTTCTATCGTTCAAAATGAAGGAAAAGACGATATGATACTGACATCAACTGAATTCAACTGCAGACAGATCATCAAGCAAAGATAGAGTCATCCGCCAAAGTGTGTACACTCTCCTGACGGGACAGCAAATCAAATTAAAAACCAAACTACTCCGTGATGGTCTCATTTGAATTAGTTTTCCTTTTTATTCCTCTCGTTCTAAAATTGATCATCGCCATAACAAACCCCAACTCAAAAGCGAATTTCAATTCAATTTTGAAATTGAAATAAAGCGCATACCCCTCCAGCAGTCGGGGACTGTCACAAATCGATTTTGATTTAGATGGACCAATTGATGGGAATTGTTTTGGCTGCAGCCATGCTCGGAGTCAATTATACGCTTAATTGAACTCCATTTGCATACAATGTCCCCTCCACGGTCCAGTCAGTACTTGCCATTCCAAGTGCCCCGTCTTGCCCAGACAGTCCATTGAATCGCTCCGAAGGATAAAATGTCCTCGTCACTGATAATGAAATTCTCATCTGATCTAGACATCTCCTTTGCTCAGATATTAAACTTTTCTTTAATTAAATTGTTTTCAACACAATCCTTGCACGATTCCATAATCCTTGTATGAAGGAAAACAAAAAAACTCAATGCATACACAAAGGATACTATTTTTTATGTTATTCCCTGAACTAGAAAATTTTATTATGTCGTCCTGTTTTTTTATGCATTTTGCATGCCATTTAGTTTTTGTTCATTATCATTCGGTAGTCCTTTTTTTTTGCAAGATTATGCCTGTGGTTAATTAACAAATGGAAGTGTGTGCACGCTGCACGTAGCAAATAAAAAATAAAAAAATTAAGTGCACCGAAAGGGTACCCGAACGAATTTGTTCCTTCAATACGGGGAGCGGCTCGAATGGATGCATGTATGCACATATATGGCAGGGACGAATGGAAAGTTGTACAATGCATCGCATTATTATATTAAAGTGTAGTGGCACTTGTGCAGATCCATTATGCAAATGAATTGTTTGATGAAATTAACAAACAGAGCAAAATAATTGTTTGTGTGTGAAATAAGGCTGTTAGTTGTTATCCTGCGGAACAGGATGTGTTCATTGCTAGACTGGGGAGTTGAAAGAAATACACGATCTTGGGAAATTGTTTTCAAATTTCATGAAAGAAACTCTTGAGGTTCGCGTAAGGCGCTGTCATGGGGTGGGTACTTACACTGTTGAAGGGGACTTAAGTTGGCGACTGCCAAGTTCCTATTTATGTCTCCACTTCAGAGTCTTTTGTAAGTATGGAGGACTTTGGGAAAACTTGCTTTAAATTCTATGAACGACGCTAGTGAGGAGATCAAACGAAAAATCATTCTTGTTAATTGGTAGTTCTTAAGAAGCCAATTAGGTGAGAAGGCCCTCTTACCGTAAAAAAAAAGATGTTTTGTAATAGTCCAAGCTGTCAGATTGCTTGGGGTGTCCTTTCTGCTGAAAGTAGTTGGTTTACCTCCTTCCATTGGACTGTTCATGTTTCGAATCAAATTTGTATAAAACAGAATGCGCCATCTTTGTCGGTATGTGAATATTGAATAACTTAAAGAAAAAACAACCAATTTCCATATGTAATGCAATTTTATCTAACCTGGTCTTTTACAATTTACAGGGACTAGCTTCTGAATACAACATCAATCAAGTGACTGCCTCTATTCACCCAAACAAAATGTGTCCTTTATGCAGGGTTTTTCAGCACTATTTCGACCATGGCGGGAGATATTGGGATGATTTCAGCACGAATGTTTGGCTTGAGCTCGTCAATGGTCTGAGACTAGCTTTTCGAATTATCCCACAAAACGAAGTCCGGATGTGTCAAATCTGGGGATCTGGATGGGTAGTCAATGTCGCCCTTTTTTTGACAGCACATTTCCAGGGAATTTTAGTTCAAGAAAGCCATGGAACATCGTCTTGTGAAAATCAGTAACCGTCCAGACCTTTTGCACACATTTGTGGCCAGACATAATGAGCCAACATCAGCCGATAGCGATTCCCATCGACTGTTTCGCCTTTTCTGAGGAAAAATGGCCTAATAATACTTTTGACGAAACTCTGGCCCAAACAGTCATGGAATGGTGTTTCATGGGTTTCGTGTAGATTCTCGGTTCTCCAAATGTGGCAGTTTAGCTTGTTAATAGCGCCAGAGAGTGGGCTTCATCGGTCATCAAAATTTTCTTCCAAAAACCAGGTTCAGTGTCTAATATTCGAGCTACTGTTAAGCCGTATTCCAAGCGATGTGGGCTGTCTATCGGCAATATTTTTTGACTCAATCGCACTCGATATGGAAACAAAGGTATATTATTGCACTGACGCCAAAATGCTGAGCGGGGTGACGATGCGATACATCTGGGTTCTCGGCAACACTCTCACTCACCGCTTCAACTAGTTCATTGGCACGTCTTGGGGTGGAAGAGCGGAATGTCGATGATCTCCCACTATCCGATTCATGGTTAAAATTGTACTGAATTGATGTTTCAAAAGCATGGCTACTCAAGTCAATCCGTTGATAAATGTCGAAGTTATTCAATGTTTACATACCGACTTAGAAGATGGCGCACCCAGTATATGAAATAGGTCCATACTCAACGTCAGGTTTAGGCTCCTTTTTATGTATCTTTTCAATTTTATTGATAAAGATTTAAGAAAAAATCATTTCACTCGGTTCACTACTGTTCTGAGTACTATTCGCCTTAGGAATCATTTATGTAAAAAGGAAGGAACCACGCTCCATTCAATAAGCCCCAAGGGGATTGCATCTTTTCTATTAATTCGACAAAAATTTTAATTAACATCTCCTCCGGCCCCATTATGCATAACTAACTGAAGCACATCCCATCACAAAACCACACTTTTGAAATATTGATGATTAAGGAGCTGCATACATGTTCATGAGTAGAAAAGAAAACGAACTCATTCCCATGCACCTTTGGGGAATCTAATCCCCTTCTGTTCTTTCTGTGTATAATCCTCTTGAAATTCTGATGCTTATGTTTAAAAGTTATTTCCATACCTACGTACCGTATTCACGGCTAAGAAATATATTTATGAATGTACATGTACATAACATGTGTGTTATCCTTGGGCTTAAGCTTCGATGTTTAAATATAATCCGCGGGAATAACACCTGCACGCTTGCTTACACTCCTTTAATAATGTGGTTCCAGCAGTTTGGGGTATGTTTTTGGAGGTAATTGCGAAAAGGTACATTTTGGCTTTAATCCTACTTCAACATCTTTGCCTGTGTGCCTGTTTGGGTTTGTATCCTTCATACGCATGGAGATGCTATTATCTTTTTTGGTTTAATCTATGGAGCTACAGCTCCTTCCTATTATACTCGGATTTATAATTCTCCATATTTGGAGAAATTTGTTGAACATGTTCATTTGAATAAAAATAAACTGTCCTCAGGAAGGCTTGTCTTCCAAATGCCCTCCTTGATTAATCCTGAATTAAATAGGAAGAGTCCTCTCAAATGCCAAGGACTGATTCGTTGTATAGAATTTAGGGAAAGCAGTATTCCACTCGCCGACTTGTATTCTATTCCTTGAAAATCCTGGCATTCAACTACAAGTTTTGGCCAAGTGGTAGCAAATTGAAACTTAAATTGAATTGTACTCAAACTTAGTATGAAACAGTTGAAAAGGACTCGCGTAGATAAATAGTTCTATCATAGTTCCTGAGAGTTCTCTCGGCAATTCAAGGTAAAAGAAAGTATTCGTCTGTGAAAAGGATGAGAACTCTTACATTGAATGGATTGCAGTTGTTTTCTCATTGCAGGATAATTAGTTCCAGATGCCTATTATGCATTCGAAGTTAGTTCTCTATTGCCTCGTAGTCAGAGATCGAGGGACAAATAGAATTTGGTAAGAGTTTGGAATGATGGACTGTATAGCATGGCCTAAGGACTTGTACAGTCGAATTGATGTACTTACTTATGTAGAACTAATTGAAGTCAAAACTCGCATCAACATAGGAAATCTTGTTAGACTACTACAAACCAATTCAAAGCTATCAAAATTATGACCATATTCTGAGCAGCACGCATCCAGCAGCACGTTGTATGAAGTCAGTTCTACTGGGTGCTGAATAGCTTTCATTGCTGATGGAGTTTTCAGTCTCAGAATAAGCTAGTGGAAAAGAAATCCTTTTCCCTCCGGAAACAAAGTCATATTTTGAGACATAAAAGTCCTTTTTTTAAGTCACTTTTGGTGAGTTTAACAAAAATACAACTTGCACAAATTGGAAGGATGTGAGATCTCCATATGAAACTCCAAGGGGTGCAGAATCTTGGGTATGAAACCAGAGACCATGCAAGTCCAGTTAGGGCAAGAATAGATAGTTGGCATTCCGTGATACCAAAAATTGCCTTACTACTCATTGTATGTACATTGGGGACCTTACTCTTTTCTTATATGCAACTATTGGTCAAGTAATGGTGTAATGGTGTAAAGCCTAATACGTACACATCGTCTAACCAAACGAGATACATTTTAAATTGGTTAGCCATCTCATAACCCTTGGCAATTGGTAAGAATAATGAATTCTTCTTAGATGCCCAGCCGTCCCTTATTGACATAATCGTTGCCAAGAAGACCGTCTAGTGGTTGAAAAGTCGGAAACTCACTCACGTCTTCAACGGATATTTATGGATCTCCTAAGTAAGACAGTTGGCCCAGAGACCGGATCATGAAACATAAAAATACCTCATGAATGTACTCCCCCTTGCACTGATTGTTTCCACGATTTGGCCAAATGTATGATGCTTTATCTATGATAGTATGTGCATATGTCCTCGTGAAGTCAAATAGTTTTATTTTTCGGCGACTAACACCAAGATCAAAGTACATAAAAGAGAAAGAGTGATTATTTGGATACTCGCCCAAAACAGTTACATCAACATGGTGAACCTTATAGTCGCTCCATTCCAGGACTAAAAATACTTGCCTCATTGTGAACTTGCAGGCTATTTGTGAGACCGATAGGCCGACTCAAGTTAAACAAAGAAACCCGAAGAGTTTTCATGTCCATCTTTCTGCAATTTGAATGAGAATATTGGGGAAATTAATATACCTAGACGTAAGTGTGGTATATCCCTATAACTTTTCTATAGATTTCTCTAACTTAAGCAATGCCGAGATTTTTGGTTGCAGGTTTGGTTTACTTTGGTTTTTCTGAATCGTGATCCTATTCAAAGAATATGAAAAGAAATCCCATTCGATCATGGCACTTCCCTTGTTTCTTTGCGTCCTTTGGATCGTCTTCTAGGAAAACCAGGAATCCAGAAACAAAAAACAAAAAAATGTTACGTATACGCCACCGATTTTTTTTTTACTAAATTTCTACCTCCTTATCCTTATTAGTTTGCGTGTTAAGTTCCTTGCGAAACTGTTTGGATAACCCTTACGAAGTCTGATCATAGTGAGGCTTAGCAAGACCTTGATTCTCTTATTCCATTTTGTATCCTAATGGAAGTTTGAAGGATAGCACTCTGCTCAACCTCTTTTCAGAACAACGACACATATGTATGTTAGACGAAAATGTACACCACATCTGAAAGTCTCAATGGAACCTACTTGACACCATGCTTAAACTATTGGCCAGTTGAATCAGTCTTTGAACCCACTTCGTTTCCGAGGATAAGTGAGTGAGGATAATAAAAGATGACAAAGGATTCTTCAACAAGTGCACAGCAATTCATTTTTTACCCCTCTTCCACACATATTGACCGAAACATTAACCATGTCCTGATCGATATTGCTCCTGAGCTCCTCCAACGTTGTTGGGTCATTGGCATTGGCGATAGGTGGCATGAGCGTGGTAGCCATTCAACCGGACCATTTCTCGAAAGTACACGTTTAGCGAACTTCCCCTTCAATGGACCTGATGTGTGGAATGTGCGATCATCTTGCTAGAAACACATATCACCGATGTCAAATCCACCCAATTCTGGCCAAAAATAGTCGTTTAACATGCAGGATCGCGAGCTTCATTGATCCTAACAAGGAAATAATTTTCATCGACGGAAAAAAATGGTCTAAATGAGCTTCACCTCTGGAGTTTGATTTTTCGATGAAATTCTAAAATTTCTTCAAACTTTTGCTGAGCCCAATGGAAGAAGACTCGCTGCTTCAAATGATCAAGGGGCTTCAATTGGTGAGTTCGTTTGATTTTATTAGAGTGTAAGTCTAGATCTAGAAGAAGAATTCACCACTGAACTGATTTGGCTCAGTTTGAACTGAAGCACTTAGGTTAGGTTAGGTATGTGGGTAGGCGACTAGATAATATCAGATCGCCACACTCAGGTCAATACAGACCCCTTGTGATACCCAAAGGGGAAAAAGTTCCTTGCCCATTGCTAAACCCTAGTAGTGATTTGTATCTTGTGGATCACCAAACCATCCTGTTGATTTGATGAACTTAAAAATGTCATTGATTGGTCTGTTAGCTAATTCTTCAAGGTCACGGAAAAAGTGTAGCCCTAGAAATTTGAATCTAAGGTGGATAAGTTCAGGGCAGTGACAGAGAAAGTGGGTTGTATCCTCTTTAGCTTCCTCGTCTCCACATCCCCGACATAAATCTTCATCCGTGAGTCTAAGCTTTCTCATGTGGTACCGAAGAGAGTAATGCCCCGTAATAATTCCTATAAGGACAGAAAGGCACTTCCTATCCTTTAGCAAAATTCGGTCGGTCCTACTCTTGTCAAAGCAAGGCCATAGGGTTCTGGTGATTACACAGGTGTCCAGGGAGGTCCATCTACTATTGGTCGCACTTCTGGCCAAAATCCATGCCTTTTGCTTTAATGTGCGAGGCGGGATGAACACCGAAGTGTCTACCTGTTGCGATGTAGATTCAGAGCTTCTTCTTGCCAATTCGTCTGCCTTCTCAATACCTTTAATACCTTAGTGTCGAGGGACCCAGCAGAGTACAACCTTGTGATGTGTTCAAAGAACCCTGAGTTCTTCGCAACAGCACTTCACAAGTTTTGATTTTATTTCGATTGAAGTAATAGCTTTTATTGCCGCCTGGCTGTCGATGAAAAAGGTGATACCTTCCGGTGGGATTGCCTTCATCGCAGTCTCACGGGCAGCTATTGTCACTATGCTATGGTTCGGGAGGCGGACTGATTTAGATATCCCCAGCGGTTTAAGTATGACAAAGGACTTAAGCTAGATACTCACAAATCCTTTTGTTGTTTCGACATCATTTTCCGAAGAGATAGACTACCTCTGTGGATTTCAAGCTGGGATTAGGCTTAAACACAGGTCTCAAAGCTTGATGTTTCCCAAAGTTGATAAAAAAAAAGGATTATTTCGATGCCATGAAACAGAATTTTCTTTGAAGTTAGAGGCACAATCAGTATGGATAAGTAGAACACTCTTACCATAGAAGCGGAAGTACTATTTCCAGGTGCATCCGGCACCTTGGTCTCCATTTGCCGAATGTAAGAACCATTTCAGATGATACACTATACGCTTAGATTTGAAAACAGAACGTCAACTGAATCGACTTCGTAGAAATAAATTCTGTCATGGGAGCAAATTCATAAAGGACGACCCATTCAAAGCACATACTCGAGCTGCCTTCACCAAGAAATCGACGAAATGATTAAACGATCTGATTTGAAAGTATTACGCTTCAAGGAGATTAATTTAAAAACAAAAATTGAGTTCAAAACCTTGTCTGTCGCTGCTACATGTCTGCCGCACTTATTTTCATTCGGCCTTTTAATCCACAGATACATTTCCAGTCACCATCTTACTTATTTTTTTGTCGTCATACTGATGTGCGCCAGATATCTATACACGTCAAGCATTTATATTTTATTTTATTTTTTGTCAAGTTCTCAACATCTTTCGATCTGCGAGTGACAGCTCCGCGGGGAGGGAGACAGTTTTCTGACGGTCCTTGACCAAAAAATATGATGAGACTTTTTTGTATCGCTTGCTTTTCACTTCAACGGTAATTGCCAATGTTATTTTATTTACTTTTCCCCCCACCAACAAAAAAAAAAGGAAGAAAAATCTCCTTGAAAAGGGGTTGACAGAAAAATGCCCACACATTTTCATTAATACACTCGTACACACACATACCGAGACATAAGTTTTGCTTTTATTGCGCAGTATGGCATAATAAAGCATTCGGCTGTGTACTGGTATCCGTAAAGCAAAGTTTAACTCCGCCAGGGGTATGACAATCATATACGCATTTTTTTAGGACCTTTAAAAAGGGTTTTACTGTCCCACTTTTTATGGGTTGTGCTTTTCAAACCCTAATCAGGAAAATATTATACACAGTCCCGGGCTTTCATGTTTTATCTTTCTATATGCATTGCGGTTGATTAACTACATAATGTTTTATTTTTTCTCTCTTTTCCTGGTCCTGGAATAAGTTATCCCGGATCGGGGGTAGCTCGTATCGAAGTTCAAAGTAAATGTTTTCAAATACATGCCCGGAACGGAGGTATGTACGTCGCTCGTCGAACGCATCAATCTAAGTGAAACAAACGAAAAAATATTCTACCTTTCTCAGGGTAAAAGGTCAAGGTGTTGACACTGACAATCGACACCATAATCTTCCAACTATTGCCCAACACAAATTCCCCCAAGTCCTTCGTCTTAGGATAATTTCGGAGCTGCTCCGAGAATGATAAATGACGGCAAACAATGAAAAAGTAATGAAACCAAAAACACTCATTTTATATATAGGTATACGAGTAGCATGAGCTAGACCTTGAAGGTGACTGATGTAAGGAAATCTCTCTCCTGGGATTATGTCAGGAACTAAACTATCTCATCAGAAGTCAAACGGGTATGCCAGGGACATTGTAATTGTGTGGTACCTTGAAAGATTGTTTCAAAATGTGGTACACAGAACCATCCAAGAAAGGATATGCTTTTTTCTCTCCTGGCAATTGCACTACAATATCCGTTGGTGTTCTTTCTTTTCGATTCGGTTTCTGATTAAAAATCGGAAATCAAAACCATTACTAATCTATGAAAGCAATCATTTTGAAACTGACGTGAAGCGATTTGGAGAACGAAGAGTCGGTGGGTGCTCCGCAGTCCAGTTCCAGGCATTGCCACTTTAAACTTGGCACATTAATTATAGGCGTCAATCATGCGATGGAGAATTGCAATTTTCCCCACTTGATTGACTTTATAAAATGCCGGAAGTAATACTTTGTTCGATTGTGTTCAATTTCCGGATCCACGATATCCTGCTGAATCGCATTCGAAAGCGGACGAAAGAGAGCAGTTCACATCATGCATGTACGTATAGGTGATCCATTTCATGTAACGATGGTAAGTTGTTCCTTTCTTGTTCTGACCTTTAAGCAAGGAGCGGTGGTTATTTTTCGAGTTGGAGGTCGAATAAATCTCAGCAACAGTGTGGGATTCTTTCTTAACTTTTCTGTCTGACCACTGTTTAGACACTTATCCCTACAGGAAGACAAGGGTTTGTGGTCCTGATCCATCAAATTGTCAGATGGGCTGAGAAATAAGAGAATATATATACGACTATCACTAAGTAACAAGGACTATCGACTTTGATGGCTTGCTCTGAAACCCTTAGCTCGTAGCTCGTAGCCCACTCATTTAACATATCACCACTGAGCCTCGACTCCTGATCAAAAGAACTTCCTATCAGCAGTGGAGCCCAATACAGCATTAACATCTGCTCGGAGAGTCAGGCAACTCCTAGGAACAACTCCCAAGAAAAGTGATAAGGAATTGCAATGAAGCAGTCAACATCCCGTCTATCCACTGATAAATGACGGCAAACAATGAAAAAGTAATGAAACCAAAAACGCTCATTTTATATATAGGTATACGAGTAGCATCAGGCATCAGACATCTTTATAATAGGTCATGAACCATTCTGCAGAATATGGGATTATACCCAGAAGAATTGAGGAAACTAGTGAGGAAGAATAGAGCAAGAACCTGGAATAAGGCTCAGAGCATAAGACAAACCAAGAAACTTTCTAAAGGACTTCCTAAAGGGACACTATGAACCCAGGGAGCATCTCAGTAAACCTGGTACTTATGTATATCTGAAAATAGTCTCTGCAGATTCTGGGATGAATCTCGGAACAGATGAGGAAATACAGTCGCAAGAGTCTACTCTCATCCTCAGATTATTAATGAAAATTGGACTAGAGAGAGATAGGTTTCTTCCGCTGAGACGTAGTAAGGGTACATAACCCTCAATCTCATGCGAGGCTAAATCTCATGACGGCACGTATATCTCCAAAGTTTGTGAAGCACAATAGATCAATAGGTCTCAGTGCAACATGTCGGTTACACAAATTTTTTTAAGAATAATACATCCTCTCGACTATATTCTATTACCAGGCAGTCGTTTTTTAAGAGGACACAGAAGCTCTCATGGTGTGGTACATAATTATCCTCCCAAACTAGGTTAAACCCTACATGTACTCTCTTTCAACCTTCATGTTTGTTCATCTCTGACTAATAAAAGGTTGCATTTGATGTTGTAAAGAGTCCTGGATAGAGACCTACTCAGGCATATAACTTTCTAATAGAACATGAATGGATACTGGCGTTCCACAGGGATCTATGCTTTTTACCAGTTTTACTTTTCTTTCCTTATAAGTGGGTCGAAACAAACATGAACATGCCAACTTAGTGAACATAAAGATATTGAACGCTCAAAGTACAAATAAAGCCAGTATAGCTAGGACGATTCTGCCTTAATCACTGTACCCGACTATATGAACAGACTTGATGGATAGATGGCAATGTATACTAAAGACTCTCTAGACTTACTTACTACTAACTTTAAAGAAAGAAGCGCAACTCATAGCACCGCCTAATGAATATCTATAAAAGATTTCACCCCTCCAGAGCATCAACAAAAAAAACAAGTCAGCGAGGCATACCACAAGAAGGAGTACTATCACCACAACTATTGCTCCTTAAATCCCTTATATTGCCTTGCGATACAAACACTTTCGTGTTTCCGAATCGTGATATACCCTCTCTATGGAATATGAAAATAAATCCCATTTGGTCAAGGCACTCCTCTTGTTTCTTTGCGTCCTTTGCCTCGTCTTTTATAGGAAAACCAAGAGCCCCGAAAAAAAAAAATGTTACGTATACGACACCGATTTTTTTTTTTTATATTTCGCTGGGAGCTCAAGATTTCTGCCTCCCTCCTTACCCCTTTTCTCGGTGTAAACCAGAGGCTTAGGGTAATCCCAACGGCGGTAAACCGTTGGCTAGTAAACTAGTTAGCCATTGGACCGTTGTGTCCTCATTAAAAAGGAGGTTCTGGGACACTACTTCCTCAAGAAATCAGAAGATATTGCAACCAGTAAGTGGAAGGACGGGTCGTTTAGTAACACAATGAATCTTTCTTGATCCAAGTGTACACAACCATGATCCGAGGTCCACATAACCCAGAGCAGTATTGCGCCTAAACTGTAACTCTCACATTTCGGAGCTCAAAGTGGCAGTGCATTGCTGGAATCTAGGCACTATACTTCCATTCCTCTACTGTATTTGAAAAGCCCACTTGACAGGCCTTCATGTTCAAGTCTAAGTCTCACGAACCCGAAACAGTTTAGCACTCCGACTTGACAGCAATTAGACATACGTTCTCGTAAAAACCTCAGACAATCCCCTTTGATTGGCGTGAACTTATCGCACAAGTACAAAACAAGCCCAAACTGTCTACGAGTGTGTGATCCTTTCAACAGAATACCACTTTCCACAGACAGCTTAAGACTTCTGCCATCAAAACATTTCCCTCAAATCTCTTCAGCTTTACAATTAGAAATTACTCACCTATCCATGACAGGTTTCTGTTCCTGAATCATGCCTCACAACCACTCCCTGGCACAAAACTTTGCCATCAAAAGCGCAGCACCAACTACATCAAAACTTTAAATCAATTTAGCTCGCTATAGGTATATTGTTGAAATCATTTTACAAAGTGTTGTACAACTAAACGGCACACCTTTTGGCACCCCCATGCGTCGGAGTCTACCACCCAGAGACTAATGACTTTCAATGATGGTGGCTCCATCCAGAGGAAGCTCTAAAGGGTAGGAGCACCACCTCCCTGCAAACCAAAAAGGAAATGATGCAGCTTTGAATGGGTCTGCAAATGTTGGGGTTGGTAAATTTTCTGTGGATTTCCATTCAATATGGGATTCCACCTTTTTTTTTTTGTTTTTGGAAAGCACTTGCAGCCAAACTCACATAGAACCGCATTCTCGATCTCCCTCACCTCAATTGAACAACTTCACGGATGCACTTGGCTGAGCCTGCTGTTTTTCATGAGTGCGGTTCTAACCTACGCGAGATATGTTCGAGGATATTCGCAGCTACAAGCCATACAATGTGGTGCAGAGTTACTTTTGAGGCTGACATTGACGGTGTACGAGATATTTTCGGTTCTAGCTACGAAATTGAGTTTATTTTTGTGGTGGTATTCGAATGGTGCAATAGTGAATGTTTCGGCATTTAATTGCGTTAACAGTGTGCGTTCATTAATTTTGTTCAGACGGCCTCCCCTGCACTACAAAGGGTAGTTGGCTGCCACTCTCCTGGGGAGTACTCGTATAATGTTCGACTTTGTAATCTCATTCACCCATAGATAGTGCACTCAGCGAGGATTAGAAGATCCTTTTTTCCTTTAATTTGTTGGATTCTCTTGCCTGGGGGCTGTCGAACGTTTGGTTATATAGCAAATCTCACGAAGCGTGACATTTACAACCCACGTCACAGCCATGCTCCCGTTTTCGAAACCATGTGCCATATCATATGCTCGCAAGGAGTTACAACTTAATTAACTCAAGAAATATTGAGGTATTATAGCTCCTGCGCTCCTCAGGAGGTGGGTAGGAGTCATGCTGATAAACTTTAATTACGCAATTCGTGTGTCTGCACGCAATTAACACATTTATATGAATAATTGACGTTAACGTTTGCGTTTTGCCAACGCGCGCGCTTTCGAAAATCACAGCCTTATTCTGAATACTCGTAGGTAAGCACCTATCAATGTTTGCCGAGTGTGTCATTTCATTTGCGTGCTACCCATTTGCAGCTAAATAACTATTTGAATGACTTTGCTGTGTTTACTTTCAGATCCCCCGAAGATAAACTCAAACATTAGCATATCCGGATCCGGAAATATTATTGATGAGTTTTGCCGCCGCGAATGTCCCCATCGACTGGTGGAAGCATGACATCAGAAATAAATGGTTTGAATAATTGAGAATAAAATAGTGTGGCTGAATAGGATATCCTGGAACGATAGCACTCTATAAATGCAGGCCGACTAAACTAAATGCCATAGGTTGTATGAATAGATACAAAATGTGACTATGGTCGATTAATCTTTCGAATGCCAAAGCATTGTGCTTAGTCTACTCAAATAAATATGTTGACTGCCTGTACTGTATATACATATAAAGTTTTGAAAAAATAACAAACTTATTGTCCTTGTCGTTGTCAACAAACGAACTCATAAATATGTATAGTCAATCGGACGTTCGTCGGTTCAATTGAACAAATTCAATATTTAACGCATTTCGTCGTTGGGATTGATGGCTCGTATGACACAAGCATTTTGCGTGAATTTATTAATGACACTTGTAGGTGAAAGCCGATATTGAGATTTTCAATTTTTCAACAGAACATGTGGTTTTGTCGCATTTTTCAACTCGAGGGTAGGCTGCTATTTACATGGTTATAGTAACTTGTCATTTGGTATAGGTCCATTATGGACCAAACGTGGAAACAAAAATGATCAGCCTAGGACCCAGGTCATCAACTCATGTATGCATTGCTGGACAAACAGTTGAGAGAGTAGAGAGTTTCCAATACCTTGGGGATATTGTCTCAACCAATGGCGGAACGGAACTGGATGTAGCCATCCGAAAAGGCAAAGCAAAATCTGCGTTTGGGATGCCTCTCCACAGTTTGGCATAGCAATGCGATTAGCTTAACCACCAAGTTACGACTGTTCCGTTTCAACGTTGAATCCGTGCTGCTATATGGATGTGGTAGCTGGAAGGCCACTATCACGAGGAACCTGCAAACGTTTGTCAATAGGTGCTTACGATATATCTTTAGGATTTTCTGGTCAAACCGTATCTCTAACGAACAACTCTATCAGAAAATGATCCATGAACCTATAGGCACAACAATACGACGACAAAAGTGGCATTGGATTAGACATACTCTCCAAAAGGGTGGCAGGTCTATAGCTAACTACGCGATGCAATGGAACTCGCTTACTCAGGATGGTAGGATATGCGGCGGTCCTAGGAGTACGTGGCGCAAAACAGTTGAGAAGGAAGCACGGCAAGTGGAGAAGAGTTGGGGAGAACTGAGACATATTCCCAGAAATCGCACACGATGGCGCGTAGGCATTGTCGAGGCCCTAGGACCCACAAGGGGATACACTTGTTGTCATTAAGTTGAAAACAATTTCCGTAACATTTTTACTTTTGCTGAAAACATATAGATTTTGAATGCACCCATCTAGTTGAGTTTCGAAAAGACTACGATAAGTGCTCTTATTGCTAAACATTTCCTTAAAAATTGTAAATAATACCGAATTTGGTATTCTAAAGTCTAGCGTGAGACAGTTTGAATAGATGAGGTCATTCTAAGATGAGTAGGAGGAGCAATTCACTTAAGACAGAGACTAACAAGAAATCCGTTCAAAAACTGAAGCTTGAGCTATAGCACGAGCCATCCATCTTTCCAAAGCTATTGAGGAAAACTTAGTAGATGCCATACACCAACTTATTCCCAAGCTATGCTCGTTGAAAACCGGAGAATCAGATTGTTTTATTTACTCAACTATGGGGAAGTGATTCTTCTAAACATTGGTTGTTCCGTTTCAGTACAGTTTAAGACCAGGAACTTCAAGATTGATCGAAATTCCACAGACTTCGTGAAAGAGCCTCACTCAAAGCTATGTCTGACAATAAAGAACATTTGTTGCCTCATTAAAATCGAAATAGTGCTAGAACATGTGATACAAGGTGTAATGTGACAACAATATTCCTTGATCGCTTGAACAAAACTCGATGACTTTATTGGATCCGTCCATTAGACACAAGTATGGAGAATAATATGGAACAACACTAGCTACAGACAGACTTTGAACAACGTCACCTCCAACACTTTAGCATTAACCTCAATCTTAAATATTGCTATAGGGAAAGCTGAACAAGCAATGAGGTCATAAAGCCATCTTTAATGGGCAAACATACTGACTCAGGAATATAGTACAAGGACCACCAATTGCCCGGTCCATGAAATTTGGCAACCACGTATGTACATACATATATGTACGTATCCATTCCAAACAAAAGTATGTGTGGACTACCAGAACCCTGTCGGGACCTATCCACTATAAACTATAATAAACACATAGACCCCATAGCCCATCCAACCATCCAAACGTGTCAAGATATGGAAGGTGCGAAACATATGGACTCATACTGTAATAAAATGGCCAATGAACTGGTCACTCGGTTCTAACGCTCATCCGTCTTCTCATGTCGAAAATTGCCATAGAGTTACTTTCCCAAAGCAAGGAAAGGTGACTTACACTCCGCCCATGCCGCAGTTCAAAGAAACTATAGGCCGTATAACACAAAAATAGGAATAAGTAATTTCTGATGCTAAATAGACCAGCATACTTAAGGACCCACCTTAGAACAAAGATAGCCAGAACCATAGATCTATGTTAAGACTATGTGACACTGATATAGAGGGAGACTCGGCACATTGTCTTGCAATGGCTAACACGCCCCTTAATCCACATTAAAATTCAAAACACAAAAAAATTTCCTCAGTAAGTCCTTATTCCTGCTATACTCTGATCATAGGGCAAATTAAATTGGAAGACAATGGATTCGTAAAAATCCGAGTGATGCTCCAATACTGTAAGTCTAGTCTTAGTTTAGCTACATTTGTAGCAAAGTATATCAAACTCAGGTCCAGTTCGTTTACTTACTTGATCTTTCAAATGGTATTCCTCAACCAATTTGAAGAGATCAGGGCTAATCAGACTTCGTAAAGGGTTACCCATACATGAATTGATCCCAAGCAACTTAACAAGTAAACCAATAGAGAAAAGGATAAGGAAGCTAAGGGGGTACAATATAAAATAAAAATAAAAAATACCTCTGTGGCGTATACGTAACATTTTTTTTTTCTTTCGTACTCCTGGTTTCCCAATACAAGACGACGCAAAGGACGCAAAGAAACAAGAGAAGTGCCTTGACCGAATGGGATTTCTTTTCATATTCTGTGAATAGGATCACGATTCAGAAAAAGCGAAACTAAGCCAATTCCCATAACCGAAAATCTCGGCTAAAGTAGGAGTTCTCGTACTATTCAAGGTAGTGGCCAAGAAGGCATAGCTTAAGTAAGCGGAACCTCAAGAAAAGTGTCCACAATATCTTCATACAAATTACAGTAAGCGTATACACAAAAACTCTTCATGTGTCTTTGCCCAACCTGAATGGGGCTATCGGTCTCATCAACTTGACAGTTTCTTCAATTTTAATGCTGAATACGATCAACACTAGCCACGCAGACAGGTCATAACCCAACAGATTTCAGTCTTCAACTAGATTACAAACGTTCCAGCCAAACGAGAAAGTCGCCCTTCTCGTTCCCTATCTATACTTGCTCTAACTTCACTTCCTTGATCTCTGGCTTCATACCCAAGACTCTGCAGTCCTTAGAGTTTCATATGGAGATCTCAGATCGTTTCAATTCATACAAGTTGTAGCTCGTTCCTCTACGGTATAGGCATTGTTTGACATATGTTTGGCCTTAAATATATGTATACTAGGTCTTGCAACACTTTCTCTTGTATGAAACACAAACGTTGAAAGCTTTACGGGACACAATGCACTAGTCTGAATGGTTTGTGATCATGTCAAGGTGCATTGGAATCTTCCCATTGTCTTACCCTAGAAGCTGCATCTCCACAGTTGTTTCAAAATATGTTATAAAGATCAGAATTTTAGAATCTTCAATCAGGGATGTCTGAAAAAAAATTTGTGAATTCATTTTTAAAAAAAGCAAAAGAAGTAGAAGAAATTCTAAGGAATTCCTGAGAAATCGTCGAAATCCTTTGAGGATCCTTGCAAATACAAAACATTCTCTTTGAATCTGTTATATTCATGAAGAAATTGCTGGAAATTTATCATCACTTACCTGACTTACTGTAACTGCGCAGGCTGCCGTTTTGGAAGTTGTCTAGAAAATAATGAGCTTCACATTCGAATTTTTCAATCATTCGGATTCTCGTAGTTCATTGAATAACAAATTAAAAAGTTTTTGAAAAAAAGTGGCAAGTCGCCTGAAAAGTGCTGAAAAATTCATAGAAACTGAAAAACCGTTTTGACTTATTTTGCTTGTAAGTAAGCAAGTAACAAGTAAGTTGTTAAATTTGCTTTGTTTTCAAAGTGTGTGGGCTAGTCGCGATGGTTTTTATATTGAGGATGTGCAGAGCCCAATGCCTTTCAATGAAGATTGTGAACGTCCTTGAAGGGGAGATTCGATAATTGTGTAATCTTCAGAAATGGTCCAGTCAAATGGTCACCTAAAAAGTAAATACTTTGCGCAATAGGTCGATGGGACCTTTGGGACCGATGGGACCTCTTTACACCAATGGATGGGGCCTACTATTTAATGCCATGTCCGAAGGGCAATTTGTTATTTGAGAAGCTTTCTCGAGACAGTTGTGCTCTCGGATGTTTGTCAGATGCTCGCGAGAGGTGGGGCTGTGAAAAACTTCTAGATGTTCCCCGACTGGGATTCGAACCTCGAACCCCTTGCTCCATAGTCCAACGCACTAACCACTGAGCCACGGCGCCCACCAAATGGTCACCTACATAGCTCATGCTTCTTTTCATTGGGGTTACGTTAGTCCTTGGTCTATGCCAACAAGCCAACAAGCCAACAAGGTAAGTGGTGCTCATGAACAATATCGAAAGCAAACGTCCGTTTATGGGCAAAAGAATGCTGAGACATTGAATCGATCGCAATTGTGGTCACAATAGTTATATGATCAAGATCGTTCTTAAATCTACTACATTTATGTATGGACTGCACCTGGAACAAATTTCAGACCGAAATCTCATTTATTTTGTGTTTTATTTAAATACAAAGTTGTTATGCCCATATTGAACAGCCGTTTATTATAATCACGGTCACTTCTGAGAAAAATCTAATTTTCTCAAAATTTTGACTGAAAAACAAAAAAATTTTACTTAACAAAAAATGTTGGCCTTTATTTTCTGTGTAACTCATCTGAACATTATGAAGGGTTCCACTCACTTTTTGGGCCTTTTTTTCCATATCCAAGCTATTAATAGGTATTCCTTAGCTCGATGCAGGAGATTTCATAAGAAATCATTAATTTTGATTCCAAAAGGCGAAAGCCACGCCCACTTCTTCAAAGAAATAACCCTAACAACAGATTTGGGATTGAAATCTCTTAAAAATCCAGCGCTTCCAATCGCGTTTTCTTCACATCAATTCACGCAAGGCATTGACAATTGCATTGTCCTGGTCTATGTTCTCGAATCTTCCTGGCAGACATAAGTTTCTATATCCTTCTTTAAAATAGTATGGAATCCAAAAACGCTGAGCACACATTGTGTCCGGTGAAGATACTGGTAAGGGTTACCACCCAGTTTTGTCAATCACCCCCAAGGATACCCGCCTGTTCCTATTCCCTTTCCCCATCTGACAGCCGTCGTTCAATGCCGACTATAACTATATTTCAGATTCCGTGTCAGATATCCATCGTCGCAAGGTCGCCTCGACTGTTTTGTATTTTCGCCGCACTTCCTTCTCGTCGACGGCGCGGCTTAATTCAGTCGCATAAACTCACAATACAAATAAAAGGAAAATTTATTTTCAAATGCCCACCTTTAGGGGTAATTCCATGAAATGTCATAATTATGTCACATACAAACGAGGTTGTAAAACGTCCGCGAATGTCATGAATTTTACACGTAAAATCACAGAAAAACGACCCTGTTCGACATTCTTTATGCTGCACGTACCTACGCATGTTTATGGCACACAATTATTCATTGTGAATTGTCATTCCCAGGGATGTGCGGAGTATACGTTTGTTCTTTATTTTATGTAAATGAGTGTTAAATCGCCAGTAAACCGAATCACTGCAATGCAACCTGTGGCGATAAGAACTTCTATAAATCGAATTAACGACTCGAAAAAGTCATCCATGCATATGCCTTGGGGCTTAGATCAGTCGTAAGGTGTAAGCCAGTTTGACCCATATGATGTGCAGGAAGACAGGATATTAGAATTAATTATTCAATTAGTAATCAAACGGCCAACAAGCGGCCGTAGTTGTTGTGAAATTGGTAATTGTTGCGGTCAACTCTTCGGTGTGACATTATTAGGATAACACATGCTATCCTGCCTGGTGATGGATTATTATTTAATGCCATAACGTCACATCGCCTATTGGTTGGTTGTGGCCTTGTTTGGTTTCAAATTTTGCGACGTATCTGCTTACGGCTAATGCCGTAAATGACTGCTCGAATTAGTATCTCATTATCGTTTTTTTTTTGGGCCTGAATCACACATTTGGCTATTTTCATTTTCCGCTTTTTTTGGGGCGCGGGGGGAAATGTATATAATTTCTATTAGTGTATCCAGTGTTTAGGGTTATCTTTAAATCGGAGTGGTCTAGTTGGCGTAAGGCCATAACAAGGGTTCATAGGCAAAACAATAGTCTGGATGTTTTCCAATTATCTTTGTGTTGTGTGGTACAACTCGTTCGAGTAGAGAGCATGGGGGTACATTTGTTTTGTCTACTTGGCTGCAAGTATATAGCGTACACGTAGGGGATTGGGAATACAGTGAACTGAGAAATTTATTTCTTCATAATTTATTTAAGCGTATCTGGTCGGTTTATCGTAGACATGTATGCCCTGGTTGCGTATGTCAGATATCGGGGATTAATTGCTTGGAAATTGATTACGTTATTTAATCTTGTTTTGAAAGGAATTATAGTTGTATGGTTGCTTACGGGTATGTATCTTAAAAGGCATCGACGATGTAATCTTAATTGGTTGTTAACTGGCGGCTGATAGAGACAAAGCGCCTTTTACTATGGTTTATGGTATCCCAGCAGAGGAGCGCTGTATATAGATTTTCTTTTTGAAATAAAGTATGTTGGACATATTCTTATGGGCTTGGGTATGATACTCTCATTTCTGGTGACACCCTTGTATTCTTTCAGTGAAATTGTCGATAGTGTTTGCTTGCAGAGCCTACAATCACATTTTCCAGCCTTTACGAAGGAAGAAGATAGAGACCGAACGATTTCTGTCGATCTTTGACGATGAGACACGGTCTGGTAGTATGTACATGTACTTGGGCCCTACGTTTGGCGCCATTCGCAACTGACTCCCAAGGCGTCCATTCCTTACGTGACTCAAGCGAGTCAAAACCACGGAATTTCTTGAGCCATTTCTTTACCATTAGACATCTTAACGACATATCCCCTTAAAATATTAACATTTGACGCAGCTCTTGCCACATACCAGCCTTAAGCATATGAGCTTAGAGAACTACATCCCAGAGACCCTGCGATAATTCAAAATGAAATGAATTTGGATGACCTACTTTCCACAGCAGAGATCCTGTATTTTTAAGGTTAAGAAGATTTTAGCTGGAGCTAATGGGCAGCAAACCATAGGCTTTTTCAAGGCAACGGAAAGATCAGCTGGAACCAAAACAGGGACTCCCCCTAAGCTGACGAAGTGATCCATATTGTGATCGTGATATTCTTTTACAACTTTTACAGCGAAATAGCTGCAGTTTGATTATTGCCATGGGTTATGGCAGCCCCGTGCTATATTGAAGTCAGAAAATGGATTTTATAACTGATAGCTGAGACCTTAAAATGAGTTCACGGTGTCCTTGTAGGTACTGTACACGATCCTGAATTTCTATGCCCTAACTCTCAGTGACAGATTTATATGGCACGGTATACTGGGATCTTTAGGGCTACTAACACTTTGAAGACCACAACAAACTTATCGATGCTGTCCAAAGAGTTGGAATTAGGGGAAAGCTGACATACTGGTTAGCAGACTATTTGGCAGAGAGGACATTTCGGGTGAGAGTCAAAGATTGTTGCTCATAAAGTTCAATATGGAGTTCCACAAGGCAGTAGGCTGGGTCCTTTACTTTTCATTCTTTACACCAACGAACTGCTGAAATGTTTTAAGAAAAGTTTCCCATTCGCCTACGCAGATGACACGGCAATTGTTGTGTGTCATCAATCCCTAGAAGAAGCAGCAAGGATAATGCAAGCCGAATTCGACGAAGCTGGAAAATGGTGTCACGACAATGGGCTGGTTATAAATGCCACAAAAACAAAACTAATGCACATCCGGAGCCCAAACTATTCACCGTCGCAAGTTTTGTTGAAGAGCTACAGATGTGCAAATGCATCCAGTTGTGACGATATTCAAATGGTTGATACATACAAATATCTAGGCATCACAATTGACTGTCATTTCCTTTGGGATGCTCACATTAACGATCTGCGAAACAAATTGAAGGGGTCACTGTTTGCGCTGGCCTGTCTGCAGTACAAATCTATGACGTCTGTGCATAAGCAAGTGTACTATGCTCTCATAGAGTCCAGATTGCGGTATGGTGTGTTAGCTTGGGGAGGTGCAGCGCAAACGCACATCGAAAAGCTACAAAAGATCCAAGACAGGGCGTTAAAGTTGATGTCGAAAGGCCACGTAACAACCAACATCGTACGCGTTCTTGAAGTGAGGCAGATCTTCAAGATGAGTGCAGCCCTGGAGTACTACAATGATCCAAGTTTCCGAACGCCAATTGCTCACCAGGTGAACACAAGGAGACGAGCTGAGGGTCTACTTGAACTTCCAGCGATCATAAATAAGTACGGCAGAAGAAGACTGGAGTACATCGTGCCAAACGTACTCAATAATCTACCTCAACATCTTCGCAACATAAATCAAATAAATGTTAGAAAACGAAAAATTAAACAATATTTTGTAGAATCCATTACCTAAAGTTCATAACTGAGAACAATTAAATAATTAAATTCCCTAAATTTTATAATTAAATTCAACTTAATATATTTATATCTATTTTCACTAAAACTAAAATATGTAGATACTATTATACAATTCAGCTCAGTTTTTTTTTAAATTAACGCATAAACCAAAAATTTCTTACTACTACATATTTACATGTAGAAATGCATTACTTTTGATGATTAACAAACAGATATGTACATAGCATAGGTACTCAATCTCCTGCAGATAAGCCATTAGGCTTCGCAGGTAAATAAATAAATGAATAAATAAATAAAACTAAAAAAAAAAAAAAAAGAAGTATGTTCTCTCATAAGAGATCCCCTCGCACTATGAATACTTTCCAAATCAGTTAAGAAAGTCTTGTACACTTGACATGTCCTTGTACAAGCAATCTGTCTTAGACCAGTTTCCATAACATACGAGTAGTCATCTCTAAGAATCTGATGCTTTATTTCAATCTTTTATAAGTGCTTCACAGTGTCCAATCACATGTCTTAAGATTTCTTACTTTTTGAATGAAAGCAAAGACTTTACACCCAGAACCGGTAAGATTTTGCATGCATTCCGTAAAAGCCTATCCATAATAGCAATTTGGACAGTAATCTCCTATCGGTATCCCAACTTATACATCACAAGAAAAGGAAGGAAACACTAAGAAATATTTTAAGAAAAAGGACTTCACGTTTTACTATGTCTTTCTTCCTTGATTTTGAAAGAGCCCTCAGCAATATCAAAATCGGGGCATTATTTGCTGTACTTCTTGACCTGAAGGTTGGCAACAATGCTTGCCTAAAAGTAGATTCATTAATGCTAAGCTAAAGTACCATCTAAGAAGAATGTCAGTGTACAGGGATACCCTCCAGGGCGGAGTATCATCACGACTACTATGGCTCATGATAGTTACTATGATACTCTTAATCCTACAAACAGATCCAAGCACATTGACCTGATTCATCCCTGCGTATCCCATGTAGGCATTTCGACTACAAACCTCGGATGAGGCATTTTATCAGGCCTAAGACAGATCCATGCCTCATTACTCCATTCCAATGAATCCGCCAATCCGCAATCATTATTCGGACACCGAATTACCATATTTGTAAGGCTTTTACAAAAATTGCACAACCTCCTCGTACACCTAGGCCATGTGCATGTGGCATAGCACAGGATTACGCCCAACATTGAATATTTCCACCACCATTGAGTGCTCTTAACGAGTATTGCCAAAAGTGCTGCGAAATTACCTACCTCTGCCATGGATTGCAACAGGCCAAGAGGCATTTACTGCCTTAAAGGATTATAAATAATCTTACTTTTGCATGAACAAATCGGAAAGGTATAAAATCCCAAGGCCTTGTTCGTTCATGTATCGGATGCCATACATGATTTATTCAGATACAATTCCTTAAATTCTTTGCACAAGTGTATGTAATTTACTTCTACCCGAAGAGTGCAAGTGTTTTCCAAGGCCCAAGTCAGTGTCTAGTGGATGGGGTGTAATGCGCCCTCAATGTCAAAGACGGAATGTCATTGATCACAGTCCTCCCACCCACCTAATGTGTGCAATAATCCCATGCTCACCTAAGAGGAGAGAGATCCCCAACTGTGCAGAGGAATATTCATCGTTTTTCTGCCAGAACAGGCATCCCAAGTGTTCCAACAAACAATGTGCCAGTCTATCGATTTTCTTCGAAACAAAACCCAATGTAGGCCATGAATGCACGCCTAAGCCGATACGGAATCCTACTCGTTTTCCAAATTTAAAGCCCAACAACTTGTTCGAAACTAAAAGTCCTCTCTGATGCCACCGCGTCCATTAAAACCAGTTCAAGGCAGACCTTGTCCTTCTTCACCGTCAAGCCATAAAAACAATTCACCGTGAACAATATTTCAGCCATTAGCCAGTTAGGCCCACAAAATGGATATTTAGCGCGGGTCGAATTTATTAACTCTTATTAAGTCTAATTCAATGCAACATATTGGCCTTAATTAGGATACAATATTGTGCCTCACTTTCGCAAAACTTCCCAGCACTCTCTGGGCCAGGGACCGGAGCCAAAGCCGGGGCCGGGGCCGAAAAGAGCGAACGCAGGGCCAGGTTACAATGTGTAACATTTGAATATTTATTAGGATGTGAAAGGGAATAAAAACGCCTCTGGCCTATTTCGGGATTAATGTTACACTGAATGCTCCAAGTCAGCAACATTAATTTTCGCTTTTTGCCTAAAATGAAATTAATGTCTAGGTAAGGGTAGGTGTATCGTGTATTTATGCTTATGCCACTTTAGGGTATCCACGTGCCAAGCGCCCGCTAACAATTAATCACAAAGGGATGAATTGAAATGTGAAACTAATTGGTAAAGTGTAGACGATTTAGCTGTTGACAGCATATTTCTGGGGCATTTTATCATGAAAATTGATCTATTTCTGGATGGTATCTCCTCTGGATGACCTTGAAAGGGATGGTCTATCCTTCGAAAGTATTTTCTTCGGGTCAGGTATACGCTCGTATGTGTGTGGTGCTAATAAATTAAAATGAATTAATTTGAATGGTAAATATTTACTTTTGGTTTTTGTGCAGACTCAGCATGGTTTTGGAAACTTTTTCGAAGACAGATACGAGTAAGTTATGTGGCATGCTGCTGGTAGGGCAGACAAATATATAATGAAGATGGACGCCCTAAAGAGCACACATGTGTCGAACCAGTGACGCTATCTAATTGAGATTGAATGTACATAGATACAGGCGGGAGTCAGTGGTTGAATGAATGACTGTGTGTGGTTCGATAAAAAAAAATATCCTTTCAAGGACATGCCCCGAAAATTATGTTGCAAAATAAATGTCGGTTTACCAAGCTGACTTAGGATATTTTCGTAGACTAATGGGTGATGGTATGAGCTCGACTATCCAACGAGAAGAAACTGGAAACCGACCAGAAAAAGAAATTCAATTTTGGAAGCCTTTGCAGAACGAGTATCGCGACGTCATCAAAGAGGTAATTGAGATCTGAAATAGGCTTTTTTCTTGAGAGAGCTAAGTAGCAAGCAGCTGCCTTTAACCCCGAAACACAGGCTCTTTAAACAGTGAAACCTAGCTACCAAGTGAGCTACCAGATGTATTGAAAGGACCATTTCCATCAGCTGCGTTATGAGCATCAGGTTAAGAGACCGATAAAGCAAGACGAGAACTCACATCAAGTCAATAAAGGAGCCATTCCCCGTCCCAGTTTTGAAGAGGTTGGCTCAGTTATCAAAATGCTGAAGAACAGCAGCAAATCATCGATCTAAAATAGGTGGATAACCGAGGTCTGTTCAATCAGCTCGTACATCATCTTCAAGAAAGGAGATCCTATCCCTTGTAAGACATACAAGATCCTATTCTTTCTGTAACGCACTAACTGGGACATACCTGTGTGGATTCTAACCCGGCAAATCGATGATCGACCAAATTTTCTCATAAGGCCAAATCCTAGAAAAGACCAACGAACTTCAAGTCGAGATTCAGCATCTTTTCATTGACATTGAAGCCGCTTATGACAGCATTCAGCGTCTTGAACTCTACAAAGCGATGGCTGAATTCTGGATCCCGACGAAGTTCATGCAGCTCTGCAATTGAAATATAGACGAAACGAGTTGAACTTTAAGTACAAAAGCATATAACGGGTGGACCATCTAGTGGTTTCCTATTGAATCATAGGGTAGTTTGACAATGACAGCTGTTTTCAGTGCGAAATCTTGACAGAAAAGTCAAGTATCAGCACCATGCCTCCGCAAAACGAAATTTTTTGCTTTATGCTTGAACAACGTTGGGAAATATTGAAAACTTGTTTCCTCAGAGATTCCTGTGTAGCCCAAACAGTGCGTTTTTTGAAAAGAAGTTTTGGCCGAAATGAAGCACCCACCGCACCTCCTGTATGGAAGTTTGTGCAAAAATTCTTGAGACTGGTATGCTAGTGGACAGCACCGTCTTCATAGGGTGCGCACAGACGAGAATTTGGCTGCTGTAGCTGGGAGTGTGAGACTAAATTCACGAACATCAACTCGCCATCGATCTCAACAGCTCAACATTTCACGCACTAGCCTGAGGAGAGTTCTGCACAAAGATCTCGGATTATTCACTTACAAGGCCCCAATTGGGCCTTAGAGCAGCTTGACTTGTCAACGATTTTGGGCGAAAAATCATCTTTTCTGACGAGGTGCATTTTCATCTCGGCGGCTACGTTAACAAACTAAATTGTCGCATCTGGGGCTCGGAAAACCCGCACGTTATTGTCGAGAAGCCGATGCATCCACAGAGATTGACAGTTTGGTGCGAATTGTGGAACCATTTTACTTCAAAAATGAGGCTGGGAACAAAGTTCTGGTCAATGGTGGGCGTTACAGAATCATGTTAACCGACTTTTTTTTTACTGATGAAGATATGAATTTGGACTCGATTTTGCTGGTACCACCTCCTTAAAGCTGAAACTCAGCAACAACCTAGCTCAGCTACTGCCCCGGTGTGAGTGGGAGTGGGTTTTTAAGGAAAAAAATTCATGAAGAAAAAAGTTACGTATACGCCACCAAACTGGACCAGATCTTGGTACTTCCACTCTCTGAATGATGGAATTCAATGCAGATTTTCTGTTTCTGTGCATTTCAGGCACAAACTGGCTCAGTTGGTGGCTCGGTATGTCAAAGGAACACTTAATATTTTTCTTGTACTTGTCAACAGGACAAAACGTCACTATTGAGAACAGTATCTTCGAAATGGTTAAGGAGTTTACCTGCCTGAAAGTAAATATTTACTCCACGAATGACATCTTAGTGGAGTTTCGGCGAAGACTTGACCCAGAAAATCAAATGTACTCAAAACTCCTAACTCGGAGGACGAAATGCTTGCTCCATTAAACATTGATCCTTTCTAACTGATCAGTTCTAACTGCTTGAAGGCGAGTGCTGGATGATAATCAGAAAGCCAGAGCACATTTCGAGAGAAGAATGGAAGAGATACAACCGCAAAGTCTATGAGCTCTACCAGGATGTGCATATAGTCTAAGAACCATAAACATGTCGTCAACACTGGATTGACCACATCGAGTGAATGGACAATAATGTTTCAGCAAAGGGGATCTTCGAATAACAGCCCTCAGTTCAAAACTCACCCACCGCTTTAAGTACCAAGCTATCGCGGATACCTGAGCGTTTTTTCTGGATAAGTGGAAGCGACATGCCCATTATCGAAGGATGCCGTTTTTCTGACATAATCTTCATGGATCTGGAACTCGTTAAGTAAGGATTCAGGACTAAGAAAGAGGAAACTATCCCATGTTTACAATCCACGACACTGTAAGAACAACTGAGCCAAATGTGCGTAATACCAGACTCTAAAATAACGATTTTTAAGTGTCTAATGAAGCAGATACTACTAAAAGATACTTATGTGGTATGCATGTCAGGGCTATGAAGTCCCATCGTATTCCCGTATACCACTTTCTTTCAAAACAATGCCAGTCAGCCCCATTAAAAGTTTCAACCCCCTCACTAGTCCTTTGTCCCCGGTTTAAGCCATAAAAATAAAATTCCAATTATTAGTTGATGAGCAAACTTTCACTTTGACAATTAAAGCAGATTTCCAATAAAAAATCTTTCCTTATGGACTTTGTTTCGTTCACATTCATGTCCACATAGTAAAGTGTACACATTCCGACGAAAAGGTCATGTTATGAAACTTTATCGACCCAAACTTGGATTGTGTGATTATTTCTGACCATCATCGTTTTGACACTTAAACATTTATTGCGGTCAATGTCTTCGTAATGACTTTTCGACCAAATCCACTTTGGAAAGTTCAATAATGTTGTTTTCGTCCTTTTGCATGTTGCCACGAAACTTTCCTTAACAACTATCCTCCGGATGTGTTAGTTTTCTTTTATGGGCCAACAAGATAATACATAAATGTTTCCGCTGGGTATTGTACACTGCTACATGGATCACACTCGTTTGTATGTCATTAAAGAGTGTCCTTCCCTCGTTTGACGTTTGAACTATTGAATTATTTATTGTTGGTATTTCAAACTTATACACATACATATGTATGTACATTTTTTTCAAAACTTCACCTTTAATACGAACAACTGTCAAAGAGTACTCGTATTGAACTTTTTACAAGGACACCCCTACTCTGTGTCAAATGGCATAATGAAATCAAACAAGTGCGACTTTCTTTCTGTCGTTTTGCTTTTTCCTAAAGTCAATAGCCCCGAAGTTTCAAAGTCCTCACTTCCCCAGCAACATATACGTGGGCATGACTTTTCAAAGCACTTAGACGTTTGTTGTTCTTGAAAATTTCGTCTGTAATCCTCTAATGAAGCGACATAAACTCCTGCGATGTCAATGACTCGATGAAACAATTTACTTGATAGGAAATATGGATTCTAAATATAGAGTCAATTCATCAAACATATCGTGCGGGGTATGGCATGATAACATCCAGGGACGACATCCATTAACGTCCTAAAAAGGAATTTCCTGCTAAAAACGATTTCCTAGAATTAATTCAGAATGCGATACCGAAATGGATAGGCCAGAGCGGTGTCATGTGGTCGTGAATCGAATCAATAAACAAAAAAGCACAACACCTACTTAAATGCATTTAATTAATTAAAAGCAGGTTGTGAGGAGCAAAAGTCCCACTATCTGTCAATGTAATTAGGTGATTGAGTACATTTATCAAACAACATAGGCAACACTTCATGATTCTCGGTAAATGCGCTCAATGACGCGTTGCTGGTTCGAACACAGTAGGCGTTCACAAGTAAATTTCGACGTGCAAATATGTTGGTGTATTTAAAATTAAATCGAAATCCTATTAAACCGAGTTCGGAGAAAAAAAATGGTAAATTAATTCGATTTCCAATAAAGGCAGGTGATTCTGATACACATTTCCAATTGTAATGAGTGTTTGGATTGAAGCAGGAAGAGTTTTGTATTGAGTTTGCAAATACCTTGGTTATATCTCATATTTTTAGAAAGCAAGGACAAATTCGACCTAAATTCAATAACTGAGGCTAAAATTGGTTCGAGTAATGTGAGAACTATTATCTGCTCATGTAAGGTTGACTATATACTTACCTTCGTGGCATACAGCTCGAAAACCTTACGGATGATCTTTGACACAGCCCTTAGCTTAATAAAGATGACATCATAACCTAGCTTGTGTCACCTTGCCAATAGATGAATGTACCTGGTGTCCCTAGAAGGAACATTCTTGTGTAGAGCTCAAACTGATGAATACTGTCATCCATGACTTTAAGTTCCATAAAAACGTTCACAGCTTAGCATTTCATTGGTTTTTTCTAAGTTTTGACTAAATTCAAGGTTGAAGCCTAAAAATGGCTTGTCCCAGTCAATATGTCTTCCTAAAAGGTACGTCCACCACCTCAAACTCCGTATCGGATTTACAACTCCTGAAAAATTTAAAACGTTGAACATTTTTGAGAAAAATATTACGTATACGCCACCGAGCCAGTCATATTCTTACTAGTCATGGCTTCTATTGAGGGACTTCAGCGCATATAATAAAGGAATCGAAATGGTCTGGATGGTTTAGGCCCAGATTCGCCAGGATCTTGCCTCGCTCCATGTAGTAAAATGGAAAATATTGACAAATCTTGAGAAAAATATTACGTATACGCCTCCTAACCAGTCACGTTCTTACTAGTCATGGCTTCTGCTAAGGGACTTAAGCTTAGCTAAGAAAAGAACCTGGTTGGTCTGTTATTTTAGCACAGAATCGTTTGGATCCTGTCTGATTCCGTACAATGATTGGGAACATATTGCGTATATGCCACCAAGCCAGCTACATTCTTGCTATTCATGACTTCTGCTGACGCAATTCAGCGGAAGTGATGAAGGAATCTGGATGGACTGAATGGTTGAGGCACATATTCGCCTGGATCCTGTCTCGCCACCGAACACAGTCACATTCATTCGAGCACGTCATGACTTCTGCTAAGGCGGCTCTGTGCAGCTAAAAGTGGAATCTAGATGGTCTGTAGTTTAGGCACAGATTTGCCTGAGTCCTGTCTTGTTTCGTATAGGAAAATGGAAAATATTGAACATTTTTGACAAAAATATCACGTATTCGCCACCGAGCCAGTCACGTTCTTGGTGGTTGCTTCTGCTGAGATGGCTCTACGCAACTAAAGAAGGAATCTAGACAATCTGTTGGAAAATGGACAATATTAAATAGGCAGCATAGTATGTGCCGAGCAATTCTTCGACCAAAATGATATCATAAGTTCGTCTTTAAATGTCCTCTTCAAGTTCAAGCTTCACTGGTTTAAAGCAGGGCTGGGATGATAAAGGCCTTATACAATACTCAATCTTTTTAGTTCTAGGATAGAACTCTACTACTCAATGGCCTTTGCAGCTTAAAGGGACAGTAGTTGGCAAAAGTTCCATACAATCTTAAAGCTATATTCCCTGACTGTGACTTTCTCTCCAATTTCTCGACAGCATGCACATACTTTGTTACACCATTCGGACACCTTCTGTTGGGATGTCCCCTGTAGTGTCAACTAAAAAGTGAGTCAACTACCTTTAGAGGATTCTACATCTTAAGCTAGGACAAACTTTATTGTAGAAAAGTGTTGAATAGGCACAAGGAAGGATTTCTGGATGATAGCCTATGGAACGGTCCTTGATCATGATCCCTATTGCAGTCAGAGCTATCGTTGGCATCTTACGTTTTAAAAAAAAAGTCGAAAAAGCTCTTAAGAGGAAAATTATGTCCTGTGTTACAGCCAGGCTCAGGCTTCTCACAACCATTCGTGTTGTGCGTCGTGTTATTTGAATTTTTCATAAACGCTTACGCGAGGTAAAACCATGAAAAACGTTTGGGTTTGGGTATGGAAATAGAGCCTTGAGTCCTTCGCTCTATAGTCCAACGCACTAACCACTTGAACCTTGTCCTGTCTTAATGAAACGGAATGACGTTCGAATTTTCCCCAACTTGCTGTTCGCCTTATGGTACAGCCTCATGCATATCCTGCCATGAAAATGCCTTCCCTTTGGTTCTCTGGAATTATTCTCCATTCCTGTTCGACACCACTGAAGAAAGTATCTAAGACCACTCATTTCGAATTCAAAATTATCTGGAAATAGTACTTATTGATTCCAATTAATTGCTGCTTTAGTGTTTGCCTTTCATTCCTAATTTTCTCCGACTTCCAGAGCCCGTTCGGAGAACTCAATTGAGCCCCTGATTAGGCCGACTATAGAAGCCATTATCAGATATGTTAAATTAACCCAACGACCATCACGAATATGAATGTTTTGCGAAAATTTCCACGGAATCAATTTCCAGCTGCAGGTCCTGCAATTCCCAGTCAAATGTGCACTGCATGCCGGTATGTCACGTCCTGTGCACACACCCCCAGCCGTAGACCGTAGACCGTAGAGCCGTGCTTAAATGTCAAATTAACCTCACTAAATTGGTTATTTCTATTTCGTTTGTATCTACATCCACATCCACTCGCCCATGCACATGTATTTGCATTCCAATCATGTTAAGCTATAATGAGAAGCTAAGTTTTTTTTGTGTTAAGGCTAAATGGAAATAGATTGCGAATCTAAATGCATTTGATTTGTGATCAACGCATAAACTGGACGCCAGTTTTAATTTGAATTTGTAATTAACAAGTATTATTGTATGCGGTGACCGCGGCGGTGGCGGTGGCGGTGGCGGTGTCATTAGATGGTTTGCCGCGCAATTTTAAATTCGCTCTGTAAGGGGCTTCGGTATAAACAATCGGAACAGTTTCATAAATAATTCAATGCGACGCGGCACCTAATTAAAATACACATTTTAATATGAACTAATTATTGGATTCCTTTTTTGTTGATTGCCTGTATCGGTGGGGATTCTATGGACCACCCATCACGTACTGGCCATTCTTTCGAGACAATCACTTCCTTGATTGACCCTCTGTGGGATGGCGCCCCATCGTCGTCCTTGTCGTTAGCATGAGAGGTCACTTCTTTCGGAGCGATATGACGCCTCCGGATGATTAGTGTCTATTCTTTCATGCATTTGCCTTTGAATGGGAGTCGATTCCTTCGATTCCGATTCAAAGGCATCTCATTTGCAAATGAATCTGGCTGAGCGGCACAAGTAGGTGGAAATGATTCCCAATCAAAATTGCTGCTGACATTTCAATCAATACACGTTGCTTCTCCTCTAATTATTCTGCTTGGCGAGCAGAGAGTACACCTGTAAGCGAAAGGGGGTCTCCTCTAATTAGAAATTGAAAGCAATCGCGCTGTCCAATGGAATATTGGTGAGTTGCACGTCCTCCGTGCGTGTGCTCAATACAAATTGCCTACACCGGGATTTCGACTGTTTTCTTTTTGGTCTAAAACGTCAAGGATACCATTAGCCATTCCGTTTGGCGTTCAGTAAGAGTTAATGAGGTACATTTAGACTTAGATGAGCGAATGGGGCTTGTATTTTCGTTAAATTAGTGACCGTTGTTCTAAAAACTATCATTATGCGAGCTGGTTGTGGAAGGTTTTTCCGGGGCGTTCCTGTTGGGGTGTATCCTCAGTGGTATCTACTTAACTTGGAGTATTTTATTATACCCCAGCGAACGGAAGAAAATATGCTCAATGTATTTAACTGAGTACTTAATCTGAAAATAATAATTTGGGGGGCGGTGATGTGGATGAATTGTCCTGGCTTTGTCACAGATATGTTTGGACTGAGTTTGGTTTACTGATGACCTATGGGGGTTCGGTTAAGCCTGCAACTGCTCCAATATCAAACGCTTACATGTACGTATGCTGCTCACCAAATCAGATATGAGTTTTGGGCTCTTTTTTTTATGAAGAGGCAGACTTAGGCTCAAGTCAAGCTTTTCGATTCCTTATTGGTATCTTTGCAGGGAGTATATCTCTGAAATCCGGATTAGTAGTCCTGCTATTTTTATTGATGACAATGATGGTTGTATATCCTAACGTTTAGACCCAATTTTGGCTAGTTACTCCGGCCTTATACTTTTAGGACTGCCAGATACTTTTCTGACAAACTGTCGTATATCCAACTATGATCGGAGTCATGTAGTTTTATGACCTCATGGGTTGGTTTCAGTGGAAGCTTTTGTCTACCAAACTTTTTGGTCAGAATATGAAACGCTTCAGTGGTACACTCGAAAATACCAGAAAGCAAATTCTGGTTCACATCACCTACGAAATGATCACGGATAATCTTCATCTCTATAAGCACCACAGAAAGTACAGCCATTTGAGCCTAGGACACTTAGGATACCAACTTAGCAAAAGGATCTCTCTTTCTGACGAAACTCACTTCTCTTACTACTTCTGGTCCCCAAGGGATGGTCTATTGCAATGAGTATCTTTGCTGCTCCTGTCTTCACTGCTCCTTCAAAATATTTGCCACCGTGTCGCTAACTACTTTTTAAATCTCTTTCCCGGTCATTATCTGTCTGGTGATGTTGAAGTCGATTTTCCTAATATCGGTGACAATGCCACATATTTGTACACCATTTTTGACTGCTTCTGTCCATGAGTGGAGTAGTCACCATGTTCCTTTGAATCATTGTATTTTCTTTGGTAAATTGCAGGCCCATGCATACTAGTCCGTCCTGGACTATTATTCAAGTCATATTTCAAGCTCAAGTCAATTATTCTGAAAGACTTTGGGATTTCCAGTCTGGAGACGTTATCACACATTAGATTCAGTAGTACCAGACCTAGCATGGAACCTTGCGGGATTCCCCCGAGTGGAAAAGCAAATTATGTTGAACAAAGGACGAACATTTATGCTAGGAATATGGCTATCAAAGCTATAGCTTGGTCATTAGTAAGCTGATCACGTTTTGATCAAAGAATTTTCTGATTCAGGATCACCAAACTTGGGGATATGGCTAGTGATGTCCTTTCGCACTAGGTGAACTGTATTTTTATTTACTCTATATGGACACATATTAGTATTTTGAGAAGATTGTGAACGCTTTAGTACAGGCAGTCACCCTGGAATGCTTTCACAAAGCTTCTGTTTCTAGCAAACCTTTCCTGCTGATGTGTTACTTGTCTTAGTCCCAAAACGTATCATTTTTGTTGGACTGATCAGAAGATTGGGCGCCGTGGGTCAGTGGTTAGTGCGTTGGACTATGGAGCAAGGGGTTCGAGATCGAATCCCAGTCGGGGAACACCTAAAAGTTTTTCACTGTCCCACCTCTTGCGAGCGTCTGACAAACATACGAGAGTACAACTGTCTCGAGAAAGCTTCTCAAATAACAAATTGCCCTTCGGACACGGCATTAAACAGTAGGTCCCTTCCATTCGTGTAAAGAATATAACACGCACAACACGAATGGTTGTGAGAAGCTAGGCCTTGGGTCCCATCGACCTGTTACGCCAAGTATTTATTTTTTTTAGGGATGATCTTCTACACACCTTTCTCGCTTTGTCCCTGGTCCACTTGTGTGTCGATGTCTTCCATGACTTCAGCAAACTGTTGTCAGTCAAGTATCCTTTATAAAGAGCTGCTGTTGGTATACTTGTCACAAGCAGTCGTCTATGGTTCATGGTATCACTTTGCATCACAGGTTCTCACCATAACTGATTAAAATAGAGTTTATCCCTCTCCTATGTTGACATTACTAGATATCTGTCTTAAGGGTTAAAAGGGTTCATTTCCCTAGATAAACATTCAGTCTGACTATGCCTACTACTCTTAGGACTCATGGCGCTCTACATAAGGCTAGATTGTGTTGTGATTTTCAGTTTAGATGCTCAATACTTCCTCATCTCTAAGTGCGTTGACTGTTTTGTGAGTTCCTTTACTATAAACTCCTTCTCCCTGTTCGTCCATTCAACTGACAATAAAATTGACAATCAAGTTTATTGACAACTTGGAAGAATAGAGAACCATCCCGCTTCACTGATTCGAGAGGACCACCCACCCAATTTCTGACAACACAGCCCCCTAAACTATTTCAACAAATTCGTCTATCTAACCTCCATAAGCCAGTAATTTATTCGCTTTGTCTTAATTTACAAAAATGAGAATACTAATCTGGGTCCCTTTCAAGTTCCACTCACGAATAGTGATTCTGTGGTTATTACTTCTACCCTACACGAGCGAGCGAGCGCCACAAGAAGATACCTCCTCGTCTAGGTACGAGGATGAGTACTACCCAATTCGAATTGCAAATACACAGGAATACATCCACATGGCCAAAAACAAAGTAACGAATTCCATCGGCTTATTTATCCATAAGTATCAACAAACGCTGTTACCATTTTGCATTTATACATCTTGATCCCTTAGTCATTGTACCATGCCTATGCCCTATGTACTCCAATGGATGTATGTATGCCGGTGTGGAGGACTCGGGAATTCACAATCCGTAACCCATCCCGGTTTGTTTTCTTATTTGCAATTGAATTTAAATAAATTGTTGGGCTCAGAAAATTGACAGGATTTTATTTCATGCTATGTCTTGGATTTGTTTCCGCCTTCCACCCTACCTTTGCATCGAGCAGGAGCTCGATCCGGAGCCCGATGCGGAGCCCGAGCCCTGCTATGTATGCCATAAACAATCTAGGCCATTAGGAAAGGTTCCACGATGCTATGAATACTACTGGATTTGGGTAGAATAAAATGTGTTTTGTTTTTAAACAAAAATACAGATTGATTGCGTTCCCAGGAGCTAAAGTGCCTGGTGCATGCCTACCCCTTCGGCTTTTGACATTTCAGTTTCAGTTTATGTAGGCAGAAATATTCCTCTGTGGGTGTAATGGCTTTTTTATTTAGGCAGGCTTTATAGCTACATAAATTAGAATAATGTTAAGTATTAGGGAAGGTGTGAGTTTTACGACACGGATGCATTCGGAATGATAACTTGAAGGAGCTGCGCTGCAAAGAAGGACCTCCTGGTAATGGAGGCATCAAAACCAAAGCATTGACGTTTCCTTAGTGCCTTTTTTTTTTTTGCTCTCCATGAATAATGTACGAGATAGGCATGTGAATTGTTCCTGATCGAATGGGGGTGTTTATTATTTTAGTTAGTGTTTTGAAGGATGATGATGGAGTATTGGACATGAGACGTTGTCATCATTGAAGTGAGTCTTTTGCTTTCATTTGCATTTCACACTGAAGGTGGAACGTGTCCCTAGGGACACTTGGAAAGTCGGTCAGTGACGTTTTGAACGACTTATTTAGTCATTTAAAGAAGCCGATGAACTGTTTGAAGTTTAATCACGCACTGAGTGAAGAAATCACGCTTTTGGGATGGAATGAGTACTAAGGAAGGCCTTTTCCAATGGCAGTATCTTTCTATATGCTAGCTACAGACAGTACACTTTGTTGAACTTCCTTAGCCTATAAATGAAGTTATTGACATCCTGAACATATGTCAGTGTTAGGATACCATCAAAGTCATATGTTTTGATCCAGTTTAATGCTCACCTACATCGGATTACATCAAGGATATTCCTAGGGACACAAGCCTCGTTATTAATATCTAGTAGGTAAGCCAAAACTCTTACCAGGATCTACCTCATTCCAGCAATTTCTTAACCCAAATAACTTGAATCCCTTTATAGTTTAAACAATCTACGGGTGAGTGTATGCATCTTCTTAGCCCAATATTTATGATTCAGTGTACCTAGTCCTGAGGAGGATGCAGAAAAACATAATGTTCTTCTAGTGGAGCCACAATGAACTATTTGGACTCGTAGAAGAACCTGAGAGAGAGCGGGTAAAATTTGTAAGGTCTTGCCAATATTTCGAGTTGAAAATAGCTCAGAGAGTTAGGAAGGAACACATTTGGTGAGAGCTGGGTTAACAGAGTACTAGTACTAGATTACTAAATCTGTTTCACCGATAGATTGACGATGGAATCTGAAACTGGAGCAATCATCTTTGCATCTATGAGAAAAGGGACATGCCTTTGAGAAGGGATCTTTGTTGGTGGTTAAGAGACTAAGGTACGTACTTCCTGAATCAGTCAAGCAGCGCTTAAATGGTCCTACGGTTCCTTAGTGTTCTAGGTACCAGAAATTTGCAGTCATTCTATGAAGGACTTACTTCTCTTTTAGAGTAATATAGACTCAATCACATAATAGGACAAAGGTCAGTGCGTACTACCCTACTTAGGTTAGGTTAGCGAGTTGAAGAACCCACTATGCCACACTCTTGTCAATACAGATGAATTGTGATTCCCACAGGGGAGAGATGTCCCTGGCTCATTGCTTAGTCCTAGTTATAAAGGAATTGGTTCTTATGAGCTGTCAAACTATCTAATAGGTTTGATGAAGTTCAAAATATCATTGATTTCTGATTTTCTAATTAACGGGCTCCACTCTTTTCAATCTCAGACACGCTGATTCCAGTTGTCTGGACCAAGCGCTCTGCTAACCACTATAGATTGATTCCCAAATCAGATTTTCGATCTCCCTTGTGGACTCGAGTCTGGAGGCATTATTGTCCATTCCCTCGATGTGGCCGAGTTAGAGTAGTCGACGTGTTTTTGGCCTTTTTCGACTACATCCACACCTTGGTACAGCTCGTAGAGCTCCGGATTGTAGCTTCTCCTTCATTCACCCTCCTCACATAGAGAACTTTTCTCTCAAAATTGCTTAAAATTGGGTCTACTTCTACTTCATTCAATCTGTTGGTCCTAGGTTCAAGAATAGTGTCAAACGTAGAGCGTTGGTTAGGCTTCGACAGCTTGAATCGACTGAGAAACTGCTCCGGTCCTCAGAGAATCAACTTGGACTGACTGCAGTTGAAGGCAGGAGACAGACAGGAGGTATTGGAAATACGTAATTTTCTGCCCACCACCAGCGGAACGGAATAACTAATATAGACAAATCTTGGAACTAAAACAGATACTATTTCCTAGAAACGAAAGGATATTTCGGATTCCTTTTGGAACCTGAAGCCACTTACCAGTGATTAAATCCAACACCCGAGGACGACTTACATTGAGTTTAATTAGAATTGAGTTTACCAAACACTATGTCACATGAACATCACATTCAATAACACGGCCAACGAAGCCCAGTCAAGGAAACAATTCAAGACAGCCGGCATAGTACCTCTCATGTATCTATCCACATCGATTCAGTCCAAAACTTCTCTCCACATTATTCTCAAAATCAAGATAAAGAAAGAAAAGGTTTTTTCCTCTCAACACGAACGCCTCGCTGGAAAATTGAATATTTCATTGTAAAAATAAAAGGAAAATATAAAGAGGATCCGATTACAGATAAGGGCCAAATCGACACATTCCTCCAAGGAGCAATAAACACACCCAACGCTCTCCTTGAAAGATTTCTTTTCAATGAGCTTTCATAACACATCCACCGAGAGGACATGTACGACGGACGCACCAACGGCCGGGACACACGAGCACAGCCAGCGACTGCTTCCCTTCCATTGAAAAAGGTGAATGCACTGAAAGGATGAAAAAAAAAAACTGAAGTAATCTTCCTCGTTTCATTCCCAATGGACAACTCTTTCATATCCTCTGTGTGTTATCCCTGATTTATACGATATTATCACATTTTCATTTTCTGCCAATATTGCCATCGCATCCCCCTCCTTTGAATGAAAGACGAGCCTGGTGAATGGGAAAATCCTCAGTAAATGGTGCAAGTTCCGTAACAATAATCCTGGCCCGAGAGGAGGTTGTTACCTATGTATAACTGAGGAAGAAAATTGCCTGTGCCTCTGAGCCAATGAATGGGAAAATTTCTCAAGAATGTGATATGTGATCCCATTCATGGTGCTGGCCTTTAGAAAAATTCCTGTTAAAGCAAAGAGCACATCAATCGTGGAACAAATTTCTCAGAATATTTGCAGATACAATCGGTATGGAAGGGATGCGCTGCATTTCTATTAACTTGTCTTTGGATTGGATGGTGGAAGTTCATGTGGTCTGACATTATCATGGGACCTGTAATCTATGAATAGTAGTTCAGCCAATTATTCCAATTCTTTGTGCTGTACTAACTGATTGCATAGTAGTTCACAACTTGATGTTTTCGAACCCAGGATGGTCCTTCATGTCCAGACAAAGAGCAGAACTGGTGAGTCCCCTAACAGACAAGCCATTGAACCACCATTAGCATAGTGTAAGCTGAATACACACTCCCTACATTTAGGGAGCCAAGTTCCTGCTGACGAATTGGCTAAGAACTGAAACGTTTAACAGGCTCACACCGCTGAACAAGGTTGAATTCGTCAAAACGACTAAAAATATACTTCGTCAGCCCAATAGTACATAGCTGGCATTGTGGAACACTTCATCATCGGGAGGCATTTCGTCAGGCTTACTTCCCGGCAAACGATTTTTGCAGAAGTTGTATGGATGAGGAAGAGGAAGACACTAATTCTTCACCCCTTCTACACCTGACAACCTCTCTTAATTCGAAGAATTTTCTTGGCTTTCAGCCGCTGATAAATGATTCTAGGAAGCTAACGAATGTGCCTTGATTTCGTGACAAAAGATTTGCTGTGAAGAGGACTCATTTTGGCAATCCTCCTCCATCCAGTTTGGCGAAAAAATTTAAAAAAAAATGTTACGTATTCGACCCCGAAAATGGAATTCGTTTACACTTCACTGAATAACTACTAAGCCAAATAAAAGAGTAATTGGTTGTCAGTTAGGAGACAGAAAAGATTGTATTTCTAAGTCTAATAGTCCCCAGTGGAACGACATATGTATCTGGGAGGAATCCTAGATAAGAAACTTCCTTGGACAAACTATTCCAAATCGAAGACCTCACCGAAAAAGGACCTTCGAACCTGCATGGCTATGGAAAGACCGCTTTTAGCTTATGTGTTGGTTGTTAGATGAAGAGACTTTTTACGTTATTATGTAACTCCCTTCTGGAGTAAGGTCCTAATAAGGGCCTGTTTCTGATGCACGAGTGGTTTCTGTAGTATGCCAGGCTCTGCTCTAGAGCGTTTGCTTGATTTACTTTCCTTGATACTTTCATCATAGCCTGTACTATCAAATCAATCTACTGTCTAAGACGGCGTGGCTTTTGGAGATTGTATGACATTTGACGGCCCTCTGATGACAATGCATTGACCCCAAATACGGTCGCTGTGCAAATTTAGAGTTAACTGGCCTGGTTCGGGACTGAATTTAGCCAGACTCTGAGCCTGGATTGGGCTTCAATTGAACCTTAACGGATGACTTTAAGTCAAGGCTTCGATGCTGGTGTCATCGTTGAAATCGACAACAGTATAGGTAGACTTTAAAACTTGTTAGGCAAACAATGTTCTTCTGTTTTTCAATGACTACTGACTATATAGTGACAACTAGGTTTTCGTATGTAGCGCGAGTCAGTTAAACTTGTAGCTCGTTTCAAAATATTTTGAAAATGTAAGAACTCCTTGGATACGGTTCCAAACCTGAACTCTTTCCTCCTGGATCCAATATTTCACTCGAATTGCGAGAAATAAGAGTTATCCGATGAGATTGCCAAACCAGGCTCAGGGGATAATTTCTCAGTACTTGGTTGTTCTCGGCCACTTGGACAGGGCCTCTACTGACGATCTCTTACCAACTGAATTGTGTGTGGCATAGCTTTCCAGGATGCAGGCGAAATAGACGTCCCTAAGAAAGCAGTGGCATACTTGTTATTTCTCAGAAGAAAAGATTGGACATTTGCAAACGACGATACACCAGAGTATTTCCTGCTTTTGCTTGTATCAGGTGTCAGATCATCATTGTTCATGGAATGAGTGCTGACACTGTTAGTTCTTCATCTCTGAAGCCTACTCTTGGCTGCTAGATATTCCAGTAAAATGAGTACTACCAGATTCTGCTTCCTGGTAGAACTATGGACTAGTTGCATCTGAGTGGTGAAGAAATGTCAACAAACAGTCAAACAACATGGTAATCAATGTTGACCAAGTATCACACTGAGTGCTCAAACTTTTAAGGAGGCAAGGACCTACTGACGGACTAGTTTAAAGGTCAGTCAGCAAACTCTACAGAGAGGCTTACTCGATTCTCTCAAGTGAAGGGCGACTGATGAGTAGGCGACTGAAGTTAATGAAGATCAAATCACTCGCAGTCAGTCGACGAACTCCACATCACTTCGAGATGAAAACAGTGTTCATCTCTGACTCTAGATACCCACGAAAGTCTTTCAAGCTCATGACCCTAAGGACAAAAGATTTGCTGCGCAAAGCACTTGTCGTGCCAGTCCTCCTACAGTCCGACGCGGTAGAAATATTTTTAAAAAAAAGTTACGTATTCGACCCCGAAATTCAATTTGAATGTACTTGACTGTCAACCATAGGAACGGCTAATAGGGCAACTACCAGACTAATTGAGTATCAGTAACGAGGCAGGCTAGTGCTACTAGTTGTTGTATCTAAGTCTATTAAATGATGGAAAATGTGGGCATCTTTGCAAATTAGGACCACCTCCTAGTATCAGCATTATATGGAGAGAATTAGACCTGCTTCTTAGGACTCCTCCTGTTCTTCGGATCTTGAATCTCCTATTGTGTGGTACGCTCCGTAAAATGTAGCTACAACCTCTTGCTCGACTTGATACATAAGTGTCATTGGGTGGACGTGAAGCTAACTGCCCTCACCCCTTTAGAACCCAAAACGATTTATTATCAAACCAAAATTTAATTGAATGGCATTCCTTCTCCGCCCTCTCGTCGTAAGTCAGTTGCCTCTCAATCCACATTACTTAATCCTTCGTCTGGAAATAAATGGATCTTCGGACAATCCCTAACAATCTGCCATTGACCACAGCAAACATGACACTTCTCTGACCAGAAACTCAAAACTTTCATTATACTTTTTTTTCTCTCTGCTTTTTGTTATTTTGTTCGTTTCAAATTAAACTGTCATTTACACAGACGCATCCAAAGCACGTGCTGTGTGTATCGAAGGACAGAATTCGAATGGGGAATTCAATGGAAACCGGAAAAGGAATAACAATGGACTCTGTGGATACATGGGAAAAAAATATTTGCTTTCCTTTCCTGAGACTATCCATCGAAGTGGCAAGCCGAAGGGTGAATACTTGACATTCTTTGGCCAACCTTACGCGTGAACAATTTTCACTTCCTGTTGGATAATGTAGGTTTTCAGATAATCAACTCAGTGATTTTCTTGGAACTTCTCCTGTTTCCGTTGTGGACACGTTTTTTGTTAACTTTTAGTTAAAAATACTTATAGTTTCGTCCAATCCATCCATCTGATGGAAAACTTCAATAAGTTTCCACCACCGTCAACGACCACAATTGCTCTCGTTTTCCACACTCGAATAAGTTATCTGTGCTCAACATGTGAAAAATTTCACATTGGATTTTCGTATTAACAGTGAAACCGCTTACGTCCGAGTGAACTTTAAAGCATGGAAACATCCACATCCTTGCGAGCCCTCATCGCACTCTGCAATCTCTGATTTACACTGAAAGCTTTTAGATGTGGCCATGGCTGGAGATACATACAATGGTGGCATTTTTTTTCTCCCAGCTCGGTTTGTTTTAGTTTTATTTTCTAAACAGTGTGACCAGATTATATCTCGTAGAACGGTTTACAAACGGCTCTCAGCGTAAAGCCGCCAGTTCAAAACTATGGAAGCAGATCAGACCACTTAGAGGTCTCCATCAGATGGGCGAAATGGGAGACGTATCTGCACATTAAAAGGAAAAGATTCTCTTTAAGGAGATACGAAAAAATGTAACACTGTGGCCACACTGTTTCCAATAGTTGGTTGCATTGGATTTATCAGTGACAGACAGAAAGTTATTTGATGGAATCAGTCTATGCTTGAAAGGATGAAGCGATGGTTTCAAGACTGTTTTTTCTTTTGCTTTCACCAGACGTACCTGAACTGAAATATACTTTTATTTCGAGCATTGCCGCCAGATGAAAGGGCTTGCCTGGCGGGCATTGGAGCAATACTAATGCAATTAATCAGGAAGCGGTTTTAAAACGTTTTCATTGTATGCAATATGTAGTAGGTAGCCTGTAATTGCTAGCACTTTTGGGTAACGAAACGGCAACTTTAGAAAATTGATGGCTTGCTGGCAGAACGAGTGCGAGAAGGAGTGATGATAAAATGGAATCCGATTGCCACAAGTTGGAAGCACAGTCAAGCGACGTATTTGTTGCCAGTTTTTGCGCTTTTTATGTGGATTTGGTTTGGTTTTTTTTTTCTGTGTAAAGTGTGAAAGTTTGTGCATTCATAATTGGTGTAAGTGGTAAGGGAAATGCTTGGAATAGAGATTCTGTCATGGGACATTCACAGGCCAGACAATGAGAAGTTGGTGACATCCCTAATCTGTACAGAGGGACAAGCATGCTTTGTCTGCAGATCCAACAATCCCTCACTAATCCAACTTTCTTTTACTAAGCGAAGGATAACGCCAGTTCTTTGGGATCGTAAAGCGAGAAGACTTTGCATGAACCACTCTTCTATAGGATAGTGCTATACATGTAGTTGTCTTACAACTCCTCTGCTTGAGATAATTTTGGAAAACCCCTGTCGTGCTGGGGTACCAGGCAGTGTAGAATGGATACTCTGACTAAGTATCTGACCTAAATCTGTCCGAGATACGAGAAGTTGGACAATTTCTTCATCTGTGGTTGACATTACTAACAGCATTCAGCCTTCAAGTACGAGTACTCTTTCATATAGCAAGGGACATATACAACCCTCACCAAAGCATGGTTCCCAGGATGTGTCTGTAGCCTGACTTTTGAATACGAATCCATTTTCAGATTCACAGGCGCACTGTCTGACTCTGATTGAAAAATCGTCTCCAGCTCATTTCTCAATGTGATTTCAACTAATTTGTATCAAGGGACATAAGGAATATAGAAAACTGACTTCAGACTCGGATAGATATAGTATTTCCAACGTTATAAGCAGCAAAGGGAAGTGACTGGTGGACTGGACTGAACCTCAAGCAAACGTGGCCAAGATTGAGGGAGCTGTAGAGATAGTTTTAAGGCAGAGAAACTGTAGATTGTGAGCTGCTGCACCCACTCAGTGCGATGGGATTTTTAATACAACTGGTCAAATAGATATATAGATCTATCATGTACCAAGATAACTAGAAAGCAAGACTCTACTGCATTACACTTATGGATTTAAGGCCAATAGATGTTTGGTTTCAAACTGGTTTTTTTCTTTACTACGTTGTTCTTTGGTGAACGGGGTGTCCAACCTTCATGATGTCCTTGGAAGTCTACAAAGATAGTATAGTGAAACATCACATTACTCTTGCAAGTTCTGGAAGTAATATCTGTCTGGCTTTCTGCTCTCTAAGTGGCACAGTCTTGTCAGGGAGAAACTAAGTGAGGTGGTTCTGCAGAAAATAATGGCTAGTCATACCTACCACCATTGGCAGCTAATTCCTATCATTTTGTGGATATTTGTTGGTTCTGACTTCGTAGGCAGACTTTCCTTCATATACATAGCAGAGAAGGTAAGTAAGTTCCGCCTATTGTTAGCAGCCATTAGGATGTTAAGTGTGATTCGAGGTTAAAGACTAGAGGCTTAAGGCTTTTCCACCACCAGTTTCTCAGCTGGGAAACACTGCTTTCAGCTATGTAGTCTTATCGAGCTATTTTATCAATGCTATTTCGAAGAATGAAGAAGTGTGGCCTCGTCCTGTATACAGTGGCGACGGTGTTGCAGTAAGCTCATGGAAGATCAGAAAATTCAGCTATATCACTGGGTCAGAGGTATGTATGACCTGTATTTGTAGATTTCTGTCATAAATTAAGCTTCTGGAGATGATTTGTAAGACTGTACTTGAGGTCTTGCGATGTTGAAAGGCATTCTTTCGATGTGAAATGTGATGACACCATGGAACAGTGTTGTGGCCTACATTCGGATAGAAGGAAGTACAATTTACTTACTTAAGTGTAGTGACCATCTGTCCACAAAAGGGTTCAAGCCTCGTTAGTAGAGGTAATGTATAGATTTTAGCCAGCGAGTCTGACAATCATTAGCTTCATCATCAAGGGAATGACGGAGACGGTTAACTTGTTTGCAAGTAGGACTATTTTTTTTAAAAACTATAAATTCTTCGAAGGTCAACTGATAATCTTTACTTCGAATATATAAAAGCTTTTAAAACGGGGACCATAGCCTGCGTGGTAGAGTCTTACCCTATGCCTAAGAGTATGCACTCTTTTTTCATGAGGTAGGTTGGGAATGAGGAGAAGATACGATCGAGATCGTGGTGTAATGGTTCGGAACTTGGGTATTTTGTATCAAATTTGTGCGATTTGTCTAGTTATCCGAAAAAAACACATTTCCACCTCATATTGACATATAAAGTCACATTAGACACTTCACAAGCAGCCCACTGGTACCTTTTGACTTTCAGTAAACTTAACTACAACACTGTTTCACTTCCCATATTACCCAAGGCACCTTCTAAAGGAGTTTTTCCACCACCCAAGGTAGTGGTGAGGTAGAACCCTACACCAGTCAACAATTTTGGAAAAAAAAATTCTTATTACCCACATAAAAATGGAATTAATTAAGCATATTGAATTCCAAGCGCGAAGCATACACCAAAATGATGTCCTCCCTTCCAGCTGTTGTTTGAATCTTTTGATGAGATTTTAACAAGCTTAACGGGCGGTTTTCCTACACAGAGCATCTCACCGAAATGATGGTCGCCGCAAAAATGCCAACAAAATGCTACAAAAACCTAAACCCTCTTAATTATCCTGCGCTGCGTAAATGAGTAAATGAGATTCTCATAGCTGTTATAGGATCTCTAACAGCTGTCGATACAGTTGAGATTATATCCTGCTGCTCTCGTCGTTTCTGTTTACTATATAATTAGCTTGTTAATTACCACGGGCATTGATTTGACTGCACAGGACTTTAAAGCAGCACAATGCCAGAAAAGTATCTCGAACAATGGGAGCAATTTTCTTCTACTGTTGCTCACTTATGTGACACTGGAAAGGCAGCTACTTATAGTGTACGACCATGTCGTGTAATTTTCATCTTCACATTCTGACAAAGACCGTTTAGCAAAGGAATGTGCGGTATTGTTGAGTGTGTCTGCCGTATTTACCATACGCCATCAACGAAAAATGCATATCCTTGAAATGTGCACACGAGTAAGTGAATTCCTCATATGCTGTTCGCGCTATTGTCAAACAGGAGCAGCCTTACAAGTGTTTTGCGCGTGCAAACGCGAAATTCTAAGCTGCAATCAACCCAGGGGTTAAGTTGGTAAAATGCTGGAAATTTCAGTGCAAGCTTATATTGTGTATTGTTTGCATCAAGTGCGCCGTACCTATTTGAATAATCCTTTTTATGAATTGTGTGCCACGGTGAAAACGGAAGCCGTGAAATATTCTAAACACTGTGTTGGCAGTGGTCCTCAACCTTTTCCAGTTAACAGCGCACTTAACTTGCTGTGAGTTGTCGCCAAACAATGTGCCAAACAGTGTGACGGTGGAAGTCCTTGTGTACGTGGTAGACAATGAGGAGAGTAATTTTATGCAATTTTCCGCGTTAGCATTGATTTTGGAAAACTCTTTGGCATTTCTAACAGTTTAACCTCTGGCATTGTAAATATGCGGGTCTCAGTGGTTAGTGCATGAGAGTACATAGTGGTATCCAACTGTGGGACTTCGAAGAGGTACTGTGTTATGCGACGGACTTTAAAGTCTGTTACCAGAATATGAAAACCTTGAAGACAAACCAAAATATTCAGAACTTTCATTATCCAAAGAGGGCCAACTGTCCACATATACTCGATCCAAAAGCACTAATATCGGATTTGTTGAATATTTCTTGGCAAACTTACAGACAAGGATACTCATTCAAGGGTTTGGTTCACATTCTGTGAGTCCTTTGCACTTGTCTTATTAAGTTTAAGAAATCCAGAAATCTAAAAACCAAAAAATATTGAAAAAAAATGTTACGTATACGCCACCGTATACTAGATTCAGTGTATTGAAGTGGGCATGGCCTCGTTGATCTGTCTGACTACAGAGTTCTGAGGATAGTAGCAAAGGAGCCAAAAATAAGCTATAAGTGTAAGTATAGGTTCTTGAACCAGTTTCTGTGATTTCGATCCTAAAATTCTATTCAAATAAAGTATTGGAGGCTATTGGTGTTGGCATAAGTCAGTTTATGTAAACTGTTGAGGAGGTAGGGTCCTAAATGCATTCATCTACGAACGGAGCGGCTATCCCGTGAAGGATATCAGAACTGAATGAATCTGTGAAGCTCTAAATAAATAGAAATGGTACAATCGAGGGCCTAGATGGTCGACTTTACGGGCAATTGAAATCTTCAAGACAACGTACTGCCATAGAAGATGAGTTGTTCAAATTACTTTGTAGAAAGTTACAATTAATTTTCCAAACGCCATGCCTGAGAGTTGTGTATCGCTAGAGATATGTACGCTTAAAAATGCCAAACCATGAGCTCAGAACTCTGTTCTGCGAAGCAATCTAATTTTTTTGAGATAGATTTCACTTAGAACGAAAGATATAGTTTTTTGATCAAATGCTAGGTATCAAGCATAGATGTAATCCTCTAATGAATATTCGTGTTACAGACGATTCATTCTGCTCACATTGTGAAGGTAATTCTCAAGCCTTTGAGCACGGTCTACTGGAATTAAAAAATACGAAGCAGCCAAAAATACTTTAGATATATTTAGTTATGAATTATAAGAAGGACAATAACTGATGTCCCAAACGAATACCTTTCTCCGCTGTGGGTAGAGGAGAACTAGACAACGTTGACTTAAAATAGAATATTTCTCTTTGGACGATTTACCTAGTAACCAAAAACCCATTGAGTTATTGAAGGAATAGAGGCATGGATTTTGGTCAGAAGTGAGGCCAATAGTAGATGGACCTCCCTGGACACCTGTGTGATCACCAGAAGCCTATGGCCTTGCTTTGACAAGAGTAGGACCAACCGAATTATGCTAAAGGATAGGAAGTCCCTTTCTGTCCTTATAGGAATTATTACGGGGCATAACTCTCTTTGGTACCACATGAGAAAGTTAAGACTCACGGATGAAGATTTATGTCGGGGATGTGGAGACGAGGAAGCTAAAGAGGATACAACCCACTTTCTCTGTCACTGCCCTGGGCTTATCCACCTTAGATTCAAATTTCTTGGGAGACACTTTTTCTGTGACCTTGAAGAATTAGCAAACAGACCAATAAATGGAATTTTTAGGTTCATCAAATCAACAAGATGGTTTGGTGATCCACAAAATGTGAATTAATTCGAGGGTTTACCAATGGACAAGGGATTTTTCCCCCCTTGGGTATCACAATGGGTCTGTATTGACCTGAGTGTGGCGACGTGATATTATCTAGTCGCCTACCCACATACCTAGCCTACCCTATTGAAGGAATATTCGACGACAACATTATTTCCAGAAATGAACTTGTGGCCTACCATCCAGGATCCTGTGATCTGACTGCGTATTCTTTTCGTTTTTTTATGTCATCAATAACTCTAGGTTTGAAATTACCATTCCCGTGATGCGGCTTCAAGTGCTCAAAAAACTGGTTAAAAAAAATGGAGCGTGTAGTTCACGAATGAACTAGTTCAAAAAAGAGCTCCAACAAGTGAACTAGTTCCCAATGTCACTTTACTTCAGTTCATATAGTTCAATAGTACTTGAGAAGAACTGATATGAATTGAGGGCTTTTTTGTTTATATATGAGTACTGACCTGGTCGGAAAAGGGTTGGTTTCATTAAGCGCATAGGGAACATACATCGTTGTGTTCAGTTTACAAATAATGGTCCCGAATCCCACAAGAATGATTTTTTGAGTAGAGAGCAACTGAGAAGAACCAACTAATTTAACAACTAGATTTGAACTAAGTTGAGCGGTCTCTGAACTGAACTAAAACATACTAGTCTAATGCCCATATACAACATAAGCTAGCAGAAAACAAGAGATCCCATTTAAATAACGCTTTTACCCTGGGTATGCTCAAGTTCACGCACTGAGCACTTCCGTTCAACATCTCCATTTGTTTGGCTGCATTATGCATGCAGAAAGCACTGATTTTTGGGAAATATTGATTGACAGACCCTTTTTCTCGTAGAGATTTGCAGGATTCAAAAAAATGTGGAAACCAGTGAGCATTACATTTTTAAAATTACTAAGATTGGTTGAATCAAAATGAGAAAAAGGAATGGTAGGAGTATTCAAATTTCAAGCTTGTTATGACACGACAATGCTAACCTTCAAATCAAAGGTTTTGGTTAGGCTTATTCCTCTTCTCCCGAACTATACCGTCACTTAAGTAAGTACATAAGTATGATATAAGCAACCTTCAAATCAATAAAGATTAACTGGAGATTTGACTTGGATCCCTAATGGCAAAGAGAATTGTGGAACCAAATCTAGGAAGCAGCCCAAGGAAAAATGTATAAAGTATCTTTGGTTATAACCATAGGGCAAAAGAAAGGAAAAAGCACCCAATTATATGGTCTTATTCGAGAAGTTCAAAGCCCATTAGTACCTCGGTCTATTCCAATGAGAAGAAGTCATTTGCAGTTTGAACAACAACTGTTGTGGTGACAATGTGTTCGATCATTGAGTTGTACGTTGTTTGTTTAAGTCTCCTTTAAAACCACTCAATTTTCGGGACATTGAAATGTAAATCCTACACTAAATTGAATTCAAAAATTTAATACAAAATCTCTCTAACAATACTCATGGAAGAGTGAAACCTAATACAGCTGAGTTTCAAACCATTCATTCAATTTAGTACGCACGCTGCGTTCTACGAATAGGAAGAAAGGTTCAGACTATCACAATTTAAAGTTTACAAGTTTCCCTACGCTCTACTTTAAATCAAAGATCTGCAAATGTTTGCACTAAAACACATCCTTTAGATAGATAGAGTACACATACTCGTAATTGAAATGTCAACGCCTTAAGCTCCTGTCATATCCCCTCTACATATGTGCAGAGCACGAGCTTTATCGTTTATCCACCTGATCCCACTATGAGTCCAAAAAGCAACACATCCACGACACATCTTAATTATCCAAGTCCACTAGTCCTTAGAGAGACAAAGTCCTATTCCATACATAAATAATAGGTCCTCATGACAACAAGAGTACACGAGTGTGGTCAGCATGCAACCCACCTGGAGAGCGCGACCTTAAGGCAGAAACGAGTAATAAATATTTGAAAATCTTGCTCACATCCATTTGTCTCGAAATATTCACAAGCGCAACTTTTCGGCCCAGGACACTGCACTGTTGAGAACCACTGGTGTTGGTGTAGCAAGTGTGTTACGTTTATGAAATTGGCCCTTTTGCTGGAAGCTACGAGCTACGGATGCGGAAAGTAATTGCACTTAAATGTAAAATTTCGTCTCTAAATATTTATTATTACAAATTGCGCGTGCAGAAATTAATTGTTTCGTCTTTGTTTCTATTGTGTACACACACCGCATGTGTGTGTTTAATTGCCGTAAATTTGCATTTTTAATTAACAAACAGAGAACGGAAAAATGAAATTGCATGAAGGCTGCAATCACCATAAGGGACTGACTCTGTTGGTGTGTGACTGCAGGGAATAAGCAAATCAATTCTCCAATGAGCCGAAGATACGTGGCATATAGCTGATGGTGCGTACATATGGCAAGGATATGCCATACTTCCTAGAGTGGAGTATTTGACAAAACATTTTTGATGCCTTTGTTTCGAAATATGAAACACTCTCGGCGTGTATTCAAAATTTAAACGCAGCCTGTGTCCGACAATGAGTAATGGACGCAGGATTACACGATAATTTAGTGAAGGTATTTTCGAAGAATAGCCTTGCTGTTCAGAGCTTTCTTTTCAAATCGGATGATGAATGGATTTAGGGCAACCGGAAGTTGAACCAGTTATTTCGTGTTCAACGTTCGACAGCCTGACGGGCATATTCATGTGAAGCATATGCCTGCAAGGGGTTCATTGGCACTCTATACTTGCTGGTTGAGTACACACACTGAGCACGGAGCATGACGCAGCAATTACAATTGGTAAATAACAATTTATTCAAATGAGATTGAAATTGGATTCCAATCAAAGTTAGTAGTTCAGTATATGTATCTATGTATCTACATTGACATGCCACTATGGGTAGCTACAAAAAAACACTTTAGTTACTGAATTCTTTCATGAATGTCAACATTTAGATACACTGCGCAGCGTATGGCCAGAACTAATGACAGGACCTGGGCCACACATACGCATAATATTAGCCCTAAGACAGCAGTTTGCTTTTACGCTTGTGGCCATTTTTCTACTTACTGTAGTTTCCTTGAAGAAGCAACTTCGGTTCCAAGGAACACGTGCCATTATGTAATTGCAATCGAACGTGTCCTGTGTGTTTGTCCTCTACTTGTTATCTGCTTTAACTTTTCCCTAAGTAAACTTGTACAGAACGAAACTTTGCTGCACTAAAGAGGAGCAAAATAAACAAGGACGAATCGGTTCTTTGATAAACGTTATGATATTAAAAAGAGAAGCAAAAATATCGCTTGGTATTGATTAATTATGGATGAAAATAAATTGTAACCTTTTTTTATTCGGAATCATCGTTTTAATTACTTGTGTTTACAAAGGCTAGGACGGAGACTTGCCAGACAGTTTATCGACGTCCACTTGCACACAATTAGCTAATAATTAAGAATTTATGGAATGATTATGAGTAATTTGGTAGAGCTCCATTACGTCTAGACGTATTAACATTAGCGATAAAGTTCGTCGATCAAGGATACTTGTAGTTCGTAAAGTAAAACGAGATACGAAGGGATACATGGACAATGTGTCTGAAGCTAAGTGCGCTGATAAAGGCGAACATAAAATGTAGTATCTGATGAATGAAGTCTATTTTGACAGCAAAACCAATTTGAGAAAAAAAAATTATATGGATACAGTCAGTCAGTTAGGGATAGATATATGAGAGCTACAGGTCAAGAGACTCAGACAGTCTCACAGCAAATGGTTAATGGTTTCTAAGGCTATTCTGCTCTGCTAGGACTGCTCCTTAAGAAGTACTTATTCAAAGGCTCGTTTGTGCCTAGAATTAACAAAAATAGAGTGTTCTGCTTGCATTATGCCACCATTAACCAGATTCAGGATATCAGTATCTGATTCGGTGGCGTATGTGTAACTTTTTTTTCCATACATTTTTCGGTGCAAAAATTTTCAATTTTTTCCTGATCACAACGAGGTAGTAGCTAAGCTAGTTTGTGCGCAGGACTTGGAGAACTAGAATATGTGACTTGAATGGCGTCACCAGGAATCAGATTCATGATATCAGTATCTGGTTCGGCGTTTGACTATTGACGTTTGACGTTTGACGTTTGCTGTTTGACGTTTGAAATTTGGCATTGAATAATTGAGGCTTAACATTTGCCGATATACATATATTTTAGTTGATCATTATATGTATTCCTTGCACAGGAGTAACAAACTAACACCGCGCTCTTTGACCTAGCAAACAAGAACTAAGCTGCCGTAAGTACCAAAAGTACGGAGACCATGGTCAGAAAAAAAAGCTTCTGATCATTGATCTAACATCCAACTGATGGTAGGGGGAGGAATAAGGTCAGAAGGTAGAATGATCCTTAAAGATCCTCATAGTATTTGTTCGAAGAAAACTAACAAAGTCAGTCCAGCGTGGTCCTTTGTTGGATTTCATGGACTTCTAGATTTTACAAAGCCCTAAACCCTTTAGTTGGGAACTAAAATATATTTTTTTTCTTTATCTATAAACCACTTAAACTCATCTGTAGTTAGGTATCCATCCCAATGGTCACGAAGCGTGAAAATTAACACTGGAGCCTATTAATCCCGATGTCCATCAGGGCTCCATTTTGAGGCCCATTCTACATATCGCGTCCTATGTGGATTATAAGTTCATCCAAATGCACAAGAGACCATCTGAAGTAATTTCCCAGCTTTGAGTCCAACTGAATCCTCTGCTTGAAATACACTGCATGCGTACAGGACCTCGTACCTTCATCGGGTTTGGAACCATTTGCATATATTGCAATCTAATTCTGTAAAGACCACCTTCTTGTGGAAATCCTTCTTTCCTTTCAGTGGAAATTACTTGATGTGGTGTATCTACGTCAAAGTACTATGGATCCGATTCATAAGGGATATTAGAAAGTGATTTTCTAAGAATGAAATTATCTCCGCAATCGCTACAAAAACCAGCCAAGGCGCTGTTACTTGTTTGTAATTTCATAAACAGATCTCTGGGTAATAGGTACAAAAAAAATTCAGGGCGTTTGTTACTTACCACTATGCAAGAGTTCCACATGTGACCATAGTGACTATAGGCATAGGCCAAATCTGCTCTGTCCACGTTGACGAAAAGTCCATAATTTCTGGTCCGTATTCCGAGATAGCTACAAGTAAGACCTGATTCCATCACTTTGTCTAGGAATTTTACCTGCAAATCACGAGATAATTGGTCACAATGCCTACAATGACTACAGCCCAGAGAAGTGGATGCCTCTCTAAAGAGTTCCTCAAATTGAACAACATTCGAGAGTGAAATTGGTGAGTATCCTGCTTGACATTCAGATTTTCCAGGACAAGTTTGATGGTCCTCCTCTTTTACATAATTAAAACCCCCTACCATGCCAAAGGAGACTTATAGTGCAATTTAACTTCAAAACAAATTTCATCATCTATCAATTTCTATTCGAATTATTTTTTTTAATGTATTCCAATAATTTAAAACATCTAATTATCATTTGAATCTTTATTATTTCCTGAATTTTCAATATACATGTTTACATAAATGGATTTTTGAAAAAAAAAGATATATTTGCACAGTAAAAGGTGTACTACCGACAAAACAATAAAATAAACAATGTTTGATAGACGGCCACACTTCCGAAATAACAATTATAATGAAAAGTGCATTAAAACAATTTCAATTTCGTGCCGGGCATCTAAAATTAATTAGCATTTTGTTAATATAAAATAAATCGATGGAATTTTTAGTATGACTATGTAAATGAGGGCTGTGCAGTTGTTAGCATCCCCTATGATCGAAATTAATGCATTTCTGTGTATATACATATTTACATTGTAAGTAATTACCTTAAAATGGTTTAGAATGCGCGATAAAAGGATTCATTATGGATGTAATAAAGGATTAAGTAAAGCGTTGCACGTACATGGTACGGATGCAAAAAAATGGTCCACTTTTTGATTTGTTTTGTAGAAATACATTTTTCAAAATAGGATACAAAAGAAGAGAATTGACGTACTCAAGAAGGAAGACAATCTGCTCATTCCTATGGCTAAGGTGGCTAAGCGAAAGATGGTCCATACAAAGTCCAATTGGATCAGGTCGACAAGGTAAGATTCGGACCTTACCGATGTTTCTAAATTGAATGATTTCTTTCATTAACTGAACAGGATCTTTCCAAAAAACCAGCATCTAAACCATCAACTATTCGAGCATAGATATAGTTTTTACTTATCCGAAGCTGGAGTGATATTTTATCCTAGACAGTGGCCTTCAACTGTCTTCAAAGTCATATGGTATATCGGCCATACTGCATATCCTAGCAAACTAAGTGCATATAGTACTTTTTTACGTTGACATCGAACCTCACTCATCCCGAGACATACTAAATACTGTATGTATCGAAACCGATGGGTTTATATGTTATGGTGACAGAAATTTGAGATAAAAATTGAATGGATCTCCATAGTGCAGCTACAAAACCTGTCACACAATTTATGGCTAAAAAGGAACCCAAACCTATGTCTCAGTCTAAAGAAGGCATATCTGAATCAGAAAAACAGTCTAAATCCGAGTATGTGCATCCATACGTAGATACAAAAAAACACTCACTAGTAGCAGAAATTGTTTCTTAAATTCCCAAACCCATGCTCCATTGACGCTTCATGATCCACATTTAGGCAAGGTACTAAATCTTTGTAAGACTTAGAGGGATAATAGGGACCAGGGATATTCTATTCATACTATTCATAACAGGACCTTCATATTTTCGATGTACGATGATTCCACAATGAAATGCACTCCGCAAACTTTCAAAACAAACAACCCAGCGGCAACACCTCTCAGTTTTTCGGTTAATTTTCAACTTTTAATGGCCGCCGATTCACATGAAAACTTTTCCATACAAAACTAAAAACACCCACACAATTGCACTTGCATATTTCACAGGAAGCAGAATTACACACGCTTTTTAGATTTTTTGCATAAATTTTACCCAAGTAGAGCAAATTTCATAATTCAAAGCCACTTGCATACCATTGGAGGTATGGCTGGCATTTCCATCGATTTTAGTGCTCACATCAAATATTTTAGATACTTTTCAGCAATTAAACGATTGAGTAGAACTGTCCACATATTTATTGCAAAGAAAATTAAAATTATGAATTTTGCAAGCCAACCGAATCAAATACACCAAACTGAGGTTATTAGGTGAAATGAAATTGTTGGAGGTGCAGTCCTACTTGAAGGCCTTACAAGTTTTGTTAAGTATTTTGGACAATGCACGATGTGCATTCAAAATTGATGAAACAAATTTCAACAGGTAAAGGTCTACAAATGTAAGGATATCCTGGAAATCAAGGGCATAGAAGAATATCCATTGGAATAATCTTACATTCCTTATATGTCCACGTTCAACATCGCTTTGCTTGATGTTTATACTTTTCTTAACTTTAACTTTTTTTGAGAAAACCGCTTATACCCTTCACCTTATAGAGCTTATAGAGCTTATAGAGCCTTCACCATGACTCTAAGGTAATAAGCCTTAGACTTCTGGACTTTCATTCCATTCTCTTAACTATTAAATCTGTCAAAAACATAAGTAACTAGCAGAGTCGATACGGTGGCGTATACGTAACCTTTTTTTCATGTATTTCTTGGTTGACAAATATTCTGTTTTCCCCAGACACACCGAGCCACCAGCTGAGCCAGTTTGTGCCTGGGATCCACGGAAACAGAAAACCTCCATTGAAGTGCATCATTCGGAGAATGGAAGTACCAAGATCCAGTCAAGTTCGGTGGCGTATACCTAACTTATTTCTACGGGCATTTCTTGGCTGAAAAATATCCTGTGCTCCGCATACACACCGAAGCAGCAGCAGAGCTATTTTCTGCTACAGGAACAGAAAATCTCCATTGAATTACATCATTCAGTGAGTGGATTACAAAGATCGATTCTAGTTTGGTGGCGTATACGTAACTTATTTCTTCACGAATTTTTTTCCTTAAGAAAAAACCCGGCTAGTAACTCAGCTAGGTTGTTCCAGAGTTTTAGCTCGGTGGTATGTATGTACGTAGTCTTTTCTTTCTTAGAATTTCTTAGACGAATTTGTTTTTAAAAGGAATCTAGCTTTGCATTCTTCTGGTCCAGAACCTTCCTCTTGCTCAACTTCTGAAAAGTTTCCCAATGCCTTTCCAGACATAATGGCTATAATTTAATAAGTACCAGTGTGTCTTTTGGGCTTAAATTTCCCGGAAGGACTTATGTTTTACAGACAAACACAGACAAACAAAAGATACGCTTCCTTTTTGTGTAAAGCATTCTTTTTAGAACACTGATCCTTGTATGCAGCTCCGCTGTAAGGATAACAAATGTCGATGTAATCTTAACGGAGCTTTTCTTTACCTCTGTCCTATGAGTTTTTGAAATTGAAGACATAGCCTGCTTAAAACCTTATGCAATTATGGATGACATTTCTCTACCCACATCTACGTAAAAAACCTGCTAGGATTGACCTGAACTAACCTAGATACTGGGTGGTTAATAGGCCTACTCAAAAGATTGGAACTCTGTTACAACAAGTTAGTAATATTGGGTAAAACGGAAGTGTTCCTGGTCATATTTCGAAAACTAAAAATATATGCCTGACACTTCCACTATTCGTTCTTATGTCTCTGTACTCCAGAGGGCATAAAAGGAACTCGTTTGGAATTCTTATTTACATAGCAAGTCCAGAACAGCTGGTTACTTCCTCCAACCCCAACTGAAGTCAGGTAGCTGGGATAATTACAAAGCGAAACGTGGACTCTTATCTCGTTTTACAACTGAATCGATTTTTTAATTGTTTCGTTCTGTTTCCTTTTTTAGGGGGCGGCAAACCATACAACAAGCAATTATGAAATATAGACTTCCTTGGCTTCCGTCAAATTGCGTGCCAAGCAACGTTTTCAATGAGTCAAACAGCTACACGCACAAAGCTTGAATTTCACGTTGTTTGACATTTGATTAAGCTAAATGCAAATAAAATTACGGTATTATGTTTGAAAAATAGGATTATTAAATATTCATTTGCAGAAGCGGGCCGTTGTGTGTGCTCGTGTGGAATCATTTCGCACTTGCACTAATCGCCGTAGCGTGCATAATGCAGTATTTGCATGCTAAAACACACAACATTAAACTGCACTGCCAACACCAGCTTATTAGGCATAATTTGCATAGGCTCTTGATTGAAATAGTGCCCTTTCCGTAGGCAGCTCAATTTTGGGTCATCCTAATGTGAACGCCACTACCTATTTGTGCAATGAAAACAAAAACACCTTCTCTCTACTTAGTTCGTCCGACATAAATCATGTGCTCTGTTTGTCCCAATTAGGACTATGCTCATAAATCTAAAAAAAAAAAAAAAAACACAGAAAAAGGATTATCTATTGTATGCTCCTAGAAGGCCAGCACACTTTAACTACGCGCGCACTCATGCAAGGTCCCAGTGAAATTCAGCTATTTCGTGACGGCCTGCAATTTGTCATCCTTTTTTAAGTGTGCGCCAACAACTACTACAAAATGTGATTACTGAAATCACAATTTTTTCACTTCCACAGTTTCTAGTCTTTGTAGTTTTTTTTGTTTTTTTTTTAATTGCGAAAATCACACCTCCATCTTTAATGACGAAGGCACTTTACATAATTGGTATTTGGGTTTAGCGTCAGCCACCACTGCAGTGTGTACGTGTAAGCACTTGTAATCCTTTACCAATACCAAGAGTCAACTCGTTCGTTAATTAGCACAGGCGTATCCATATCTCTGTATCAAGTGGGAGCATCGTCCTCTCTATAGCACATCCTTCGACTTATGTAATGACATATTCATTTCGCATTCATTTGATATTCATTTGCTTTGTGTTCGGCTTATTCCATTCCGTGTTATAACATCGTATCTCATAAGTAATCTCTTTACAAGTAACATTCATAATTATATTAATATTTAAAAATCCAACCAACCACTTTTGGCTTATAACGACATTAGAGCCGAGGATAAAGTTATTAACGAGATTCTATGAAAATCTCATGTACATACTTGTGTGAATGTGTGTGGAGTTTCAAGATTCAAGTTCCTCTTCTTGTGAGGAATAAGGAAGAAAAATTGTCACAAGACGTTGTCTACCTTACCTCTTAGGTAGACGCAACGTCAGGAGCAATTTCTGGCAGAGGGAAATGTGAAAGCCTAATAAACAGCAACCGATACGCTAGGAGGGAAAATTCAAACGAAACGATTTTCCTTTTACGTTGGAAGGGAACATATGTACGGTGAGTGTATTAATTGAAGGATGTGCGGTAGGTAGGGCTTAGCTAATACTTACTTAATTTAAGATTTGCTGGTGTTTTTATTTTTTAATTTAATACGTGAATGGAGTTCGTTAAGACAGTATGTGGCTGACTGATTACAATTTGACAAAAAATACGCTTTTATCTACCATCTTATTGAGTTTAGGCCATCTCCCAGGCCTGATTTTGTGGCAAAACGTGGATGAACGAAATGTCTCTCTTCTTTAACAAACATAACTTCTATGGCTCTTCTATGGTCCATCGTGGTAGATACACTTCTTAACATCCTTAACGATTAGGGATTTCTAACTCAAGGGTATGTAATTGACCAAATTGTCAACAAAATGCACTCCGCATTGTGCACAAATCGATTTCTCAAATGGGACAAAATATCTCGGGGTAACTCTAGACTCACCGCTGCCTTGGCCTGCCAAAAACTGCACTGTGTAGGTATAACGAGTGCAAAACGTACTTGTCCGACTATAACACTGGAAATTCTCGCAGACTTACATACAACCCCTAAATTTAAGGATAATGACCATGGCAACCACCTGAAACGTTCACCTCTTACGCAGCAAGGAGGCCTCCAAACTAGTTGGATGTATTAGGATTCTTGAAAAAAGTTTGCTTCTATCTGCATTCTTCATCGTCTATTGAAAATTGTGATTCTAAATTGCAGTTATTGAGTTAGTCCTCAGGTCTCTTAATTGATCTTCTATCTGATTGCTATTCTGACAGTTCAAAGATATAAATTGTCATTCGAACACTCGCTTCAAACAGAGGTGTTTGCTATCGAGTTCTGTGTGTGTCAGAAGAACTTCTTTACCGGCTCTAAAAGCAATCACTTTGAGTCATTCCTGGCTTGGAATTGTTTTCAAGCCTTCAACCAACTCGCTCTGATTAGTCTATAAGGACTGTTTTTCACCTTCCAATGTCATCTGCTCCTCAGCTCAAACAATCCTAAGCTTCATTCTTGAACTTGAGTGCAACAAGTAATCAAAGCCACTCAATATCTATCAGGGGATACCACAAACGATCTCTAAGATCTCTTCAAAGCCCTTAACCGTGGCTAGTTAAACAAAAAACCTGTGTCACAGAGAGTTTAACTTCCCTGCCAAGATATTAGTCAAATGTTTTCTATTGCACACAGCTATAGAAAGTTTTCAATCACTACTGTCGCAGTCAATTCTATTTATAATTAAAAAAAAGATAATGGGCCCTATATCTCAGACCTTTGGTACGTATGAAATCACACAAATTACTTAAAATAAATTCTTTCCAGTCATGCCCAACCAATCTACCAAGAAACTCTTGCAAGTAGTTTTTGATTTATTTTTCTTGTGGTCTATTAAATTAATGAGAATCAACAAGAGGGCACAAAATAGAAGAAAATTGTTCGAAACAATTGATGATTGTACCGAATATATTCTCCAACAGACCTTAACCAAAACGAAACTATATTGAAATTTAATTGTTTCCGATTAAAAAATTTGCAATTTTTGTTTTGAAATACAAAGATGAATGTAAAGTCTTCGAAATAACCAAGATATGTGGCTTCAATTGGACACACGTACGAATTGTTGACTCAATATGCTTGTTAAGTCACATGTGTTCGTCCTTCTTTGGGTGTCTAAATATATATTTTTTATCCTACAAACAAGGTAAATACGTCAGATTGTGTGTACAAGAGATTTTGCGCTCTTTGAAAGGAAAATGCAGCAGGGAGAGATGTTCGCTTTAACGAGAAAATAGTTCGAAATATAAAATGAAAGTTGAAGCAAAATGAAGTGAGTAAGCACATTTCGAGTATTACTTCTTCAAGAACTCTTGCTTGTGAATTAATAGTCAACTCTTTATTCTTAACTACTGCAATCGATTTACATACGTTCGATCTCCCATTTCTCAAACCATAAATAGAGTTATTCGACAGAGGTGTAGGTTATAAAATAAGGAAACCATTTCCTGAGACAAATTAAGTTAGAAGTAGAAAAAAAAATTAAAAACCTGTAATTATATTGTAGAGATTTTAGTTTAAAGTTCGAAAATGTCTGATTTCGGTATGATATACCTTTAACGCCTTTTTAACTTAATTCCATGCACTTCGGAACCGTTTTAGCATGGTAACGTAGGGAATCAGCTTTTTGCTTTGTTAACTCTGGTTCCTTAGAGCGGATCTAGCTAGCATCTATAGTGCAATGAGATCAACGCCCTAGAGCATGTCTCCTTAGCTACTCTTTCCGATGATGTCAGCAAGATTGATTAATTTTGGCTAAGTACAGAGTAGGCTTTGACATTTTTAGTGATTAGCTGCAGAGGCGAAAACTCATTTACGAATTTTGAAAAATGCGTTTTTTTTGTCAAGGAATATATATGGATGGCCTCAACTGTGGAATTTCAAAATGACAAATTGGCTAAATCCATTCACTTTCATTAACTTGGTTGGAAGTCGAGTATCTGTCTTTTACGTGAAGACAAGCAAAATTGATAGAAGGGGCTAACATGTCGCCGAAGACATGCTTAACTCAATGGGAAGGGATCGAACCATTTGAAGGAAATTGGGCAGAGTTCTAGATCAAGTCAAGTCAGAATCAACATCTTTACAGTACTGGCCACTTCATATGATTGAAATCTTATGTGTTACAGCGGCATTAGTGCTGGTCGAGTTCATGGGCAAAGAACTTGGATCAATAAAAATCAGGAAGAGTTGGAGTTTACTTGACAAGTTCGGATACAATTAAAACTTTTGTTATTCCTGGTTTGGATGCAAGAAGTCAAAGATGAAGAGAAGAAAATCGGTTAAAATTTAAGCTCAGATTGATGGGATAGATTGAAGGATAGCTTCACTCTATCCTTAGACAAGTTTTCCTTTCAATCTAGAAAACATAAGAGAAATGGGCATCCTTACCATGGTATCGGTGTGGCTCTTGTATTAATAGAGGACTTTTGGTAAGTTTGGATAGGAGCCCTTTAGATTAGCTTACAAGCTTACAGACATCAAAGAAACCGAATATTAAGTCACAGATCATCCTGCGAGGTAATGGTCCGAGACTTCCTTTATCCCCTTAGACTGTGAGGTGGACTATATGCTAAATTTATTTATCTGCTCTTGGCCTCAGAATCTTTTCGAAAAGCTTTCCTGCCGTTACCAGCATGCAAAGAAGTGTGTGCTTGCATGAGAATTTCGGATGTCCTTTCCCCTTACTAATAAGTGAATACCGTCAAGCACGTACTGTACATGCCCTCCAATAACTGAGCGTAACTACTATAATATGCCTCTTTGGATCTTTGTTCTGTCAATAGGATCAGCTCCTTTTCGTCGAATACTAAACTATCTCGTCTGGAACGTTTTCAACAGAATAGGCAAGGAACAGATATTCGTTGGTCTGGCTGCATGAACTTCAAATTTTCGTTTTACGACTTCCTATTGAGGCTCCAAGGGTACGTTGTTCACACCCTGCCGAAGTTCCTCACATTTTTAGTTCTTGCTCATACTGATAGCCTCCTTCAGTTCGAATTTCAATTCCTCAGTTTCTGAGGCTTCGGCTTCTCTTCGCCTTCCTCTAGTCACTTTTCGCCCATCATGTAGCCGTCTTTTCCTGTCGTTCTCAGCCACCAAAAAGCTAACTTTTTTCGTACATTTGAGTTTGCAGCTAGTGGCATTGAACACTTAATTCCTTCTCCTGATATTTTCAATATCGGACCCTCACCATCTCTGTCGCCGATTTCCATAAGATGATGGTCTTGTGGTCATTACCGGTGTATTTTTCGAAGACTCTTCATTTCATGGATAGTGCAGCCCCAAGTGCCAAGTAAATTTCCGGCATCGTTTCTTTTTATCAAGGTCGTCTGCAGCTGAATGTGTTCCGTCCATTTATCGCATCAAGAACAATAGAAATTCGTGATCTATAGTCAAGGAGTATAATCACTACATCATCCCAAATCTGTTATCCTGTCTAGTTCAAGTCAACAAGTACCCTATTCACTCGATTTATATCCAAAAATACGTTCTTAACCTCGGTAACCGCAAAATGATTAATCTCATCCATGCCATTGCTTCCTGCTATCGCACCCACAGACACTCATATTCAATGCATTTACGCCCTAACACCTCGGAGGCCACAATTCAGATATAAAACTTTGTAAATCACAAACTTTTACTCCTCTGATCGCATTGCGTTAAAAGTTCTGTTATCTTAGTGCATTTTTCAAATTAATATAGTCAAACTTTTCACAAAAAAAAAATGGGAAACCCACCACGATGAAGACTTCCTTCTAGTATTTTGCACTGCTTTCGAAAACTATAAATTTATCATCAAACTTTCAATAACTTGCGCAGAAAATCTCAAGAATTTTCCACTAGTTACCAAAAAAAAAACAAAAAAACATCCTTCACCTCACTAACTTTTCCTAATCTTTTCCCTTTCCTTACACACAGTCGTGCAGTAGCGTACAATTTACCATTCCTATCGCAAAAAAGGATAACTGCACACAATTTTTACAGGCACATAGCATTGTGTGCATGGCCCGGCCCTCCGGCTCCAATACTGGCTGACTGCGTCCAGAAGTTTAAGTTCCAATAATCGAATTAAGAAACTTCCCAGTATCTGCAGTGAATGTACGAAGGGAAAAACTCCGTGCCGACTCAATGGCCGTAAAGAAAATGTTGATAAAACCGGCAAGAAAGTCCTTCGTAAACATATGTAGTACTCGTCCTGTGCATGCAGCACACAAACACGGCCCACATGTGGATGTGGACACAATGCAGTTTTATGGTTCTACATATTTAATTCCGCCATCGCCGCTGTAAAATTAAATTTTCCGCAAAATGTAAGTTTTTCTCCCTCCTATTGTCCTGTGAGCCTGTGGGTACTTATTAAAAAGTTTCTTTTTTTTCGTCCTTTTTTGGGCCTCCTCCTCCTTCAACAATAGGTAAGTTTGTAAGAAATATTTCCGTCAACCAATAAAGAGATTGAGAGACGGGCGAGGAGTTATGGAAAATGAAGAGAAACTTGTTCGTAAAGTACCCTCCAGAAAGTTTTTTCCAGGATATTAGGGAAAAAAATAAGGAAAATAAGAAAAGAATGTATAATTTCCGGAATCGTTTCCACACCATTTTTAGCGCTGAGCTGGAGAATAAGAAACTCGGTGAGAACAAGGGGAAAGCTTCCCCATAGCTGGGCGAGAAACAAAGGCGGTCTCTGGTGGAGAAGTTTAGTTAGAACTAACGCTTAGCTCATAGTGGATAAATGATAGGATATTATGTTTGCCGGCTGCAGGTGAGAGCTGCTTTTCAGGAATTCCTTTGATGAAAGTAACTAATTTTGACCATTTTTCATTTGGTCTCTATAGTTGAGGGAGAGATGAGCGTTCCTGCTTGTTGCAGGGGGAGGACTGGTGTGGAAGAGCTTCGTAGATAAGAATGGCAATGATTACTCGTGCTGATGGGTAATTTAATGGAAGAATCCTGAATCCTCGTAATGAATTATTTAAGTATTCGCCGTGGAGTTCGGTGTACGGTGGAAGAAGCTTATTTTTCTTCTGATTTTATTCAAGCGGACGCCTCTGAGGGATGTCCTTTTTTATTTGTTTTGAATTTTCCAGAAGTATTCATTCTTATTTCGTAATTATGTTATTTTCAGTTGGCTGCTCACCGGTCAGGTTATATGTACAAACTAGGAGTGCTCATATTCTTCCTACATTTTCCCTTCGCGAAGGACTTTTCTTGTATGGCATGTCGCTGCAAGTAGCCAAGTGTCAGAACCCATTAAAGACACGATTAAAGTTTGGTAAACAAACAGGAAAATCGTAGTTGCCGGTAGGATAGGTTATGGTTCAAGAAAGTAAAGGAGAAAAAATGAACTGCGTTGGAAGAGTGTCCAGTGCTTAAGAACCCACTCAAGACAAAAGACTTTCCAAGCACATACAAGAAATTACTTTCAACTAGCTGTCTACGTTTTTGGTATACTGCTGCATAATTTACTGACTTACTTACCTACATAGGTTCAGAATGAACGAAGATCCTTAGTTAACTTCGGAGTGGAGTCTTGGATGTACATATCCCAACCGTTTCAGACGTCTAATGTCTAATGTCCTGCATTGTAGACGGGAGACGAATATTGTTCTTTTGAAACGAACAAGGATACTATCATCGATTTTCGAGAGAGTATATGTCTCTTCGGCATAAAATGGAACTAGGATGACCGAGGTCTTGCCATCATATAGAATCCCCTTAGTTATTCGACGTAAAACCTTTCGACGCAACTGTCTTTTCTGTCCAAAGAAACCAACGATTGCAAAGAGTTATTCCCTGTTACAGCAGAGACCTGGGTTGGGCGCCCGTTAAGTAAAAACTTACTTCTTCTGAAATCCTGTTGTCGGAATTGAAAACTAATGTAGGCACAGTCGCTTATTACCTCAGAGTCGTAGCTGTCAACTGTAAGGTTCTACTCAATTCATTGATAGTCTGTGGCTCTGGAATGTGACCTGACGTAGATACTCTCGATCTACCCATCCATAGTGGAGAATACACAGATGGTCTTAAAATATACAAGATACTTACCATTAGCTCATGAAGCAGGGAGTTTATGTCTAGGGTTATGTTTACAAATAGAGAACAGCACAAGATACCGGAATGACAGTGAAAAAAGGTTGCAAAGATTGATTCTAATTAAGTAAGATTGGATGGGTTCTGTGATAGCATTTGCTTATAGCAAAAAGTATACTTGGATACCACTTGGTATAAGGCCGGAAGCTTACTCCTTTTCAGCAGACTCTGGGGTTACAACAGATCTCGAAATCACGGCCTGATTTTCAAAATAATACGATTCGAGTTAGTAAAGCAATGCCACGGATCGAGATCGCTGTCATATCCAACGTATCCCTGAGCTTGATTTAAAAAAAAAAAATTTTCAAGGCACAGAGATATTTCACTGTGCAAAGCGTGGGCACAGTGGCTCAAATGGATAGTGCGTTGTAGCAAGACCTTACGCGAGAATCTGTCAAATATCCGAGAGTACGACTGTCATGAGAAAGATTCTCAAATAACAAATTGTCCTTCGGATGCGCCATTCATGTGAGGAATATAAACCACACAACATGAATGGTTGCGAGAAGCTATAGATCCTGGGTCCCATAGACCTTCAAACGTTTCTAATATTTTCGTATTTTTATGAACGTGCTAGCTAAAGAGCATGAACAGACGGTAACCTTTCTACAAGATCAATTAGGAAAAATCTAAGAAATATAGTTGAGTTCGTCATGGAACATCATGTCAGAAGACTTAGTGCTCCTTTAACGACTTCTGCAGAAGCTGAAATGATGAGGAACAATGGCATACCTGCTCCGCCCTATTGGATTGAGAAGGAAAACCACTGTTGAATACTTTTTCGAAGATTATAACTATCCAGCCAGGGTTAGGTGGGTTGGATTGGGTGCTTACAACTAGTAAGAGCAATTACCGGATTACCGCAACTAGAGACCTACATGGAACTATTCCATATGGTATGAGCCAATGCCGAAGCCGTATGTTTCGCGCTTATGTCATTAACTCAGTTTGACCCGATGGAAAAGTTCTTTCTTAGCCTTAAGTCTATTCTGACTGAATTGTTGAGACCTGTGAAGAAGTACTCGCCCAGAGGTTTCCTTCTCAGAGCCAAAAGGGCAGGACAGATACCCAGATACCCATGTGTCATAGTTTTCTCCTCTTCCTCATCTCTACAGCCTTACACTGCCCCATGAGGACGCCAACTATATTTCTTAGGGTTGTCCTACTGACAAAAATAATTCTGCTGGTTTTCCTAAAATCCAGCTCTGACCAAATTTATTTGGAAGAGAGACATGCGTGCATATTGTTCCACCAACTGGTTGCCATTCTATTTGCTGCAGTATCTAGTTGCAACTTTTTCGATTAAGAGGTTCCGGGTTTCATCTTCTCTAACTACCTTGTCAGCTTTGCAATTGCCTGGAATATCTCTGTGGCCTCGAACCAAGTACAAGGATACGTTGCATCTACAAGCATTGTCATCAAGAGATCCACGGTATCAGTTCACCAACTTGGATTAAATTATTGGCAATTTCAAAGCTTTTATCGCAGCTTGACTGTCTATAGTGTCCTGGAGTAAACTATGTAAGATTTTTGTCCTCAATTCTTTTAAAATTTCACCCAATCTTCAAGCATTTCAGCTACGATTCCTGGTTTAACATTTGACGTTAAAGTCCAGATGGGAGACAGTATAGCTCGAGTTACTAGGAGTAGTGTTACTCCCGCTTAGGATACCTGCGTGGTCCATATTACCACGAACTAGTTTCAAGGCTTCCCTAAACCCTAAGCCATCAGCCTTCCACAAATATTAGCTAACACGAGATGGAGCATTGATTCTAGAGCAACTGTAGGAGTATATCTACATTATACAGACGCAGGATAGCCCTTGAGCCTTCTCGAATGTTGCAAAGTTGCTTTTCTTGTCCAGTCTCGTCCACCAAACTAGGACTCCATACATTAGAATAGGCAGTGTATGTCCATCCAGTGGATAATCCGCCCAGGCTTGTCTTAAAGTTTTGTCTCAGGATCCAGTTTGTCTAATGACTGGAATCACACTTTCTCAGCATGGGGTCACACCCTGCCTCTTGTTCTATGTATATGGAATCGTCCTTGTCTCCTTGCCTGAGCGGAAACAACCACCTAACCTCCTGAGTGCAATAATTAGGGCACTGCACACAGATCTCAGGGATCAATATTTGCACAACTTTCTTCTGTGTGTAGTAGTTCGCTTGCCATTAATACATTACCTACATATCCGAAAGGAGGTGGCTGCGCCCAACTACCCCCGCTCTTACGACTGCCTTTGTTACAATAGCACACTTCATTAAAATGCCGATAACCATTTTCTCGTACAAAATGTGTCCTCATCTTCCAAGCATCATTCAACTTAAAACAATCTCATCAGCTACAGGTTTGTTGTTCCAGTTCCATAAGCACGTGCTTGAACAACCCAGCCCCCGCCCGCCCCTCACATGCCTTGTTCAAGCGTAATAACGCATTGACTTTTACAATCATTGATGCTGTAAAACTTCGTAATACCTGACTTACATTTTGCTCAAGTGAGTGTATGATGGTAAAGTAAACTTTCTCTCCCGCTCCCCTAAGCCCCAAGTAATTAAAATGGTATTAGGGCGAAAACAGCGCGCAAGCCAGGAGAAGGAGCAGCGCAAAACAGGGGAAAAAAAAAGCGCAATTCTCAGTCGAGGCAATTACACCAATTACACGGAAATTAAATTACCCACCTGCAACCTATTTCCAACCTTACGCAACATACACACAAGCTTAGAAGTGATTAGACATTATGTGGGGGTCCTGTTCGTAAGCGAAAAGCAGAAAAGTGCAAACATTATTTGTTTAATATGGAATTACCCTAAACGTTTGGCTTGCACGACTTGGGGTGGTATCCTTACGCGCCGGGCGGCCGACTGGCCTTCCCTGGGCACATCACTTCACTAGTAGCGAGTTGCTGGAGGATAATGGCGTTAGGTAAGTTGAAGGACGATGCTGTTAGCAGCTTGCTCCAATAATGTGGGGCATTTGGCGAATCCTTACGAAGGGATGAAACGGAGAAAGGATTATTATTTGTGTTTGGCTGAGTCTGAGTTTGAGTTTTAGTTTGAGTCTGAGTCAGGGGAAATGGGAAGTTTTACCGGAAAACTTTCTTCATTTGCTGCAGTCACGCAAACGATGTTTACCTTTGGGGGGGGGGGGTCTCTCCCCCATCGTAGTTGTGGGCTCTCGCGTGAAGTTTTTTTTTGGTTAATAAGTGGGAGAGACTAATTCATACTTCTCTGGGTTTCATTCGAATTCGATGGGAATTCGAATTGTGTTCATTTCACTTGTATCAGTTCGTGTCGATTATCAGATAAGACAAATTGTGAGAAAATTACGGAGTAGAACAATTTTTTTTCTGTCGGTTTCAGGAAGAGAAGCAAAGGAAATACAAAAAAAAATAAACACAGGAAGAGGAGGACTTTAGGGGGGAAATGGCCGAATTAATATGTATTTAGGTGGAGATTGTAGGGTAGGGCCAAAGTGCTTTGGCTTTTCGTATTCCATCCAGTAAGGGGTTACCTAATCTACATAATCAAAGGAGAGCTACCCTCAGTCCGTGTTTAAGGAGTATGATTGGTTCTGGACTGTTGCGCTGCGTGATATGTTGAATTGGATGGATGGTCTCCACTGGATGACACATTTCGGAATGGCGTTGTCTTTGCATCATAGCGTGTGGCCCATTCGTTTCTATGTCGTCTTTCGTAAAATATTGTCTACGGATTTTTGGGACGACAATGTTGTTGCTATACTTGTTCCATTGAATTGGTGGTTTCAAGTATCAGTATCTCTGCTTACTTAGAGAGGACGATGAACAAAGTAACTAAAACGATAAATTTAGTCGTACCCCTGGCATATCCTGAGAACAGGAATGGCGTAACGAAAAAATCGACCGAGATCTAGCGTGGGTGTCTCTACATAAAAGTTGGCTAAGTCTGTACTTTGTAGATGCTAAGGCAAGGTCTTTAGAGACTTGCCTTTCTTTCAGTCAGTAGCTTCTTTTAGATGAGACAACGAATATGACTCTAGTAGAGTTCAACTGTGGCCTCGCCCTATTTCTAACGAATGCGTAAAATTAAACTAAGGAACAATTAACCAGAATACGGGCTTATACTCTTTACCGCTTGAGAGTCTTGGCCTTTCTTCCTTTTTCGCTCGAAACTGAAGATGAAAGTTGAAGAGGACTCCACAATCGTCGGCTACATTCACCCCTGTCTACAGAGAGGTAACAAGTAATGTATTGAAGGACTTCTATTGCCCTGCTTATTTATGGAAAGACTATTTGACCTTTTCAACACCAATTAGGACAATATTACAAGCCAATTGCTTAGACTTATTTTGTAAGTAAATCTAAACTAACTGCACTACTATTTGGGCACGTATTCAGATCTCAAGCCCAGTCTAAGTACCTCTGCCATGATATGAGCCATTTATACAGCTCCTACAGGTCTAAACTAAAGCAAATAACAGCAACTATTCCTACAGGTAAACGATTTAAGTCAATGCTTTCTACTAAGTCACTATACAATGTATTGTGGGCTTAATGGACTCCGATCGGTGGCTTATATACTGACCTTTTGGATGCCAATTTTGGGAATATTATGCTCATTTTTCTCAGAGAGAATAAAGTAAAACTTATACAAAAATAAATCGTTAAACTCCGCCTTTTCTTTTTATTTCTAAGGCCTCTGCATATTTTATTCAAAACTTCATTCAAATTTAAGGGATATCTGCCTATGAGAATCAAACTTACGGTTCCCAATTTATTGCTAGAGGCCCTTTTGTTTCTTTAAAACTAGTTATAAGGAGATTGCTCTGCTTATATGGCATCATCTGGGATTGACAACTTCTAGGACTTCTATTGGGACAATTATATAACAAAATTTTCTTTATAGAACTGTGGTATTGCTGTGCCAATTTAGGCTTAAATCCAGGGAAACACTTGTAAGGCTTGTCTTTCTGTACATGGAATACACAGTTCACAGGTCACATGTTCATACAAGATTGTTGTGAATCGAACCAAACTACATCATGACTGACTTTGGTCGATCTGCGTATAAAAAACAGTAAATTTTAAAAAAAAAATTTAAAAGATGGTTACGCATACGCCACCGAACCAGATACCCACAAGCCACTGAACTAGATTCGCATACGCCACCGAACCACTTACGAACATCGGACATCCACTCCTTTGGGAGCTCAATTCAAACCGGATATTCCGATTCTATGCGTTATAGGCACACACGAGCTTAACTGACGCCTCGGTGTCAGGGGAAATTGTATGAACAAATGGTTACGCATACGCCACCGAGCCAGATATGCATATCGGATTTCTACTCCTTTGTGAGCCAAATTCAAGCCGAATATTCCGATTTGATGGATCCTAAGCACACATGATCTTAACTGACGCCTCGGTGGGAGCGTAGGAAACAGGAAACGTTTCTGTTTCGAAAAATGTATGAAGAAGGAGCAGAATTCCATAGGGTTTTAGTCTAAGTCCGAATGACATCAGAAATGTAAGTTTAGAATTATTTATGCAATGAATGCGCTGCGCTTTGCTCCACTGCGTTCCATTTGACAGTCCCATTCACTTCATCTCTAAGAGGATATTGCTACCAATTGCTTACCTGAATCTAAGTGATTCTTAAAGAAAAGATAGATGGAGCTGTGAAACGGGGCGTAATGGAGCAAAGCGGTGCAATTTTGAATAATAAATGGATGGAGGTACTATGACCTACTTCATGACCCAAGTTATGATCCACCTGTAGATGGATAGTGATCGCGAATTCAAATTAAAGACATTTGGCCCAAACGATTGGGTCAAAGCGATTGGGAAAGCTAAATAGAGCGTTTAAGCTGCAACCATCCCTTCTTCCAAAAATTAGGAAACGCAACTACAATTTTTCCAAATAATCCCAGATGCCTACGTTTGAATTTTTTGGTCCTATCCCTTCAGTGAAGGAATTGAATTGACTCTGGACAAGGGCTGTTCCCAGAAGCAAGGATGCAGCATTGAATCATAAATTCAAAACATATGCCGATGCAGTGCACAAAATATTCAACCTACAGCAGGCATACACGCTGCCCACTCTGTAAGTTTTTTGCATGCTGGACTACGAGTATTTCCTGAATTAATTTGAATAGATGTATTCATTGATGAACTAGAAATATTCGCGCTCGGTTAAACCCTTTCAACTCCAACCTGAATTCATTCCCCAGCATGCATATGCAAAGGACGTGTATTATGAAACCAAACTGCACACACTTGTGTTGTGCAGAAAAGCGCATTGTACAGGGCATATGCGCACAATTGAACTTTTAGGTAGCTACGTGCCTAGATGTAGGCACCAGCCCTCACATAGAGTTCGCCGCCCTCAATCAGCCAATTTTCTGGGATACTTGGAGCCATAATTTACTTTAACAGTTACACTCTATCCATTAGACAAGAAACATGATAATTGGCTACCATTGTATTCTTTTACGACCCACGCAATACTAAAGTGAGCAAAACGTGTACGAGAGAGGTATTCAACGTCACATAGAGCCTTAAGGATAAATTAGTAGCCATTCATGTTTATATGGTGCTTGAGGCAATTCATTTGTTTGCAGCTGTGAGTGTGCTATTTTCGAAACAGTACAGGATACTGCACTAGGTGAGCAATGATTGACAGGGCTTCTTACATCATTTCGCGCAAGGAGTAGATGTACTTTGATTCATTGATTATAACATGAAATGCCATTCATTTGCTTTCAAAGTTATGCGTTTCGCCTGTTCAAGGATGTGTCGTCAGGATCAATATTTTGAGGAGATTCAGTATACTTTACGATATCGAAATATTGCGCAAAGGACTTTTGAATAAATATTTATGAATCCTAAGTACATGTGTATGAATGTAAAGAATGTCCAACTCATCTGTCAAGAACGAGGAAATTATAAATGTCAATGCGTTTGGGTCCAAAATGTTGTCTTGCCAAAGCCAAAGACCATCGGATCATATCGAGGTACTGGAATAGTGAAGGAAAGGATAAGGAAGGAATTTCTCTCATAATCAAGTATTCTTAGAGGTGGATTCAGTAAAGGTTAAGTCGGTTGAAATGGTGGGATCATGCCAATAGATCATGATAGTCTTGCATAGCCTAGATTTTATGAAAGAATTATCCAGTCCTAGATATACCCAGAGCCACCTTTAAAAGTCTCACAAAGCTCCAGAAAATCACTTATCTGAAGGAATCCACGAGTGTAGCCTCGCAATGATTATATAGGCATGACTAGCTAGTCATAGTAGCAAAACTTAATATCTAGCACCTCATGCTGATCATCAAAATGGTTTTTCACTCATGAGACCTGTAAATGGAAGAATAGGTTGTATATCGAAACAACATTTCGATCTTTACAAAGCATTTAAAGACTGAGAATGGCAAGGAACATTTGGACATAATTCGACAAAAAGAAATCGATGGCTATATGAGGCCAATCATAGCAATTTCGAAATGACAAGCTACAGCTTTCCTATGATTCGTCTTTGAAACACGTAACTAAAGACAGGAGATTATTCATGAATCCTCTAAGAAGCCTCTGAATAAAGCAAGGAAACTTAGTAAATTTATTTTCAAGTCCTAGTTTATCTTTTCCATCAGGAGATCCAACTACATGAGCTTTTGGCCTTACACCAAGCACCCAGCTAATCAATCTTATTCTTTCAAAACTTATAATGAAATCCCACAGGAGTGTGGAACTAACCCCTTGTTGTAGTATTAAGTGTACTAGAATGGTCTTACAGACTGTATCGGTCATTGTGAATTGGAAGTTCTTTCAAGATGCAACACTTTGGCCTCGTTCCTCGTTCCTCGTTTACATGACTATTGATACCCAAATTACTAGTGGGCTGCCCTCCAAGTCCTGAGAAGCCAAGTGAAGCTGTCAAGCAGTTATATTGTTGTCAGATCTCTTTGTTCTGCGAGAAGTTTGTCAGACGCTGGCACAAGGTGAGGCCGTGAAAAGAATGTTTAGGTGCTTCGACTGGGATTCGAACCTTGAACCTCTTGCTCCATAGTCCAACGCTCTAACCACTGAGCCACGTCGCCCGGCTAGACACTTTATTTCCCACATTAAATAGGTAAGTGTTGCGATAAATAATTGTGGACTAAAGGCTGATCCCTGTGGCATTCCGACTTTTATATGAAATGTTACAAAGACTCATACATATAGGAGGGAGATGAGGTTAATATACTGCTTACCGACTGACACTTCTTGGCTAAAGTCTAAGAAATCAGTGTGGAGGTCCTTTAATTATCAAAAGGATTCTTAAATTCTGTAAAGCAATCGTTGTTGTTGATTAACAGCCAGCTAATCACCTACTTGATGAATGGATGCCTAGGTCTTCTTAAAAGATTCCCGCACCGACGCTATCCTAGATTTTGGACCCGTCTGTAAAAATTGACAGACAGGTTAGTTAGGAATAGATGAAATTAGCAGGAAGTCCTTCAAGCTCTGAAATAATGATATGCAAGGTCGAGATTCACCTTGGGGGCAGTCTTATCATAGAAAAAACTTAAGATCTGGTCTACTTTATCTAAAATGAATTTGTAGTTCAAGGAACCCCCAGGAATGATTCCTCTTTGTGCCTTATCATTGTACTCGAGGCTAAGAAACCAACTTGCTTAAACCTTTTTAAAGGTATATTCACTTACATTGAATTTGAAGCCCTGGTCGAGACTCTTCTTTTAACCACGTTTGGTCCCAAACTCAACCACACAACAGGGACATCGGCAAGGGATAATCCCGTACAATGCTTACCTAAACCTATACGCTGACCTTCTCGAGATGTTTCCTTTTCCTCAACGTATTTCTCGTTTCCAAACCTCATCAAGGACATAATCCCTGTAATGATGGATAAGTCTCACCATTGTTTGAGTCCTCTTTCCCAAACTTCCTTCCATCGGCGCATGTATTATAGGGTATCCTTCAAATCCTCCCAGACATCTAGTACCTTTCTATATACTTCAAGTTACGTAATTATATAAAATCTCTCTACTTACCAACACAAACCACTCGAGGTGCGAAATTATTGTCGGGTCAAGCTTGATGACTTAAACAAAACCCATTTATCCTTACATTTTGAGTGGGACGGAATAAAGGACAAACAGCTTCCTTTATTCCCTTCTTTCCAGTAAAACACAAGAAAAGAAGAACAAGGAAAAATTTTCCACAGGTAAACACACCTGAAGAGCATAATGACAATGGCAATTCCTTGTGTTATTAATAAGGAAGTGCTACTTTCATAAATTATATAGGGAAGGCAAGGTGGAATTACTTAAGTATAAGTTTCCCCGGCTAGGTGTACGAGCTATATGAAGCTCATATAGAGAGGAGCAGTGTGTAGGAGAATGGCGTAAATAAGTTTATTGTTGCCGCAGTTGCCACGTTACAACATGGTAACTCAGTAAAGAAAAAAAACAAAGGCTCTTATATCATACTCGTACCACAAGGATGGGAGGCACAGACGCACAGGCACTGGCACAGGATGAACAGGCTTTCGAAGTTCAGAAGCCAGACGCGATGTCGCTTATCGCATTGTTTATGAGTTCATATTAGAACTCTCCTTTGGGCAATTTATTTCATTTAATGAAGATAACTTGTCATACGCAGCTAGGGAAAATGGTAATGCTAATACACAGAGGATGGCTTCGAATGAAATATTTTCATTTAAGGAGGTTTTCTCACACACACCACGACAGTTTTTTCCTGTTAAAAAAAAGCTATTTTTAACATTTTTTTTAAATGTATCCTATTTGTTAGTTATATGAATCAATTAATCATTGTTGCAGTTTTGTAAGTTGTTTATCCTTGGGCTGGTTGAAGTTCGATGTCTAGCCGCTTAAGCCCGTCGAATGTCTCAATTTGTTATCGCTGGAGTAATCCTCTTAGCGCAGATCATCGTTCTTTAAACAGTCTGAACAGAAAGAGATCCAATGTGTTCAGTGTGAAGGTTACATTCATTGAGTTTTGTTTTTACTTCATGAAGGATGATGTTCCTTAAGATTCATTCCTGGAATTCAACGTCAGTTACTTTTAGACTGCTGTCACTTGTCCTGATGACATTTTTAGCATACCGAAGAATACAGTCTGGTCCTCGGTTGGATGTAATTTTAAAGGAGACGTGCATAGGTCTGGAGTCATAATTGAGTTCTAATTGCAATTTCGCGGTACATGGTTCGATAAAGAAGGTTTAACGTCTACATGCAATTTTGGAAATATTTGTTTCATCATGTGTAATGGAATTAGTCTACGACACTCGTCCTTTACAAAACAGAAATAATCCGAAGGCTGGTTTCACGATTTTTAAAGGACAATGTCATACTCACGTCACTTGGTAATGCAGCAAAACGGAGTTCATTCTCTTACCAATAATATGACCAAACTGCCTTAAGCTGAGACTAAGCCCGATCTGAATGGATGTAATAAATCGGAAATGGATAGCACTCTGTGTATTCCTTAAGTTGAAGTCATTAGTCGAAGGATACCTCTTCTTCGATTTCGAGAGTAGACTATTCTCAGCCTTTTATGGTCGTTCTTGGGCTTATGTCTGTGGTTATGGACATATAAATGTAACCTTCCAATACTCTGGCCTAAAATTTTAAACAGTACCTCTTGTCGGTTAACTCGGTTAATGAGGCAGTCTTGCGCTCCGAGTAAAGAGTTGATGTCTATTCTACTATACACGAAAGTATCCAGAATTTGGTAATGGTGCTAGACCACAGATAACGAACAACCAAACGCAAAAGTGGTAAGCCACAAAAAAAGGCTTTAGAATGGTTCCATCAATATTAGTAGAGTAATCTTCGGACAAGTGCCCATCGATTTGAGAGTTCAAAAAAAGACCACAGAATTAAACGAGAACAAGTCAGAAAATAGGAGTTTGACAGCTCTGGAGGATATAGAAGGAGTATAAGGATATAGGTGGAACATTATACCCAATGGAAGCTGGTTGCATACGCCGATCTCTAAAGCAAACGAGGTCTACCAATGGCTAATCACAATTCATGCTGTTTTATGAATTTGGATCAGAAGCAAAGGCACGAACCGTTGTTGTATTGTCATCCTAGAGAAACTATGTGTGTAGCTTGGAGAAGGTTTTGAAATCGTAGGCTTTCATACATAATTTCTGAAGAATAAAATTGGTGGGGAAACTGTTATGAAAGCACACCTAACTAAGGTAATACCATGATGCACGCGGGGCAAGTAGCTTTCAGACGATGGGTCAATCGTAAGAAGATCTATGCTTCTTCAAAGCAAAGGAACCATGAGATTGTCGGGTTTGCAGATCTCCAATTTAATGCAAGTGTAATCGTATTTACAATTGAAAAATGAGAGAAAGGACTCAGAAAATCCAGTTTGTAACCAAACAAACAGCATCTTGTTAGTGGCACTAGAACTGAATAGACTCCTTTTTCTATTTATTTATTTTTTTAGAGTACATTACCCTTCTTTTATTTATTTTTTTAAAGAAATTACCCTCTTCATTGTCCCCTGTTTACTTTAATTCCACCTGGAACAAGTTATTATAGTAGGTTCCTACCGGAAGCATTTCCATATGGAATTGATATCCTTGCAAATGTTTCTTTAAAATCAGTAACACTTTGAAAGGTTTCCAGTATGTACATAATTATTTTTATTTTATTCTTTCTTCTTACCTGTGACACGCATTTATACAGTCCCTATTATTTAAGGATATGAGTCCTTTCACTTAGATAATGTAGAGGAAATCCGCCTTCCAGAAATGAGAGTACATGGATGTAGAAATTAAATTTTATGACTCAAAGGACCCTACAAGTTCACATAAAATTCGAGTATCTAAGCAGAAATTTTGTATATTTGCGTCTAGTATTTGTTTCCAAATAATGCAAACCTAACCAGTGATGCTAAATGATTTTTTCTTTCGGACGTGTTTAGCTACATGCAAAAATCAATATTTGTTTAGGTCTGGGAAAAGCTCTTGATGGTTATAGCCCTTAGCCTGAAGGGCTTAAACACGTGCGGGTTCTAATCGTTTAAAATGGAAAGAAATAATACAAATTTTAATTTTCTATTGCGTGTGTCAATCTCTACTGGCTTCAAGTTCCAAACGGATGGAAGTATACTGTTTTTTCGACTTCAAAGGAGCTTTGAAGAACACTGAACATATGCGTTCGTACCAGGTTATATTTTACGTTCCCTCACAGTGAAGGAGCTGCTATACACACTCAGCAATAACCATATTCAAATGAAATGATATGAGGATAATATTGCGATCATAGTCAGAAATATCGAATCTCTAGTAGAGTACATATAGCAGACAAATCCAGGATCAGGATACACCAGAGGCAGTCTTACTGGTAAATCACTTTGATGCTACGCAGCTATAGCGAGACGAACTGCCACCCAAGTAGCACCAAAAACCTACAAAAAACCGAAACGATTTAGGCAAGATAGGCCCAAAAAAGTTCAATGGCTAGTTTCCGTAGCCCACTAGAGCTCATCGATTTCCACTCATCACTCAAGTTGATTCTAGTACATTCAGATATTACCCTGAAAATAAATATTCTTCTAACCTTCTGGTGGCGTATGCGTAACGAATTTATTCTCATATTTTTGTTCTGAAAAATTTTCTGATTCTGATACCCGCACTGAGCCCTCAGCAAAGCTCGTTTGTGCTAAGGATACCCAGAAACAGAATATCCTGCTAGAATTGTGCTAGGAGAAGTTATTCTCATTGGGTAGCTGGTTCCGGTAGCGTATACGTAACGCATTTATTCTCATATTTTTGTTCTGAACAATTTTCTGATTCTGATACCCGCACTGGGCCCTCAGCAGAGCTCGTTTGTGCTAAGGTTACACAGAAACAGAATATCCTGCTAGCATAGTGCTAGGAGAAGTTATTTTCATTGTGTGGGTAGCTATTTCATTGGGCTATGGGTAACCCATTTACTCACACTTTTGTAGACTGAAAAATTTTCTGTATCTGATTCCCGCACTGAGCCTCCTGCAGAGCTCGTTTGTGCTAAGGATTCACAGAAACAGAATATCCTGCGAGCATAGTGCTAGGAGAAGTTATTTTCATTGTGTGGGTAGCTATTTCATTGGGCTATGTGTAACCCATTTACTCACACTTTTGTAGACTGAAAAATTTTCTGTATCTGATTCCCGCACTGAGCCTCCTGCAGAGCTCGTTTGTGCTAAAGATTCACAGAAACAGAATATCCTGCGAGCATAGTGCTAGGAAAAGGTATTTTCGCTTTGTGGGTAGTTGGTTCCTGTGGCGTATGCGTAACCCATTTCTTCACATATTTTTGTTGTGAAAAATTTTCTGTATCTGATTCCCGCACTGAGCCCTCAGCAAAGCTCGTTTGTGCTAAGGATACCCAGAAACAGAATATCCTGCTAGAATTGTGCTAGGAGAAGTTATTCTCATTGGGTAGCTGGTTCCGGTAGCGTATACGTAACGCATTTATTCTCATATTTTTGTTCTGAAAAATTTTCTGATTCTGATACCCGCACTGGGCCCTCAGCAGAGCTCGTTTGTGCTAAGGTTACACAGAAACAGAATATCCTGCTAGCATAGTGCTAGGAGAAGTTATTTTCATTGGGCTATGGGTAACCCATTTACTCACACTTTTGTAGACTGAAAAATTTTCTGTATCTGATTCCCGCACTGAGCCTCCTGCAGAGCTCGTTTGTGCTAAGGATACACAGAAACAGAATATCCTGCTAGCATAGTGCTAGGAGAAGGTATTCTCGCTTTGTGGGTAGTTGGTTCCGGTGGCGTATGCGTAACCCATTTCTTCACATAATTTTGTTCTGAAAAATTTTCTATTTTTGATTCCCGTACTGAGCCTTCAGCAGAGCTCGTTTGTGCTAAGGATTCACAGAAACAGAATATCCTGCTAGCATAGTGCTAGGAGAAGGTATTCTCGCTTTGTGGGTAGTTGGTTCCTGTGGCGTATGCGTAACACATTTCTTCACATAATTTTGTTCTGAAAAATTTTCTATTTTTGATTCCCGTACTGAGCCCTCAGCAGAGCTCGTTTGAGCTAAGGATACACAGAAACAGAATATCCTGCTAGCATAGTGCTAGGAGAAGGTATTCTCGCTTTGTGGGTAGTTGGTTCCGGTGGCGTATGCGTAACCCATTTCTTCACATAATTTTGTTCTGAAAAATTTTCTATTTTTGATTCCCGTACTGAGCCTTCAGCAGAGCTCGTTTGTGCTAAGGATTCACAGAAACAGAATATCCTGCTAGCATAGTGCTAGGAGAAGGTATTCTCGCTTTGTGGGTAGTTGGTTCCTGTGGCGTATGCGTAACACATTTCTTCACATAATTTTGTTCTGAAAAATTTTCTATTTTTGATTCCCGTACTGAGCCCTCAGCAGAGCTCGTTTGAGCTAAGGATACACAGAAACAGAATATCCTGCTAGCATAGTGCTAGGAGAAGGTATTCTCGCTTTGTGGGTAGTTGGTTCCGGTGGCGTATGCGTAACCCATTTCTTCACATAATTTTGTTCTGAAAAATTTTCTATTTTTGATTCCCGTGCTGAGCCTTCAGCAGAGCTCGTTTGTGCTAAGGATTCACAGAAACAGAATATCCTGCGAGCATAGTGCTAGGAGAAGTTATTTTCATTGTGTGGGTAGCTATTTCATTGGGCTATGGGTAACCCATTTACTCACACTTTTGTAGACTGAAAAATTTTCTGTATCTGATTCCCGCACTGAGCCTCCTGCAGAGTTCGTTTGTGTTAAGGTTACACAGAAACAGAATATCCTGCTAGCATAGTGCTAGGAAAAGGTATTGTCGCTTTGTGGGTAGTTGGTTCCTGTGGCGTATGCGTAACCCATTTCTTCACATAATTTTGTTCTGAAAAATTTTCTGTTTCTGATTTTTGCACTGAGCCTTCAGCAGAGCTCGTTTGTGCTTAGGATACACAGAAACAGAATATCCTGCTAGCATAGTGCTAGGAGAAGTTATTTTCATTGTGTGGGTAGCTATTTCATTGGGCTATGGGTAACCCATTTACTCACACTTTTGTAGACTGAAAAATTTTCTGTATCTGATTCCCGCACTGAGCCTCCTGTAGAGCTCGTTTGAGCTAAGGATACACAGAAACAGAATATCCTGCTAGCATAGTGCTAGGAGAAGGTATTCTCGCTTTGTGGGTAGTTGGTTCCTGTGGCGTATGCGTAACCCATTTCTTCACATAATTTTGTTCTGAAAAATTTTCTATTTTTGATTCCCGTACTGAGCCTTCAGCAGAGCTCGTTTGTGCTAAGGATTCACAGAAACAGAATATCCTGCGAGCATAGTGCTAGGAGAAGGTATTCTCGCTTTGTGGGTAGTTGGTTCCGGTGGCGTATGCGTAACCCATTTCTTCACATAATTTTGTTCTGACAAATTTTCTATTTTTGATTCCCGTACTGAGCCCGCAGCAGAGCTCGTTTGTGCTAAGGATTCACAGAAACAGAATATCCTGCGAGCATAGTGCTAGGAGAAGTTATTTTCATTGTGTGGGTAGCTATTTCATTGGGCTATGGGTAACTCATTTACTCACACTTTTGTAGACTGAAAAATTTTCTGTATCTGATTCCCGCACTGAGCCTCCTGCAGAGCTCGTTTGTGCTAAGGATACACAGAAACAGAATATCCTGCTAGCATAGTGCTAGGAGAAGGTATTCTCGCTTTGTGGGTAGTTGGTTCCTGTGGCGTATGCGTAATACATTTCTTCACATAATTTTGTTCTGAAAAATTTTCTATTTTTGATTCCCGTACTGAGCCCTCAGCAGAGCTCGTTTGAGCTAAGGATACACAGAAACAGAATATCCTGCTAGCATAGTGCTAGGAGAAGGTATTTTCATTGTGTGGGTAGCTATTTCATTGGGCTATGGGTAACCCATTTACTCACACTTTTGTAGACTGAAAAATTTTCTGTATCTGATTCCCGCACTGAGCCTCCTGCAGAGCTCGTTTGTGCTAAGGATACACAGAAACAGAATATCCTGCTAGCATAGTGCTAGGAGAAGGTATTCTCGCTTTGTGGGTAGTTGGTTCCGGTGGCGTATGCGTAACCCATTTCTTCACATAATTTTGTTCTGAAAAATTTTCTATTTTTGATTCCCGTGCTGAGCCTTCAGCAGAGCTCGTTTGTGCTAAGGATTCACAGAAACAGAATATCCTGCGAGCATAGTGCTAGGAGAAGTTATTTTCATTGTGTGGGTAGCTATTTCATTGGGCTATGGGTAACCCATTTACTCACACTTTTGTAGACTGAAAAATTTTCTGTATCTGATTCCCGCACTGAGCCTCCTGCAGAGCTCGTTTGTGCTAAAGATTCACAGAAACAGAATATCCTGCGAGCATAGTGCTAGGAAAAGGTATTTTCGCTTTGTGGGTAGTTGGTTCCTGTGACGTATGCGTAACCCATTTCTTCACATATTTTTGTTCTGAAAAATTTTCTATTTTTGATTCCCGTACTGAGCCCTCAGCAGAGCTCGTTTGAGCTAAGGATACACAGAAACAGAATATCCTGCTAGCATAGTGCTAGGAGAAGGTATTCTCGCTTTGTGGGTAGTTGGTTCCGGTGGCGTATGCGTAACCCATTTCTTCACATAATTTTGTTCTGAAAAATTTTCTATTTTTGATTCCCGTGCTGAGCCTTCAGCAGAGCTCGTTTGTGCTAAGGATTCACAGAAACAGAATATCCTGCGAGCATAGTGCTAGGAGAAGTTATTTTCATTGTGTGGGTAGCTATTTCATTGGGCTATGGGTAACCCATTTACTCACACTTTTGTAGACTGAAAAATTTTCTGTATCTGATTCCCGCACTGAGCCTCCTGCAGAGCTCGTTTGTGCTAAAGATTCACAGAAACAGAATATCCTGCGAGCATAGTGCTAGGAAAAGGTATTTTCGCTTTGTGGGTAGTTGGTTCCTGTGACGTATGCGTAACCCATTTCTTCACATATTTTTGTTCTGAAAAATTTTCTATTTTTGATTCCCGTACTGAGCCCTCAGCAGAGCTCGTTTGAGCTAAGGATACACAGAAACAGAATATCCTGCTAGCATAGTGCTAGGAGAAGGTATTCTCGCTTTGTGGGTAGTTGGTTCCGGTGGCGTATGCGTAACCCATTTCTTCACATATTTTTGTTGTGAAAAATTTTCTGTATCTGATTCCCGCACTGAGCCCTCAGCAAAGCTCGTTTGTGCTAAGGATACCCAGAAACAGAATATCCTGCTAGTATTGTGCTAGGAGAAGTTATTCTCATTGGGTAGCTGGTTCCGGTAGCGTATACGTAACGCATTTATTCTCATATTTTTGTTCTGAACAATTTTCTGATTCTGATACCCGCACTGGGCCCTCAGCAGAGCTCGTTTGTGCTAAGGTTACACAGAAACAGAATATCCTGCTAGCATAGTGCTAGAAGAAGTTATTTTCATTGTGTGGGTAGCTATTTCATTGGGCTATGGGTAACCCATTTACTCACACTTTTGTAGACTGAAAAATTTTCTGTATCTGATTCCCGCACTGAGCCTCCTGCAGAGCTCGTTTGTGCTAAGGATTCACCGAAACAGTATATCCTGCTAGCATAGTGCTAGGAGAAGTAATTTTCATTGTGTGGGTAGCTAATTCATTGGGCTATGGGTAACCCATTTACTCACACTTTTGTAGACTGAAAAATTTTCTGTATCTGATTCCCGCACTGAGCCTCCTGCAGAGCTCGTTTGTGCTAAGGATTCACAGAAACAGAATATCCTGCGAGCATAGTGCTAGGAGAAGTTATTTTCATTGTGTGGGTAGCTATTTCATTGGGCTATGTGTAACCCATTTACTCACACTTTTGTAGACTGAAAAATTTTCTGTATCTGATTCCCGCACTGAGCCTCCTGCAGAGCTCGTTTGAGCTAAGGATACACAGAAACAGAATATCCTGCTAGCATAGTGCTAGGAGAAGGTATTCTCGCTTTGTGGGTAGTTGGTTCCTGTGGCGTATGCGTAACACATTTCTTCACATAATTTTGTTCTGAAAAATTTTCTATTTTTGATTCCCGTACTGAGCCCTTGGCAGAGCTCGTTTGAGCTAAGGATACACAGAAACAGAATATCCTGCTAGCATAGTGCTAGGAGAAGGTATTCTCGCTTTGTGGGTAGTTGGTTCCGGTGGCGTATGCGTAACGAATTTCTTCACATAATTTTTTTCTGAAAAATTTTCTATTTTTGATTCCCGTACTGAGCCTTCAGCAGAGCTCGTTTGTGCTAAGGATTCACAGAAACAGAATATCCTGCGAGCATAGTGCTAGGAAAAGTTATTTTCATTGTGTGGGTAGCTATTTCATTGGGCTATGGGTAACCCATTTACTCACACTTTTGTAGACTGAAAAATTTTCTGTATCTGATTCCCGCACTGAGCCTCCTGCAGAGCTCGTTTGTGCTAAGGATTCACCGAAACAGAATATCCTGCTAGCATAGTGCTAGGAGAAGTAATTTTCATTGTGTGGGTAGCTATTTCATTGGGCTATGGGTAACCCATTTACTCACACTTTTGTAGACTGAAAAATTTTCTGTATCTGATTCCCGCACTGAGCCTCCTGCAGAGCTCGTTTGTGCTAAGGATTCACAGAAACAGAATATCCTGCGAGCATAGTGCTAGGAGAAGTTATTTTCATTGTGTGGGTAGCTATTTCATTGGGCTATGGGTAACCCATTTACTCACACTTTTGTAGACTGAAAAATTTTCTGTATCTGATTCCCGCACTGAGCCTCCTGCAGAGCTCGTTTGTGCTAAGGATACACAGAAACAGAATATCCTGGTAGCATAGTGCTAGGAGAAGGTATTCTCGCTTTGTGGGTAGTTGGTTCCTGTGGCGTATGCGTAACCCATTTCTTCACATATTTTTGTTGTGAAAAATTTTCTGTATCTGATTCCCGCACTGAGCCCTCAGCAAAGCTCGGTTGTGCTAAGGATAACCAGAAACAGAATATCCTGCTAGTATTGTGCTAGGAGAAGTTATTCTCATTGGGTAGCTGGTTCCGGTAGCGTATACGTAACGCATTTATTCTCATATTTTTGTTCTGAACAATTTTCTGATTCTGATACCCGCACTGGGCCCTCAGCAGAGCTCGTTTGTGCTAAGGTTACACAGAAACAGAATATCCTGCTAGCATAGTGCTAGGAGAAGTTATTTTCATTGTGTGGGTAGCTATTTCATTGGGCTATGGGTAACCCATTTACTCACACTTTTGTAGACTGAAAAATTTTCTGTATCTGATTCCCGCACTGAGCCTCCTGCAGAGCTCGTTTGTGCTAAGGATTCACAGAAACAGAATATCCTGCTAGCATAGTGCTAGGAGAAGGTATTCTCGCTTTGTGGGTAGTTGGTTCCGGTGGCGTATGCGTAACCCATTTCTTCACATAATTTTGTTCTGAAAAATTTTCTATTTTTGATTCCCGTACTGAGCCCTCAGCAGAGCTCGTTTGAGCTAAGGATACACAGAAACAGAATATCCTGCTAGCATAGTGCTAGGAGAAGGTATTCTCGCTTTGTGGGTAGTTGGTTCCGGTGGCGTATGCGTAACCCATTTCTTCACATAATTTTGTTCTGAAAAATTTTCTATTTTTGATTCCCGTACTGAGCCTTCAGCAGAGCTCGTTTGTGCTAAAGATTCACAGAAACAGAATATCCTGCTAGCATAGTGCTAGGAGAAGGTATTCTCGCTTTGTGGGTAGTTGGTTCCTGTGGCGTATGCGTAACACATTTCTTCACATAATTTTGTTCTGAAAAGTTTTCTGTTTCTGATTTTTGCACTGAGCCTTCAGCAGAGCTCGTTTGTGCTTAGGATACACAGAAACAGAATATCCTGCTAGCATAGTGCTAGGAGATGGTCGCTAGGAAATTGTCTTCGCGAATGAAGGCGATAAAACTAAACTGTCCTTCATTAAGGAGGACGCATTTCAGTTATCTAATATAAGGCTCCGTGCTCCTTTAAACGACTTAGAACGTAGAAGGAGTTTGAAGACATATACGAAACGCTTTGAAAGCTCGCATCACCCTACACGTGCTCGTGAAAAAAAAAATCAAATACCATATTCACACAATATTCGCTGATACATTCCCTAATCAGAAATGCTGCACGTGACGGTAGATTAACTTGGATTTCTGCAAAAAATTTCTACACTCATACATGATTAATGAAATTTTTGAAATACACTTTCAGTAATGTTTTATTTTACCATTCACTCAGAGGGAAATTTTCTCACTCAAAAAAAGTTTGTCAAAAAGGAGACATCTTCCTTGAAGTGTCATCTCGCGAGAACACTTTACATTTACCCAACAAACGGAATAAAAAAGAAAGGACAACCAGCGAAATGCTTAGCGAAATGCCAAACAAAATCACTGTGTACCATTAGAGAGAGCGCCAAGTGGAAAAAAACGAATCAAAAATGGTTTCACAAATGAAAAAGGATTATTTTCCATTTTCAAACAAAATTTCCATTTATCAATATGATTGTCATTGAAAAGGATCTGTCATCTTGTCAGGATATCGTTTCGCAGGCGTTCTTCCCTACTGCTTTGCTTTGAGATTCACTCTACTTTTGCTGGTGCTGTCATGAGTGGATACAAAGGAAGTGCTTGTCGCAAAGAGAATGAATGATTGAACGCAAAACTCAAAAAAAGGCTAATTTTGCATTAACAAAATGTATCATTCAGTTGGGGAAATTGATTGAACTGTATCTACACCACATCAACAGGTCCTTGCTTTGAGGATTGAAATTCTCCGAATTGTCCGAGGGGAAACGATTGTACTGAATTCAATGTCCTTTCTTGCCAATCAGCATTGAAAATGTTTTTCCAAGGAACAAACAAAACAACACCAATAAAGACCAAAGTGCCATCCTTTTTGAATTCCAAATACACGAGGAGAATAGTTCAAGGAGGCTTTGGTTCTTTGTTTTAGAAACGTTCTCTAAGAGCATTGCCTACATACCTTCTGGTGGGCATTTTCCATTTATTTATGTTGATCCTTTGCTTGCCTTTTGCATTGGCAACGTTCGTCGATTGGTACACGATTTAAATTCCCAATCTAAGGACAGGCACCGTGATTTCTCATTCTTGTGTTTTTTGCGAATTGAATTTCATTAAACTGAAAATTACCAGATACATATTTTAGAGGAAGGAATTGATTTTCCCCATCCGTAACTGATGTGAGAGGAGGGCGCTTAGGGGTTGAAAATTAATCTGCTTTGATACTTGTACATCAACAGCATCCTCGAAATAAATCATCGACACTGACTAGTATAAGAAAATTGGTTATATAAGGTAACAGGATTTTTTTTTGTCTTCTCCCAGAAGAGATGAAGCTAAAATCACCCCAAGATACACGAAGATTCTTGTGAAAGTTGTTCTTACGTAGGTATGGGTTGTTACTGTCGACTATTCAGACAAACCTCCGAAACTGTGAGGCAGCGCCTAAGACCCGCCGATGTTTAGTATCTTCTTGGTCGGAATAGATGATTTAACAACATTTACAACAAAAAAGACATAACACAACCATTAAGTTGACTATGATACCAAGAAGATGGTATACTCGTACAGTCTCTTTAAAGAATTGTGTTCTCCATAGCCAAGGATCTAAGATATTGTTACAGCACGAGGTCATGTCGGTGCTATCAATGACAAATCTATAAATCATGCTTCCTAAATGTAAAAAATCACTAATAGGGTTTAGAAACAGAATCGGTCAGAGTGTCCAACCCTGTGGCACTCCAACAAATGACATAAAAACATCGAAAGATTTGACTCTCATCAACTTGATTTGATACATTTGCAAAAAAGCGTTCGTCCAATTACGAAAATCTCTTGGAATTCCACGGCAAAGCTGATTTTTGGAATTATATGTCCAAAGTATGGCCTGTTCATTCACCATCTGTGGGTTACACAGCTCACAGACTTTCTTTGAAGAGTACAGACAGCAGAACTGATGAGCTGGCAAGGATTTCTTTCATTTTATTGGAGGATTTAAGCCATAGAAAATAGATTATAAGGGTCAAGTGTTAAGTCTGATACCCAGTTTTGACTTAGCGTTACCATAGTTCGGGCTTCATGTAACGAAATTCGGGGGCAGTTTGTAACCCTCGTTGGGTAGGAAGTTATTGAGGGATCTCTTTCGTTTATATGGCAAACTGTGGGGGGTATATCTCGCTTTAAGACTTCATTCTTGAGAAGAAGGTAATATGGGAATGAAGGGAATAGAACATCCAAGTAACTCTAGACAAGGGATTTTGTTGAACCCTTTTTAGTCAAGCACGACTAATCGACTCTTCCACTGCTAATAAGTCCAAATGTCACATCAAACGCTGTTTATCAACAAATCATAATACAAGCCTTTATTGTAAAACAAAACAAACCAAATATTAATCTAAATAACCTCTGTTGGCCATTCTGGGAAGCAATTTTTCAATTTCATTCATATAATCCGAATAGTCATAAGTTTTCCTCCGTACTTGGTCAGAAGACATCATTTCGTTTGGATCCAGGTTGCCCTTGGTCATTGCATACGACATCGGTAAGAATGTAGAGACCAAAAATAGTTCTGAAATTATTTTCAATGATATAGAGGACCATATCATATGCTATATACAATTATTTACCCCAATGACTGTGTCGAAGAAACTCAATGTAAAAATCGGAAACTTTTGGATGTTTACCTTCAAACTTAAGTTTCTCAAGAGTTTCGCTGAAGTTCTTACAATAATAATAAATTAGTTCGTCCTGATGATTTTTACGTAACTCGTCACTAAATAGCATATACACTGCGTATCCTAGATCCATTACTGCCGGTCCAAAGCTACAGATTTGAAAATCAAGCTTGAAAGGGAAAAAACATTAAACTACGTTCCAAAGAACTTTCAAAACGTATTCCATACCAACATAACATCTTCCAGTTCACCCTTGTCATTTCGCTTGCACATCAAATTTTTGGCATGGAAATCTCCATGGCAAAGGACGAAAATACCTTCAGGAGCTTCTTGGTGATAAGATTTCGCCGTAGCAATGCATCGTTTGAGGAGATCCTTTTGTATTGTTCGCAACTTTGGAGCAAATTTTTTTAGTTTCTCGTTCTTCTCAACTACTTCCATGAAATTAACTATTCCTGTACTAATAAATGGCATCGATTCGACATCTTTGAAATTTAAGAAACCTTCCTTGTAACTAGTGATGGACTTGTCACCCTGTAATGGAAGGAAACAAAAGTTATACTGAATTGTAACTATAAGAACTAAGATTCAAGTAGTACAGAAGCTGTAAAGGCAAAGAAAAGTTCAAGATTCGAGCTATGGAAGGGAAGCAAAGAACTCCACAACAATCTGAAGAAATCCATAAAGTCTGTGGGTAATTTCGAAAAAGGCGTTAAGGGAACCATCGAGGGAGCAGCGATGAGGTGGAAACTACTATGTGGGATAATATAACATTGCAAAGGAGTGAGGAACATTTTATCCCGTCTAGTAAAGAGTCCATTGATCTTTCACTGGGAAGCACTGTTCAGCAATTTCCCAACCTACGCAGTTTCTTCGCGTCCCTTCACGTCCCTAGATTCTGAAGAAGAGTCCTTCCCCTAGAGTTCTAATAATTTGAGGACAGAGAACTTTCTTGAATTTCAGGCCCAGTCACTTTCAAATGAGCACCCTTGTCCGCAGTGAATACAACAAAGATACCATTTCACTTCTACGCAGTTGGATCCATGACCAAAGAATGGGTGCCTTCTAGTATCTTTTCTGAAAAGCTCAGCCCAAAAACCAAAGAGCAAGAAACGGTTGTCGTGGTTAAAATGTTGTAGAAGACCTGATCATGGATCCTAAAATTTTTACTGAAAGACAAGTTCCAATCCAATCTCTGGAATCGTGATCTTCAAGTTTGTCTCTCTCTTGGAGATGATAGAGCAATTCAATACATATCTACGTCGATGGCTAAACCATAGGAATTTTACGTGAAACCTGACGAGGTCGCCAGAAAGGATACGATTCTAAGAATTATGATTATTCCAAGTACAGCTTAAAGCTTGACCCTCTCAAATGGTTTCTTCAGGAATTATTAGGAAAAAGCCCTAGCTCTGCCTGTGTTAAGTAGACTTCTCCTCAAAACTGATGTCCTTAGGTGCCATTCTCTGACTTGTTTATTAGTACCTGGGTAGGGAATAGTGTCTCTAACTATGAATAAGCCAAGCACCAAGCACAACGTTTTGAGAGAGTACACCCGAATGTGACTATTTTTCATTATTTTCCAAATTGTGAAATTGAGTTTTGAACTGATTTTCTGGCACCTATCTAACAAGATAACTTAGTTAGTGAGTTAGCACAATTGTTATCGTCCAATTCTGTGACGTATCTACAAAGGTACTAGATACGACGAAGTTATAACATTTGTATCCGTGTTGCATATTATTTTCTTGGAACTAATGATTTACCAAGATAACTTTGAATTAAAAATAATGTTTTATACGAGATAAGCGGTATGCTATGACACACTATCGGTTGTCAGTTGCGTCAGTCCTAATGGATTGGACATAAAGCTGTACATTGGTTGATTGAAATTGGAAAAATTTGAGCTTGTACAGTCACGTAGGATTACATAAGTAAAGGATTTTATTGCTAGATATCATCAAAATCAGATTTTGGAATTCAGTAGTCCAAACATCCTTCAAGAGCAATATTTTGAAGACGGTTTTCTTCGGAAAATTGAAAATACAGTCAAATCTACAAATATGTACTTAAAAATGCATTAACATGGGAGTACTTCACATCAAAAAATATATAACTGGTGTATCTCAAGGTAGTGGACTAGGACCCGCTTTGTTGATTTTATACATAAAGTGGCCTACCGCCGAATGAGGACACTATTGCTGCCCCGATATTGCTGGAAGATATTTCCGTCTCTCAATACACGTAGGAGAAAAATATTAGAGTTGATATGGACTCCAAGTATGAAAGGAGTTAACTATTGCAAAGCTCCCATGAGATGTCGTATCTCGAACAAACAACTTTACCGGAGAACGGGCCATGAACCCATAGGCACAATCGTATAACGACAAGAGTGGAAGTAGATTGGTCATTCTTTTCGTTGAGATGACATGTCCATAGCTAAGCACGCGATGCAATGGAATCCGCATAGTTAGGATGTTAAGATGGCAGGATACGCGGCAAGATTCTAGGAGTATAAGGCACAGAACAGTCGAGAAGGAAGCACGGCAATTGGACAACAATTGGTGAGAGCAGAGATACATTGCAGGAAACCGCACATGATGGAGTACAGGGATTATAGATAGGACTCACAAGGGAATATAGGACATAAAAATGGGATGCCTTTCTACGAATGGTTACTTGATTTCTTTGTTCAGTACCCACAAAGAGAGGAAACCTCAGTCTGTTGACTCTTTTCTTTTAAGTAGGTGTGGCCTGACATACATAGGTCATGAAAACATTCTTTAGATCAACTTGTATGTATAATGTGGCTCTCCGTGGTTTTATCTATGACAGGATCTTATTTTAGTATCTATAGCGTCCCGCATGGATCTGCTCTTGGTCCTATTTTGTTTTTAATTAGAAATGCATTTGCAGATGATTTAGGTTTCACATATAGATCTGTCAACTGTTTGAACTAAGTAGAGCTAATCCGTTGGATAGTAACAATTTTAAGCTTATTTTTTCAGGGTGCAGTACAGGAGCGGCCGGGGATATTAATACCACATACCATGCACCAAGTTGCAGAGGGGATAACCTCTTTAGTAATTGATGTCCAGTTCCAACTCCGAAAGAATCTTTTGATACGAGAGTCGCGTGAATTGCTTTAAAATTAAAAATTTGCTAAAATTGATTGAGCTTGTCTTAGAGTATTCAAAATCCGAAGCTGTATCCTCATTCTAACTATTTTTCCTTTTCGCTTAGTTTTCTTTAAATATTTCTTGCATTTGCTCACTCCACAACGAACTCTTAATTTCAAACTAATGTCTCTATCTGTTCCCTTTTGACAATCTTAATGAACTTAAAGTTTGAAAAAACAAATCATTTCGCTAATAACACTATCTGCTACTTGAAAACAAATTAAAATCCGCAACCACCAGTCCCCAACAAAGTCATTAAGCCACCCATTACTCAGAAATTCAAAAACTCACAATGACTATCGAAAAATCCATTAATTGGAATAATTACTACATCACGAGGGAATTCATCAATAGATACATTCATGTTTCAAGGGCAGAGCATGTGTGTTAATGTTAAATATTGTCTTACCTCAGCAGCTAGCTTATAGCTAACAGCATGCCACTTGGCCAGCTTCAGTAGTGCTCCCTTCGCCTCCTCCAGGTTGGCTAATCTATCTTGAATCGTCGTATAGCCGTGCGGTACGATATCTTCAAAAACAATACACTTTCTTGGTGACAGTGAGTGATAGATACACCTATGAACCGCAGAGTGTTAAGCAAAGTAGAAAACGTTGTACTGTGTACTTACTTTGCGCCCAGCACTGTATGATCACCGACTTTTCTCAACTCTGCCTCAAATTTAGGTATCGTATTCGAGTACATAGAACTTTCCGTTTCGAAAATAAACGACTCTCCCAGAAGGTCTTTCTTGTGGCCTTCAAACTCCGGCATTGTTTTGATTATATAAGATTTGGAAATGCCTTTGGATTTCGACCCATCAAAGACGATCGAGGCACGAAACATAACACTGGCATAGTGATCTCCTTTGCCGCTTCCGGGAGTGATTTTCAAGTCTGTAATCTGAAGGAATATGTATCTACATGTTATTATTTGAAAATTTATATCTAAATTACCGAAATGGAATCATCGTTCGTGTGTTTCCTCAAAACCTCTTCGAAGAACTCTTCGCTTAACCAACTAGGAGCGTCCAATTCATCGCTATTAAATTCGCCCATTGCTCACGTCTGAATGATGACTCCCGATTCAAGTCAAAGTGCTAACTGATTGTCGTAGACGAGAACTACATATTTAAACTGTTAGATACGTGAAATCAAACGAGACAATCTCATGGCACGCGTTAGCATTTGCTGCCGAAAATATGTTTGTAAAAATCACTCAAATTTAAATTACTCAAACAATGATAAGAGCCAATAGAGTGGAGTTGAGTAGATTCGCACTGAAAGTATCTTTTTGACTGCCTCTCTGTCTCACAAGTAATAATTTCATCATTTGACTTAATGCTGGTGTTTGGACGGTGTGGGACATTTTTTTGTTTGTTTTGCTTTTTGATTTCATTTATTTTTGGTTCACCTGTTGTGGTGTGGATGAATGAATGGAACTCTGAGAATTACAATGCTGATATACCACATTCTAATAGCATAATTGAGGTGCTTTTCAACTTTTTTTTAATATACTCGTACGTTAGTATATCAAAATTTTGTTTATAATTTTCATAGTAGAAGATTGCAGTTTGTAGTGGTCCACATTCATTTTCCATTATCCTAGTCAAGTTCATCAATTTTGAATTCGACCAACCTATGAATAAGGGCCATGTAAAACTAGTTAGTATCTACAAGTGCCTCCATATCATCCTTCAGAGATAAGACTATATAACTACCTGTTACACAACCTTGTAAGACTGTTTCATTGCCGGCAATTACCTGACTGAACAGTCTTGAACTCGTTATCTTTCTTCTTCAATCGATAGTGTAATTATCACTGGTACGGATTTTCAGACTTCATATCTATAATTGTGACTCTAGATAGAATTTGGGAAACATTCTTATTGGATTCAACGCACTTAGATATTATTTTACATTTATTGTTGGATATTTAGCATTTAAGTGAGGCCTGAATGTTCCCAGACTGTGACTGTGTGAACACTTCTGTTTCCGTGACAACTGAGACCAGAATATAAGACTTGTCATTCCTCATGAAGGTCGACAGAATTCTATACTTGGACCCATTTTATCGAATCGTACTTAATGATTAAAGGTCGGGATTTGAATAGTTTTGTAGAAAGAAAGTAGCGACATTCGTCCATCGCTTCAGGCTTTGAAATAATACCTTGTATGCCATTGTATCTTCGAATCCCTCAGAGTTTCGATTTACTGTGAATCTTCTTTTGAATCTTTTTGGGATTCGAATGGATTCGATTTCATTGTTGCTGTTTCAAAGCCTGTACAGAGATTTGGACTCATGGATCCAGAGCTTGAAACAAGATGAGACAGAAATGAATGAATGCCGGCATTGTGATCCATAGTAAAAGGTCTATTCCTGCTGGTGGCGTTAATAAATCAAGACAGAGTCGATTTTTTAGAACTTTTGTCAATAATACTGTCGTGAGGGCAGTTTAAAGGTCGATTGTAATGATGTTGTAACTAGCTACTGCCATATAGTGGCAACTGTAGCATGGAAAAGGCAAAATTTAGTTTTTTTATGAAAAAGTACCTTAAAAGTGGGCGTAGTCCTAATGTGCAAGAAAATTAGGGAAACGATATATATGGAGATTCTTCACTTTTAAATATTGGATTTTGTTGATGTTTTTTATATAATGGGCGTGGCGTGTTAGTAGGCGAATTGCGAAAATATTTTGACAAACATTGCGTTGCATACCAGAAAGTGTGTGTTTCAAGCTTCAGCTTTCAAAAATGAGATTTGATGCATAAAAATGGAAATTAAGTGATTATCCTTCAAACCAAGGACACTGAGACATTTAAAAGGTCATAGCTGAGTGTATATCTGTTTACATGTTTGCATCCCTTTGTTTCCTTCTAACCAAAACTGATTCCGAAAAAACATCAATAAATCATTTTTAAGGACCATCCTGCTTTCAGAGGCCCAAGACTTTACATTGTCCTGCTTTTCCCCACATTTTTGTTTAAAAAACATATGACCAACATCCTAAAGATGAAGAACATTTCAGCAAATTTCAAAATAAACATCAAAAACCAACAATTTTCATGGATTTTTACATTTTGTAAGCTTTGACACAAATTAAGTCAAAAAGTCCTCTCAGTTTTTTGTCATTTGACTGCATTTTTTGGAGATTCGCGCGTCAATTTGGGAATATTTGGAAAATATATATATTTAGATGACAAAAATTTACTGGAATCGTTACAATTAGACGTAAAATTGATAAACTAATTGTATTCTGCCGATATTCCCACTAAGTTTGATAAAAATTTTAAAATCTAAGGGACATATCGTCGTGAAATATTCAAGGATGTAATGTCCTCTAATGGCCAGTTAAACTCTATCCAAGGAAAAGAAAAATTCAAAAATCGATCCAAACAAAGTAAGAACTATTTATTTTCTAGACAAGCTGACTTTACTCTGTAGATTTGGTGGTTATACGAGTAAAGGGCTCCTTTTCCTTAACTAGAATCATCATTATTTCTCGGTTAAAAAACTTCTTTATAGCTACATATGTATAACACATAGGTATTTAGACATCATCCTGAATTCTGAGCTTAACAGGAAACCAAATCTCCAATAGAAGGTAAGACAAAAACTGCAATGACCGTTTCGAGGATCTCTGAACTACATATGGTCTTGAATTTTTCTCTGACTATTGTCCAGCACCACGCCCACTTTTTAATGAAATCTTCGTGATAAGATAAGTTACAAGTTATTGTAATATTTCCATATGTACATCTCCTTCAGTATTCTGTACAGTTTTTCTTCCACAAATGCCAGTCGATACTTTATTTCAAAAAGTTTGTCATGACTCCCAGATTGATAGCTAAAATCCATCTTCACATACATTTCCTTTGCCTAGGTAATGTTTCTAAAACGTTGGCTGTTCGACTGTAAATTTTAAGATGACTAAGACTGACTTTCTTGACAGTTTACTCAGGTCTCCGAAGTGGTATAGAAAGTGGGATGTACTTACTTTAAAACCACATACCCTTCAAAAGGTCATCTGTATTTCGTTACAATCTTCTGTGAAGGTTTCTCAGGACGTTGCAGCCAGCGTTCTTTTAATTTCTAGAGAGTATACTCTCTTTCTCTTGGAAATTTGCCCACCAGTTCAATTCGGTGGGATATCGATATTGGATCCGGGACTAATCAGAGTGTATAGCCATAAGTTTATATGAGCTCTTCTTGTCATGGATCCACAAGTTCGTACGTAATCGAGGGTGGGATGGCTTTTATAGGAGCCTTGGTATCGATGTTCCGCATCACACTCTATTGTGGTTTGGAAGTTTTACTGAGAATGCAAGTTCACGTTCAGACAATACGTCCACGAATTCTGACCAGCCCATGAAAGTCGAGATTCTGTTTGGACCAATGGCTCTACCTTTTGCTCAATTCCCTTTGGAGGGAAATATTCTTTGAACGTTTAGGCTGAAGTCTGGGAATAGTGTTATAAAGAGATTCTGTATCGCTACCTATACAGTTGCCGCCTACAGTGGTCATGTCGTCCCCTCAGCAAAAGTGCTTTCCTGCTAGATGCAGGTCTGACGGAATCAGTGCTAGTGCTTTTTCTCAATCAGTCTTTTTCTGTAGTAGGAGTTCCTCCACTAAATGTGAGCTTCAAACTCCATGATCTTCAAGATTGCTTTTCAACCCAAACGTTCCCTACCCAAAGACACTTCTGTAAAGATTTGTTAACTTCGTTTTTGATTATTTGGAGCCCTTCATGTTCACTTACGTAGTGCTATGTCAACTAAAGCAACGTACTCTTTAAGTGACCTTTTGCCTCCTATACTGTTCCAATTGGACTCAAACAAGCTCAAGCTCAAACAAATGTTGTCTCTTCTCTGAATACATTGCCTTTCTCACAATCTATTTGTGTCTTGAGTCAAACGCACACAAGTTCCTTGCTTCAGTTTAGTTGTCATCGGACTGTCGGCCGATGTAGTACTATCCCTGTCCACGAAGTATCCTTTATCCAACGCTTGTCCTACAACACTCTCATTTCTACAAACACATTGCAAAGCCTGATATAATCTCTTTAAAATTCTAATTAATACGAGTAATACACGGCCCACGCCACTATTTTAATCACTTAAAAGCTTTATCGGATCGAATTTGTTCCTCTAGATACAAAGATACAAACGACGATATGACTGAATTCAATAATGATGAATTGGAAGCGCCTAGCTGGCTGAATAAAAGTTTTTTCGAAAATGTTTTGAAAAACTACGAAAACGATGATTCGATTTCGGTAATTTTGAAATAATCGATTCAATTCAACTCAATAATGATTCCTTGTTTAGGTTGCGGATGTGAAAATAACTCCTGGAAGTGCCAAAGGAGATCACTATGCCAGCATTATGTTTCGTGCAGCGATCGTCTACGACACAAGTGAATCGAAGGGGAAGTCCCAATCCGTGATAATCAAGACAATGCCGGAGTTTGAAGGACACAAAAAGGATTTCCTGGGCGACTCGTATATTTTCGAAACCGAGATTTCTATGTACTCAAAGACGATACCACAGTTTGAAGCAGAATTGAGAAAAATCGGTGATAAGACAGTCTTAGGTGCAAGGTAAGTACACATTGTGTTCTTCTTTACTATCCTTATACTTGACCTCGTTTAGATGCTTATACTACTCACTGGAACCGAGAAAGCTTATTATTTTCGAAGATCTCTTAGCAAAAGGCTATGTGACTCTTCGAGAGAGAGATCCCAACATGGATGAAGTTAAGGGAGCGCTGCTGAAGCTAGCCAAATGGCACGCTGTTAGCTATAAGCTTGCTGCTGAGGTAAGTTAACATTTTTAACGAATCCTTTGTAGATACTCCTGTGAAAATCTATTTTTTAGGGTGACACCTCAGTCACTGACTATAAAGAGGGATTCTTAAATATGAAAGACGTCGAAACAATGCCCTTTTTGGTAACAGGAATGGAGAACTTCATACTCAAAGCCGATACGGTCCCGGAACTAAAGCAATACGTTCCAAAACTACGATCGATACAGACAGACCTCATCAAGCGATGCATCGCTTCCACCAACAGTTACCGGCAAAAAGGAGCTCAAGGCATCTTCGTCCTTAATCACGGTGATTTTCATGGCAAAAATATGATGTTCAAGAGCAACTCCAAGGGGGAACACGAAGACGTCATGCTGGTATGATGTTTGATGCACCTTTTCCCCAATCAAAGACAGACAAAATTTCCTTTAAGGTTGATTTCCAAATTTGCTACTTTGGACCTGCGGTATTGGATGCATTATATGGTGTGTACATCCTTTTAAATAAGGATCATCGTTTGCATCATCGTGAAGAGCTAATCTACTTCTATAGTTCGAGTTTCATTGAGACTCTGAAGCAACTACAGTTCGATGGCGAATATCCAAAAGTCGCGGAGTTTTACATTGAATTCATCCGACATAAGCATTGGGGTAATAATTTGAAATACATGAGATCGGGAACTATCTATAGTTTATGTATTTTTAGAAATACTTTTGCTGACAACATTTTTGCCGATGTGGTATGCGATTTCCAAAGGCAATCTAGGCAATGACGAAGTGGTAACGTCAGATGACACACGCAGGATTGCTTATGATAACGAGGACTACATAGAGGAAGTGAAACAATTGCTTCCAGGCATGCTGTATCGAGGCTATTTAGATGATTAATGTTTGTTTGTTTGTAGCTAAATAAAGTCCCTTTGAGGCGTACATTAAATGGTTAATGTTTTATTGGAGTAACGAGAGAGCGAATTGTGAGTCTCAAATGGGCTGTAAGGTGATCTTTTCATCCTCATTCTAGAACTAACTTCGCCCAGTTTGTATGATGCAGACCTAACAAAATGCAGAACACAGAGCTTGTGATGAGTGAGGATTGAGGATAGTGTACAAAACCACGAACTCTACTAGCTGTAACAACACGTGGATGCAGTCTTAAAAGCAAAGATAAGATGACTACATGTCCTGTTCAAGGTGACTCTCATTGTTCGAGTCGCAAACATTCATTTGCTCTTGTCAACCATACAGATACCACGTGGAAAGAGAGAAAAGAGACAAAAGAGAACCAAAACAAACGCCAAGAAAAAATGAAAAGAGAAAATGTGGAAAGATATCATTTTTGCTTTGATCGTTGTGTCCAGTGTGACCAGAGTTATTCTCAGAAACGTTCCGATTGGAAATATATTTCTGTGACGCTCGAGAGACTTAAGAGTCTCCTATTAGTATTATTGCGCGATTATGAATTCTATGTAGTAGTTGCACTGAGGTTTTCGGTTCGCCGAGCCAGACATTTGCATTAAACTCGAGCTCGGAACGAAAGTATATATCAAATATTGCAGCCAGATGAGAGGAAGTAAGGTGTTTCTAGCATCGTTTGAAAAGGATTCTGAGCAACGCCGAATAAAGGATCATTTCCACTAAGTTCACTCCAACTTTTTAATAATTTTTGAGAATTTATTTTTTTTTTTTAGATATGGTTGTCGTCTAATTTGGAAAACTATATTCCACTCTGGTCACCCTAACTGTGGTTCAGATTTTTCAAAGTTTATAGAAAACTTAAAACTTTGATGAAAAATTTGTTATCTCGATGTTTCTCAAGATGATATGACACCAAAGTTGGAAGTAGAGGGTCGGGCAACTGTCGGTTTCTTTTTCTATATTCTTTGACGATTGTTACTTTTTTAAAAACAGTAAGTGTTCGCACTGTTTATGGATAATTATTTCATTTGAACGACTGACTCGTCTTTCTTGACAGTAGGCCATCCATTTTTCAGTAAATTTTCGATGATTTCAGGTCATTTAGGACAAACAGCATAATCAACAGTGTTTTTGAGTATGGTATGTTGCAGTGGTTGTTCAAATGTGTTTAAGGGAGTGAGCAGTCTTGACATTCTACTACAGAATTTCAGCTTTTCCATATAAAGCATAATACATCAGAGACAGACGCTTGATCGGGTCTCTGACCAACACCCACAGAGGCGTGTCAACTGAGTGCTATGTAGGATGAATACAAGCAGCTACTATCCTTAAGTCTGGGAAGGCCCTCGAACATCATGAACCAGGACATGCATTTTTTGCATGCAAATACAAATCTCAGAACCACTCAGTCCATTGTACTTCACGCCGCAGAACCCTTTTTTGGTGCAGTAGTTCGAGATTTCTGTTACATGGCTTAGCATGCTTCCCTCCACTGGCTTAAACCTGTGCAGTTCGTATCAGAAGCAAACACACTATCTTCTGCACTATTGTTTTTATAGGAGAGGAAGATACTTTTTGAGTACTCTGGTTCCTCTCACAAAACTTTTCAGTTCTCGACATAATAAAATTATAACTCGCAGTACAAAAGCTGGCAAGCAATGAAGTGTGGGAAGGTCTTCCTATATGTGAGCTATTCTGTATACATATTGCAGACAAATTATTAATTTGTACTTTAGATACCTGCTCACCAAAAATAATCCAAAACAAAACAGAGAGGTACAACCACTCAACCAAATGTAATATGTATCTTAGAAACCAACCGCATGGTACTATCAAATCACTCGAATTCTTATGTTCATACAAGACCGCAAAGAGACATCTTTCTTCTCTCTTCTCAATATTCAGAAATTCTTCAGCTTTGGCCGACCACCAACGCTAAGAATAAATTTCGCCAAACGATAATGTATTCGCTTTATACACAATGACGTCACGTAAGTTAATCACTCATATCTAACCAGACTATCGCTCGAGTGTTTTCCACTCATGATGATTCATTCAAAAACAACCGGTCGCTAAGAATCAGTCATATTCAACTGCTTTTTCGAGTTGGCAGTGTTGTTCTAGATACAAAGATACAAACGAAAACATGAGTGAATTTAATCAAGACGAGCTAGAAGTCCCTAGCTGATTTTGAGAAAAGAAAGACTTTTTAAAAAAAGATATTTGCATAGATCAGGGATTTCACAATCACCTCTGGAAGTGCCAAAGGAGATCACTATGGCAGTATAATGTTCCGTGCTGGGATCGTCTTCGACACAAGTAAGACGAAGGACAATTCCATATCCCTGATAGTCAAGACAATGCCAGAGTTGGAAGGACCCAAGAAGGATATGTTTGCAGAAACGTATGTTTTCGAAACGGAGATAACTATGTATTCAAAGACGATACCCAAATTTGAGGCAGAGTTAAGGAAGGTTGGTGACAACACGGTTCGACAATCCTTTGCCCTCGACTGACTTGATCTTATTTTAGGGCGACAGCTCTGTAACTGCGTACAAGGAGTGTTGGTTAGATTTTAAAGACGTCGAACAAACGATGCCCTTTCTGGGATCTGCGATAGAAAATTTAATAACCAAAGCCGATTCGATCCCAGAACTAAGGCGATACGTTCCAAATCTATGATCGGTACAAAAAGATATCATCAAAGGTTCCATCGCTTCCTTTAACTCGTACAGACAGAAAGGAGCTGAAGGGATTTTCACTCTCAATCACGGAGACTTCCATTCCAGGAATATGATGTTCAGGAGCAATGACAAGGGTGAGCATCAAGAAGTCATGCTACTTTTCAGGACTCCCGTGGACGAGCCACTAACATATCAATAGACCAACTTAAGTCTCGCAGGCATAGAAGTCACCCAAGGTGAAAACCAACACCCAGTCACTTCCATGGCACATCTTCCAGCGACACAGTCTTCACGAAGTAGATATGTACGAATTTCAAAACGTTTCCCATGAAGTCCTGTAGCCTTTTGACAGGTCTAGGGAGCAGTGTGGCAAGGGCTTTAACCTGTCTAATAAGAATGAGCTGTGTGATATAATATTTAGAAAAAATGTTTTGAGTTCAGTGCAGTGAACTGGTTGCTGACTTTTGGAGTGGTCGCCTAGAGATTCCTCCTCATTCCCAAAATATTTTAACATTTTAAGTCGGCATAGGTGCAAAAAAAAGAACCCGCTCACCTTTATTTTCCAACAATCTAGATCGAACCAAGATATTTTAAAACTTTGCTTTCAGTTAGTATGGGCGAATTGCCTCCGAAATGGAATCGATAACCTCCGCATCGGCATTGTGTTCAGTTAAGCCATTAATCCTGCATATGCTCGATGTCCTTTCGTTCTACATCAGCTTCCGGAGGAGATGGGTGGAGCTGTTAATCTCCCAAGTTCAACTTCAATAAAAACAACCAAGTAACCAACCTTGCTAGGGAGGAAGAGGTGTTCCTGGAAAAGTAGTCGATTCACTTGGATGGAGTGGAAAGACCACCTACTGTGGACCTCTGTACAGGCTAAGCCAAGGCCCAAGGCGCGATGAACACGGCGATGTCTACTGTTGCTTTTGAACATCTTCTAGTCAGTTTGTCGGTTTTTGCATTACTTGATATATTTTTGTGTCCAGATGGGAACCTTAAGCTCTCTACGACAGTACTTGACAAGCTTGGATTTAACATCAGTACCAGCAATCGCTTTTTCCTGGTTTTCTAAGGCCTGTAACGCAGTCTCATGAGAAGCTATTGTCTGTGCCAGGACCTCCGCTTGGAAAATACTGCTATGGTTCGGAAGGCGGACTGATCTATATATATATCCTGCGATCCAAAAATATGTCTGAACCTACCCCTATATTCAACTTTGATACATCTGTGAAGACAGAGATGGTACGCGCACTACTTGCGCCCTAGATTCAGTATCTTGTCATTGCAAATCATTTTCTTTGTGCAAACTGAATACATGTGGCTAACATCTCTGAACCACACTAGTATGTGGCTCTAAAGATATGTATCTGAGTGATGCTCCTACTCACAACGAACGACATGAGTTCCTTGGTTCACACCTGACTCAGTTTTATTCAAATTTTCAGTGAGAATCAGTGAGTCCCTCAGAGTTGCACCCAATTTGTTGTGTTTCATGAACTTTGTAATTGCACCAACTTACCGATGTGCTTCTTTATAATTTCACCACATTTGAATTCAATTTCACAACAATAACGCCCTATGCATTAGGTGTAGCGCCGGCAAAAAGTTCGATTAACTTTACATTTGTCGGACAATGTAATTCTGCGCCACTTAAGCCAAATGTGCGCATCTATAGCTGCATAAGTGGCTAACTTGTTCCCAAAAAGTTCGTATATCCATTGTCTGAACTGTCAGTAAACCCGCAACAAGCTAAAGATACACCTCAAGTGCAAAATTAACATTTCTCGGTAAACTTATCTCTCACTAGTTCAATGAGAGAGTGAGCGCATATCAAATAATTTTATCACCTCAACCTAACCAGACTATCACTCGAGTGTTTTCCACTCATGGGTCATTCATTAACAGCTAGATTCACTACCGCATAGAATCAGTCGTGTTCCATAGCTCTGTTGGACTGGAAGTGTTCCTCTAGATACAAAGATACAGACGAAACTATGGCTGAATTTAATAAAGACGAGTTAGAAGCACCTAGTTGGTTGGATAGAAGTTTTTTCGAAAACGTTTTGAGAAAATGTGAAAACGATAGTTCCATTTCGGTGATTTACTAAAAATATCAACTCAAATCGATTGAGTAATGAATACCTGTTTAGATTACGGAAGTGACAGTCACCCCTGGAAGTGGCAAGGGAGATCACTATGCCAGTGTCATGTTCCGTGCTGCGATCGTCTACAACACGAAGAAGTCGAAGGGGCATTCGAAGTCCTTGATAATCAAGACAATGCCGGAGTATGACGGACTTAAGAAGGACATGCTGGGCGACTCGCATATTTTCGAAACCGAGATTTCTATGTACTCAAAGACGATACCAAAATTTGAGGCTGAGCTAAGGAAGGTCGGTGATAACACGGTTCTGGGAGCAAAGTAAGTAGAGGTGGACCTAGACTTAGTGGTGATGTTCTAACATTTCGTTTCGCTTAGATGTTTTTACCATTCGTTGGAACCGAGACAGGTCATTATTTTCGAGGATCTTGTAATCAAGGGGTATGTGACACTTCGACAGAGGCCACTTAATATGGAGGAGGTTAAGGGAGCTCTACTAAAGCTAGCTAAGTGGCATGCCGTGAGCTATAAGCTCGCTGCTGAGGTATGTTTTAAATAAATCTTTGACAGGTATCTACACAGTGAAGTGTTTTCTTTTTAGGGTGACAACTCTGTAACCGACTATAAGGAAAATTTTCTGAACATGAAGGATATCGAGACAATGCCCTTCATGGTCTCTGGAATGGAGAATTTCATAATCAAAGCCGATACGATCGAGGAATTAAAGCAATATGTTCCCAAACTACGATCGATACAGAAAGATCTCATCAAACGATGCGTTGTTTCCAGCAACACCTACAGGCAAGAAGGAGCTCAAGGTGTTTTCGTCCTCAACCATGGAGATTTCCACGCCAAAAATATGATGTTCAAGCAAAACGCGAAGGGTGAACATGAGGACGTCATGCTGGTATGACGCTTGAATCCTTTTTCTTTTCCAAATTTAGACATCCTTCTGTTAAAGGTTGATTTCCAAGTTTGTTCCTTCGGGCCTGCGGTCATGGATGTTCTGTATGCAGTGTACATGGTCTTGAGTCCAGATTTACGGAAAAATAATCGTGACGAACTAATCTACTACTACTGTTCCAATTTCATTGAAACTCTAAGGACACTCAAGTTTGAAGGAAAATATCCAAAAATCGCAGAGTTTTACATTGATACCATTCGGCACAGGCATTGGGGTGAGTGGGAAGCATTTGACACTAAGGCTGGTCTATATTTCAAGCAATTTTCAGAACTCTTTCTGCTGGCTACGTTCTTGCCATTTTTGTTTGCTATTGCAGACGGCAATACGGAAATAGAAGAGATGATGAATTCGGATGAGAAACGCAGGCAAATTTATAATAATGAGGACTACATAGAAGAGGTTAAGCGATTGCTACCGAGCATGCTGCACCGAGGCTACTTAGAATAAATGAAGACATTTTTGTTTTGTTGTTACCATGTTGCATGTTTTGAAATAAAAAAAAACACCTTTGAGACACAAATTTACAAAAAAAAAGCCTTTCCTTAGAGAACGTAATATTGACACTCGCAACACTAGAACAACGCAAGTGGTTAATGTACATATCGCCCTCGACAAAGCTACTGGTTGCTGGGGTTTTTGTTCGGATAGTCCTTTATACATGTGCTTACTTAGTTCTAGAGAGGTGTCCATACTCTTGGAGTTCCTCGGTCCCAACTAAAGGCACAGCTCTGACTGAGGTTCTGTTCAAATTATTCGAATACTAATGTAGCGAAGTACTTCCATACTTCTAATGATGAGACTGAAGACACATGACAAGGACTATAGAGTTCATAGAGTACTTTCTTCCATTTCCAGGAGATCTAAGCAAGTTCAAACCCACTTGAATATAAAGCGAAAGGAATGATACATTTTTGAGGCCACTTGAGCACTTGACCCTCAGAAAGACAGCTGGACTTCTTCTGTTACATGGAAGACCACTTTTCCCAAAGATCTCATTTCAGCTGGTGTACCTTAAGGGTGTGTACTCAGCTGCTAAGATTATGGTATAACTACTGGTCCACGTAGGGAAGATGATCTTCTGATTAAGTACACTATAAGGTTCCAAAATGCAGGAGAAACTGACTTGTATTGTAATTGCAAAATCAGAGTTGAAGTCGTACCTCTATAGAGTCGAACGCGATAAATGCTACTAAAAGTATGGAGCAACTATGTACATCCAAAATCAAAAGAAATTCTAAATGATATTTCAAAAACGTGTTCGAGGAACTGGGTGTCAGTTGATAGGCTTTCATCTTTGTCAATCCCGTGTTCTCTACTTCCAAGCCAAGCACACTGGTAATCATGATTGATCCGGAAGTACGAATCTAGGGACTGGAATATTGGTGTCCTTCCTTCGACATGGGTTTTAGAGTCCACACTGAATATTCTTCTTCTCCTTACAAATAGGACTAATTATTCGACAAAGCATGCTTCCTACGCATTGTCCAGCACTGAGTGCAAGATAAACCTTTGCTAGATTTTTACTAGGCTGTAGCTATCAGGTGTAAGATTTTGTCCAATGAAGAGTACTGACTTTAAGCCTAACTCCTTCTGTCTGCTCATCAACTTCCGTGAAAATCTGTAAAACTTCGCATTAGATACCACCATCGATGTCTATGTTGCCAATGCATCTCAGGACCAAGGAGGATTTGTTAAAGATACCTACTGGTACACGTATACTTGAAAAAAAACAATTAGCAATCCAATTTGTGTATCAAAAGAACTTTATTTACAAACTACCAACAAACTTAAATGCAGAACGAAACATTAATCTTCCAAATAGCCTCGATGCAGCATGCCTGGAAGCACTCGTTTCACTTCCTCTATGTACTCATCGTTTTCATAGGCATTTTTGCGTGCCTCTTCTGAAGTCACTAACTCGTCATTGCCTATCTTGCCTTTTGATAGCTCATACCACATTGGCAAAAATGTAGTCAGCAAGAGTATTTCTGAAATTCCATAAGCTATAGATACTTCTCGTTATCATAGTTTTCGAATATTTACCCCAATGCTTGTGGCGAATAAGATCAATATAGAAATCAGCGACTTTTGGATACTCTCCTTCGAAGTTCAGTGTCTTCAGAGTTTCAATGAAATTCGAGCTATAGTAGTAGATTAGCTCTTCACGATGATTCAAACGTTGATCCTTATTGAAAAGGATGTATATGGCATACATGAAGTCCATCACCGCAGGTCCGAAGTAGCAAAGTTGGAAATCGACCTAAAAAGGATTCAAGTCTATATTTCACACTTGAAAGAGGACTAGACCACGTGATCGATCTTACCAGCATGACGTCTTCATGTTCACCCTTGTCGTTGCTCTTGAACATCATATTTTTGGCATGAAAGTCTCCATGGCTGAGAACGAAAACACCCTGAGCTCCTTCTTGCCTGTATATGTTGAAGGAAGCGATGGATCGCTTGATGAGATCATTCTGTATCGATCGTAGTTTTGGGACGTATTGCTTTAATTCTGGGACAGTCTCGACTTTGGATATGAAATTATCCATGCCAGACACCATGAAGGGCATTGCCTCGACGTCTTTCATATTTAGAAATCCCTCTCTATAGTTAGTCACTGAGGTGTCACCCTAAAAAAAAGCACTTTACTACATAGACACCTGCAAAGAATTTTTGTTCAAAATTTGAGCTTACCTCAGCAGCAAGCTTATAGCTCACAGCGTGCCATTTCGCTAGCTTCAACAGAGCTCCCTTAACCTCTTCCATACTAGGTGCTCTGTCTCGGAGCGTTCCATACCCTTTTGGTATGAGATCTTCGAAAATAATAACCTTTTTCGGTTCCAGTGAGTAGTATAAGCATCTAAAAGTGTCCAAGGATTAGAACAATACAGAAGAACACACTTTGTACTTACTTTGCTCCCAACACTGTCTTATCACCGACTTTCCTCAACTCTGCTTCGAACTGTGGTATCGTCTTTGAGTACATAGATATCTCGGTTTCGAAAATATACGACTCGCCCAGGAAGTCCTTCTTGTGTCCTTCAAACTCCGGCATTGTCTTGACTATCAGGGATTTCGAATTTCCCTTCGATTCACTTGTGTCGTAGACGATCTTGGCACGAAACATAATACTGGCATAGTGATCTCCCTTGGCAGTTCCAGGAGTCACGTTCACATCCGTGATCTAAATGAGTATTCATTACTAAAAATACTTTAGTTTTTCCAGTTTTGATTAAATCACCGAAACGGATTCATCGTTTTCACATTTTCTCAAAACTTCCTCGAGGAAAACTTTATTCAGCCAGCTCGGGGCTTCTAGTTCGTCTTCGTTAAACTCAACCATTCCGTCAAAACACTTTAGTTCTCGTAGGCAGACTTTTAGCGATTGATTCTAACTCTTACCGAATGAGCTACTCGTGGAGAATACTTGAGTGATATTGTGGCGCGGTAAGAGTGATTAAATCACTTGATATGCGATCGTACTATCGCACTCGCTACAGATAAGGTAGCAATCAGTTGTTGAAATTAAAAATTTGGTTTGATAAGTGTGCCTCTTGAATTAGTATACTATACCTGATAGAACGCGACACGAGGGAACAACCTCTTATCGGTCCATCGGTATAGACACTAGACGACACTCAAGTCTTCTCACAAAATCTCAGAACTAGAGAGACAGTATGAACCTAGAAAAAAAATCATGAAGTCTTCTAAAGTATCTTATAGTGCCGGGTGTACCCAGAAGAGGAAAAGCAACCAACTTACGGCTCAGTACAAATTCTGTATCAAGAGATGAAGTCATTGTAGGAAGATTCTAAGTCTATCATCTCTGGAAGGGAAACAACATGCAATTACTTAAAACTTTTCCGGATGCACTTCTGTTCCATTTGTAATACTGCATTCGCTGAGAATGGCTTCCACTATAGTGTTGTCAGTAATACTTGACCTACTCCCAATGTTTATAATTAATATGGGAATAGCGAGACAATTTTATAACATACAATATTGTAATCGCATTGTGGTTCTGCTCTCGTTGTCATACTCCATCGCAATATCCCTCATACCTCAGATCTACTACCCAGAACAGTTGAATTCAGCATGGGCTTCAAGTATCTAATACCGGATAGGAAAACGTGCATCATGGCTCTAAAAGAAGAAAAGAAGTATTTGACATTGTTAAGTCTCTCTGGTCAATCTCAGCAAGACAACCATTCTATCGCGATACGATACAGGCAGACATTAGTACAATGTGATGAAGTAGTGAAAATGCACTTCAAACTGGTGGAAATATCCTCTGTGAAGTTTGTGAGAGTTTGTACTCTGTTTGGTCATCATCAAGCATCTTCTTGTCAATTTGACTATTTCGGTGGCATATGTGGAATATTTTCTGAAGAATTTTGAGTATTTTTAGTTTTAACTCAACCATGCGAGCCAGGATCCTACTGAATCAGTGCTTAATCTGTAGAACAATCAATAACCTGATTTATCAGAGCTGAAGCCCCTCAGCGTAATTCAAAAAAAGCAAGAATGTGACTATTTCGGTAGCGTATACGTAATATTTTTTCAAAAACATTTCATATTTTTCAATTTTGCTATGTAATGCGAGCCAAGATCTGTACCTAAAATACAGATCAATCGGTAACCTGAATTATCTAAGCTGAATTGCCTCGGCTCAAGGCAGGAGTAAAGAGAATATGGCTATTTTGGTAGCGCATACGTAACACAAATTTTCCAGAAAGTTTGGAAGGAATTAATGTATTCTTTTCCTCTTATTTGAATCCGTACTTCCAAAATCCCCAGAGGCTCCCATTTGGTTGGCTTAACGTCGGTATTTAAATAAGAGAACGCCTAGCTTGATATCTAAAAACAGGGCTGACAAGTGCTTTACATTCGAACTGCCATCATACAAGACTTTTTAGCTTGCAAGCATTGTCTGTTGATAGAATATCCTAAGACTCTGTGACAAAGAACTATGTTCTTAAATAGCAAAGATATCCAATTCCCAACCCAACCAGTATGCAGTGCAATGATCATCTAACTCGTACCTAAAAGTGATACACGTGCACCACAAATACTGTGATATGCTGACACCTCCTACCACCTTCGATAGAATTTGTTCCTATTTCCATGGAATACGAAATTTAAATTCGTATCGCGATTTAATCCGCTCTTTTCACATCTCTAATACCAATCATCCATAACGTGCACTGATTGACATTTCAAACGACAGGTTGTTTTATTTTTTTTTTTTTTTATTTTAAACCCTTTCGAGTATTGCCTATCCAGTGATGGTTTGTGATAAATATGTACGGAAACAGGGAATAATAAATGGGAAAGGATTCTGTAATAGATTTTTGCTTTTTTAGAATACAAGTGAACTATAAATACCTTGTTCAGGGAATCGTTGATTATTTAAAAAGGTTAGACCTGTCGCGCTACTTGATGAGTTCTATTTCTAAAATGCGATCGGACTTGAGGTGATATTTGAGGTATTCTTAGAAGCAGGTCTCCGGAAATAAGTTCATTGATCTCTTCCAGTCGTATTGTAAAGCAAAATTTAGTCGAATCTTATTTTTATTCAATTTACTCTTTGATTGGTTTAATCACAGATTCGCTAGGATCCTGGCTCACATGGCATGGCAAAAATGACAAATTTTGAAAATTCTTGAAAAAATATTCCGTATACGCCACCGAACTAGTCAGAATCCTGATATTCCTGACTTAAGCTTAGGGGACTCAGCTCTGATAAATCAAGTTATCGATGGATCTGCATTTTAAGCACAGATTCGCAAGGATCCTAAGTGGCATGGCAGAGCAAACATGATAATTCTTGAAAAAATATTCCGTATACACCAACGAACTAGTCAGAATCCTGATATTCCTGACTTCAGCTTAGGGGACTCAGCCCAGATAAATCAAGATATCGATGGGTCTGCAATTTGAGCACAGATTCGCAAGGATCCTAAGTGGCGTGGCAGAGCAAAAATGATAATTCTTGAAAAAATATTCCGTATACACCAACGAACTAGTCAGAATCCTGATATTCCTGACTTAAGCTTAGGGGACTCAGCCCAGATAAATCAAGATATCGATGGGTCTGCAGTTTGAGCACAGATTCGCAAGGATCCTAAGTGGCGTGGCAGAGAAAAAATGATAATTCTTGAAAAAATATTCCGTATACACCAACGAACTAGTCAGAATCCTGATATTCCTGACTTAAGCTTAGGGGACTCAGCCCAGATAAATCGAGATATCGATGGGTCTGCAGTTTGAGCACAGATTCGCAAAGATCCTAAGTGGCGTGGCAGAGCAAAAATGATAATTCTTGAAAAAATATTCCGTATACACCAACGAACTAGTCAGAATCCTGATATTCCTGACTTAAGCTTAGGGGACTCAGCCCAGATAAATCGAGATATCGATGGGTCTGCAGTTTGAGCACAGATTCGCAAAGATCCTAAGTGGCGTGGCAGAGCAAAAATGATAATTCTTGAAAAAATATTCCGTATACACCAACGAACTAGTCAGAATCCTGATATTCCTGACTTAAGCTTAGGGGACTCAGCCCAGATAAATCGAGATATCGATGGGTCTGCAGTTTAAGCACAGATTCGCAAGGATCCTAAGTGGCGTGGCAGAGCAAAAATGATAATTCTTGAAAAAATATTCCGTATACACCAACGAACTAGTCAGAATCCTGATATTCCTGACTTAAGCTTAGGGGACTCAGCCCAGATAAATCAAGATATCGATGGATCTGCAGTTTGAGCACAGATTCGCAAGGATCCTAAGTGGCGTGGCAGAGCAAAAATGATAATTCTCGATAAAATACTCCGTATACGCCACCGAACTAGTCAGAATCCTGATATTCCTGACTTAAGCTTAGGGGACTCAGCCCAGATAAATCAAGATATCGATGCGTCTGCAGTTTGAACACAGATTCGCAAGGATCCTTAGTGGCATGGCAGAGCAAAAATGATAATTCTTGAAAAAATATTCCGTATACACCAACGAACTAGTCAGAATCCTGATATTCCTGACTTAAGCTTAGGGGACTTAGCCCAGATAAATCAAGATATCGATGCGTCTGCAGTTTGAGCACAGATTCGCAAGGATCCTAAGTGGCGTGGCAGAGCAAAAATGATAATTCTTGAAAAAATATTACGTATACGCCACCGAACTAGTCAGAATCCTGATATTCCTGACTTCAGCTGAGGGGATTCAGCCCAGATAAATCAAGATATCGATGGGTCTGCAGTTTGAGCACAGATTCGCAAGGATCCTAAGTGGCGTGGCAGAGCAAAAATGATAATTCTTGAAAAAATATTCCGTATACACCAACGAACTAGTCAGAATCCTGATATTGCTGACTTCAGCTGAGGGGATTCAGCTCTGATAAATCAAGTTATCGATGGATCAGCATTTTAAGCACAGATTCGCAAGGATCCTAAGTGGCGTGGCAGAGCAAAAATGATAATTCTTGAAAAAATATTCCGTATACACCAACGAACTAGTCAGAATCCTGATATTCCTGACTTAAGCTTAGGGGACTCAGCCCAGATAAATCGAGATATCGATGGGTCTGCAGTTTGAGCACAGATTCGCAAGGATCCTAAGTGGCGTGGCAGAGCAAAAATGATAATTCTTGAAAAAATATTCCGTATACACCAACGAACTAGTCAGAATCCTGATATTGCTGACTTCAGCTGAGGGGATTCAGCTCTGATAAATCAAGTTATCGATGGATCAGCATTTTAAGCACAGATTCGCAAGGATCCTAAGTGGCGTGGTAGAGCAAAAATGATAATTCTTGAAAAAATATTACGTATACGCCACCGAACTAGTCAGAATCCTGATATTCCTGACTTAAGCTTAGGGGACTCAGCTCTGATAAATCAAGTTATCGATGGATCTGCATTTTAAGCACAGATTCGCAAGGATCCTAAGTGGCATGGCAGAGCAAACATGATAATTCTTGAAAAAATATTCCGTATACACCAACGAACTAGTCAGAATCCTGATATTCCTGACTTCAGCTTAGGGGACTCAGCCCAGATAAATCAAGATATCGATGCGTCTGCAGTTTGAGCACAGATTCGCAAGGATCCTAAGTGGCGTGGCAGAGCAAAAATGATAATTCTTGAAAAAATATTCCGTATACACCAACGAACTAGTCAGAATCCTGATATTCCTGACTTAAGCTTAGGGGATTCAGCCCAGATAAATCAAGATATCGATGGGTCTGCAATTTAAGCACAGATTCGCAAGGATCCTAAGTGGCGTGGCAGAGCAAAAATGATAATTCTTGAAAAAATATTCCGTATACACCAACGAACTAGTCAGAATCCTGATATTCCTGACTTAAGCTTAGGGGACTCAGCCCAGATGAATCAAAATATCGATGGATCTGCAATTTAAGCACAGATTCGCAAGGATCCTAAGTGGCGTGGCAGAGCAAAAATGATAATTCTTGAAAAAATATTCCGTATACACCACCGAACTAGTCAGAATCCTGATATTTCTAACTTAAGCTTAGGGGACTCAGTTCTGATAAATCAAGTTATCGATGGATCTGCAATTTAAGCACAGATTCGCAAGGATCCTAAGTGGCGTGGCAGAGCAAAAATGATAATTCTTGAAAAAATATTACGTATACGCCACCGAACTAGTCAGAATCCTGATATTTCTAACTTAAGCTTAGGGGACTCAGCTCTGATAAATCAAGTTATCGATGGATCTGCATTTTAAGCACAGATTCGCAAGGATCCTAAGTGGCATGGCAGAGCAAACATGATAATTCTTGAAAAAATATTCCGTATACACCACCGAACTAGTCAGAATCCTGATATTTCTAACTTAAGCTTAGGGGACTCAGTTCGATGGGTCTGCAGTTTGTGCACAGATTCGCTAGGATCCTGACTCGTATTGCATCGCAAAATTGAAAAATATAGATTTTCTTTAAAAAAAATATTCTGTATAGCCCATCGAAATGGTCCCAGTCTTGCTACGCCTATTTTCTACTGTGGCAATGCAGCTCAGATAAATCAGGGCATCGATTCGTCTGCAGTTTAAGCATAGCTTCATTAGGATACTGGCTTGCTTGGCATAGCAAAAATGGAAAACATAGAATTTTTATGAAAAAGTGTTACGTATACGCCACCGAAATAGTCACAATTACTGATTGGGTACTATTGACTTTAACAATGTTTGCACCTTCTACTGCCATTAACAACTCTCTCTCAAGACGTCTACGATCAAACCTGGTTAAGGCTGCATTCGTCTAAAAAAAATGCTGACTTCAACTTCCATTTTTTGCTTGAATCCAATTTTTGTCACGAGATTGTTCGACCTCTATAATATCAGTCAAACATGAGGTGAACATTATACAAACACATGAAAGAAAGGGTGGCTTCTTTCACCATCTCTTTGGGTATCTACCTGTCTCTGTACCTTGAGCATCCCCCTGAATCACTTCTCTGATTCATTTCAAAGTGGAACTTCTGTTTATCCTAAGACACAATGTTAAACTTAATATCGAAATCAAATCAATTCTTTCAATTTGTTGATAAGTTCGACCTCTATGCTTTGCAGTATCTCCGACTATTTGATTCAAAATTAATATCTAACCCAATATGAATAAAATACTCCCAAGTAAGGATATCTAATATTCCCTTCAGTTCCTTTCCCTTTTAATCTCAAATCTAAATCCCTTCCAGACGAACGTGCAACCCATACATGGCCCTTGGTCGTTATAGTACAAGTAATCTTGGATATGAATCAGCAAGCGTAAGATTAAACTCATTAAATTTCAGTCTTGGTAGCATATTAAACTGAAATGCAATAACAGAGCAAAATTGAATGCTTCAAAAAGTCAATGCTGGCTTCTGTCAAAGGACGAACTCAAAACCTCAATCATTGTCTATGAATGGCACTTGAAGTGCTGAAACTAAATGACAACGGATTATTTGTTTCCTTAGACAATCCTAGAAATACTTTACCCTTCTCATTGTGACTGCAGTAGAGAAAGCGCACATCCACCTTAAGCTGAAGGACAATGTTATTGTCTGGGTCTGGTGCACCAAAAACCACATTTCTCTTATTGGATAGGAATTAAAATCGTGCGTTCCAGCTGGCTGTGGAAAAGACAAATAACAAAGTCAATAAATGAATTGCTTTTGTGTGGAAGGAGTTCGTCCTTTCTCCTATTTTTGGAGACTTTATTACGTGGAGCAGTGGAAAGAGTTGTGTTATTGAATTCTTCCTTTTCATTGTGGTTATCGGTGGAATTTAGGATGGACCATTTGGTTCCACTATTGCTGGAGTGGTACTGACATATGTGTGGTCTTACACGGTTGGTAACTAGCCATTCTGTTGGTCACTCTTATACACAAAGGCAGCTTACGTACCAAAACTTCCATCACACTGAAATGGTTGAAGAGATTGACTTGATGTGTGAGATACATTATACCTACTTGTGTTCATGGCCATGTAAGCTGGGTTTTGACTATGTGACTTTTGACTGTATGCACTGTGCAGGCAACCTTAAGTTTTAATATATCAAACGTCTAAGCTTGGACGTACAATTTTCTCAAAACTGAGATTGTTTTACCAAGAGTCCGGCAGTCTTTGTTACATATCCTTGCCTTCCAAAACAAAAACCCTTGCAGCGACCTGCGAACCTGATCGATTTGAACAATCCTGCATTAGAGTAAATGGAAGTGACGAAGCGGCACTAAATTGGGCGCCATTTAGTCCGCTGTAGGACCATTTTTTAATGAAGCTCATTGTTTCCCAATACCTCCTCTTATTGCTTTATAATTACCTTCTCTATGCTAACGTTGGTTGGGAGGACTTCTAAGCCTTTTCACTCTGAATGGTCTGCAGCGCAGCATCTTAAAAAATACCCAATCTTGCGGAAGATAAAAGTGGGCCAAGTAGCTTTTACATATGAAAGCCTTCGAATCGATCCAAGTTGGTAAACCAATGTAGCAAGTCTCATAACGAGATGACTTTCCTTAAGCTAGGTCACAGGACGTGAAGATATCCCAGCCAACTGCAAAGTGGATGAGGTGACAAGAGATGGTGCCAGTCAAAAAGTAGTTAAAGATAGAGTAGCTCCGTTTTGCCTTATTGACAGCACAAAATACTATCCAAGCACTGAAACCACCAAGACTGCTTATATCAGATGGAATAGCATCAACATACTGTCAGTCGTTTAGGCAAATCTAGCCGGACCTGAACATAAACACAAAAAGAGATTGATTTCAACTGGCACCATCAAACAATAACCTATTTGATAGCCAGACATCCGTAAAGATACGTTATATCTTCCGAAGATTTCTGTAAATTACTTGTTATGTCTTGGCATTTGCCAGGTTGTCAGTTTCGTCTGCAGATCAATTGGTCCTCAGAACTTAGTAAAACGTTAGCTTTTTTGGCATCTATTTGGATAAATGCTATCGAAGTCACTCCTTATGGTCAGAAGATACTAACTTGCTAAGGTGGCGCTAACCAGCTTCTCTAGTTAGCCCGGTCCTTAGATTACTCCCTCCAGTTGCCCTCTCAAGGTCGGTTAATGTCTCCGTCTACTTATACACGCCACCATAGACACCATAGACATAGAGGGAGGATTCCTCTATGAGAGGAAGCAGGCGAGGATGTTTTCATCTACTGAAGGAAGGGTTTAAGCTACAGCGCCATATAGCATGACTGCGATGATCTGGGTGTTATGCAGAATATCGCTAAATGCTCTAGCTCTACTACTCAATTGCCTCCTTAGCCCAAAAAAGCGGTGATTGGCAGGAGATGCCAAAGTACCTTACTACTTCCAAGGTACCGATAGGTCTTTTGGAATGACAATGAACCTACCAAACTATCTGTAGCTCTTATGGCTTCTTTTTTTGTTTTTACAAAGGCTTCTACAACATCATCAATTTGGAATTTCAATACACTACTTCACTGCTCGGTTCGATTGAATTCAGTATCTCTCTCTTAGATAAGATTGTTATGGTACCGACGCAACTCAAGATAAAACAATAAAACACTCACAGCATAGTCGTACATGTTTGACTTTGTTTTGCACAGTCATTTCTTAGTCCACGAGTCAATTATGTAAACTGGCCCATTTGTGTGATTTGATAAATGACTCGCGTCGCCCAGTAGCTATCTCAAAGGCGGTGCGCTGGCTCTGAGCCCTGACCTTGTGCCTCCTATTAATAAATTTGTTATGTAGACAAATGCCAACAAATGATCGCGGGGGGGAGCATTAATTAACGTTCTTGCGACACCACGTCGTTATGAATGTAAACACAATCCGTATGCATCTACAGACTGACTATCGAAACGATTTGCATCTTTTGTGCTGTATGTGGGACTAGGAATGCAAGACCAACCTAGAATACATCGCAACCGATTACTCAAAAGCGTCGTGTTATCAAATTAACATTCGACTGGTTTACACTCGTTCATCAATTGAACGTAATATCACACCAATCGCCCACTCACTTGAGCTCGTTCTATGAGATACTTATTCAGTTATCAAGAAACACTGCTAGAAGGCACACCATGTCGGAAAAGTACAGCAAATACGAGCTAGTAAGCCCCGATTGGCTGAACGAAGAATTCTTCGAAACCATCCTAAGGAAGTCCAACAACGACAACACTATAAAGGTTAAGGTCTTGACTTTTCCACATGTATCTCAATATTTATTCTCTCATGGTTAAGGTTACTTCCTTGAAAATAACTCCAGCTACAGTGAACAATGATCACTATGGCAGTTTAATGTACCGCGCAACGATTGAATCCACCAGCTCCAAGGACAACAAAACTACAATATCCTTAGTTGTAAAAACTATGCCAGAGATGGAGAGCATCAAGAAGGATTTGCTGGAAAATACTTCTGTGTTCAAAACCGAAATTCGTATGTACACCGAGACAATCCCAAAAATGGAAGCCATACTGAGAAAATACGGAGACGATACCATACTAGGAGCAAGGTATGCATATTTATTTTTATATTTAAATGAAAGAGAGAACAAAAAATAAAATCCCTTTATTACATCGCAGTGTAGTCTACACTGCCTTGGAACCACATCAGGTTATCGTATTCGAGGACTTGACGAAGAAAGGATTTTCCACATTGAAAAATCGTATGCCAACTGAAGAGGAAATTAAAAGGGCGATGTTGAAAATTGCCAAGTGGCATGCAGTGAGCTATAAGCTTGCACAAGAGGTAACATATCCATACATACAGCTGTACACATACATATATAATTGGAATTAGTTTAACATTGCATATGAAAAATGTGCTTAATGTTTAAGATTGGTACTTTGGGAAGGAAGCTGTGCTGTGTGAGATTATATCCTGGTAGTTGTGAGTACACACTTACAGGGAAATATATTTGAAAGATTCGTCTTAATCCAAATAACGCGAACAACAAGAGAACAAGAGGTATATCGCAATCAGTTTTGCACGGTCCTTGTATCTTTCACTGTGCGTACATGAACTTAGAGACTTTAATCATCTGTCCTTTGATGATGGCTTCATAAACGCCATAAAAAACCCAACTCTAGTCTTTTCATCTAACCCATTGGCTAGATAGATACGTATGTAGACTGGACTTGCTACAGACTAAATGTCACGATAGTCTCTGTGCTAAAGTGCGTTTGTTATGTTCTTTACAGAAGAAACGACATTCTCTTCAAACAGTTGACAACGGGTGTCTCTAACGTTGCTTTAAGCCAAATGAACATCTGTCTGAAATAGGTACATTCTCATTACTATTGTAAGGTGCTTCCATAGGCATTAGCCATAAAGACGTATGTGCATCTTTTAGTGTACAAACTTGCAAAGATCTTCCTGATGGTAACGATGGATGTACCAAAGGCTCATTCCCACTCTCATTCCATTTTGTTGGTCCTATGATCTGTTACCCAGAAGCCTCACATCGAGTTCGTTTTTACACTGTTTCATTAGTCTGAGACCAAAAGAAAGGTATCGCTAGGAACTAGGCTTGTGCATTTAAGTCCAGTTCATCTAGCGCTCATTTAAGTTCAAATGGAGAACTAGTTCATTTAGTTCAGTTAAGTTAGCCAATTCGGCCAAATACTTTTATAAGATTCCTTTTACAAAAAAATTATGTGCTCATGATGCTGTATTATGGGTTTAACAAAAAACGACACAAAGAGCGCTCAACTTAGTTCAGTTGTTCTTACTAAACTGCAAGCATGCAGAGTATACTTGAGCTAGTTCAAGTACTGAACCACTGAACTAAATGAACTATTGATCTACTTGACTTAACGAACTAAAATTCAAATGACATTGAGAACTAGTTTCTCTAGCTCAGTTGTTAGAGTTTTTTTTAACTAGTTCTTTCGTGAACTGCATAAGCCTACTAGCAATCTGAGTTTTACAGAGCCTCTCTCTGTATTCTGTTAGAGAACCCAAGGTCTCAACTTGTGACCAATGAATATATTTGCTCTTTCTTCAGAATTAAGAATGACTGAGCTCCTTCCTCCTCAACTCTTAGCTTGTGTGAACTGTGGAAGAAGCTAATAGGTAGATCCTAAGTACGCAGGATTTGTCTATCCAAAAACAGATTATTTAGTGAGCCTTTATATGTCACAGTAGGGTAGCAAGCTAAGAGTAACAATTTTTCCAGGAAGAGGAGATAACTTCTCAGCCTCCTTCTACGTCATGATTGCTAGGATTTTTAAAGTGACACACGTGGTTCAAAAACTATCACTTTTGTGGCACAAATGGGAGTATTTTTGACCATCTGTCTACCAGAATCCGGAGGGTGCTGTAAGATACCCTCAATAAAATGATATATGGAAACAGATAACTATCAGAATCCTATGCTGGCGGGTATGTAAAAGCACTTTACCTCGCTTACATTGAGTAACCATTTTTTGGGAGGCATTTCTCGTTACCCACAGCCCATAGCAATCATTGTAGTCGAACTTCCTTGGGTCGTGTATTTATTGGTCAGACTCTGATTGATTTCTGTTAAATACGTTTCGGTTTTCACTTTAATTGAAAATCCAACTGATGACGCAGTGATGAACTGCCCCACACAACTATTCAAAATTCCCTTTGAACTGTTGAAATGCAAATCGGTCAAAGGGGGCCTCAGCCAGCGCACCCTTATGGCAATGAACCCACCGGGCTTATACATACACACTTCCACTTCATACTCGTTCATATTTAAAAAGGTTGTAATCGTTTTAATTTTTTTTTTTTTTTTACTTCACTTTGCAGGAACCCGAAGCGGTTACATCCTATACGGAGGGAACGTTCAGTTTGGATTTGGAAAAATTCGAGTTCTTTGTGAATGGAATTAAGAACTTCATTGACATCCTACTGTCGGCGGTTGATGAACTCAAGGAGTATATACCCTACTTTCGAGAATTTGATAAAACCTGTCTAAAGCGCTGTCAGGACATGGCTGACGCAGTCCGGCGTGGCGACAAAGCCATTTTCGTTCTTAATCATGGAGACTTTCATTTCAAGAATATGATGTTCAAGCACAAGGACACGGGAGAATTCGAGGACGTTATGTTGGTAAGTAAGTTCAGGTATATACGGAGTTGGCTTTTCATTTTTTTTTTTTAGGTTGACTTTCAGATGTGTTACTATGGACCAGCAGTCTCCGATGTGATGTACTCCTTCTACATGCTTTGGGATAGGGACACTCGGTGGAATCGGCGGGATGAAATGATTTATTATTATTTTTCAAATTTTATAGAAACCCTGAAGAAAATCGAGGTCAAGGGAAACCTGCCGAAGATGGGCGATTTGCAAATTGATCTTATTAACTACAGATTCTTTGGTAGGCTTTCAAATCGATCCTTGATATTGGGAAAAACAGTTTTTTACTTCTTGCAGAGACATTCCTTTTGACGACATTCTATCCCATCATCATTGCGTTTACCGATCAATCTGTTGAATTGGACAATATTGTTGAGTCTACGAAGGATAGGCTGAAGTTATACCTCAATCCTGTGATGATCGAAGAGGTGAAAAGGGCTTTGCCGCTGCTCCTGCAAAGAGGCTTCTTAGAATAATAAGAAAATAAATATGAATAAAATAAATATTGAACCTTCGTCCTTTTTCTTATGCCATTCCTGTAGGCTAAAAAATTTCACTGACATACACATAGGGGTTGACAATGGGTATTCTCTACTTCCGACCTCGTCCTTATTGCCAAAAAGTTTGAAGATGTCTGTTTGTTTTGTTCTTTAATAGTTGGAGATACGCAAGAGACACCTGAAAGACCCCCACGGGTCATATGTTTAGTGTCAGTTCTATTGAGTTCTTCAAGTATCTCCAACGATGGTATGCCTACTTATAAACGTCATCAATCCTCTACAAGCATTTTATTTGATACTGATGGAGACATAGACCGACAAATTTAAAAGACGCGAACTCCCTTCGAAAATGAAGTGCAATAGTACACTCAAGCATCTGTCCACAACACAAGTATCTGTTTGCTCAACAGCAGATGTATAGGGTGTCCAGATAGCAATGATACATTTTCTCACCATTATGTTTCAGCAGCTGTCAAAGTTACTAATGGTATCTAATTGTCAAAATATTCAGTAAGGTTTGCCATTTCGTCATGCATCGTTTCACGCTTGCTGAACATGCGAAACTTATGAAAAATACTATCTGAATCCCGGTTTCGTTCTAAATATGCAACATTAGTTTCGTCGTGAGGTCGGTCGTCATCATGGCATGACGTGTACATCCGATTTGTTGCACCGTGGGATAGTTTGAGCTTGAGTACACTCTTCTAGACCTTAAGCTACCAACCAGACAGAGATCTGGCTTAGATCTGGGCTTACATTTATATAAGATTGTGCTGACGAGATAAGATAACCCGGACGAGCATAGAAAATGCCCGTTAATTACGCTCAGAAATGTTGGCTGGAGATCTGGATTTTGGCCAAAAAATCATCTTCTCGGACGAGGCTCATTTTTAGTTCAGCGAACACAATTCACAAGTGTTTCATCAAGCATCAATGCATCCACAAAGATTGACTGTTTAGTGTCGTTTATAGCCTGGTTGGATCGTCGGACCTAATTTCTTTCCAAATGAATGATGCGCTATTCCATATATAATGGCATGAATGTACCTTCAAATTTAAGCCAAAATCAATTTCATATCTCATACAGTTGTTGCTTTATTCAAATGATTTCTTCTATCGTTCTTATCTGGTCACCCAGTATAAAAATTCTTGGCATTGCTGTAGGTCAGATTTTGCCGAATTGATGTTGAGACCATGTTACAGATACATGTCACAGAGTGTGTTGTCAAAATCCATAGAGTCAGCTGGAGTTTGGCAAGTTTATTCAACTTGTTGTCACTGTTGCATGTGTTAGCATAGTATGATCTGTCAAAAGAGCTATTGGAGCAGCTCCTAGGATACTATTTAAGTCAAACGCAAAACGCCATCGAACTTTACAACAATACTGATAGAATGATGATAAAAAAAAACTGCAAACAATGACTGACAACGTTATGTAAGACTTACAACAATTCGAAAACGTCCAGCACGTGACATTGGACATAGATTTGAAGTCATTATCTCTCTGAATAAACAAAAACAATAGTTTTTGCACACTCACTTCGTGGAGAACGCGTATCTTTTCAAGTGCCAACGCTCTTATCAATTAATTAACACAATATATGTAACTCTCTCTCTGTAGATCTGCGCTATCTGAAGCGTTCGGCTTACGTAATTCTAAATTGTCTGTGGGTATTATTTATACTTTTGAAGTGGGAATGACCTTGTACTAGCAAATGAACAACAAAACTTACAAACTGATGATGGAATACGTTGTTCAACCAAATACCACATCAAATAGTAATCAAAACTAATTACATGAATACTCATATTTCTATAAATGATTCGCGTGAGACCGGCAATTATTAGGGATACGTTGTTATGAACACAAGTGGTGAATTAAATCGATGGAAAACCGTTCTCATCGGGGACAGATTAAGTCCTCATAAAGTGGTGGACATGCTCATATTACTGGCACATGTGGTGAACTAGATAAAACGCCCGTAGATACTAATTCAAAATTCATGGATTCATAATGTAATTCAAGCTTTATGGCAGTGGTGTGCAATGACTTGAAGGAGGGGACAATCGCTATAGTGTTTTGGTAGGTTTGTGTAACCTCAAGCGATCTCTTGGTAAACTCCGATAAAGTCTTGCAAACTCGATGTTTCCAAAAAATCTACAATCATTTCACAATTGACTTCATTACACGATTGTGTCCAATTAAAGTTAGAAGACCTTGAGCCAAGAATAGAAACGATCGTGAGATTGCATATGGAGTCACAGAGGGTGTATCTATAGTTACCCTCTAAATCTTCTTAGTAATAAGTTATGTTCCAAAGCATGAAGAATTAAGACACGATCCCACTTACACATTAGAGTTGGGCAAGAGTAGTGTTAAGCTTGTCTTGATACTCTACATTAAGAAGCATCTAGAAATAATGTAGGGGGTGGGCCAAATACAAGTTTCTTTTAAAAATCCAATAAAATGAACAGAGTTAAATTTTTTCCATATATTATGGCTTTATAAGTAAGAGCAAATATTCCCATTAATTATGGAATACAACGTTCTTCAAGTGGCTGCCTCGGTTGGCTTCGCAATAATGAATTCAGTAACTCGAATTTTCCAAGACCTTGTTGATGGTTTCGAGCTATAGCTAATGGATTACTTGGATGATATTGGACTTAAGTGCTTGAATCGTTTCCGAATTGTTGGCAAAATATCGGTCCTTGACGGTTCCCCACAAAAAAAAAGTCCAAAGGGGTCAAATCGCAGCTCCGAGGCGGCCAATTGACATCGCCAAGACGGCTAATAACACGATTTGGGAATTTGGTGTGCAAATGATCGATTGTGGCATGGGCTGTGTAGCATGACGCGCCATCCTGCATGAACCAGAGGTCTTCCAAATTGATGCCTTCAATTTCAGTAAAAAAATAAAGTGCACGACTGGGTCGTACGTACTTGCACCGTAATGCTATAAGTGTATAATTTTATCAGAATTAAAGTCCAAGTCTTGCTCTTCCCAGTAAAGTAGGCGTGGCATTCCGCGTTTAGATGGAATAATAGTCATAACATTGTAGAAGTTTACTCAATGTTTTGTTTTTATAAAAATGCCCATAAAAAGTGGGCGTGGCCAGATAAGGTGTTTGAGTGAATTATAGAGAATTTTAAGGCATATTACTTTGATTAAATAATTTTTTCTCAATTTCTAGTAAAAATTTTGAAAAAAAATAAGTTTTAAAAAAGTGGGCGTGGCATTGCAAAATTTGGTATGCCATTATTTTGCACTTGTCTTATAACCTACAAATAATAATTTTTAGCCCAATCGCCGAACAAATACCCGAGAAATAGCTGATTTTCAATATTACCGTTATTCGAATTTTTCGTGAAAAACGTGGTATGCCACCTCATAGCATATGCCCAAACTAACCCACACATCAAATTTTATCGAAATCGTTAGAGCCGTTTTTGAGAAAATCCATTTTAACTGAAATCGGCCTTAAGTAAACTACCCTTAATTTTGAGGTTAGAATGAAAATTCAAATTTCGCCTCTAGGGAATATCCCACAGACCCTATATATAAAGTTTGAAGTAAATCCGTTCAGCCGTTTAGGCTGTAGTCGAATATACAGACAGACAGACAGACTGACAGACTGACAGACTGACAGACTGACAGACTGACAGACTGACAGACTGACAGACAGACAGACCGACAGACAGACAGACAGACAGACAGACAGACAGACAGACGGCATTGGCGGACCTACTTTTTTGGACTTCTCTATTATAGTAATGTCAAGTTTGATTAAAATCTCGAGTTCCAAATTTTGCACGAATACAATACTTGCCCTATAGGTATAGGTGCAAGTAAAAAGTCGGTTAACATGGCTCTGTAAAGCCCACTGTTGTTCCCAGATTCATTTTCGAAGAAAATGTTCGAATGATGATACTCCACAATCTGCTCAAACTGTCACTCTCTGTGGATGCATCGGCTTCTCGACAATAACGTTCGATATGATAACGTTTTCGAGCCCCAGATGTGGCAATTATGTATGTTAACGTAGCCGCCGAGATGAAATACACCTCGTCAGAAAAGATGCATTTTTGCTCAAAATCATTGTCCAATTCAAGCTACTCTAAGGCGGATTGTCATGCACCTTCAATTGCTGAGTCAACTGGACCTTGTAAGCGAGTAATCCGCTGAGCTGTTGAGTCTCACACTCTCGGCTACAACAGCCACATTCTCGCCTGTACGACGACGGGGACTTTAAGTGTTGTCCACTAGCACACTAGTCTTACAAACTTTTTGCACAAACTTGCGTGCAGCAGACGCGGTGGGTTCTTCATTTCGGCCAAAACTTCTTTTCAAATAAAACTCTGTTTGGGCTACACAGCACTCATTTGGAAATAAGTTTTCAATATTTCCCATCGTTGTTCAAGCTTAAGGCGGCTCATTTCGTTCCGCGGAGGTATGATACTGACTTTCTGTCAAGATTTCGAATGGAAGACAGCTGTCAGTGTCAAAACAACCTCTGATTTAAAAAGAAACCACTAGATGGCCCACCTTTTATTATACATACATGGTGGGATCTGAAGCCCCCTTGACAAACAGTTTAGGAGCAAAGTAGATTTTTGAAAATTGGCTACAGAAAGTGCAAACACTAAGTTAAAGCGCTGAAGGCTTCTTGTACTGACGAAAGGGACAATTTTCGAAAATAACTTCTACTAGCCACTATCCTGACCAAAAATTGAGTATGTCAAGAGTAGTACCATTCATAGTTTGCAAAGCCCAGTATTTCCTTTTTACGTTCATATTAAATTTTTCAACATTTTTCACTGAAAAGTAAACAAATTAACCTGACTTCAATACTCAAACAACAAAGTAACAACAATGTCCCATAAAACCTTAACAAATAGTGAAAACAAATTGACAAACAATAGTCATAAGGTAAATAATTGAACGTACAACAATCGAAGATCATAAATTTCCTACATGACGTAATCCCCAACGTTACTGGGGTTTTCTAATTACGAAAACACAGCACTAAAGCCCAACAGATATAGCTCTATCTGTGCAGTTTTTTTTTCGGTATCTGCCAGAGATTGAATTCAGTATGAGTAGTTTATAGGCTGCGCGTTAATCCCACCCGTAATCTACTTACATGTGTATCTACATGCTATTACAAGTCGATCCGTCCGATGATGTTTACACGATTGGATAGCAAATAAATAGGCTTACGGATTGCAATCCAATTGTATGAAAAAATATATGTAAATCAAGTGGCGGGTCAGGGTAATCAATTCATTGAGGTAGTGAAATCAATTTTTTACTTGACACGAAAATTTCGACTATCTGGCAAGCCTGCTCGTGTTGATTGTTTCAAGATACTGTCACAGCGACTGCGCATTAGTCAACTCGCTTCGATTTGTAAACAAAGATACTCACTTAGTCATCAAGTAGCTGTGAGAGTAAATACAATCGCAATGCCGGACAGCCACAGTGAATTCGAACTCTTGACCCCAGACTGGCTGAATAGACAATTTTTCGAAAAAGTGCTAAGGCAATCGGAGAACAACGACGAGACCATTAAGGTAAGCAATGAGTTCCACAAAAACCTCCAAAAACCACTTCATACCTTTTTTCTGCCAACAAAGGTTTCTGACTTGAACATATCTCCAGCCACAGCGAACTACGATCACTATGGCAGTTCAATGTACCGTGCCAGGGTCGAATACAGTAGTTCCAAAAGCATTCAAACCACCAAAACTTTAATAGTGAAAACCATGCCACTTTTAGATCCCGTCAAAATGGATATGCTGGGCGATACCACTATTTTCGAAACTGAAATTCGAATGTACTCAGAAACCATCCCCAGAATGGAGGCAGTGCTGCGGCAATACGCTGACGATACTGTATTAGGGCCAAGGTAAGTTCTGTCTGCCAAATATGGGGCATATCTGCCACATGTCTAGCAAAAGATACAACCAAACAGTATGCACTTCCAACTAAATATGGCTTAAATCCATCCCCACATAACCTCTACACATCAAAATGAAATTTCAAAATAAAATTATTATATGTCTCTTATTATATTCCAGTGTAGTGTACTCTGCATTGAAACCACACAAGGTTATCGTATTCGAGGACTTGGCGGAGAAAGGATTTTCCACATTGAAAAATCGTATACCAACTGAAGAGGAAATTAAAAGAGCGATGTTGAAAATTGCCAAGTGGCATGCAGTGAGCTATAAACTGGCAGAAGAGGTAAAGTATATTTTGGAATTAGTTTAACAATGCGTGTAAAGAATGTGCTTAACATTTTAATAACCGTACGTTGTGAAAGGAGTTATTTTATTTTGAAAATGATTGGGTGTCCTTGGGGCTTTAATTAGTATTTTATATGAAAGCTTCATTTCATCATCAGTTTTAGTTGATACTTTAATGGGAGACTGTCTCAGTGTAATTATTTTTTATTTGTCTGACGGTGAGGGGCTACGGAATTTCAGTTATTGTCTCACCAAGCGCATATTAGTGTCCCCTGAAGGTGGGATAGAAATGGAATTATAATTTTCAGAAAAGCTTCCTGGTATAGACTTGATGACAGCCTTAACCAAGACGGCCTGAAACAAAACCAGATGATGAGCAATACATTGTAGTGAACTGCATCTTTCATTAGCCTACCTTTGATACAGACCCTCTTAAGGAAAGCAAATGACGTAAGAGAGTGATTTCAAACAAAGCATTAAGTAAGGATACCCATATTCGGGCTATTGGCCACCAAAGTGTTGTGACATTCAGGATTGGAAAAAGGAATGGCTTCTGTGCCTCTACACTTATATTTAGTCTCTGTAATCTGTGAAGAGATATAGCCCTTCTGCGTTCAGCTCTGGTAGCTTAGATAAATCAGACTATCAACTGGCCTGAAGCTAAAGCACAGACTCGCTAGGATCCTGGCTCGCATGGCATGGCACAAATGAAAAATATGGATATTCTTTGAAAAATTAGTACGTATACGCCACCGAAATAATCACATTTTTCCTGTGTGTGCCTCGAACTGAGGGGATTCAGCTCAGATAAATCAGGATAGCGATTAGCCTGGAGTTTAACCACAGATTCGTTAGGATCCTGGCTCGGATTGCATAGCAAAAATGAAAAATATTACGTATACGCCACCGAAATAGTCACAATCTTGCTATTCCTGCCTATTACTGAGGCGATTCAGCCCTGGGTTGATTGAATTCAGCTCAGATATATCGGGCAATTGATTGCTTATCAGTTAAAGCACAGATTAGGCTTAATCCCTTATTTTGTAAACCGGTTTTTATATGGCTTTAAAATAGAAGACTGAGTATTGTTTGGAATTTAACCGGATTTTTTTTTTTTTAAATTTTCCGTCTATTAGCATCAGAGACGCCAGCTTATCCTTCTCTGCTATAGAGTATCAATTATAACTTTGAGGTCTTTTCAGATTTCTATATGACAAGGTATTTCCGTCCTGTACCGACAGACATTTTTTCTTTGAATACAAAATGTAGTTCCTTTCCTCAATTGCTGCCTCAGTTGATATAGAAGAACGTAGTTCATCGTCACAGTAGTACAAATCTTTATTCGAATTTAAAAACCCAATTTAGCCATTAAGTTCAAGGACTCGCAGAACGGGACCCAAATCGCGAGACAGAATACATTCCGCACAGTACTCGTCGTGTCTTCATGACACACATTATTATTCTCTGCCATGCTTCCATTGATTTCTGCTCAGTTCACGTTCGTTTCGTCCTTTAAGTGAAAATTTATTTTACCATCAAATTATTCACTACAATTAGATGCGATACACCCTCTCCCCTCCAGCGAACACTTAATATTCCCTCAAGTTTAAAACTTCTTCTTTTTGTTCGTTCCGTTCGTCCTGCCACAATACGCTGTGCATGTGGAATGACTGTTAGCTTTGTATTTTCAGGAACCCGAAACGATAACGTCCTACAACGATGGCACAGCTAATTGGGATTTGGGACGAATCGATTTATTTGCGAATGGAATTAAAAAATTCATCAACACCCTCCTGGCGTCTGACGATGAACTCAAGAAGTACAAACCGTATTTCGAGGAACTTGACAAGGATATACTGGAACGCTGTTCGAATCTCTGCAATGCATTCAAGCGTGGCGACAAGGCAATATTCGTACTTAATCATGGAGATTTGCACTTTAAAAATATGATGTTCAGACAGAAGGATTCGGGGGAGTTCGACGATCTTGTGTTGGTAAGAGACACTGGAACTGATTACAACCTATTCGCTGAGACGGAAAATCCTTTTCACAGATTGACTTCCAAATGTGTTACTATGGTCCCGCGGTTGCCGATGTGATGTACTCGATGTACATGCTTTGGGATGGGGACATGCGGTGGAATCGACGTGACGAAATGGTTTATTATTATTTTTCAAATTTTATAGAATCGCTGAAGAAATATGAGTTCAAGGGTGAACTACCGAAAATGGCTGATTTGCAGATTGATCTGATTACCTATAGATACTTTGGTATGCATTGTGTATTTATTCTATGTATTTCTGCATCATGAGTTTTTTTTTTTGTAGAAACATTCCTTCTGGTGACACATCTTCCGTTTACTCTTCCACCTACTGACGAAACCAAGGAAACAGATTCAACAGAGCATAGTAGAGGCTTATGCAATCCAATAGTAGTCGATGAAATAAAAAGGATGTTAGTGAGATATCTGCAGAGAGGCTACTTAGAGTTCTGAAATAAATTGCAATACTTAAAGTATTTACTATTTTTACCATTTGAACTATTGGAGACTCGTTCCAATGAAATAAATATTAACCACTTGAAGACAGAGGTAGTGCTCATCACTAACAAGAGAGCAGTACCACCAATCAGGGCGATGAGACTCAATGCTACACTATTTTCGATCTCAGATAAGAGGTGCCTTTTAGAGTGATTCTTTGGCCAAAAGGTGATTCGGATAAAGCAAAATCTGTAGTAAAAATCTTGGGCGTAAGCCTGCATCATCTACTGAATGTATAAAGCCATCGTCAGACCCAGTCTATGCTATCGTGACTTGAAACAAATAAGATAATGTACCTCAGGGAACTGACTACGATTCAAAGATTCGAATAAATAGGCCCCTCTACCAGCACCATTATAGCAACTCTAATTCTATCGACTTGGAACTATTTTCATCCAAAGAAATGAAGTGACAGACGAATTAGCCAGAAAGGAGTTCTAGTCAATTTAGGCCTAGACTTCCTCAGACTAGGCAATGAAAACTTCATAGGACTCTTACAGGCCACAACCTCCTGACATTTGCAGAACCTGTGCCAAAATACACGCAGAAAAAACACATCTCTTTTTCTAACCTGTGCCGTATTAAAAAAGCAGACTTAGGCAAATACCACTTTGGAGAGCTGGGCAAGCTGTCAGGAAAGCATGCATTAGCCATCCTAAAACTTATAGCCGTTTTGAACTATCATTTCTAGTGAACGACCGACAAACATCGGAAAGTCTAAAAGTGTGTATGAGCATGTCAAATCTGAACCAACTTACACCTCTGCCTAAAATGTGCAAATCATTGTGAAGAAATATGAAGCCCTAGTCCTGTACATTTGGCCTTCGCAAGATTTCACAAAAAAAAAAATAGGCGTGGCTTTTTTAAAAGGTCAGAACACATACCAGGCCGCGCATTCTTTTAAAATCCCCATCACTGAACGGTCAGTGAAGGTCCTTATCCGCTGTTTAAGACTCAATATCGAGTTTAGCCTTGAATTCAGATGCCTAATTAGTTTTTCTTTTCATTGGACATCTGTCCGTAGTTTGGGTCATTTGTAAAAAATTAAAAATTTCTTCTATTTGACGTTAATTTTGAGAATTGCTTGGGTTTTCTTTGTTAATTGTCATCTTTCCGATCTTGACGAGATGGTGACTGAAGAAAACGGCCAACAGACCTGCTAAGCAGGAGCTGAACAATTGCACCATACTCTGGTCAGATTTAGTTTCTTCGAATTTCCTAATCAATCTTCAATCAATATTGCTCTTTGTAATTTCACCACACTTGAATTTTAATTTCACAATAGCGACGAATTACTTCTTCGTGGTGTATATGAGGCAGGCATGAAATGTATGTATCTTATGCTATTTAAAGGGAACTCTTACTCCAAAAAATTGGCATATCTGTTGTACAAAGTGATAGCAAAGCTAAAATAAGCTGGAGATACAACTCAAATGATATATTAACACAATTTTTAGGTAACTTATCTCAAACAAGTTCAATGAGATAGTGAGCGCGTATCAAGTAATTTTAGCACTGCTAACCAGACTATCACTGCTTTTCACTCACTCAGTCGTGTTCAACAGCTCCGTGGAGTTGGAAGTGTTATTCTAGATACAAAGATACAAACGAAATTATGAGCGAATTCAATCAAGACGAGCTAGATGCCCCTAGTTGGTTGGATAAAAGTTTTTTCGAAGAAGTTATGAGAAAATGTGAAAACGATAATTCCATTTCGGTGATTTAGACACAATGAATTCAATTCAATTGAATAATGAATACTTGTTTAGATTACGGAAGTGACAGTCACCCCTGGAAGTGGCAAGGGAGATCACTATGCCAGTGTCATGTTTCGTGCTGCGATCGTTTACGACACAAGTGAATCGAAGGGAAAGTCGAAATCCCTTATAATCAAGACCATGCCGGAGTTTGAAGGACACAAGAAAGATTTCCTGGGCGAGTCGTTTATTTTCGAAACCGAGATCTCTATGTACTCAAAGACGATACCACAGTTCGAAGCCGAGTTGAGGAAAGTCGGTGATGGGACAGTCTTAGGTGCAAGGTAAGTACACAGTGTATTCGTTTGTACTGTCCTAATCCTTGTTCACGTTTAGATGCTTATACTACTCACTGGAACCGAGAAAGGTTATTATTTTCGAAGATCTTATACCACAAGGCTATGTGACGCTTCGAGAGAGAGATCCCAACATGGATGAAGTCAAGGGAGCACTGCTAAAGCTAGCCAAATGGCACGCTGTTAGCTATAAGCTTGCTGCTGAGGTAAGTTAAATTGTTGAAGAAGTCCTTAACTTGCACATGCATAGTAAAGTCCTTATTTTAGGGTGATGCCTCAGTGACTCACTACAAGGAATGCTTTCTGAATATGAAAAACTTCGAATCAATGCCCTTTACAGCATCTGGGATGGAGAACTTCATAGCCAAAGCCGATACAGTCCCAGAATTAAAGCAATACGTTCCAAAACTACGATCGATACAGAAAGGTCTTATCAAACGATGCGTTGCTTCCTGCAACACTTACAGGCAAGAAGGAGCTCAAGGTCTATTCGTCCTCAACCATGGAGATTTCCACGCCAAAAATATCATGTACAAGCATAACGCGAACGGTGATCTTGAGGAGGTCATGCTGGTAAGATGATCAGTCCTGACGTCTTTTCAGTGTAAATTATAGACTTCGTAATGTTAAAGGTTGATTTTCAACTTTGTTACTTTGGACCTGCGGTATTGGATGTGCTGAATGCAGTGTATCTGGTTCTCGATCCAGATTTACGTGCGAACCACCGGGAGGAACTAATCCACTATTATTGCTCCAATTTTATTGAAACTCTAAGGAAACTCAAGTTTGAAGGAGAATATCCAAAAGTCATGGATTTTTACATCGAAATCATCCGGCATAAGCATTGGGGTAAATATGAAGGATATGGAACTAAGCCTGGTCTATATTTCAACCGTTTTCAGAACTATTTTTGATGGCTGCTTTGCTGCCATTTGTGTATGCGATTTCAAAGGACGATGTAGACATAAACGACGTGATGACCTCGGAAGAAAAACACAGGGATATCTATGATAATGAAGACTACCTGGAGGAGGTGAAACGATTGCTTCCAAGCATGCTACACCGAGGGTACTTAGAAGAAAAGTAATTAGTTCCATTTGAATGAATTTCAATAAAGAAAACTATTGAGATACAGATTTTGTCCACTTACTCATTTTCTTCAAGAGCTTTAAAGGACTCAAGGTTGAATGTAGGACTGTCTGCAATATCACCAAGGACCTCTTTGCTTGAATGGCTTTCTTAATTCGAAACGGAGCATCAGCTCAGTACATGGCGAGAATATGTCGCTGCAGTTCTTAACGATGTTGACATGGTCTCGAAATCGAATGAGTCCTCCAAAGCAAATAGTTCGCATCGATCCTTCCAGTAAAGGGTTCCCTGACTAACTATTTCAAGTCTTCGTTGTGGCAAATCATATTAGAACCGATTAAGGAACACTATGATTCAAGACTTAAACGTTAAAGAGACTGGATTTGGTACTGGATCCTCCTGGATCAACATAAACACCTTTCGATTCACAACACTAGCAATGCGTCGAGTGCAGGTCGAATCTACTTCTTATCAACTCTGAGAAGCTTTTTGAAGTTCAAACTGTAGTATGTCAGGGTTTCATACTATAACCGCTGATCGTCTTGAGGGTCTTTAGCGACGCATTACGCTGGACGTTGAAATATGGAATCCATGGGGTCCAGTGGGAAATGCAATCTTACGTTAAACGTCTGATAATGCTTGCCTGCCTTCACCCAATGGCCTTGAAACTGAGGGCATAGTCAAACAATGTGAAGCTTAACCCACACACATTCAATGGGGTGGAAAAAGGACATATAATGAAGTGGAGTACCGTAACCCAGACATGAGAGTTACCTAGCGTTGAACACTTGAGGAGGGATCAAGCTTTCTGGGTGTAAGGTGGAACCAATACTCTGAGATAGATAGTCTGAAGGAGACTCTATCTCGTATAGTAACTAATGGCAGTGACGTATAGTAAAAGTGGCTTTCTTACTATAACTGTAGGTAAAATGATTTTTGTCAGTACTTGTGTAACATTCCTGGAATTATCGTTTGCAGAGGCGACGCGTCAATGAGAAATACGGCCCTCAATCCGTTCAATCTGACCTGTGGTATCACCAAATCCACCAAGTTAATCCTACATATGAATTAAATGGTTCTCAGTATTTTTGAATTAGTTTTCGAAGTTTTCTCCTACTTAAATATAGTTTCGATACCAAAAACATGGCATAACATCCTTAAACATTCCTCGAAGTCAATCCTCTTCGTTCTTTCCACTTCTTACCAGTTTCAGGTCTAATTTTTCAATAAAATACGATCCATTACAATATAAAAACTATTTGAAACAATTTCAGCAAATTTTTCCACCAAAAAATGTCGTTTTTCGAAAAATTCTCAGAATGACACGCGCAGCTCCAAAAAACGCAGTCAAATTGTAAGGAAACTGAGAAGACTTTTCTGCTCAGTTTGTGTCTTCCGTAAAAAATGTAAAATTTTGTGAAAATGTCTTATTTTTGTTCTTTATTTCGAGATTTGCTGGAACTTTCTTCACCCATTGTCATCATTGGTGTGTTGACGACGTGTTTATAGAAGAAAATGTCGAAAAAATCGAGACAGTGAAAGACTTGGAGCCTTTGAAGACAGGATGCTCCTTAAAAACGTTTTTTTCGTATTTTCTCGAAATTGGTTTGTGCTAGAAGAAAGTCATGAAGGGCAAAGTTAAAGACATTTTGGAGATACATTCGACTATGAAGTTTTGCATTTTTCAGTGTCCTTGGTTTGAAGGATAATCACAAAATTTACATTTTGTTAGCCTTTACTGTTACCTATAGAGCTGAAATTTGGTACACATACTTCTTGGGATCCATGTGAATATTACTGAAAATATTTTTAAAAACCCTCCATTGACACGCCCACTATTTAAAAAAAATCTATTTTTTCAACTTTTTTGTTTGAAACTGAAAAAAAATTTGTTAATACAAAATATAGATATTTACTAATTCCATAATTCCCTCATACATAGTATAGGGCTACGCCCACTTCTAATGGGCTTTTTGTCAAGAAAACTGAATTTCGCCTTATTAATGCTATATTTGCTACTGTATGACAGTGGGAAGCCATGATGGTGAAGATCTCACTTAGATTCATCTTTATATATATAAAAGGGCGACATCCACGCCCACTTTTCTTTATAATTCTGTACTGACGACAATCTGCTTGGTAAAATTTCTTAAAAATTGCTCACATTCAGTCCGGATGTACTAAAACCACCAGGAGACTCAGAATAGACTTCCTTTTACAGATCACAAGGACTTTCCATTAAAAAGAGGCTTGAATACAAGCTGCTTCTTTAGATAAAAGATAACTAAGAAGTAAAGTGCTATTCTTTGCAAACGACAACAATCTACACAAGCCTTTAAACATCCCAGCTATATTTTATGGTTCTGAAGAAGGGACTCTATCGAAAGGGAATGAAGATATCCTCAGTCTTCTTAGTAAGGTACTCAGTTTTTCATTGGAACTGTATGCTGTACATCAAGCCACCAAATCACTATCAACGAAAACCCGGCTCACCCAATCATCGAAGACAAAACCCCCGAGAAAGACTTCTCCTTAGGAGACTTGCTTTAGAAGAAAGGTGACCTCAAACGGCTTGTATTTGTAGCAGCGATAGTTTCAAAGGAAACAATTCCAACTCTTCCTACTAAGGAATCAACGCATCTATTTCCATTTAGCATACATTTAAGGACACAAAAAGTACATCCGAATGGATATGACTACTATTTACTGATCCTTCTCAAACATACTTTAAGGACTTCGCCTCAAAATGTAACAAAATATACAAAGTACTCAAAAACGAATAATTGAAAATTTAAGGCAAAGATTTAAGAACGCAATACCAAAATGTACATTTTTCTAGATTACAAGGATATCTGCGGGATAGACTGAGTAATGGATGTAAATTAATATTGCCGCGAAAAATGACAGCCACCATCTGTGGATATACCTAAGCAGACAATCCACTTACAAACGCATCTCTGCGGAGACAAGCAGATTCATAAAAGATTTGGTACTAAAGGCAGCATCGTAGGGTGATTCCTTTATTTTCGTTATCGAAAGAATTCCTCACAATTGTGTAATTGATTATCGGGATTTGAGCTGAAAAAGATACAGGCTCCCCAAAAAGTACAGGTCTTCCTTTTAGACTGGCATATGCATCAGTGAATGTCATATAAATACCTGCAGATACATTGCTTTAAACATTTTACTGAAGTTCATTCATGATCCACACTGTATCCTTCAAGTAGATAAGACACACCACTCCATAGCTATTATTTACTTTAGTTGCCAAAAACTGTGCCAAAAAAGAGGAGCACTATAAAGGACCTGTGAGGTCGAATGCTTATTTTTGAAACAGAAACTGAAATATGTTTATGTATTCATTTGGAAAACTATTGCATAAACCTGTATATGGCATCCCGCTGGGAGAAAATGAAATCCCTAAAAGTATCTAATATTCAGATACCATAGACCACGGTCCTTTCCCCTTTCGTTCCTCAATCTACTACATTGGCGATTGGTGGCATCTCCTATAGAGATATCTATTTAACCCCCGACGTCTAAAAATACGTTTATCGTATCGATTTGCGAAATCATGTTGTCGGGATGTACGAGTATGCACAGTACAAACAAACCAAGCCTAACCACCAATACAGAAGGACTGAGTTCCCATTAGCCCGTTTACATAAGTCTATTAAGCAAGAAAATGTCAAAGTTGAGTTTCGTTGACATTCGCTATGCGTCCTGGGATGTACCATCGGGAAGAGCAAAGATTTATGTATTTTCTATGTGCGCCTTGTTAGGTAAGGATGCACTTGCCATCGGTAAAGGCAGTATCGTGTTTATAAAGGTTTTTCGATCGAAATAGACAGGATTACATATCGTGGAGGGATTTGCGCATCAATTATGGCGAATAGGTATGACACGGTGTCCTTGGAAGGGTGATGAACTTGAAGCTAGATTGTGGATATAATGCTATTCCTGCTTTTAGAGAGGATTTAACGTTCAAAAAAGCTGCGTCTTTCAACATTCAATGCATTGTGTACCGATAGTTCTTGAATTTCAAAAGCTTTCTCCTTTTAAAGGAACGTAGGCCTTGAGATCTTCAGACTATTTGGCATAGTTGAGTTGGTTTTCCACCTTTTAAGAGTCAAGCTAAAAGCCTCAAGATGAAACTGTTTCAGAAATTCTATTCCACCACTTGACATCGACCAAATAGTTTGATGATGCCATGACACCAATCTCTTTACGAAAAAGTAGAGGAGTAAGCAGGGAGCCCAGGAGTATACCACTTTGATAGTAGCTACTAGTTTCGGTTCGGTGGAAATATAAAGTTTCAAGATGCTAAACGAAAACAGATTCTGAGCGGAAACCTAGAACCCTGCTAAATTTTTGAAATCAGTAACAAATTACGAGAGGAATTCAAATATGTATCCACTTCTACACTGAGTTAAAAAATTTACCTTTTCTAAGGGAAATAGTACCAGCTATCCAATCCAATGCAGTTGGATAAAAGTGTGACTAGGATTTGAATAGGTAGGTTGAGTGCTGGTTCGTTCATATTTACTGCTGTAGGACACCTTGGCTTTATAAAGACCAGAGTCAAGCTTTAGACTCAGGCATTGCTGCATCAGTCTGCTCTTTTAGATCTTTCGCAGGATTTAGGCCTGTTTTCGATACAGGTACAGTCTGTCATTATGGTTTTACTTATTATTGCTTACTGAGAAACAAGCCCAGATCTAAAGCTCTTTTGCACATTTAACTGAAAGTAAGTTACTTCCATGGAACAGTAGCTTTAAGTGCAGTGGAATTGGATCCCTTGCTATCGAAAAGATATTACATGGATTCAAGGAAAACTCTTATCCTGTTCACACATAGATGAGTTTCATCATTGAAGAACGTTTTCTACCTTATTACCTCCTTTGACTGCCCGACTTCTCTGCACATATTTCTTCGAATCAGGTGAACAAGAGATGCCTCATCTGGCACAAGAACTTGCGAAAGTCCGAGAATCCGCAGAGTCATGAAAAGGGCGACACACACTTCCACAGCGTTTTCACTAAGTCAGACCTAGTGAAGACTAGCTTTCTCTTCACTGATGTCCACGAATTCCCGAAAATACTTCTCACAGACCGAGGGTTTCGAGCTCTAAAGGATTCTTCGTCCTCAGTCGTGGGGACTTTTATATCAAAAACGAACTTAAAACTGGCAATGGATCGTGGGACTCCTTACGTACAGAAACCATCAAAACAAAGTAATTTGCATTTACTTTCAAACGCTACTCAATAGCTTACGGAAACTTGGACTCAAGGACATGGATATGGTGCGGTAAAATCACTTCGATAAGAAAGAGATTGAATAAGGGTTGTCACAACATTTGGTTCCTTTCCCAGAGGTGTATTTCTAACTTCCATACCACTAGACTATGGCTATAACAGCTCCATACAACAGCAACTATATGTTGACTACATAAAGGACGAACTCCTACCACAACGGCGACTACCACTTTTCCTGGATCAAGACTATTTGGCCTAAATACGTAACTAGTTCCCATCGTACATACGAAAACAATGCAAACCAACTATGTACACATAGGGGGATACAACCCTTTTTTTGGTAAGTACGGATATGTTAAGTACCGAAATTTATTTTGGCATCATTCCTAACAACCCCGAGCCCCATTTTATTTTATTAAAACAAAAACCCAGCCAAGCACAAAACAATTATCTTTGTCGGCTCAAATGTTTCACTATACTCGCGCGGCTCCCCAAATCCTCATACCCTTCATTAAGCAATCTTCCTTTGGGGGTAATAATGAAATTACCCATTGTTCTCGGTCGTCTCGTTTGTCGTCGGAAGCCCCCACAATCCCCTGAAACAATACGAAACCAACGTCTACTTAACACAAGCAAATGAAAAGCATAATTACGCCACCTAAATTCGGCGCCAACACTATAAAGATGACTTTATTCGAAAGATGAAACGAATACCAAAAAAAATTATAGCAAATCCTTGCCACATGGCATCCGCATAGCAAATGACTTATGAAGCAGAGAATCAAACGGTCTGTGATCCCGAGAAAGCTCAAATTGTCGTGGAGCGTGAATGGAATTATGAAAATTCAATTTTTGGCACTTCCTTGCCTTTGATAGTATAGTAGTTGTCTCTGGGAGAAATCATTTTAGATTTCCAAGGAATCGTCCTAATGTCGTTTTCGGGTTTTCGAGAGAAAAAAATCAAAAAGTCCTTTCGATAGACAGACAGTCGGACAGGAATTCATAAGCGATCGAATATGTATGAGAGTGGAAACGACCCATGAGGTGTCCCATTTCAACACTACCACCATCGTCATCGTCGTCATCGTCCTCGTCGACATCATCATCATCATCATCATCATCTTCATAGTCGGAGCCATTCGCAATTTTTCCCTGCTTGTGTTCGTTCCATGTCGTCGTCGTCGTCTCTGGCTCTGGGGATCATTTCGAATGCTGTGACACGCCAGGCAGGAGTATAAAAAATGGTTTTATTCATGAAATTGTCGCTTTCGTGGGCAATCCTTACCAATTTTACTTGTACACCAAGAGAATTGAATATATATCTTCTTTTTTTTTCGAATATGCAAATGGGTTTTGATTTTGGCTTATTCCTTGTTCCAGGGACACCCATATAGCCATATAGGGAGGCAAACTAGAACGCTGTGTGTTTATCATACAATTACTCTCTTAAAGCCGTATAACGATAAATTTAATTAACGTACACAGAATGACTATTAAAACATTTTCCAGGATTCATACGTCTCCTGCTCGTTCGGGTCGAGAGAAAGTATCGATTTTATTTCTTTTTTCTGCCTGTTTCGCAACATTAAACCAATAAAAGTGGGGAAAAAAAAGTTTAAGGTCAAAGGAGAAACGAATAAAGCGCATAAAAATTTTATTATCCTATAAAACGGGTGAAAGGAATACCCGCGAATCCATTTTTAATCACCACCACCGTCTGCTGTGAACAATAAAATAGGCACTCGGAACTTTTTGTTGGTTTCCTCTCGGTCATTAGCAAAATATTGAAAGTGTTATTAGATTACGATATTCGTTGCGTGTTGATGGACACGGAACCAACGTGGAACAGAAAGGATATATGTACACAGGCTGCTCGAACTGAACTTAATGAAGTTATATGGTTTCTAGCATATGTGGACGGATTCAGGTGCACCTTTAATACTGTGGCACTGGAAATCTAGGGCTTTGATGGGAGTCCACGAATCTGTCCTGTGCAGGACGAGAGGGTGCAAAAGTGGCTTATCTGCTGACAGCCTTGTGAGGATATGATTTTGATGGACAGCTTCCGAAATGGAACGCGAGTTTTCGTCTAAATGGGGAAAGGAAATTGTCATGTGGAAGTGCAAAAGGTAGGCAATAATGATGAGGGATTCGAGCATGTCATGATGAAGCACGGCGGTAGCGACGGGAACAATAGAAGTGAACGAGTTCTGGATTTATGGAATGCCAATCATCATAGTCACGTTTGAGACCATGTTTAGATAGTTGGGTGTCAGCTGACAGATAAGCTACGATTGGTTCGTGGAAGAGAACCGTCATATGATGTCATTACAGCCAGATGATATTTTCAGCTATCTCCACGAGGAAGGGTTTTCCTAGAACTGGCAAGAAAAGTGATGTACACTTGTATCCTTGCAGTTCTGGAGAAACTGTTGTGAAGAATCCCATGCCGTGGCCCCATGGTATTCAGCGTCTTTCTGGCTACAATTCTGAAAATAACTTACGCTACCAAGCGAAATATGGTCTCCTTTGGCTCTCCTCACAATAATTATGCTCTAGGACCCAGATGTGTGTTATTGCTGATAGTGGGCACCTAAGTGCACCTAACGCTAAGATATAGCACACTCTCCTCCTGCCATGTTTCGAGGCTATTTTAAGCCCAATACAACGAAAAAAGAACCAGACAGCTTCTGTCTCTCAATAGGACACAGCTAACCCTTCTCATTGGCGTTCTCACAGGCCACAACTCAATGACGTCCCACCTTAGTAGAGTGGAATTCAACGGCTTAGAGCAATGCAGTGGGTACGGCGACACTGATGTGAAGGAAGGCAAGACACAGTTCTCTCTGCGAATACAAAGTCTCAGCAGAATTAGACACCAAACCATTGGGAAAACGTGCCCCCTAAAACCACCCTAAAATTCTGCCTCGAAAAATGTGTGAAGAAATGGGTCACCAAGACCCAATCGATAGAGGTACTGACATCTTGACCATACCGTCTCGATGCACAATTCAAACCAGAAATTTTGTTTTTGGGCATCATGAGCACAAACTAGCTAAGCTACAGCCTCACTGAGTCATAAAAAATAAAGAAAAATTTTGCCCGAAAAATTAATGGAAAAATAGGTTACACATACGCCACCGACTCAAATACTGACATCTTGACCGTACTGTCTCGTGGGTCGTTTCAAGCCAGAAATTCAGGAGAGTTTTATATTCTTTCAGGTATCCCACACTAAGGAACACAATCGATCAGGCACCCCCTTAACATAACCGAACCAGTAATCACATTTATCGCTTTAGTACCACCTTGGCTAACTACAAAGGTAGCGATATCGTGACAAGACATAACCGGGTTGGTTAGTAAACAGTAGGCTTCCCATATTTCAATAAACACTTCTTGGAAAACACTATCAGGTCTGGGAGACGAAGAGATCTCCCACTGTTGTATGATAGGTAGTTAATCTGAAAAGGATTTGAAGGTTGGTTCTAAGGTTCTAAGTTCCTACATTGACCATATGGCTTGGCTATCCAGTATTCAATGTTTCAAGGAAGATCAGCGATGTTGATATATTTTTTTTTTGAGTTTCCGACTTTGCACTTCTTGCTCAAGGCAGGCCACCAAATGTTGGCACCGTGTGTAGGTTAGAACTGAATGCACAACGGCTCTGTACATTCATAGGCTCATCTATGGTTGGAGCCACCATTTTTTACCAATTTTTGTATGGCAGTCCAAGCTGCACTTACTGCCTTTACCCGCAGTTCAATAAAAAGCTTCCAACTAAGCCTTGGAGCTAGTACAGTGCTAAGGTATTTTTGAACAGAACGTAGAGAAAGTGACTAACTTTTTGCCTAAAGTTTCTGAGAAATCATACCTTCTAAACCTAGCTCGATGATAGCATCTTGAATAACTTCAGCACAGATATTTTTAAAGTCTCCTTCTATCTCCAGAGAGAGTTTGCAGCGTGCCCACTCATAAGGAACCGTCTTAGTAGTCCGACCATTGAGGTAAGCAAGCTGTGTTTTCCACAATGAAGAGTTGTCCAGTGTTTCACGGTTTTCAAGGTAACTACGATACGTCCCAAAGTGTTCACTCCAACAAGGAATAGATTTATAGCTCTGAGTTCCTTCGCGAATTCATAACCTCGACCTATTTGCGGAATAAAAACAACTTCAATACGCTGCTATACATCGGTAGTAGCCTGCTCTTTTTGTACCATAAAATGTAGGCACAATGGTTTTGAGCCCCAGTGGCTTATAAGAAGATAAACTATTTATGACCCAAGAGCTTGCTCTGGATCACCGTCTTGTAGTGACAAATGAACTCTCATAAGAAGTTCCAATGATTCCTCAGTAGTCTCAGTCCAGTTTCCGTCCATCTTTTTCCCAAAAGTACGGATTACTGTGCAAAAGATTTGCATTCACAGACTTGGAAACAATGTAGGGTTGGTATGAGAGGTATGAATAAGCTAAAGGGTACTTCTGTACTTTTAGAGCTAAGAGACTAGCATTAGCTCCTCTCTAGTGTCATACTAAGCGTATAAAAATTGTGAGGATAAAAATGAAAAATAAAAAATGATTCTGCGACTTTTTAAGAAAAAAAGACAGTTTTCTCTCAAACTTACAGAACAAACTTTCATGTCATCTTACACCACCGACTTAACTAGAATTCACACATCAAGTCCACCACTGAACGTACCACTAAGGCCAAGTGAGCCAGCCCCACCTAAATTATAGAACATTAGGTTTCAGTTCAAAAATCGAAATAGGGCTGGGGCTGGCTCAGAACCTACAAACGGCAGCAAAGTTAAAAAATGTTGCTTTTGAGGAAATAAAGGGTCATCCAGCAAGAGGTGTCATTTTGAATTTCACGTCACTGGATAGGAGATTGTAAAATATAGATCGATGTATACTCGCACAAGGCATTCAAATAGAGCAGACTCTAAAAAAGGTGAAAATATCCTTCTCCTACTACTACTATAGTGTGTTTCAACGTCTATTGTTGCAAAGGCTTCAAAGTCAGCTGAAAATACCGTCATCGGAACTGAGATTTTGACTGAGACTGGCGCTATGGACCTGGGCCTCAACCAATATGCCTCTTCATCCAGTTCGATGCTTTGCCAGCTGCCTCCAGTTTCCCACACCAAGTTGGTTGAGATCCCTTTCCACTTGAGCGCCTTAGGCGAGGTCTTGCTAGGTCTAAGACTGAAAGCCTTAGCATTTTCATTTCCTAGACGAACACTGGAACTAATCTACAACCAACTTGCTCCACTTTTTCTGTTAAAAATTTGACACACATGCCAAGTCAATGCAAAAATTCATCGAAAGATTGACTATTTGTAGGGAGGACCGAAACGGATACTTGGCAGATCTGTAACCTCAGAGTCTATACTTCAAAATAAAGGAAAAATATCACCATTTTTCAAAAAAATCTTAAGTTTTTTTTATTAATTTATAATAACACTTAGGAGGGTAGAACGTCTTATTTCACTTTTTTGATAGAACAATTTTTTAGCTTGGACTATCAGCCATAGGGACAAGGATTCCCAACACAAGCAATCGACAGGACATTTCCATTTTCATTAGATGGTAACCATCTTTTCAGCCAGAAGGTCAGCTCTGGCTTTCCGAATTTCGCAGAAAAAAATATCCATAACTCACAAGGTCCTTCGATACTCAATATCGAGTAAGTGTGTACGTAAGACCTGCAAGAAATGTGACCCCACTCAGGAGCTAAAATAAAAATTCCTCCAGCAACTGGGTCACTCTAATTGAAAGCAGCAATAATACCCTGCAATTGGAGCTGTTTACAACGTTAGACAAGAGTTGTAAGTCCATAAGAATCCAAAGGAGAGCAGCATTGAAAAAACTTAAAAAAAAAAAGGAGAACAGAAACCCTCTGGTTTGCTCAGCTAACCCCGTTTTTTTTTTTTTTTATTTTTCTAACCAGGCTAAAAGTTTATATCCTCAAATACTTTGTTGGTAAATTTACTTAAGCCATTTCCATGTTTTTTTCCCTTTGAAAAATTAGAGGGCACAAAGAAGCAGCTCTCTCGACTCTGAACGTTTTATGTTTCATTTTTCACTATGGAAATATTTACTAACAAACATCGTGTCCCGAGTACACATAACATATGCTGCACAACAGGATTTCTCTCTCGCTCGCTTCCTTTGAATTTGGTAATTGCAGCTCGAGAAAAAAAAAAAAGGAAAGGATTTCCCATTCGCAAGCCATTTACTGCTCTGGCTGTAAGCAACAACATTTTCCAACTGAATTTCCACCATATACTCCACAAAAAAAAAAAAAAAACACAGAAAGGACATTCACTAGAAGCTATAGCACCCAGCCAGCAGCCAGCAGCTAGCAGCTTGTTATCCATCCATCTTGGAAAATGGTTTTACAATTTTATTCTCGTCACAAGTTAAACATGAAATCGCATAATAATACTCGGATACACACAGTTAAGATAGAATCTGGGAAAAAAACTGAAATTTTTCTGTGCATTTCTTCAGGGGAACCGAGCGGATTGCTTTTTGCATATTAAGATGAATGTGATTTTCTGCGAGTCCTTTTTCTTTTTTTTTTTTGTCGACCATGGATAGGTGGGTGTGGAGAAGGAGTAGAGAAGAGAGAGAAAAAAATGGTTAATGCAATTGATGTACCAGAAAATGGTGTTCTTTATTTTCTCTTGTGCTATCTTGAAGGTTTAGACGAAGGGAAATCCTCGTGACGCTCATTCCTTCCATGCTCATCAATCCTTGTGAATTGTAAATTCAAATCAGGTTACCGTTTGATTGACATTGCTGGCGGATGTGGTTGGCATATGCAATTGAATTCTGGTTACATTGTGACAATCGATTTCTCATTAGAATAGAAGATTAATGTTGCCATTCGTATGGAGCAGTGATTTGGTGGAGATTTTTGTGTCAAAGATCAATTGGCTGCGATTTATGTACGTTTTACTGGCCTATAATAGATGTCTGTGTGTCTGTGTGTCTGTGTGTGAATGGGTTAACATGACTTGGGTGCTACCAGAAGAGTTGCACACTTATAATGGAATCGAATAGGCAAACGGATTTGATGAAGGATAATGATTGCTCATGGAACAGTGCTCCTCATTCGACTCTTTGTTGCGAGTGATCCATCATGTCTTTCAACTACTTTTGACTGTTTGACGAATTGACTGTATCTGTGATGGCTTCCGGAGGAAGTCCATTACCCTTTTGTGTGCAAGGCTTACAGTGGTTGTAACTCGCTTTTGTCTCAAATGCATTCTACTGCCATTGCTACACTAATCCTAATGTACGGATGGATATTGTCTGTGGGGGTTCTGGAGATTGAGGAGGACAGCCTTCCTGGTATTAGACTGCTTTCTTCCTTCGACAAATAAGAACAGTGCATGATGATCTAACAAGCTTTGCCTTAAAGTCTGTAAATCTTGACCACCACCCTAAGAAATGTGCGTAGATCCTCAAGAATTAAATAGCCAATATGACAGGCCAGAAAGATTGGTATCCAACCATTTCAATAATGAGTCGAAAAAATATAGAAAGAACGCATCGATCGAATCCGTAGCTGAGTCCATCTTGGGATGACACCCAGCCTCGAAAGGGGTACCAAAAATGCACATCTTAAAGCCTCCTTTAGAAGAGTTGTAAGGAAAGATAATTAAAAAAAAAAAAAGGGGAGAAGCAAATCCACAGTATGAAGACGAGGGCATACTCTAACTTCCGACTCGAGGACGTACGTTAAAGAGTAGCACGACAGAAACAAAGTTCAACATAAAAAATCTAAGCAACTAGCAGTTGGATACAAACCCGGAAGATAGGCTCTTCGAAATAGTGATGGCACTGAGTTACCAGTGTAAACTTCCAATAGTTGCTGGCTGGGCATAATGTTGAGAGACTGCCAAGCCAACAAGAAATCCCACTTCTACCTAACTATGATGTTATCTGCCTCCCACTGTAGAGGAGCTCTGTGTAGCTATCAAAAAGCCAACCAGCTCTGATGGCTTACCAATGGAGCTAAGCCAAGATGATGTTTAGGTAAGGTACATACACCAAATCTTCAACCAAGTAAGGTTAGTAAAATATCAACAATCTTGTACCAACTGTCGAGGCAGGGATATCCTATCTCTCTTCTTTAAGACCCGACAGTTTGACCAAGACTTCACAATTAGTAAATTAATCTCAAATTAAGACTCACCATCTCTATATCGTTTCTGAAGTCCAATATGATAGAATTCATCGTCAGGATCCAGTGGAAATCGAAGTTAAATCAACTCAGTTGTGACCAGGTTAGGCTCTTTCTTTTGAACTAGTCCAACCACAGGATTTCAGCAAACAGATGCACTTCAAACTCAACGCTTGGATCTCAGTTTTACGAATCCGCATAGCGTTGAGGACACAGTCTTGAGGACATTGATAGGCTGACAATAACTGCTCGAGTGGCACTTGAAAACAGATGATCCTTTGGAATGCAAAACAAGTGGAGTCATAAGTCTAAAATTGAAATATGAAAGATCTACAGGACTCTTATACTTTCAGTGAGCCTCTACGGAATGGGAGATGATAAGCAGAAAGGCGCAGCAGATATCGCTTACTAATGGAACCAGCACCCGACCCGTGAAGAGTCTCTGCCTACGACACGGCAGCCTTTGTCCAGACCAAGTGCTCTGGCATCCGCAATAGCCTTATCCCTAACACGGAGTTTCGGTCTTCCTTGTCGTCTTAAAGCTGGGGGCTGTGATTTGAAGATCCACTTTTCTAATGAATTACTGTCTATTTGCTCGATGTGGCTCTATTGGATTTTTGGACCACACCCACATCTTGGTACAGTTCATAGAGTTCGCGGTTAAAACTTCTTCTTAAAATCTGGTCTGTTTCCCTGCTTACCATGCAACACTTGGTGGCATATAGTAGAACTGCCAGGATCAATGTTTTGTATAACATGCTTGTTGTCTTCCAAATCAGGAGTTCCACATCTATTTACTGTCGCCAAATAGAAGTAGAAGTAATTTCCTAGAAAAAGTCTTCGTCGAATCTCCGCTAGGCTCTCATTCTTGGAGTTAGTATCTACTCCGAGGTATGTAAACTCCGCAACTCCTTTGAAAGTATTGTGGCCAACAGTGAGCAGCAGATATTAAGGTTTTTCAAGTAGTTTTTGTAGTACAACGTGTCAAGATAAAATACCTACATTGGCTTAGCTACACCAGAGCCTGACTTCAATGAACCTTCGACTCCTGGCTCTAAAGTTGGACGTGAAAAAGACGATCGAACGTCTACAGTTTTTCCTATAGAAATACAAAAGACGGATACCTTCTGAGTCTGTAAATATTTCACAAATTTTGGCGTCGCCACCATGAGGATGGACACCAACCCACAGCACGGAAAGCACACTACATTCAGGCAAAGGTTCTCCGAGCTAAAATTGACCTCACCTTCTCCTTCCTACGCACCCTTTCTTGGAAATTGGTCCTCATTATAGAACTTATCCTTGGATTTTCCCTTCCTCGGGACAAGCTCGAATCTTCATATTTCTGAATCTTGAGATATCGTCTGAGTTGACTCCTACGATGGTGCATATTATACGAGTACCTGCAGGTAACTTAAAGTGCGCATTTTGAATGTTTCCGGTGAAACACTTCCTTCCTACTCGTAATGCTTCCGCACATTTTGGATTTTAACAAATTGCCCCAAACTTTTTGCACCCTAAAGTCCATTGACTATATCCTTTGCTCTATACTGGAGTACTGCGCTGAATTAGAAGGCCTGTAGTCACTTCAAAAAATCATCCATTACTGGACGATAGGTAGTGAGAGTGATCTGCTTTCAAAAACATGTTCAATCTACGAACACCTTCCTGACGTAGCGGTCAGCTCTTGACCACAATCCCAAAGTCAAAATCACTTACCATTCCAGAATCTGAGTAATCAGAAAACTCTCCCAAGATGACATGAAAGTGAAGCAAACCTCAGACCCAGACAAGCACAAGCTGTTTCTCGGTTCTTATTCTTTTCATTACTTAAAGGATTTCAAACTCCTTAATCTTATCCGAGGGCGGAGTAAGGACACACAATAAGATATGAACCGAATCAAGATGAGATTTCATATCATAAAGCACTTCCTCCCTATCTCTCGCTTTTGAGGGGAGTTTACAAGTTGACCTCAGTTTCAGGATTACGCATAAATAATTGAACAAAATTAATTGCTCTTAAAGCATTTCCATGTTTCCTCCTTGCCTGACATCAACATCCTGAATGTCATTAACACCACTTTCCTGAAATCCCAATTATCTCTCTTTCCCCCTCGCATTGCATAACCGGAGAGTTCGGGGAACATCCTTAAAACAAATACCACAGAGAGAAAACATACATCACAACAATATGAAATGAAATATAAACTTACCACCCACACAGAGCAGCACACCCCCAGACTCACTGAATACCTACTACATCCTTCAGTCAGAAATGAAATTAGGCCAACCCGAGTGACACATTGTTTCCTACACAAGCCTTTTGTTACCTAGGCCAACACTCGCGTCAAATGGTGACACATGTGAGTTTATTCACCTACGAGTATCCTTTCATGTATCGTTCCACTCAGTTCCGCTTAACTAAGGCGGACGCAGTAACCTTTTTGTAACATTCGTTCGGGTTCTCTCATTTAAAGGTGCGTCAGGTTATACGGTAGCATTAACCTTTTGAGATACAACTGAATAGCAAAAGCAAAACACACCGAATACGACTTTGTACAAGTGTGTGTAGTTCCTTTTAACCGAGCGCGACTCTCTCTCTATCGTCCTCGCACTTCTGCGTCTAGGATTGAGGTTTATGAAAAAGTAATGTGGTTGGTTATAAATGTCAGCCCGTAAGTTTTATTTATGATACTCCTGGGAAATGGTATTTATCCTAGACCTTAATACGGAGAACATATCTTAGCCGCAAAGCGCTGGAAATGTGCAAAGGATACGGGAATGCATTTTTCTGAACACCACATTGGTTTTGTTGCGAAAAGGAAATCTCCGGTAGCTGTGCAATATAACTACCGGTAGACCCATTAATAATCACTGAAAAGGGATTCAACGAAAAAAAAAAAGACGTCCTTCTCTATGAGGGAAATATATATCTTTGCCAGGCACATGAAGTTTAAATGAAAATTCAAAGCCGGATGTACTATATTAATTATTTTTTCGTAGGCTTTGTGGGAATTTAATTGATTTATGCGAAGGACGAAATGGAATGGACTTTCCGCCTAACTGATGTAACGAGGTAGCTTATGTTACTGTCTATGACTATCTCAGTCAAAGGATGTTACTGACGTTACGGCGATCAAAAATAAAAACAAATGTGGAGGGTTGGACTAAGTACCTATAATACCTGACGAACCCTAAACACATCTTAAAGCTCTAGTCAGTTATGCTCACTCTGACATCTCATGGACGATAGCATATACCTGGAGATGTTCAGTATAACATCTGAGTACAAGAAGCTCAAAGTTTTAAAGAAGAAAAATTGCCAAGACTCTCAGAAGACTGGTCTGTATAAACTGTCTTAAAGGATCCAAGAAAGTCTACGAAGTACGGTTTGGTATATTTTCATTTAAATATGTAGATAAGCGACTTTGATAGTCCCGCCCAACCGATATTCTGATTTATCTGAGCTGAATCGCCTCAGTAGAGGGCAGGAATAGCATGAATGTGACTAGTTCGGTGGCGTATACGTAATATTTTTTCAAACAAATTTCTTAGTTTTCTTTTGAAAACATATTTCGTATACGCCAACGGAATAGTCACATTCTTGGTGTTCGTGCCTTGGATTCAGTGGATTCAGCTCAGATAAATAAGGCAATGGATTGGCCTGCAGTTTGAGCATAGATTCACTAGGATCCTAGCTCGGATGCCACAGCAAAAATGAAAAATATGAAATTATTTTGGAAAAATATTCCGTATACGCCACCGTATTAGTCACATTTTTGCTGTTCCTGCCTTGGATTGAGTGGATTCAGCTCAGATAAATAAGGCAATGGATTGGCCTGCAGTTTGAGCATAGATTCACTAGGATCCTGGCTCGCACGACATAGCAAAAATAAAAAATATGAAATTTTCTTTGAAAAAATATTCCGTATACGCCACCGTATTAGTCACATTCTTGCTGTTCCTGCCTTGGATTGAGTGGATTCAGCTCAGATAAATCAGACCAGCGATTGGCCTGCAGCTTGAGCACAGACTCGCTAGGATCCTAGCTCGAATGCCACAGCAAAAATGAAAAATATGAAATTCTTTTGAAAAAATAATCCATATACGCCACCGTATTAGTCACATTCTTGCTGTTCCTGCCTTGGATTGAGTGGATTCAGCTCAGGTAGATCAGGTCAGCGAGTGGTCTGCAGTTTGAGCACGGATTGGTTAGGATCTGGCGAATTGAAGTCCAGGGATTCCAGAATAGTCACTCGTAGGTCCTCTATACGAAATTTCCATTTCTAGTGTCTTTTGGCGCCGTGGCTCTATGGTTAGTGCGTTGGACTATGAAGCAAAGGGTTCGAGGTTCGAGTCCAAGACAAGAATCCGAGAGTACAACTGTCCTGAGAAAGTGTCCTTTCCATTTCTAGTGTCCTTATTCCGTGCGACAATACATTTGTATTAACTTTTTCTTGGAATACCATTCATTTGCATTTTAAAGACATCGTGTCGCAGTCGTATACACTCTTACGGATGTCTTACTAAATGACGTTGCAGGATTACCCGAATGCCCTTAAATCTCGTAATCCAAAGATTCTCCGTAACAAATTGGTCAACGTGTTGTACACCTTTCCTCTGGTAGTGCTATCTATAATGATTTGCATCTCTGACAACAGTGTTGACTGCCATGAATTGGATTGAAAACTAATACCGCACGTTTCACCTACATGTCCTTTATTCAGGACCTGTGATAGAAATTTAAAGCTAAGATGACCACAACGTTGGACTGTTGTTGACTTGTGACTGTCATAGATACATCAGAAGTCCTAATCGATAACAACTGAGAATATTGGTGAAAACTTCAACTCACACGTCCCATCTCCCATTGTCCTGCATCCCACGACCCACCTTAAAGTGAAAATTAATTCAAACTCGAATCGAGCAAAAGCAAATGAAAAGAATTACCTGGAAGTACCTAGTTTGAAAAATCGCATACCGATTTATCGGATTAGAAGGGTTTCATTGCATTACGTAACATTGCACATTCCTCACATTGTCGTCCGTTTTAGTCCTTTTAGTCGTTTTAGTCGCATCAGGATTATATGAAGAAAAAAGGAATAAAATCTTCCCATCTCAAGTGGATCATTGGGTAACCAACTGTCAGACGTGGAGAGCTGTGGGTTTCATTCATTGGCAATCAATATAAAAAAGGACATTCCGATCGCAACTTTGTCAGTTAAAAAAGACGACAGACATTTATATAACCAACCGTCTGCTGAAAGTTACCTGGGGAGTTGATGGCGTTTGTGTTTTGTCCCCTCATGGTGCACATTTCGTTATTTATAGCACAAGTCAACTGCAACAATACACATGAAACCCCAGGAGGATACACAGCAATGGGCGTCAACATTGGACTTGTGAAGGCTTTGAAGGATTGTCATCCTTTAAAATTAATTTGAGAATTTTTTCAGTCAAATGTCAACCTTGTCTAAAAATATATTAAAAAAAAATTATTCTGCCAAAAAATATGTACTTTGTTTGGAGACAAGGACTCTAAAGGAAAGAAAATTGTGGAAACGGAAGATGGAGGAAAAAATGCACCTGCTTCGGCTTCTGAAAAGGAAATGCAGTTCTTCTCTGCCATATTCCATTCAATGCAAGTTGAAATTTGGCAAGGACGACGATAGGGAAACGTTTATCAAAGGACTTTGCAGTCATAATGGGAATGTTAAACATGGTGGAGAGACGGAAACCGAAGTACAGGGTACTTATGAAGCCAATTTTAGGGGGAAAAGATACCAGTTGCGGAAGGAGCAATGGTGGTCATTGTATCGGAAATGATGGTGCAACATCGATCAACTGTTTTATTGTCAACCAACAAGTCCAATTACGTCCTCCTTGGTATGGTGATTTGGAAGCGACAATGCTTTGATTTGTTTTGATTACCAGTAGGAGATGGGAGATTTCAACCAGGAGAACGATTAGAACAGACGGCAGGTGTTCCGAAAAACTCAATGAAATCGTGTAGGAGATTCTTGTTCAAAAGGCAATCCCGCCAACATATGTGTCTTTACTTTGCAGGAGATGACAGTGAAGTTGTTATTAGAAGGAACGAAAATAAATGAAAAGTGGATCTGGAGATGGTATAGACATTCCTTTCTATGGAGCAATTTGTTAAGAATCGGTGCTTGGAAGGGCTTGGATACTGGAAATTCTGTAGGAACTTGAATTTCAGCTTGAAACTTATTTATTTGGGCTCATTCTGTTTTTAAAGGCTGTTGACAGGCTACTGACTCAAGAGAGCCATAAAGGACATGAATCTCAGAAAGTCTTTAACTGAATTCTGTAAAGAAGGAACTGTCCTCATTCTCCTCTCAGGAAAGTCATTTCATTTGCATGGCTATCATGGTGGACAGATTCAATGTCTTCCTTGTCTCTGTGCCTTCTATAGTAATCGTTGGGAGTGAAATAGCCCGAGAAGATCCGCATGAAATCATACCAAAGAGACAGTATCTCCGCCACTATGATTATGGTTGCCACTGTTTGGATATAAGGATCCAATCATTGCGGTTTTTTAGAGCTGAATCCATCTGTTGATTTCGCGGATAATCATGTTTACAAGCAATGTGAAATATTTACCAGTGACCCTTATCCTTTGTAGTTATTTATTATATTTATTATTTGCTCTTTTGTTACCTTAGATATGACCCAATTCTGAGGACTGATACAGAGTATGGGTCTGGGTATCGCATTTTGATACTCATTATCCTTAATATAATTACGACTGAACCTAGCATCTTAACAGCTCCCAGGTTGGCGATGAATTCAAGAAGGAACATCCTTTCGAATAAATATTCGTCGGAGATAGTTTTTACAGACTGAAAAGTGGGTACTGTTTGAGGTTGATTTGGGTACATGGTATCAACTGGCAAACTATATTTTTACGGGAAAATGATACTTTTGAAAATTCCCTTAATCTGCACTTTACATCCACATTTGTATCCATAGCACGAATGTGACTATTTTCGGTATATTACGTATACGTAATATTTTTTCACAAAAAATTCATTTTTTTCATTTTTGCTTTGCCACGCGAGCCAGGATCCTAGCGAATCTGTACTTAACCTGCAGGCCACTCGCTGGCCTGATTTATCTGAGCTGAATCCACTCAGTCCAAGTGACGAACAGCAAGAATGTGACTATTTCGGTGGTGTATACGTAATATTTTTCCAAAGAAAATCCAATTTTTTTCATTTTAGCTATGCCAAGCGAGCCAGGGTGCTAGCATATCTGTGCTTAATCTGCAGCCCAATCGATAGCTTGATTTGTCTGAGCTGAATCCTTCAGTAGAAGACAGGAATAGCAAGAAAGTGGCTGTTTTTGGTGGCGTATACGTAATATTTTTCCAAAAAAATTCAAAAAGTGGAAGTCTATTCAGTCAATAAGAAACCTTCCCAGGCATAAAGTAATAATACTTTTTAAGGACCCTTGCCGGAACAGCTGAAGTTTCCAAAAACAACTTTCAACTATCTCCCTGTTTCAAAGATCCCATTGATCTCCAGCAACTAAAGACATCACAAACTATTCACTCGCTAACAATGTTTCCCAAAATTTGGCTAACCACCCCATGACCCATCAACTAATTTGCCAACTTCATCCTCCTGTGGGATGATAAACCCAAAAACTTACTCTCCACTATAAAACAAAGGAAGGAAAAAAAACTTTTTCCATTGTCTGAACCAATTTCCGTCAATGTCATACAATCTCACCAGCCAAAGTCGATAGCGCAAAAATGACGACGCAAATTTCATCGACAAGACCACACCGAGTCCGCCAGGACCCACAGTAACGTGAACAAGCTGAGATTTCATTACTTTCAACAATTCTTCCCGAGAAAATATCTAATACCACAAAGGGACCGGAAAATGAATGAATCATTAAGCCCCGAAATCAGGAATAGAAATATCCACATACACACGTACGACAAGGCGAGAAGGGTTCTCATTTCCACAAGGATCTGATTATTTGCCAACACAACCATAAAAAAATAGAGAACAAGAAATGAGAAAAAAAAAAATCGAAATCTAGATGAAAGGAAGTTTATGTGATTTCTTTGAGGTCACGTACAATAAAATCGTTATTATGGGACGCCTGTGTGACACGCGGGGACGCAGGACATATTCAATCATTTTCCATTCTTCTCTTTAAAATTGTCAACTGTCATTTGTGTGTGTACACGTATAAGCATTTACTCCCGTCCTGCCGCACTGCCGCCCTGCCGCCCCACCAGTCGACCGACGACAGTCAAGGATTTCGGGGCACGTGCGAGTGGCCACAATGGCGCGAGGACCTGCCCCCACCCACCCATCAACATCCTCCAATTTTTATTGATAAAATCGAACTCGCATAAATCATAATGTATATTCTTACCTCTCAATGTTTCCTTTCCTTTCCTTTCCATTCAATTCTGATTCTCTCCGTTTAAATTGTCAGCCAGTCCATGGAGCGTAGGTGTTTTGGATTTTGATTTATTATACGGTTTCCGGCTTCGTTTGAAGATTTATTAAGCCGTCGAACGGAAGTTGAAGGTTGCACTTGCCGTAAAAACTCCCAAAAAGGGGATTAGCACAACTTAATACAATAATTGTCCAAATGCAGATCCTGTAGACCCTTTTTGCAACCCACTCGTCCATATAAATGGCGGCGACGGTGTGCTGATAATTAAGTGCTGATATCAAGTATCTAACCCAAGAACAAAGTGAAAGTTTGCAAATATTTTTGGCTGGCCAGGATCTTCCTAGTTAGCAGAATTAATTTCCTACTCCCGACACTAAGGATCCCCATCTTTAGGAGCCACACATGTACATGGTCCAATTAAACAGACCGCTGTGATTAATCATGTGGGATGGATTGAGTGCCAGGACGCGTTATCCCTTCGGCTGCGTCCTCATCATTGCGCAAAAATTCATTTATTATTTAGTGAAATCTCTCCATTCACCGTTAATGGGGTGGAAAATTATAGGTTGCGTTGCGACTAACGAATTTTATAAATTCGTTGGGATCTCTGGGTCTAACGAAAAGTTTCAGTGGCATCATGGTTAGACCGCACACGAGGATATATTTTTGGTTTATGGATTCTGGTGTGAATGTGGTTCTATTTTGTTTTAGGGATTCCTCATTGCGTGTTTCAGTTGCGGGTGTTTTGTTGGACTATTCGGTGTTTGGATTGAGTAAATAATTGGATTAGTTAAGTGCGCATGGATGAGTTATATACACATGCAGATTGGTGGTTTAGATATAGGTGTGTCCCGTATTGGAAGGATTACTTGAAATAATAGAAAAAAAAGGAAAACTAGGCATTTAATGGAACTGGAGTATCAGCCAGCATAGTGGAAGTTGAAGTCAGAATAGCAAATGAACAGGTTTTCCAAATAGATCCACTTGTTCTGGATAACATTTGATTGAAATAAATAAAGTCCTAAGGATACAAAGACTAGAAGAAGGAATTAAATATTTCACTTCCAGACTGGTAACAACAGATGGCTAAAGCTCTTAGTAGCCTCCTTACTTCCAAAATCTCCACGGATTTCCATATCATGGCTTATACTAAGTGGAATGCGCTCTCCTCGTGTTACTTTCGACCTAATTCAACAACAAAAGGAGCAGAGAACCTGTATCACTCATTCCCCAAAGCTGACTTCCTTAGTAGTATCCTAACATGCCACAACTTAATGGCACTCCACTACGGAAGAATGAGAATCAGCAGCACACTCCTATGCTGAGGCTGCGGCACACAAAGCATTACTAAGTACTTAACCCTCGGAAAAGTATCTCTCAACCACTTCAGCGAACTAGCTTAAACACCACCTAAAACTGTCTTAAAATTTATAACAAAAAAGGGCAGGTTCGGGTGGGCCGCTCTTGTTATGGACTAATCTGTTGAACTTGTTTCTTTTTTCAAAGGATCTGTCGAGACTGTATTCCAACACAGTACAAGTTAATGAGAACGGTCGTCGCTTATTTTCGAAGACAGCCGGATAACCGGTAGGCCTTCTGTTTGTGCCAGAACTAAAAGTTTAAGTCCTTTCTTCCAATCCTACATTCCAAACCTACAAGATGTCTAAGAAAATTTAAGGAAGTGACCATCAACTGTCGAGTAACATGGAATGCCCACATATCCTTCTTACTTACTTAGGTGGCCGTACAGTTCGGGATGGACCTAACCCTCAACAAATAAGTCCCTCCAGTCAGCTAGATGTTTAGCTTTTTGCCTCCAGCCTTGCACAACAAGTTGGTTGAGGTTCCTTTCCATTTGAACCAAGTGACTAAAAAGTTTTTCAATAAAAAAATAACTATTTTGTATTTTAATACAGACGCACCCTTAAATTTTTTTTATGATCTGTGAATGCCAGGATGTTAGCTAAGATTTTAGTTTTTATTATGATGGAGTTCACGAGCGCTTACTCAAATTTTCAATAGTAATACTAGTCCCACCAAACAGCCTTATCGTGCTACAGTGGATAGATTTGAATTCACTATTGAATGTTCCTCTGTTGATTCCACGGCGTTTGCAAGTGGTTCGAATAACTCAGTCCTCCTTGTGGTGAATTTTATATAGAAATCTTAGCCTACACCCTTACAAGATCAAATTAACCTAAAACCTGAAAACTATTGATCCTTTTAAGCACAAAAACTGACTGCGTGATTACAATGAAGTCAATAAAAGAATATTTTTTGCCAAAATTGGATGGACTTGACATCAGTGATATGTGGATCCAACAAGATGGTGCCACATACCACACAGCTAGTCAAACAATTGATTGAAAGGGAAGTTCAGTAATCATCTCGAGATGTTTCGAAGAAACTGATGCAATGAACGTTCCAACCACAACACACCATCTCTATGTTGAAGTATTTTTCTTTGGAAAACAGACAAACTTTTGAATTGCCCTTTGAATCTTGCAGTTCAAAAGGCGCTACGAGTATCTCAGGCTGAAAAGGACCCTTCCTTCGACAAATGATGTCAAACAATACCAAGCCCCCTCTTAAAGCTTTGAGCCCGGATTGACTTGTTCTAATTTGAACTTTCTCAGATTGCTTCAGAGAAGGATTGCATCTTTCGTCGGAGTGTGTCCACCAGAGAAAAATGTTTCCTCACCACCCTTCTCGTTTGGACTACTATGTACCTATGTTTGTCATTCCAGGGTCCAGTTGAGTTATCCTCCTTGCTTGTGTATAGAATACCCAAATAGCTTCCCTTCCTAACATGTCTGGATCTTCTCGATCTCTCTTTGGACAATGTCCTACACATAACTTGTGGTATTTTTGCGATGAATTCGAAGCGTCAGTCTTAAGGTCCGCTCACTTGTCGGTAACTGTCGTCTTCCTATCTGAGATTGGTTTATCTGTCGTGGTCGGCGATTGAACCGTACTCCAGTGCCTTTGGTTTGTCACTCCTGAGAAGAAAACTCAGTTGGCTCGGCTCACTGACGACATAAACTCAAAACTTGCATTAGTTCGCATCTTGGCTCATGCAGAAGGCACTATTTTATCCGTCGTACCATGTCATATTCTCATTCCTAAAAAGTTTCGTCGGACTCCGTCCCGAAAGAAGAACATTGGAAGATCCAAGGTTCTTTCGAATGCAACGTACTTTCAATACAATACTTCCTTTCACATCGTCCAAAACCATAAAGTTATTTTTTCAGTATTTTTGAAGAACTCCACCATAAACTTGTCCCATTCCACCCTCGTTGGTTGATTGAAGGCCATTCCATCCACCCATAGATACAGTAAGGACAAGCCCCATAACAACAGCAAAATTTCAAACTGAGTTCCTTAAAAAGAAGTCGATTTCCTATTATCCGTTTTGAAAGAATCCTGCTCATCACCGCACAATTCCATCAACTAATCTCCAGTAGATTATCTTGTACAACGAGTATTCTTCAAGGACCTTCTCACCAACTGTGCCGATAACAATCACTCAAGAGGATATTTTTTGCATTTTATTATAAAATCCACTCAAGGTGGAGGCTTAAAAAACAGAAAACAAAACAAAAATCAAAAGAAGGACATCTCTGCGTGTCAAAAATTACCAGCACCAGTACTAGTAGCATTGCGAGTGCCAGGACACTGAAATTTCCCAAGAGAAATTAATCTAATTAAAGACAAATGTCTGTGATCCGACGACAGAAAGTCACCAAGCATAGTAGGTCAAATGGAATGAATACGAAATAGGATTGGTTGGATATTCTAAAAGTCACAGAGCATTCAGCAAATCATTTCCAAAAGAAAATCAACAAACTTCTACCAGTGCTACACGAGGACAGGCAAAGGAGCCATTTATTTACTCCCAAAGCTATTTACATCTACATATGTATGTATGTGCGAGTAACAAAAGGTTTGATGTAGGGTGTGTTGTTCCAGGATCATACTTCGGGTTTATTGATTCAAATTGAATGGCGAGAGGTGCAATTTGGATTTTATCGGCACCCACCTTCACCTAGGCATTCCTTCGACATATCGACATCTCCGGCTCAAAGGACCTACCAATCCCAGTGTAAGGTGCCTGTAATTCCTTTAAAACCAGCACTCACTACGAGTACACGTTCAATTATAATCAGAAAACTATTTCAATTCTTTTTGAGGCCAGTACCTAGCTAGGTACCTTTTGTTTTTGCTGGAATTCATTCGGTTTGGGTCCTCTGCGGTATATTGGCAGCAAAACATCACATAAATCGATGATAGCATCTGGATATTGCATGCTAAGACCCAAATGGCATGTGAACAATATCCATGGCTCCTTTATTCATCGGAGGGAATGACTCTAGGGAATGAAACCAAATGTCTGTATGTAGGCATGGCTTAATGAAAAGAAATTGCCTGTGAAGTCGCTTGTGGATGTGGCATTGTGTGCGGTTGCTTTCATTTAGTTTTGTGTTCCTATGACGACATTGCTTTTTATTAAGGATCCTTATATCCGTTTTCGGCAATGTCTTACGGTAGGATGTTTCTATTTTCTATTTTCACCTGATCAAATCTTAACGCGACACCCGGATGGGGATTTTGCTTTGTTAAGTGTTAAGTTTCACGCCTATGTGTGTAGATTAAGTACACGGTGTAGGAAGACAAACTGTTATGTGGGGAATGTGTCATTTGGGCTTTAGCTACAAGATTTATAGATACTATTCTGATTCGAATGTTTGTAAGGCGTATGATTGTAACAGGAGGACCGTGTGCTGGAAAGTATCAATTTTGTGTCGTCCTGTATAAGTATTTACATTATCGAGAAGCCGTTAGAAGTTGTGTTTATGCGGAGTCAACATTGGATGGGTTTTAATCCAGCTGACAGTCGGGAAATAAAAGGTCAAGAGGTCTTACGTGTAGGTTTTATGTTGGCATAAGACGCTTGGTTTACAACGGAGGACAGATACAAAGTCGAGGACTAATAAAGAAAACACCCTCTAACCACCTATAACTTTCGAGGACCGTAGAACCATGATTTCATTTCTGCACCGTCTACTCGCAGGAACATCAAGATTTCCTGCTTCGATAAAAAGTTACAGAGAGCCACCAGAAGTTGAAAACCGACACAGTTAGACAAGTGTCAATTCTTCAGTTCTTTGAATTAACATCTCTCAATCTGTCAGTTGAATTTGCACAGATGGCAAGAGTGGCAGGGCTAACATCAATCAGTTCATTCTTCAGAAGGAAGAGTACGAGCTGAACGTTCATAAGAAGATGTTTCACTTACCTGAACTTGGTAGAGGATCTGAAACCCATAATGAAACTCAATAAGGTTGTCAAGGAGCTTCTCGTAATTCCAAGCCGATACTTGATTCTACTAACGATTTGTTAGACTAGCAGTCTTTTCCAGAATCTATACGAGTTAAATGTGGGATCCGTAGTTTAGAAGATTAGTGCGTTCGACTACAGAGCGAGGCGTTTGAGGTTCAATTCCCAGACGGACCAACCTCCTCTTCTGACAAACGTTCGAGAATGTAACTGTCATGAGAAGCTTCTCAAATAACACATTGCCCTTCGAAGGCATTAGGCACTAGGCCCCTTACGTTTGTATAAAGAATATAACGAATGGTTGTGAGAAGGTAGGTCCTGGGTCCGATGGATATGTTAGCATATATTTGCATTTTTTTTTGTTTGTGTATGACACCCAGTGGGTTCAACTTAGCGGCAGCCACATAGAAGCTACTGCAGTCATACTGAAGGAATCAATCATTCATCTCCAGGCTATGTACTCATATTCCCAAGTGCTATATATCCGGAGACCAAGTGGAGTAGACATAATCAAATCCGCCGATGACATCGCGGTGATGGTAGTAGCTAGAATCCTAGAGAAGGTGACGCAAAACTTCAACAATACCATCAAAGCCGTGAAAATATAGCTTCGCTCAAAATATCTGGAATTTCCAGATCACAAATCTGAAGCTGTCCTTAAAAGTAGCTCACAAGGGTTTTGTCAAAGTCCTCCATGAAGTACACTCAACTTTAGAGAAATATACTCTTTAATGCCAAACAGAAGTGTCTAGGAGTAAACGTTACACAATACTACATATAACCCCAAGAAGATATTCAAGCATGGACATCAAATCCAGAACCATTTCGACCGTCACGCACTATGGTGAGAGAATCAAACAACGGAGCCCGAAAGGAGGGAAACCTTGAAGCACAAGAAGGAGAAGACATAATGTCAAAGCCTGCCTCTACAAAGGAATGGCTTGGCCAGGGCAAGGTTGAGGGATATTTTGCCCACATAAACCTACAAGAGTATGAGGTCTGACATAACTCGTAGGACAGTCTACAAAAAAGACTCCAACATGTCATGAAAGCGAGGAATACTAATTGTAGTCTCAGCAGAATTTCAGATTTATTTCCCAAGATTCAGTTAATGGATACAGTGAACTCCTTTGACGTTCTTAATGACCATTTACTAATATAGACCAATCTCAGTGAACCTTTCTACTTTTTAATTCTCAAACAATCGTATAACGAACATAATTACTAGTAGTTCACTTCTTGAAACGAAAAAATGTCATATCTCACAGAGATTTAACAATTCCCCTTCCTTGATTCATCTTGGACCAAATGTGACCCCAGACAGCTGCCTTTGAAGATCGTCAAATCCGATAGAGTTCTTCAAAATATTAGTATGTCCAGGTGGAGAGAGAATCCTTAAGAAACTAGTCAGTGAATACTCTTGACTGTCCTGCAGTTCTTCTGAATGCTTCGTCTTCGAAGCCCTCCATAAATGCCATGCAAAAATATGGGCATATCGGCAGGCAGTCCTGTACAGTGTATGGTAGATCTCTAAGCCCTACACAACGAGATCTAAATTAATAAAACAATACCGCGAATCAAATGATTAACAGTCATCCATAAGTTTCTGGCTCGAGATGTATGAGAAATATCCAAAATGAAAAAAAAAAAATGTTACGTATACGCCACCTAACTACTCATATTCTTTGCATTTCTACCTTCTGCTGATGTTTTTCAGGCCAATTAATAAGGGAATCCAGATGCTTTGTACGTTGTGCACAGATTTGCTTACTGCCTCGCTTTGTAAGCTATGCTCCTTACATAGGATCGACGATTTTGTAAATAATCTATTCAAACTCAAACCAATCGGAACTTCTTTAAGACCTTTCACATCTTTAAGAGATGCAATCACTTACTTATTTATTAACAACAACACCCCAAGGACAATCGATGTAGCGATTAACAGCTCCGATGAAAAAGTCCTCCTTAGGGATTGATGGAGTGCTAATCGGCAGTGTATTTCTAGTCTAGTTGGTATCAGAATGGACTTAGCTGTCATCTTACTAAGAGAAGGTTTCCACTGTGCTGATTACAAGTTAGAGGAGTCAATAACTTACATTGAACCTGAGCTGAGTGGGGGAGCTAAACTTTCAAAATACAATCACATTTTTTACATAGATCACCAGAAAACATTTCTAGGTTCTCAGCTGATTAGTTTCGAATAAGAAGGTACTCTATCGAACCACATCGATGGACTGAAGACCTACTGTACCTCATTGGTATTCCTATCGCTGTCCACAACAAAACAAGTACAAATCGATTCATATCTTTAACCACAGCAAACACTACAACATTTCAATTTCAAAAGATGATTATTTCAAGATGTCTATACGAGTTTTTCTGAGGATTCTATTTTCTACTCTCAAACGTACAGCATCCACAAAAAACCTCTTTGATTGCCATTCAGGCAAGTCCACACTATAGCTACACAGTCTGTATCCATGTAGTCACGTTTTTCAACCCCAAATAAACATTTTCGAAACACCATTGTCAACAAAAATTGTTCTCTTTCACCAATCATACAAAATAAAAAAACAACAAAAAATCCCAACCCCAAAAACATTCACCTAAAAACAAGCCAACTCATAACCCTCTGCCATTGAGTGCTTCCACAAAGAGCCTCCCAAAAGAAACCAAACAAAAAAGGTAGTACCATGTGTGGCTCAGTATTAAAAAGTCCTAACACGGCATCCTTTTTAAATAATGACCTTCGCCTGTGCACCATATGGTGTTTCTTAAACTTATTTACACACGTGAAATGAGTACGTGTATCTAAAATTCATTTAACAAATGATCCCTCTGCGCAAATTTGCATTTAGCAAGTATACGCCACCGAAAGCGTATTCACGTATCGTTTTATATTAAAATATTTTATGAAACATACTCGACGAAGAAGGGGGCAACCTATTGTTGCTGCTTTATTGAAAGGAGGAGCATTTTTATCAAGTTCGTCAACTAATTCTCCTTACTTCTGTTCTGTTCAGACGGGAAGTGCCAATTGTCTGTGTGTTTCCCTGCACCTACGTGAGCTCATTCTGTATCGGGACTCTGTATCTTTACAAGAGCTTAATGTACATCAGTGTACGGGAAAGGAAGTAATTGCGATTCACAAGAGAAAATGTAACAGTCATGAAAATCAAATTAAGGAACTCGAGGCAACAAAAAGAAAAAAAAAACCCGAAGGAAGTTCATTTTTTTTCCTTTTTTCCAGCAATCGTCACGTAGGGTAGTTTAAGCATCATAAATAAGAAATAAACGAGAATTGTATGCGAAACAGTTTGAATGTATTCATTGTTGTGCAAATGTTGGGAGATATTTCCAAAAATGGAGATGAATGAACTTCAAATTGGTTCCACTGGCGCAGCAGCTTCCAAGGAGCTGATGAAAATCACTGTGAAAAATCACTACTCATCACTATCGATAGAAGTTCTTAGTGTTTTCAACAAAAGACTCGTAGTCCTTGAGTGGACACAATAGTGAATTTAGCAGTCTAGTTTGCACCCATCATTCATTTCAACACGTTATGAGCTGAACTCCTTCATTTAAGACACTCCCGTCATTTCTGACGTTCAACTCAAATCGGTCACGATAACACTGCTTCATCTGCTAAATACTTTATCCAGAAACCAATGAAGTGTCAATGGATGTCAAAAAGGGATTGGCACGTCAAGTTTCATACAAAAAATTTATGAGAGATGGACTTAGAGTAGCCTAGGAGCTGATGAAAATCACTATGAAAAATTTCTGGACATCACTAGCAATAGAAGTTCTTAGTATTTACAACAGAAGCAAGCAGTTTAGATGGCACTTATCATTCAGTTCGTTTTCGATAAGTGAGTTATGAGCTGAACTCATTCATTTAAGACACTCCTGTCATTTCTGACGCTCAACTCAAATCGGTCACGATAACACTGTTTTTCTGGTAAATACTTTATCCAGAAACCAATGAAGTGTCAATGCATGTCAAAAAGAGATTGGCATGTCAAGTTTCATACAAAAAATTTATGAGAGATGGACTTAGAGTAGCCTAGGAGCCGATGAAAATCACTATGAAAAATTTCTGGACATCACTAGCAATAGAAGTTCTTAGTATTTACAACAGAAGCAAGCAGTTTAGATGGCACTTATCATTCAGTTCGTTTTCGATAAGTGAGTTATGAGCTGAACTCATTCATTTAAGACACTCCTGTCATTTCTGACGCTCAACTCAAATCGGTCACGATAACACTGTTTTTCTGGTAAATACTTTATCCAGAAACCAATGAAGTGTCAATGCATGTCAAAAAGAGATTGGCATGTCAAGTTTCATACAAAAACTTTATGAGAGATGGACTTAGAGTAGCCTAGGAGCCGATGAAAATCACTATGAAAAATTTCTGGACATCACTAGCAATAGAAGTTCTTAGTATTTACAACAGAAGCAAGCAGTTTAGATGGCACTTATCATTCAGTTCGTTTTCGATAAGTGAGTTATGAGCTGAACTCATTCATTTAAGACACTCCTGTCATTTCTGACGCTCAACTCAAATCGGTCACGATAACACTGTTTTTCTGGTAAATACTTTATCCAGAAACCAATGAAGTGTCAATGCATGTCAAAAAGAGATTGGCATGTCAAGTTTCATACAAAAAATTTATGAGAGATGGACTTAGAGTAGCCTAGGAGCCGATGAAAATCACTATGAAAAATTTCTGGACATCACTAGCAATAGAAGTTCTTAGTATTTACAACAGAAGCAAGCAGTTTAGATGGCACTTATCATTCAGTTCGTTTTCGATAAGTGAGTTATGAGCTGAACTCATTCATTTAAGACACTCCTGTCATTTCTGACGCTCAACTCAAATCGGTCACGATAACACTGTTTTTCTGGTAAATACTTTATCCAGAAACCAATGAAGTGTCAATGCATGTCAAAAAGAGATTGGCATGTCAAGTTTCATACAAAAAATTTATGAGAGATGGACTTAGAGTAGCCTAGGAGCCGATGAAAATCACTATGAAAAATTTCTGGACATCACTAGCAATAGAAGTTCTTAGTATTTACAACAGAAGCAAGCAGTTTAGATGGCACTTATCATTCAGTTCGTTTTCGATAAGTGAGTTATGAGCTGAACTCATTCATTTAAGACACTCCTGTCATTTCTGACGCTCAACTCAAATCGGTCACGATAACACTGTTTTTCTGGTAAATACTTTATCCAGAAACCAATGAAGTGTCAATGCATGTCAAAAAGAGATTGGCATGTCAAGTTTCATACAAAAAATTTATGAGAGATGGACTTAGAGTAGCCTAGGAGCCGATGAAAATCACTATGAAAAATTTCTGGACATCACTAGCAATAGAAGTTCTTAGTATTTACAACAGAAGCAAGCAGTTTAGATGGCACTTATCATTCAGTTCGTTTTCGATAAGTGAGTTATGAGCTGAACTCATTCATTTAAGACACTCCTGTCATTTCTGACGCTCAACTCAAATCGGTCACGATAACACTGTTTTTCTGGTAAATACTTTATCCAGAAACCAATGAAGTGTCAATGCATGTCAAAAAGAGATTGGCATGTCAAGTTTCATACAAAAAATTTATGAGAGATGGACTTAGAGTAGCCTAGGAGCCGATGAAAATCACTATGAAAAATTTCTGGACATCACTAGCAATAGAAGTTCTTAGTATTTACAACAGAAGCAAGCAGTTTAGATGGCACTTATCATTCAGTTCGTTTTCGATAAGTGAGTTATGAGCTGAACTCATTCATTTAAGACACTCCTGTCATTTCTGACGCTCAACTCAAATCGGTCACGATAACACTGTTTTTCTGGTAAATACTTTATCCAGAAACCAATGAAGTGTCAATGCATGTCAAAAAGAGATTGGCATGTCAAGTTTCATACAAAAAATTTATGAGAGATGGACTTAGAGTAGCCTAGGAGCCGATGAAAATCACTATGAAAAATTTCTGGACATCACTAGCAATAGAAGTTCTTAGTATTTACAACAGAAGCAAGCAGTTTAGATGGCACTTATCATTCAGTTCGTTTTCGATAAGTGAGTTATGAGCTGAACTCATTCATTTAAGACACTCCTGTCATTTCTGACGCTCAACTCAAATCGGTCACGATAACACTGTTTTTCTGGTAAATACTTTATCCAGAAACCAATGAAGTGTCAATGCATGTCAAAAAGAGATTGGCATGTCAAGTTTCATACAAAAAATTTATGAGAGATGGACTTAGAGTAGCCTAGGAGCCGATGAAAATCACTATGAAAAATTTCTGGACATCACTAGCAATAGAAGTTCTTAGTATTTACAACAGAAGCAAGCAGTTTAGATGGCACTTATCATTCAGTTCGTTTTCGATAAGTGAGTTATGAGCTGAACTCATTCATTTAAGACACTCCTGTCATTTCTGACGCTCAACTCAAATCGGTCACGATAACACTGTTTTTCTGGTAAATACTTTATCCAGAAACCAATGAAGTGTCAATGCATGTCAAAAAGAGATTGGCATGTCAAGTTTCATACAAAAAATTTATGAGAGATGGACTTAGAGTAGCCTAGGAGCCGATGAAAATCACTATGAAAAATTTCTGGACATCACTAGCAATAGAAGTTCTTAGTATTTACAACAGAAGCAAGCAGTTTAGATGGCACTTATCATTCAGTTCGTTTTCGATAAGTGAGTTATGAGCTGAACTCATTCATTTAAGACACTCCTGTCATTTCTGACGCTCAACTCAAATCGGTCACGATAACACTGTTTTTCTGGTAAATACTTTATCCAGAAACCAATGAAGTGTCAATGCATGTCAAAAAGAGATTGGCATGTCAAGTTTCATACAAAAAATTTATGAGAGATGGACTTAGAGTAGCCTAGGAGCCGATGAAAATCACTATGAAAAATTTCTGGACATCACTAGCAATAGAAGTTCTTAGTATTTACAACAGAAGCAAGCAGTTTAGATGGCACTTATCATTCAGTTCGTTTTCGATAAGTGAGTTATGAGCTGAACTCATTCATTTAAGACACTCCTGTCATTTCTGACGCTCAACTCAAATCGGTCACGATAACACTGTTTTTCTGGTAAATACTTTATCCAGAAACCAATGAAGTGTCAATGCATGTCAAAAAGAGATTGGCATGTCAAGTTTCATACAAAAAATTTATGAGAGATGGACTTAGAGTAGCCTAGGAGCCGATGAAAATCACTATGAAAAATTTCTGGACATCACTAGCAATAGAAGTTCTTAGTATTTACAACAGAAGCAAGCAGTTTAGATGGCACTTATCATTCAGTTCGTTTTCGATAAGTGAGTTATGAGCTGAACTCTTTCATCAATGCATGTCAAAAAGGGATTGGCATGTCAAATTTCATATAAAAAATTCATGACAGATGGGCTGAGAGTAGCTAGATTAAAGATCCTGTAAACTCTGTTGGAAACTCACTTAAAAATGTTTCGAGATGCATGGTACCAGAGGACATTTCTAATAATAGAAATGATTGCTTACTGATATTGGCTGGTAATCTATGTGAACCTACATATGTGGTCAATGCATTGGAGTCTACATGTCAGAATGACAATCTACGATTGTATGTATAAAATGCACCGAATAAAGCTGGGAGTGAACTAAGGAAATTATGTTTCAATGACTTTCATACGAAAAACATTCAAACAAGGTCAGAATTCCTAAAGGCACAATTGAAAAGCTGCCAGTACATACAATTAAGAGAAGGGTCTGTAGAAAGACCTCTGCACGATGTACTTACTATTCCCTGAAGGAAAGAATATGGCTTCAAATCTGAGATGACATTTGCATCCTGAATTCTGCAGCAAATCATCATAAAAAAGACTTAAACGTCATTTGTGGAAATTCATTTCCAAAATCGTATCTCAATCCGACAATGTTAATCTTCAAACAGATGTTGAACAAAGCTCCTGCAATAATGCACAAAGCAATATATTTGAGACAGATGTGCAGTAAATTGTTGACATTTCATCGCATTAGTTTGCTGTCATTGTCAAATGTGACAACTGAATTTCGAAAACATCTTGTGCTGACATGGATAGGGCGTACAACAGTAATTTAATTAAAGGAATCACCTCTATCTCTATGAATTTTTGTCTCATTTTCTCTTTGAAAGTTGATCTGAAATAGCAAAGTGACATGTAAGTGACAGTTATATGAAATGTTAAATCACAAGTATTGTATTAATTGTACGGCTGTAGAAAAATACACATGTTCTCTTAGATTCGATGTCTTGTTGTCTATTTCTGCTGCATGTTGATTCAGGCTTTGCAATTTGACATGATGACGAAAAATTTTCAGCTTAATTTAGAATATTTCACATCGATCCATCAATCAGATTGAGAATTGGATCAAATATCACAGATGTACATCACTTAAAACCTTCACTTATCGATTCTACGCTATGCCCAGGGAATGGAGCTTAATCAATCCACTATGTGGACAGTTTGGAAAAAATCTTGTCTCAAAGGCTTAGAAGATTCGGCTCGTGAAAGATTTAAGGCCAGACGGCCATCATTTACGTCTTGATTTTAGTACTTTCGCATTAAATCAGCTGGAAGTGGATTTTTTCCAGAATCCTGTTTGTAAGAGGCACTCGCTAGGCACATATATCTTTAAATACTAAAAACTGTTAAATAAACTCTTAAATAAAGGACACATTTTAAAATTTTGTATATTTTTCATTTAAAGAAGAGTTCTGACGCTCTTAAGGCACAGCCCTAAGTGCCCATTTTGTGCATACTTCGATCAAAGTAAACGAAAATACCCACCTCGCACTAAAACTGTCCTGAACTACAAACCTTTATGAAACAGCAAGCGGATGGACAGCCTAATTTATTTAAAATCATTTTACTCACTTTTTTAAATTTCAAAAAACTTGCAACTGCATGACATTCGCCACATTACCGACCATTGTCAGTTTTCGATCTGTCATTTCGAGGAGCGCGGCCATTTCGCAATTGAATTCGGTTCGTGAATTTTCGGGAAAATTTAAAAATTCGTAGGAAATCGGCGGAATTTTCGGAAAAGTTTGCATTTTTCTTTGTTTTAAATGTTTGCCGAGTTGTTTTCAAGCATTTAATCCGTTCGAAGTCGTCAAAATAATCGACGCGAGTGAATTGAAATTGCTGCGAATGCTCGGTGGGCGTCTTTCAATTGTACTCGCGTCGCTTAAAATCATGAAATTTTGGGATAAATGAGCTTCTTTGGTTGAAAATTTATCGAAAAATCGTTAAAGGGGTCATTTAGGGGAATAAAGTGCGTGTTTTTCTGTCCGAAATCAACTAAATGTGCATTCGGTGGATGTTTTTTGCTTCGCGAAGTTTCAATGTAAAGCGGCAGTTGAAAGGCTGAGAAAGGCCTCATTGTGTGTCAAATGTGTCTCCAGGTCCATATCGTGTCGAAATCAGTGAGTGCCGAGCATAAGGATGCCCAGAAGTATCGTTGCTTGGGCTTTAAAAAGTGCCTTGTGTTCCCTTTGAAGCTGTGCCCTGTAGTCTTTCATCCATTCCCTGGCTTAAGCAAAGTCCCTTGCAGCCCTTGTCAGTTTAAGAGTGTTGTGCCCAAAGAAAAAAAAGAGATAAAAAGTGAATCCAGGGCAGTTGTTGTGGTAAAGTGTTTTCTTAGGGTTTTCCCTCAGTGTTTCGTGGTTTGTGAGTGGTTCCTGAGTTCCTGCTGTTGGCTGACGTCGCTGGAGCATTCATCATCACTTCAAGATTAGCTTCGGTGAGTGGTTTTACTTACAACCTTTCCATGTACCTATTGTATATCATTGCGTATTTGAACCTTCCTTATAGAGACAGTACTCCCCTATTGACATCACAGTAAGGTTCTGTCCCTAACCTAGCTAGTCTATATTTCCGCCAGCCCCTGGTATCTACATATCCTCCAAGTCTTACCGTGTTGTGTCTAGCATAATATTCTGGGGTATCGTGCCAGCACCGGCATAGAATCTGCGTTAAAGGTTAGTCAGTTGAGTGCGGCTTGACGATCTTAAGTTCTGGCAGAACTAGTATAGTAGGTATAGGTGTATCGGTTGATCCACTGTGTTGTAAGGTCCATAGACACCAGCTTTAACTCTAGATTTCACTTGGAAGGAAAGCTTTAGGATGGGTAGTTCATTAGACAAATCTATGTCGTACAACACTTCTCTGTAATCTATCCTTGACAGCCGATATATGTACGTTCAAGAACTTTGCAGCTCGTCCATGATGATTGATCTAGCCCTCAACATAACCTATGACAAAGTAGCCTAAGCTGTGCAGATAGACTAGAACATAGTCAATGATTTCTTGAGTGTAATCTCTAAGTTCAGTTACTGGTATCGACACTCCTCTACTCGTAAAAGTTTATAGTGTTGCTGAAGGTTCCCATCATAAAATCTCCAAATTATTCCGGAAAATGCCACCGTTTTCGCTTCATCCAAGATTTTCGGAAGATCATAGGACCCACGATAGAACCCTGCTGGTACTCCATCGCTCTACTCTCTGCATTACATAGTAGGCCTCCTCGGTGAAGTGGGTCTAGTGATCATTGGAATGTAATTCCAGATCACGAAAATGAGAGGATGCGTGACGTTGTTAAGTGACCCTTCTGCCTTTCTTCTAGTTCCTTGCAGTATGTCAATCACTACATGAATAACCTCAGCAGTTGGGGCTATCTCGAAGACCGAACTGAAAGCCAGTAAAGGATTTTGTTGTTAGACGCACATTTATGTCTGAGTTGGGTACCAACGAAGAGACAATTGTATGGGTTTTCCCTCAATAGTTTTGGTGAATCTTTTCTTTCTAAAACTGGCAGCCAGGAACCAGCAACAGATCCAACCAGCATACTAAAGAGTCTCCAAATTTCTTGAATCACTTGAGAGACAAATGTGACAGGAATATCTAGCTAACACTCTCCTGCAAATAAGCACATTTGATGGGAAATGAATCGACACTTTTCGAGTGAAACTATTTCCCACTGACTGTGGGTTATTATTCCACTTTTGCCTCGCTCTCATGGAAGGCATTTCACAGAATTAATACACATGAATCTGTACTTCATCAACTTACAGTGAAAATGTGATTCCGCATTATAAAAGTGGATTTATTTCCTTCTAGTGGTGGAATAATTTCCCTTTTCCCAAGAACTCGAATAGGAAAAGGAAAAGTTGTACCAAACACTCACTTTAAAGCGATTTACGTGAACAATACCAAATTGAAGACTAAAGCTGGAACAAGGATGTTTTGGGATATTTTCAGACCAGTAGCATCTTTCAAGCGTGATAAGGGCCAGACACAAAAATCATAGAGAATAATGAAAGAAGCAGCTTTCGATTTGCATTACTATCCTAACCACCATAACTCAAAAATAACTAAAGCAGATAAAATGCATGTCCTTGGCACAGGTGCAGCCCTGACATGCACCCAGTTTACCAACAAACAGAAATCTTTCAAGTAAATTGCCATTTAATACAGAAGCCACTCCTTGACTCGGGCACATGCATTTATCTTTCTTAACCATGGCTATGCCTCGCTCCAGCGAATACAAATACGGTATTAAGGTACTTCCCACATTTTCCCATTCTCCCAGATTATACGCATCTCGTCTGCACTCAGGTATACCTAACCCACAGCATCCTTATTTATTTCCTTTCAACAAGAGAATTACCTACAGCCTTTTATGCTCTTAATAACTGCTAGGTCCACATCCTACGTGCAATGGAATTAAAATCTCCCCCTACGGGTTGGACATCCGAATGGACCCGACAAATACGAGCAGGAGGTTGGGTGCCCTACTCCTCCGAAAACCGGAAGGAGAGCACACCGAGGTCTTCCCCTTAGGTGATTTTCAATGGCAGGTACGCACACACAAAATGTCATTGTCATAAAATCCACTTGGATACCTTTTCTGTTTGTTGCCGCATAACCACACCACACCACACCATGACCACACACGTGTAGAACATCATCAACGAAATGTGAACTGAAGTGGTGGTCCTCACCCTGACAATGGGGATTCAATATTAAATATTGATCTAATCCTGCGAGGCATAGCTACTACTGCCATCGAGGACATGCTAATTAGGATGCGATCGATTTAACTGCTGATGGGATTTTCATTTTATGCCCGAAAGACTTTTTGCCATCTCGCCCCGGATGCGAAAAGGCAGTCGCCTCTGTCGTCCTTGCTGTCGTTGTCGTTATTCTTATGTTGCTGTTCAATTTCCCTTTTATATCAGCATTGATTGACGAAGAATTTCCGGGGAACAGCATCGAAATTGATACTCTCGCCTTCGCTCTCTATAAGCAATTAAAGATTTGTAAGCTAAACAAGCAGCAGGAGGCAGAATTAAAGGATTATAACGATGGTTATGCTTTTGGTAAGGCTTGTCAAATGGATTACGCAGGATTTGAATTGAGTTTTCATTAACCGGTTGGGGATTTACTCCTGCCACTACACCAGTCCAGATAGGCAGACGTACAAAAATTTGTGTTCGAATTAACATGAAAAGGCTTTTAGGGGAAACTTAACAATTGCTCACAGCCGTTGCTTATAGTGTCGCCAAATCGGTTGGCTTTTCTAGCCTGTTTCCAGTGAAAACAGGATTAGTCTTCTCTAAGAAATGAACTTCAACTCCTCGAGCTGAATGAATTATGTTAAGTTTCGCAAGAGCACACTCGAGTTTTTTGAGTGAATGCAATAATGTCCTAAATTTGGGACACACAATCTGAAAATTAGTTACTAGGCTTAGAGGGATATTTTGAATATATTCCAATAAAACGTTTCCAGGCAATAAAGGTTGGAGTACATCTGGCATTCTTAGGGGATGGTTGCCTACATCCTTGGTGAACCGAAAGACATCCTCGGTACACTGTACTTGGATACTCTATGCCAAGAAGTACACCACGAAAGGGAGGATTGACAAATGACGGCTGTCTCTCTGGGTGGATTCAAGACAAATGGAAGCATGGGCTCAGGTATATTATACTGAGGATTCCGGACACATGCAGTGTATTCCGACAGATGTTCTAGCTAAGCTTAAACCTGCGGAATTACTAGAGATGGGATCAAAATTTTAAAAGAATGTCGCTGTCGACATTAATAGTCAGGCTATGGCTAATGTATTTGAATCCAACATCATTGGATCTTAAATAGTCAAGCAGGTGCACAATGTGTAGAACTGTGTCTTGAGGAGAACGTAAGGATCGACGGACTGTCGAGAAGACGATCAATGCTTCCACAAAGCAACACAGCTTGAGGAGTAAAACCTCCGATCTGTGTGACAAAAGGCATTATTCTAGAGGAGTTCTGACCTAAACTGGTCCAACTTAGAAGCGCATAGTGAGTCTAAGGTCTCGTGACCTATGTTAGATCGAAGAAAATTTGGGAAAATTTTGAAATGAACTACGATTCTCTCTGGCCATTATCTTTTGAGAAGAGAACACCTACTCTGGAAATAGCTCAGAGTAGACTTAAACAACTGGAAAAGTATTTCATTGAAAAAGTAGAGAAAGATAGGTCTGCGAACCAAAGTCTGTTACCATTATGATTCTTTGGGATCGTGGTGTACCCACTATGGTCCCTGGTGTCTCATAACCTTACTCTGCTTACCTAGTTTCGTACCTACTAGTCTTTCGTGCATGTTTTCTTTGTAAAATTACACGAAGGACCAAGGTAATGGTCTACAGAAAATGTAACATGGCAGTGCTACTACTTACCTTGATGGTATCATACCTCAGGAGATAAAATGGGAAAGAAAATTCCACCCCTAACCTCCGAAAGACGTTGGCTTGGTCCCAGCGCCCGAATGGACAAAATGACAAAGAAGACTCAACCTTACTTTGTTAGATACTTCAGCTCAATATTCCTGAAACAGTGGAACCAAAGTATGACTTCAGTGTAGGACAGTGCCAAGCTTATGGTATCACCAGCATCTTCTCGCCATGGATTGCAAATTTATTAAGTAATCATCAAACAATGCTGGTGTACCCCAGGGCTCAGTCCTAGCTCCGATTCTGTTTCGAATATTTATTAACAATCTTCTCTCCCTCTCTTGCTTACTCGAACTCTAGTAAGTCCTCTAGACTTCCTTTTTTTCGAACGAATTGACAGCTCAAACTCCAAACTGTAGAGTTTCACCGGAAGCAGGTAAGTCCTTCAGTTGAGCCTGGGTCTAAGGATTTCGTAGTTAGTCGATCTTTCTAATCAGAATCCAGACGGATTTAGACAAAATCTAGGATGTTAGCAAAGCTATGGCCTGATAGATGCCGGAATACATATGATCCACTTTTTTCGAAGATTGGTCATATCCACACGTAAACTTAGCTTCCATCCTACCGTTCCTTGGAGAATAAATTTACTGGATATGAACTACGAAGGAATTCGCTTTCTTCTTGAAGAGTTTCAATAGAAAACTGTCAGATCTGATTGGACCTAGTTTTCATATTGAAATCCTCTATTGCATGGGTGGTGACTAAATCTTCGTCTTACTGGCGGTGGAATGAGAAGAATGACAAAGTGCACAACTGGTTTGCGCCCTAGATTCAAATCGACCCTAATAAATTGCAAGTTTACAATTGGAAGCAATCCATTCAAAGGTAAAGTGAATCCTCCAATCCACCCTAAGGACATGTGAAAGATGCGGGCCGCAGCAATTAAACATTTCCCATTTCGCACAATCACGCTGTAAAGTCACAAACTATCGTCGACACGTTTCCACCAAGCCAACGCCAGTATATGTGTCTGTATGTCGCCCAGTAATGCCAACTTAAAACATCAAGGAGTAGTAACCTTTATCAGATCACTTGCCAGGCAAGCACCCTCAAAACATGTGAAATATCACGCAAAGGCGCAGCGCACAGGAAAACTTTTCCGCACCTCCACTACAGACTTTGCAAGATGAGAATTGATGGTACGACTGCCTCGAGATTCTAATTACTCCTGGAAATGAATAAAATCTATGCTCCTTCGCCTTCAGGACTTTTCTCGCAGTAACTTTGACTGCATACACTTCTAGTCGGTATCTCGCACACCAGCGCGGCGGGTTTTTATCCTGAAAACTTTCGCACAGGAACACCTAAATTAACGTCAAAAAGTAAAAGTACGTTTCGGTGTAAACTCTCCGCGACATGACTCTGCGAGCAAATTACACAAACACACACACACGCATACACACATTCACAGAGAGACTACGCCTATCTCGTTAGGAACTTCAAAGAAGTGTAGCAGCGGCGGCAGCAGCATCGTCCTGTTTGTGCAAATATCCTCTCTCTCGCATGCTTTCGGAAATTATAAACACATGCACACGTCATCGGCACACATATTCCCGGCTGGCTGTTCCCGCAAAGGATATACCTACATATACATGTACACACAGTTGTTCCTGCTTGTTTTTTATTTGGTTTTTGGTTTATTTTGTACATTTTACGAGGCATTCACAGGGAAAATCCTTGTTTATGGCATTCTGCGGTTGTTCCACCACCCGCGTGCAAATACATTTTACATGGTTCCCTTAATTTTGCCAAAGGTGAGGGTAGAAGTTGGGTTTTGTTGTTGTGCTCCGCCGGGTGTGGGTCAACTTGGCGGAAATCCTGAATTTTTCATATAAATGGGGAGCTAAATTCACCCGCACCCCGCACCGTACCGCACCGCTTCGCCACGGTTAAAAGAGGGACTTTTGCGGTGAACACCAACCAACGCAACGCACATGGGTAAGGAGGTTCAACTTTTGCAAATGTATTCATGAGTTTTGGACGTCCAACACCTACCTATGAATGAATTTATTGCTCTCTGCTCGTTAGGGCGGATTTTCGCTATTTGATTGCTTTTGTGATAGTCGTAGGGAGGCGGCCCGTGCCCGCCAGCGTAAGAGGAACAAACAGAAGTCAGCCAAATATATGTATTACTAGCCGCGCAAAAGAAAACCAAACGGACTTTGTTTGCCCCGTTTCTGAGCAATTCTACATTTTATTTCAATTAGGGGGCTTTCCCAGGCCCGTTTTCGGGACTGACAGCGGGCCACCACACGCTTTAATATCGATGAGCATTAATCTTTAAAACGTGTTTCATACGTGTGAGGGCTTTAAAGTGTTCACATGTCGACAGATGGGCGATATTTAAATGAAGTTACGTCATAATGTAAGCCGAGGGTTGTTATAAACTGGAAATTTACACAAATATGTAAATATTGTATGCAAACATTCGTGATTTTACACTTTTTGCGATGAAAGTGGCAACGTGTAGCTTAATTGTCATGAATAATTGAATTACTAGGAGGAAGTGTCCATGTAGAAGGTAATTGCCAACAACTTGTCACAATAAACGTCAGACAGGTTATTTTAAATGACTCGTTTTCGTGAGTCGACTCATTTTGACTCAATCCCTCGCTCACTGATATAGTATCTGTATAATCTGTCACATCAGACGTGACTTTTGACGTTTGTAACTCTGGTTTATATTGTACAGCGGTTTGTCACACTTACCTCAGTGTACTGCCAGGTACATTTTGTTTGTTCAGATCTGCATTACCTACAGCAAACTCTTGTCATAGTCTTGCTGTCAGTCCGAGCAAAACTAAAATTACATGGTGGCTGTGTTCGTTAAACTCAGTAGAAGCTCTCCACTCATTAGACCTAAGAGCTGAGAATGTTTTCCAACCAAACACGTAAAAAAAATAAAGTCAACCACTGAGTCGTACGTTCTTGCTCCTTGGGGATGTCCTTTAACTGCCGTCACCGACACTGCAAATCCTTTTGACTGCATTCAATATTCAGAACAATACAGAGTGATTGATAAAACTAGTCGGCCTCTATCGTGAACGTCAATAAGTCTCAGAATAGTTTTGAGAACAAAGATGGTAGACTAGAAGGTCTGTAGGTTTTGGCAGGTCACAGGAGGGTTGAAAGGGAGTTTCAGTTAAATTTTTTTAACTACGCCACACCGGACCTTTCTTTAACTTATTTAAAGCGATTTTTAAAACTCCGCTCAGATTACTTAAGTATAAGCGATCGCTGTGCATCGTTGCCTTCCAGAATCATCAATAGTTCACTAACCACCAAATCACAAAGAACAGGGGATATAGCACCACCTTGTGGAGTAACTCTGCTGATCTGACAGATCTTCTAATGCCCATCTCACCCAACTTGAGTTAACATTCCGACCATTGAGCAGTAGATTGATTTGCAAGGTAAGCTCTGGACCTTCAGAACTGAAAGCACATCTACTATTGCTGATTGTTGAATGCGCCTTCTTTGTCCAGGAAGACTACCATTGTGTACTGCTTTTGAAAAGGGTTTCCTAACGCCCCTGACAGTAATTTCTTTTCCATACTCTTGCGTAAGTGGAGATCAATCAAGATAACCAGACGACCTTTTAAAATTGTCTCGAACACCGGGGAGATTATGTCTGGAACTAGGTAGGTATTTGGCGTCAGGTCCCGCTGATTTGTATGATTTAAAGTTTAGAATTGAAAGATGGCTATAGATTCCAATAATTTCACTCGAAGTCCTTTCCTGCTTTGTCCTCAAATGCGTTTTATAGGCAATCTACGATAGCCCTACATCGATTCCCACCAGAAGGCTGCAAGGTTTCTTGCTGTGTCTCGTCGCTTCCTACATTCCTGTCTCTAGTAGTCTGACGAATTTCAACCATATTGAGAGCAGATCTCTACAAATTCATTTACACAAATCTTGACATCATTATCCACAATCTTGAACAAATGAGGTCCTACCACTCAACCTTGAGGCATTCCCTCCATATTTTTTACTCGTATACTTGTGTGATGTAGAAGTTCTTTTTTTTTTTAAACAGTCTACCACCAGAAGATACAGAACCTGGGGTAGTCTTCGAGTGTCGCATTGTGGACCCCTTCCACCTCGCCTACGCACAACATTTCACAACTTTCCCCTTCTGACTTGTTCAGAGCTCAAATACATATTTCATGTTTCGGACAATACGAGAACCTTCGCCTTCCCTTCGCTAGGTCCTTCTCCCGTCCCGCAAGCAAAATGTTAACCCAATCCTTCCATTCGCCTGTTTGGCCTAAATACGACCAACCTGTCATCCCATCTCCAAGTTGTTTACAATCCTCTCCCCAAACCTCAATAGCTGACAAGATAGTTTGTTAACCAAGCGGAAGTGAAATTACTTTGATATGGTTTCTCTAAACACTCCCCGCACAAGGACCCCCATCTCAAAATCGAACCTTTTTCACTTATGCGCACCGAATCCTTTTATGAAGACAGACCTCATTATGGAATCCATAAGCTTCGCCCAAATATATGTGTCACCCCATTTTACTGCCGGAATTTACCCAGAATAACATCGGTCCTTCCATCAACAGGACGTAATCGTACCCCCGTAGACGGTACACAAGGAATATTAACCAAAATGATACTTACTACGTAGGCAACCTCTGCTAATGTAAACTAACTCAAAATGAGTTTCTCACACTAATCTGTGTGAAGTACAAGGACCTTCATATCCGCATACAGTCGAAAAAAAAAGGAGAAGAAGAAAAAAATTTATGAACTATCGTCCTTTTCAGCCAACGTGACAACATGCAAATCCTTTTGATTAAACTTTCCCATTGGTACGTGAGAATATTTTGTTGAGCATCACAATAGTTTTTGTGTACACACTCTGTCTTGCTCGCTCTGTAACCCTTTGTTTGTGTATCTGCAGAGGTATGTCGGAAGAAAGGATCTGTCATGTGAACGCAGTCAGATGTCAAGGGTTTCTGCTGGAAATTTTCTTAACTGCCGCATGAACATTTTATGAAAATTTGCCTCATTTTAACATTTTTTTTTTCGTTGCTCCTTGTTTGCTCTCTATCCATCCTTTACCGTGTTGAGCTTGAGCTGAAAATGTTTGCCGTAGCATGATGGCACCGGCACCGGTTCCGGGACCCATTTTCGGTAGTTTTCCAGGATTACGGAGGGATTATGATAGCACACTACAAAGTGGCATAAACTCAGGAGTTAAGTGTGAGCATGCAGGATTTTCAATTTTCTCAATTTTAGGTTAAAGTGTGGCAAACTTTAATGACCCCGGGTTAATGATGCATTCAAATTCACTTTGAAGGTACCGGCGGACTCTCGTATGTCCTTGATGTGGTGAATCATTGCCCAGGGATTAATAATCTCCAACTATCTGTTGAACTTTCTCCGGGCTCTGCCAAAGTATATCAATCACGTGTGTGACGCTTGCAGCATACCAATACATATTCGTACGAGTTTGACAGAAAGTTTTCCAAATTGAGATTTGAATTTCGAAAAAGGAAGAAACTTTTCCAGCTGCCAACACACGTTGTTTCTAAGTTTAACAGAGAACTTAGTGTATGTATGTGTTTCCTATTCAACCAGACTACAAAATGGAATAACAAACACATTTGACAATGGAAGGAACACAAACAAACTTTTCAAGATAAATTGTGTCTTTTGGGAAAGTTTGTTGGGTGGCGGTGGAAGTGGAAGTCACTGCAGGGGACCGGAAGCTCACGTACACGGTGTGAGAAGATTAGATTGAAATAGAGTTACTGGGTGGTGCGTACTCGTACCTATGTACATACTTTAAAAGTACTTCAACTTGGTACTTGGTCATTGTTGTAAGGATACCAGGATACTCGACCGACTTTGGTTTTGTTTGGTTTCATACGAAGGTAGACATGAAGAACATCGTTAATGTTGGGTTTAGTATGACAGCAAAGGATTTTCAATTGGGATGCCTTATTCTCATTCGGTTATGCATGAAGTTAGCTGCGATTCGGTTTGCGATTCAATTGGTCTATACTTGACATTTAGTCATGGAAGCGTGCGTGCCTTAACAACGTTTCCAACTTTTCCGAATCGTTCTTGGAAATGAAGCCATAAACTGTCGCCGTGAGTCAAGTGGCTAATGCGCTGGAGCTCAAGATGCGATCAGAGGACCAGCACCTAAAAGTGTTTTGACAGCTCTACCTCTTGCGAGCATCTGACAAACATTCAAGAGTATACTTACAAGCCTTGAAGAAGTTTCTCATTTAAGAAATTGCCTTTCGGTAATAAACAGTAAGAACGGTTGTAAAACTCCAGGTCCAGGACTTGTTGTGCCAAATATTTCCGTTGATTTTGTGACATTTGAGCAAATCTAGAACCGAAATCCATTATTCCTGGCAACAATTAACGGAGACCGATTATTTTTTGTGGTAAATTGGATGAAGATGACTCGAAGCATGTGTGGTTTCGACGAGATGCCGCCACATGCCAAACGGTCGTGTTAATTAAGTCGAAGTGCGTATGAGTTTTGGACCCTTCTGGATTTTATCCAGAGATTTCTGATCCAAAAGGAAGACTGGACAAAATTCAGACACAAGTCAGAGGAACAGAAGTCTGGTACTTGGACCTACATATGTTGTTTCATTTCCTACTAAGATCTCAGAAAGCATCTGATCTAAGTTTTGATCAAGACTACAGGTTCATAAGCATCCCTTCTGGTCCGCCTATTTTTACGGCTCCCTCTCATTCACCTTTGTGCAGACATTCATTGAAATTAATTGACATTGCCTTTTAGAAAGACATCAAGGCTTAGAGTAGTATGCTCCTCGCTTACGATGGCTGTATTTTCAGCACAGAATAAGTGAGGCACTTTGGAGTCCATTGCTTCTCCTTCTAAAACCATTTCTTGGTCGAAACCGATAGACGACTCTAACATCTGGTATTCCTTTGTTGAATGAGTCTTGAAACGTATCATTGTTTAAGTAATTTGGCGAACGAATCTGCTTTCTCTTTCTTTCTTTCGGTTTCGCCCTTGTTTTAGTTGTTTTGCCGCAGGTCGTGCATAGGCTAGTTCGTATAAGCAGGATCTTCACACTTTTTGGTTCAATTTGAGAGCGCGTTGGGAACGTCTGTATCCTAATTCAATGCGGGCTGTACTTCGATCCTTAAGTTTCCACTGTCAACCACCAAGTACCTTTGACTTGTTGGTAGTATCCTTGTGAAGCTCTGAACATTGATTTAGGTCTCTCTAAGCAAGGTCGCTGTCGATGTTGTAACCTAACTTTTCGGTGTCTTGCAGTAGGAAATCAAAGTTATTAAAAATAGAGAACGTCATATCCTAGTCCTGTATCAGGGAGGTCCGTTGAGTGTTGGATTTCGGCAAGGACTACACCACCTGGCCCTGCCGATTTAAGTGACTTAAACCTGCTCTTAGTAATAAAATTCGTTGAGCTGTATGACAGAGATACTCCAGGCTTGGGAGAATCCAATAGCAATTCAAGAAATTCGATGCAAAAAGTAGTCCACGAGCCATCTAGGAGATTTGGCGAAGGACGAAGTTGTTACGAAGGTAATACTACTTCATCTTGATGATGAATCCTTCGTCTTTTTGTTTGGATTGTAAGAATTGATTTTCCCGGAAACTTTTGTGTCTCTCCCCAGATCTTTCTCCTATCTTCAATGCAAGCGTTCTGTGTTGCATGTCCATGACTACTGTGAGTGACACGACTAGACTTTTACGTGGTTAGGATCTCTTCGACAAAGAGTTCCTGATGGCATGTACCAGTCTTCGTTTAAAATTTCTTTATAAGGTTTTGTAGCACATATCTGGTTTGGGTAGCATATGCATTGACCCCTCGCCTTGTATCACCAATTTGGAGAGACATCAAAGGGTCCCTGAACTTAGGGATCGATAGGTTCCCCAGTAACTCTGAGAAATCAAATCTATTTGCATCCTTCAACGTAAAAATCCCCTCATGTCAGATTGAGGGCTATTCCCAGTATTCAGTGTCAAGCCAACAACATGATACACTACAGATACTCTCCATTCCATCAACTCTGATCCTTTCCAAACCACATTTCCTTCAAAGGGAGCATTTCTACGAACTCCCTCAACCGTTAGCAACATAGAAAAACAGTTCCGAAGAATTTCCCAGTGACATAGAAAAAACAAATTTCAAAACTATAATGAAACAGAAAACCAATTCAAAAGCTCTGGGTTTGACACGTTTGTTAACGAATAACCCTCAGTTGTTGCCAACAGTTAATAACCAAACCCCCCCTCTCCGTATCGATCCGCATGGAAAAAGGGATTCGAAAATGGTCAAAAGTCACCAATACCAAATTGTTCCCGTTTGACACAAACTATCTGCCAGTTCACGACATTGTAATATAGAAAAAGTTCTTTTTTTCGATTTCGTTTTTTGATTTTTTATTCAAATCCAATTTTCCGGAAATAATCTGAAAAATGGAAAAGGGTACATCCGTAGGAATCCTTTGTGTATTCAGGCCCACCACCGACACACTTTGGTTTTCCTCAATCAATGGTCAGAGAGATATATATACAAACACCACCCATGTGTGGGTTATGCTACAACAAGTGTGCGATGAAATATAGACTATGCTCGACATAGGCCGTTGGCGGCGGCAAGTTGAAATGAAGTTGTAAGCCCATAAAACCTCCTAGAAATTGAGTGGGTCACATCCAGAGATACAGACAGACTTGGCATAGAGATGGCCAATCAATTGGTATCGATTCGAATGCGACGTGTTATCGGGAAACGCGTTTTTTTTTTTTGTTTTCTCCATTATTTCGTCTCCTGCCAACTCAATAATGCAATTTAGGAGTTGACATTCACTCGGAGTTGTTTTTTTGTGTCCTATATTGGATCACGTTTGGTTATTCTTACATTAAATTTGTTTTTTTTTTGTTTTTGTTTTGTATTTTTGAATTAAACGTACGTTTAATTGGAATTCGGTTTGATTGGCTGTTAACTTTAGTTGGAAACAGCGTTATTGGTATTGGTAAGCGACTTCGACTAAAAGCCGAAATAACATTTTTGTCAAATGACACTGGAAAGAGGATTCGTTTAAGTTTTATGACGTTGAGTCTATTGTGATCAGACCACATGCAACATAGTGACAGATACTATAGCGATCCATGTTCTGTCACACACTGGATTGACGGACGGGATTTTTGTTGACACTCACTCGGATTGAATACTTTTGAATGCTTTTTACAATTTACTGTCGTATTTCTAGTGTTTACTTCATTTACTACTTGACATTGACATTTCCAAACGTCATACAAATCCATAATATTTCAAAATATCTAAACATCCGGATTGCCTCTCTACCTTCCCCCTCGGCTGCAAAGCATAAAAACAAATTCAGTCGTTTAATCCTGTGTGAACAGGCTTGGTGACTTCACAACTGTCAAATTAGCGATGACATAAGCGGCCATTTGGAAAAATGGAGGCATTTTCCGCTAGAGTGAATAACAACAAATAGACGGCTGATCAAAACATTCCCAGAAAAATAGAAGACATTTTCCAGCTCAATTTGACTTCTGACTTAACAAAGTGGTGAGCCATCTGTTGGTTTCTTTTTGAATCATATGACATTTTTGAGCTGTGATTCGATTTGTAGGATCCCATTTAAGATCGATGATACCCGAACAGTCCAGAGGCGATTCAGGTACTCAAGAACAATGTTGATCAAGGTTTCCGTGAAATAGGACCCGAAGGCGTCGGAAATGTATTGAAAAATTGGGTTGACAGTCTAGACAGACATTTGAATTAAATAATAAATCGAAAGCAAAAATCGTTGGAAAATATTGAACAGGGAAACCAACAGTCGGTCCTTGAACCTCTTCTGTGGAACTTAGTCACATAGACACTCTAACGTATAGAGTGAAGATGAGCAATGTTAGCCAACTACAAGACGCAAGCTGTCTAAATAATCATCCAAAAGTTTAAACTATTTTAAAATTTTGAGCTTGGAAACCCATCCGTCATGGGGTCCTCTAAAATACTTAAAGGTAGTGTTCGGGTTGAGTATTCTAGTAAAAAATCTGTCACAGATGCAGGCAGTCCTTTTCACTTCCTGCAGGCTATCGGTGGGCCTAGATGTACCAGGAAGATCCAGCTATCTACAGAAGAATGTTTAATCTGCTCTGGTCTAGGTGCAGTCACTTAGAAATGACAATTTGGTCTTCTCTCATAGGTACCCTCACAGGCCACAACTCAATGGCGACCAATCTTTAAAGACTGAGAATCAGAACCACAGGCATATACAAAGGGCTATGCCGACACTTTTCCTCTGCGAATGTCCAAGCCTCAACCGTGGCAATGTTAGACAGCAATGGTCGGGCATATTCAATTATTTCCTCATCCTCCTGGTCCTGGCTCGACCAATGGCTTCATCTTCCAATTTTTTCTTTAAAGAACGAAGGGCAGACCCGGTGATACCCCTCTTCTTGCGATCTCATCAACCCTAGCCCTACTCATCAAGGAGTGATTTGCAGTTACCCACAAGTTTCGATCTAATTCATGCAGAGCCTAGAGCCTTAACGGCTTCCTAGCTGAATTTTATCGTTTTGCTGATAACCTGAGTAACTGCAGTAATTTTGGCTTGGAAGACATTGTCATTAATTCTTTTCGGATCCCAGTATCCATGCCGTAAGGTTGCCAATTGGAGACTAATCCCCCTGAGCTGGCATTACTCTTAGTTACAACTGGGTATACACAGATGTATCCCATTGATCTGGGGAGAAGTGCATGTGATCTACGCTTCCCTAGATATCAAGTGCTGGTCTTATAATCTCTGGGATGCACGAAGCGATTGAGGATTCGATTAATCTATGGGCAAACAGACAATGCAGGAGAGTTTCTCCAAAGACGAGTGAGTATCTGTGTATAACAGCAGCTAAGGACTGTTCTCTTCTCCTTCTTTAGTGCTGGTATGATCCTTCAAAAGTTCTATTTCGAGTTCTCGGTATCCACTTAGTATCCAATGGACAGCTGTAGTCTAGTATGCCAACATTCTTGTAACGACTTGCTCCTCTCAGATGCTATGTCATCTAGTCAATTCCATTCTCCCGATCACAGCGAGGTAGCAGCTAAACTCCTCTGTGCCTAGGATTCATAGAAACAGAATATTTGACTCGAATAGTGCCGCCACAAGCCAGAATCAGAAAACCAGTATTTGGTTCGGTGGCGTATGGGTAACATTTTTTTCAAAAATTTCTTGGTGGTCCTCCTGCACTCGATTTGATGAAATGACATGCCTACATCTTTGGCCCTATGACAGGACTGCTTTGGACCTGATATCCCTGCTACCAATGGAAGTGTGTCCATCCACGGAAAACCATGCCCTTGAGACCAAGTACAAGTGTTAAGGAAGGCATACCACTGTTTAGTGTCATTGGCTTCCTGTGCTGAAGCAGTCGCCACTTGTAACCTTTGACACCACTTCCTCAGATCTATACGTTTGCCCTTTTCGCAAATGTCACCAGCAATTATTAACACTTTTACAGTCGAAGGACTTCCTCTGGAAAATAAGGAAACGAAAGCCCAATCCCTCCTCCTATCAATCATAAGTTCTGACAACTTCACGCCCCATGAGATTCCCACGCCTCAATCCCTCGGATCATAACTCGAGAAATAAAAAATTATTATTTATAACAAATTTCTGTTCAGTTCATTGTAATGGAAGCAAAATTGTATTTGTATACCCATCCTTGAAGCGGTCTTCCAATCTAGATAAGAGTATTCCAAAAATAGTTCAAGCATAATGGCAAAGTTCTTGATTTCGTCCTGCAAAGAGTTGAGCCCCAATACTCTGCAGTACTTCATGCCCTTATGTATATAATTTTGTGAAAACCAAATTAAAGTACTCGACCGCAAGCAGAAACCAGTCCGCAGTCCACAGTCCACAGTCCATGTAATTAACGCCAGGGAATATAATTACAAGCAACAGCTGGCGTTTTAAAATAAAGAAATAAAATTCCCGGCGAATCACTTGGGTTAAAATTGAAAATGGGAAATTACAGTTTTTTTTGTTGTTTTTGTTTAATTTTGCTGTACACTTTTATGTAGTGTGTATAGCTTTTCTGACACAACAATGTGCGACGGAGATTATGTACAATTATGAGTCCAATAAGTTGGGAGAAGTTCCCAAAACTTTGCCATTGGCAGGGGAATCTGGATAGGTTGGACTGCTCGAGGTTTGCTGGGGAGAAACTCGGAGTGACGATAAGTATGGGAACGAATTCGAGGGAAGGCAGTTGTTACATTTATTTCAATTAGTTGGTCCTTCCTTGCTTAAAAATCAGTTCTCATGCTTCCGTATAAAAAGAAAGAAATCTTTGTCTCGGAGGAAGAGAGAGAAATTTTACGTATCCGCCCTGAGTGGTGGCTTCACTGTATCATGTCAATGATTATGACATATTGTGGCTGAGGCACGTGGATGATGAGTCTCGGTATCAGTGTCCTTGGGGGCATTCGCACATTCAAATGTTTCTCGTAAAGATTTGTGGAAAGAGGGACGGAAAGGCATCCGGTGAAAGAGGGCCAGATGACACTTCCTGGGATAAAAATTTCCAGAGAATAACTGAATACATTTTCCTCAGCGAAACTCAAAGGATTTCAATAATTGACGAGGTTACTCGATTACAGTTCAAGGATAGACTTCATACCTACATGTGGGGCTCAAATAACACGAAGCTGGCAATGCCGCATCACAAATGTCTCAGAGAAAAGGAATGAACAAAAGAGGAAGTGGTGAAACCCGTCTAAGCTGTGTGGCCGTTCTTTTTTGGCTCCTGGCTACAATAAGTTTAACTAAATGTATTCCCTCACGGGAACTAATTCCACCTCTAGTGGGATATTATTTCACATTTTTAGAGTGAAATTATTTCCCACTAACAGTCAGTGGGAATTTCACCTGAAATTCGATGGAATTAGTCCCTAAATAGAGTAAAATCTGTTACAAGGAAATGAGGGACATGTTGCACTGTAACCTATTGATCTACTGTGTCCCCACTAATACTTGGAGAGATATGTACACTCATTAGTAGTCGCCTCGTATGAGATTCCTTTCGGATTACTTTAACTACGGCTCAGCTGAAGAAACCAGTAGTAGAACGCCCTTTCTAATCCAGTTTCCTTTAAGAATCTGAGGAAAAGAGTTGGCTCTAGTGACTGAATCACTTCATCTGAATATTTCAGACTTTTGTGGGTCACTAACTAGAACATGTTTCGGAATTTCACTAGACTTATCTACAGAGAGCTTCTTCAGATATGCGTAGTGTCCTTAGATGCTTACTGTTCTTCCTTATTATGATACATGCTTCGAATATCTACCGATTGTTTCATGCACTGAACGTTATTCCAGGTTCGTGCCCTACTCTTCTTCTCTAGTTTTCTGAACTCATCTTTGAGGGTACCAACGCCTATTTCGTAAAATGGCATACAAAGTTTGCGGATGCTTCCCTTCTTGTAGAGAGTCTGTCATTTCATAGCCAGATTTCCAACAGAGAATCACTGCTGCCCAGTTCATTAAGTTTCTGCAGGCATTCCCTCACGAGCTTAGACTTAATGACATACATATGTAGGAGTAGAGTGCCGTGATACCGCTTTGACTACCTGGACATTATAGCTATGTCACAGTTGGCATGGTTTCTATCAAGATCGATTTGGACACTCTAGGACAATTTATGGCATAGATTGCCGACTGAAAGATGCTGGCGCTTGTGCCCATAGACTGAAATGTCCCTGCTCCAGGAAATAACTTCACGGGAATTTCCTTCACATGGGAAATAAATTCACCCCAAGTGGGAAATAAATGCACTTTAAGATGTGAAGTTATTTCTCACTCAAACTGGAGGGTGGACTGAATTCTTGTGAAGTTATTTCCCTGCACTGACATATAACTTCGGTTTTCCCAATAATCTTGCCACTCCCATGAATGCGAGTACAAGGAGACTCATGAAATCTGGCCAAATCCAGTTATGAAAACACGAATTTTTCACATGAGAAGGGAAAAAAGCCAATCTACTACATCGTATTTTAAATGTACCACTGACTGAAGGCTAAAAATTACGTGATCATCCAACTGAGCTTCATCTTCAAGCAAAGAGAAGAGTAAGAGTAAGATCAGGACTTATATTTGAACCTGTACTCTCAACTATCTTCACAGCATATGGAGCCAAGCACAATCATTGATACTTTAGACACATTCGCAAAAGATTTCCCAAAGACCTTCGAATAAGTGTGAGAAAGAGTCTTGAAATTTCATATGTACCTCCCAACCACACTCATCTCTCTATCGCAGCCCTTTCTTTTGCAGGGCTCGCTCTAATGGGTAAGTTTCCTGGCAAAATTTCCCAAAAAATCGTAACAAAATTTTATAGAAACTTACATAGGATACTGAAGCCTAGGTCCCTAGAGGTTAGCAATCCTCTTATTTGCCTGATATCACTTGGGTCTCAATTTTTCCAGAAACTTTGCAACTTTTCACTTAGCACTTTTCAAAATTTTGATAACTATACCGTACACGATAGTTTCAACTCCAAACTTTCCTCAGACTTTACAAAAGCTGCAAAAAAAACTGCAATGGCTTGCCCAAGTGTTAAGGGAAAACTATAAAGTTATCGAAAGTGATATGATAAGTTTTCAATGCACTTATCAATGCGTTTGGAAGCATTTTCAAGCAATAAATTGATTCCAAACTTTGCTAAGGACTTTTCGAAAAGGAAAATGCAAATGCAAAGTTTTCCAATGGAGTTTGATAAGTTCGCTTCCATAAAGGATACTGTACCCGCCTTAAAAAAACTGGGATGTTATTTTTATCACAACATTGTGCGTAGCTGAGTACCACGCTCCCCTTCTATAGAAAAGAGAAATTATAGAAAAAACAAATGAGAACATCAACTCCACTTACCATTTATTCTTCAACGAGAGGCTCTTATGCAGCTCAAGTGCCTACGCACATTATATTCAGTTGCACTCTTTCCATTATCCTGCCACAACATATGAAAAGCGTGCACTAAAATGCTTGGCTCCCGCATAATTATCCTTTTTTTTCGAATCTCGTATGCATAAGCCCGTAATGAGTTCCACCATACACTACACGTTAAGAGGAGGGGGGGGGGGGGGGGGGGGGGGGGGTGGACATTTCCCTGCGTTACTTGGGCCATGTCTCACATCAGACATACATATCCTGGTGAACTTTTGTTTGCGTTTTTGAAAGTATTTGTTCAGCTACATACTTAATGATGGCAGGTACTCACAAAAAATGGGTTTTCCACTTAAAAGTTTGCGGCTTTCGGGGCCAGAGCGCTATCCAAGGTTAGATCTGATAGCTCAGGCCAGCCACTGGCTAATTATAAAACTCGAAAATGCTTCTTCTTCTCAAGGAAATAAGCCCCTAAATCGGTGGGACCTTCCCCTTCTTTCGTGTTTTGTTTTGTTTTCCTTCAAATCATCGCTCTAGCATTCCAAATGAACCCATAAACACCGACATTCACAAATATACTCTCCCACTGTTTTACTGCCAATCAACTTTTATTATTTGTCCATCAAATACGACGACGACCGTCCCACCCAACCCCCTCCCCCCCCAATGGAGAGGACATTTTCACTTTGATACATTAACATCCGAATGCTGTCATAAAGAGTTTCCGCAGGAAGGCCTATCGGAAATATATCTTCACATCCCAAGGGTTCAAAAGCGAAACCGAACTTTCCGCAGGATAACGGCAGCACCAAAGAAAAAAAAAAAAAAGAAAGGAAAAAACAAAAAAAGAATGTCCTCGATCCGTAAATTTAATTTACATGATGCGCCACAACTTCAAGCACTCGGGGTTCGGCTACGTTAAGGAGCAATGAATGTGGACTTTCTTTTGGTAGAAAGCGAAGCACTGCCAATCGTTGACAGGACGAGTGCAGGAGGGACGCTAAGGAACTCTCATTTTCGAATTGGTTGTGTGAATTCAATTTGAACGTTTGCCAGCAAGATATTTCCGTTTCTTGCTCCTTTATACCCTTGGTCCTGGCTCCCACTACTCTACGTATGCTCATGCCACCACAATTTTCCGATTTAATTGACGAGTCCTTCGGTGTAAGTTGGTTTATTTCTTCCCTTTTTTTCTCTCTCTCTCTCTCTCTCTGTCGAACCGGAGAAACTTGTGGGAAGGAATTAACGAAAAGAAATTTAAAGATTTTCGAAAAACTTTTCAAAACAAAGAAAGAAAAAAAAAAAAAACACCAAATTGAGGACTAAAATGAAATGAACTTCAAAAAAAGGACTTTAGCGATAAATCGTGATTTTTCACCTCTGGAATTTCGTGAAACTTAAATTAACGGAGAGTTGCACCACACTTGCCAGGAGCAGTTCGACCATACGACCGACCGACGACGGTGTGTGGCAAATGTTTTTGAAAAGTCAGTGTGTCCGGGAAAAAGTTGCAGTATTTTCGAAATGAAATGAAAGTGCCAGTAAAATGGTGACACGTGACAAGCAAGCAATTCCATGAAAAACGAATAAATTCGAAGGGAGGGGACAAGGACGAGGACAGGTCTTGGTTAAGGATTCAACTTGAATTTTTTTTTTTTGGGGATTTGAGTCACATGCCATGATGACCCAACTTAAGTGGGAGACGAAAGGTTTCTTGTGAAAGGAAGCAATGGAAAGGATCGGCAAACTGCCCGCAAGGCTTTGGCCATGCGTTTGGGGCACAAAGCTAGTTTCAAGTACTTCGAGGAACTGGTTAGAATTGGACAATCTCCTTGCGAAATTGATTTCGATTCATATTCTGGTGCACAGCTCCATATCAGGGGCCAATTGATACTTAGAAGGAATTGATTTGAAAGGCTGATAGTACTTGTAGCTAGAGGGACTGCCAAGAACAGTAGAGGATGATGCTCAGTTTAGTTTAGTTTAGAGATGTTTGGACCAATAAAGGTCGATTGCGATGCCATCATTTGGTTATCCGAGACTATGAAACCAACTTTGGCTTAGGTTGCCAAAGAAAGGAGCTCGTAGATGTAGTAGAAGTAGTAGTTGCTGGGATCCTCATTCCTACAGCTTCGGCAGAAGTCATGTGAAAAGAGGCATAGCCTTGTTGGTCTATCTCTGATACCTTCAACAGAACCAACTCCAACCTACGTTTCAGATCAAGCCTAGTCCAGATTTGTTTCGAAATGTTGCAAGTAGGGGGATTTTTCTATCCACAGTTGGTGCTAATAAAAGCGTCAGGATTTGGCAAGAGTTTGCACATAGCGAGGGGTATTCCTAGCCTCATTTCCACCATGCGTCGTACTCAGTCTGGCGACCTCGTCAGCCTTCCAATTTCCTGCAATGTCTCTGTTCAAATGCTCAGACATCTCGAGAGGTAAGTGGCTTTTGAAGTAAAAGTAGATGACTCCTTGATACCTTGATTGCCAGGAACGCCTGAAAAACTCTGGGATGTGGAAGGAGATGAGTCGGAGTAAACACCGCAACTCATCCCTTCATCGCTCTTGGAGCAGTCTGTGTAGAAGTGAGCTGAACTCTCCTCAGGAAAGGCAGCAGTGAGCCCTTTACTACCGTGAGGGCTACTTGTGCGAAAGTTTTACTCAAATAGCAGGGTGGGTAGTCGGTGTCTTCCAGCGCCATCTAGGATGTAAATGAAGGAAAGTACCTTTAAAAAAATGATCTAGTGTCTTGGGTGAGAGATTGGTTTGACGTATGTGATTGAAACAGGGATGTCACGTGCGGATCACGAATTGAATGATCCTGTATTTCTAGTACTCCTCCTGCGGCATCGAAGGGGTTACATGTTTCATGTCAAGCGATGCAAATTTTTTAATGGTAGGGACTACACCATCCTATAAGGGCATAGGGGTATCTTAGCGTAAAAAATCAACAAACTAAGCTCGAGATTCTCTAAATTGCTTACAAAGAACGAAATCTTTGACACTACGATTCTATTCAGAAGTAAATTCAAAGAAACTATGTCAGACACTCTCTGGGGAATTGTGGGGGCAAAGGAAACTCACTCTCTTCTTGAGCCTTATTTGGAACTCTAAGCTCAAGAGAGCCATAGACAATACCATTAGTCCAGCAGAGTTCACCACAATAGGCCAATACAGACAGACTTACTTCTACATACGCTCACAATTTACTACTTCATGGTCACGATATAGAAGACCCAAAGAGATAGAAGCCAAATGTCAAGCTTGAAGCAAGAATATCGATGGAGAATACTCGCTCTTTACTGTCAAAAAAAATTTGGCAATTCATCGTCTTTGACATCATACTCCGACTGATTGCAAGGACACTCCGACTATTCACCAGAGTCGACGGACTACGAAAACTGGAGAGACTTGCTGATTCCGACCCAAGTTCACCCTCGAGTAACTTTAGCGCCATCTAGGCGCATTGCATCTTAAGACTTCAGCCAACTTTACACATGAACCCGCCCCTATTCGACAATCGAAGTACTTATCACTCGTTACTGTCCCCCTTCTCCTGACATATAGTGGAGTTCCTTCACAGTCCTTCCCACCAGCCACCTTCTCCAAGAACAGCTCCTTCCAACCACCGAATACATTATTTAATCAAAATTCCTTAAAAATCAAGGTTGGACGCATTCACTCACAACCAAGTGAAAATAGGGTGAATACGAAATGTGACCCTTGAATTGTGAATCAACACCGCCACCAGTGCCACCACCACCCGCAGGAACGTCATCATCGGGGGCACGAATGTGTTTTGTCGCACACTTCCCCCTTTGGCTTGGTTAAAGCGAAACGAGTGGATTCCATATGTTGCCTATGAATAATTCCGTTTTAACTACACGAGAATGTCCTTGCGAATGGGAATTTGTTTTCATCCATCCGGGGTGGCGCAGTTTAAAATTGTTTACTTGTTTTTGTACTTATAGTACGTATATGATGGGAAGAGGATGTGTGACAAATGGAAAACAGATTAAAATCAAGGAAACATTGCACGAAATCACTTACCCATATGATGATAGCCATAACGTTGAGTTGGTTTTTTTGTTTGGCCACAGTTCAGGCCCAGAGAGGGTGGGTAATCCTTGAGTTATCGTGCGTTTAGGGAAAATCTTTAAAATCGTAAATAGCCGTAAGTCTGAAATTATTGGGACAGCACTCATAGTTGGAGCAAATAGGACTTTGTCCAAACAAATAAATACAATAGGCCGCAAGGACGAGCTACTCGCAACTATTTGTGTTGTCCGGGCTTTACTTTGCAGGGGGAATTGTATGACTGGGGATACGTTCACAAAGAGTGATACAGTAAAGGGAAAAATCAAGTCGATGCGAGCCCTAGTGTACACTTCCTGTCATGGACACTACAAACACTGCGTTCGCTACAAAAATAAACCAATAATCCTTCCATGCAATTACATGGTTTGAAGTTCACATTCACATTCAATATGTAACGAAGGGTACATCGCCAATGTCCGTGTCTCTCTGAACGAATACTTCTTGCAACAGCGCCATAGTCTGTCCCAATTTTAGCAGTGTTCCACACCGTGTGGTTCTGATCTTTGCTAAGAGGACCCTTCCTAACGAAATATTCGATTGGTGTCTCTACTCCGAACTATGAGGCTGAATGAGTTCATTTTCAGCTATAATTTGAAGACTTCTACTCGACCTACAAACCACTATTTTGTCCAGAGAATGAAATAAAAGACAGATGGCGCTGCGTATGAAATTTGGATTCTAGAATTCGATGGAAACTGTAGCATACTTTCTGTTGCAGGTTGTTGAAGGAACTTTTCGCTGAATTCCTGAGAATCATTTTCGCCGTTGAGTATGCAAAAGTATCTCATGAATTCGCTCGATACACTGTGAATTGTTCACATTTCTTCTCTGTAAGCACGTGTCATGCGCGTGAGTATTCATTCAATACAGCTTAGTCATCTTAGTACCGAATGCATCTACCGATGGAAGATGTACAATGGACTACGGTTCGAAATTCGATTCCCAAACCAGCACCTACAAATTTTTTCACGGCTCCACCTCTCGCGAGCGTCTGACAAACATCCGAGAGTACAACTGTCCTGAGAAAGCTTCTCAAATTGCCCTTCGGATATGGCCTTAAGCAGTAGGGCCCATCCATTCGTGTAAAGAATATAACACGCACAGCATGAATGGTTGTGAGAAGCTTGACCCTGGGTCCTAAAGACCTCTTGCACCAAATATTTGAATTTTTTGGGACTGAATCAGTTCTCTCAGCGAATTTTCTTTTATTCCTTCAATCTGCTCAAAACGGTTCCCACGACGTGGTACTTTGAGTTTCGGAAACTGGAAAAAAATTACAGGACGTGATATCTGGAGAATAAGGTTCCTGCGGGTTCATATTAGTAGCTCTTGGTCCAACGAAGCCATGCTGTGACACGAACTGATTCGTGAGAGATGGATAGTTCTTGTGAAAACTCTATCTCCGGTTCAGACTGTCCCGGACAAGGCAAATTTTTAACTACTTCGCATCCCTCTTTGACCGCTTGATAGCACTCGAATGCTCTTGACCGACTCTCTATTGCATGGTTTTGTGCAGCGTTGGTCTAAGAAACTCTGTCACGAGACGTCTCTCCCTCACATTTTGTTAGACCAATTCTGGAATATAGTACCCAAGTCTGGTCGTCATTTTGCTACTCGCTACTCCTTGGATTGACAGGTACAACATTCGTTAACACAGCGGGACAATGTGCATATCTTCGAAATGCTACCATCCTAGGCATTTCTAGTGCTCTCACTACTACCTTAATTCTTAATCCTTCACGGAGTATCTTTTTTCCTAATTTCATTAGATAGGCCATCTCGTCGACATTAAATTTCTAATGTGGATCTTAAGATCCCGCTATAAACTCATCTTTATTTCGACAGCTTGGAGAAGAATTAATTTAGTGACTTTCCTCAGGAGAAAGTGCTCCTATGCCTATCACTCTCACATCAGAGGTCCATAAGAAAATCATACTTAAGAGATACTGCCTTAACAACAAGTCTCTCCAATCAGCGCGGTCTTTGGCTAACTGGATATAGTTGCGCACTCCAAAGCGGGTTGACGCCCATTCGTTCTAAATGTCCTGTACGGCTCGATGTCGCTGTAGAGTTCGCTTTTAAATCTCCTCTTCCAAAGCCCGTCTTCCCAAACGAGACCGAAGATCATCTGAAGAATTTTGAGCACTTCCTGTGCAGATGATCGTAACCTGCTTCCTGGGATTACTCAAAGATCTTTTCAAAAAATGCAAGATCTTGGACTTGTCTCTCCATTTGTGGTTTCAAAAACTAACTTAATAAGTGGGGAATGGTTGCACCATGAAAGGAATGGGTTACAATAGACTAGCAGATCCATCTAACGATCACAGATCTTCTCTCTAAATTCCTGACAAAAAGACTATAACAGCAGCTTTTGACGCATCCTGATCGCTGAAATTTGTGGATTGATATCAAAAATGAAAAGCACTACCACTTCAATCTTCCCAGTTGAGGTTCCAGCCACAACAAATTGCCAGATCGATTGACAGATATCAACTGTCACTTGAGTTGATGAACGCAATTTGAGTGATCTGCTCCCTTAAAGTTGAGTCCAGAGAGAGAAAATTCACGCTGGACTAACCTACGGACTCAGGTGAATTCCCTTTTCGATGCACGATCGCTTTGAATCTTTGGATCTGACGTGGAGAGAAGGATCCCAATTGTGACGATCTTCGCGATCGCTTGAAAGGTATTGAACTGTCAATTGATTATAATCATAGAGAGATCGCTGTAGTTGTCAGAAGGGTTTACAATCTCTTTGAAAGCGATCTCAGCCGAGATACAGTAAGCAAGTCAGGAAGCTCGATCATTTGCCACCCCATTAATTTGTGCCAGACATCACTAGACCAGAAATTAAGATCAGAACCATATCTTTATGTCTATCAGCAGAAAGGGCAACATTTCCAAAGACAGTGATCGTAAAACAGAATTTCCAAACTAACCATTCCAAGTTAAGTGTTCAATGAAACTATAATGAGTTGAGTTCCTGCGATGACCCGCAGTTTTTTGTTTAAATATCTCAAATAGTTCTTCTTGCGTATGCTAAACGAACGAATAAGCACATTGCTCATTCGGATATGAAGGCTTGTTACAATTTTACGTTAAAGTTAATTAACTATTCTATTCCTGCAGCGAGCTCGTTTTATGGCCAAGAGGGAGTACATTTTACGACTATTGTAAGGCCGTTTCTTATCAAGCCTCATAAGAATAATTTCTATTTTTAATTTCGTAATTAGGTACCTACTTAACGAAGTAAGGTATAAATAGACAGATACAGTAGCGTTGGATTTTTTTTTTAACCAAATTAATTACGCATTTTATGGTAACGACCAGTGTGTATTCAAATTCAAGTGAAATGACTTGAGAGTTCAATGTTGCATCTAGAAAATGTGTCATCCGCACACACACTGTGCTCAAACGCGTAAGCTCATTCAATTTATGTTCAGTCTGTGCGTTCGGGTAGGAATTTTGAATGAAAACAACAAAAACAACACGTGGCCACCACCCCTAATGCATGCCCGGAGTTGGTACGTGTAAAAATCCTCGTCAACACTCGTCAATTATGTTCAACCATTGAATGGAGTACCCGCCGATTTTCCCTACGCATTATCTTACTATAGCTTACCTTTTCACTCTATTGGGAGCGTTCCCACACCAATTTCAATGACCAACCACATTAATCACAAATTCCACAAAAACAATATTTTCTATCTCATCGGGAGAAGAGTACAGTCTGCACCACACCATGTCGCCGAAAGGTCAAAAACATTTGCGCCAAGCGAAGAGAGCAATCGGATTAAGAGAGGAAGCATGTAACATTCCTTATGACGCATTATACCGACAATTATTTAAGAGAGAATGTGGTCTGGTAGGCCTGCCATGGTGCACGGGTATCTATCTAAATGGAATTAAGAGTATCTGCGGATCCAATTTGATACAATTGTACTAAATTGTGACATCATCTCACACTCATTGCATGTCCAAGTAAGATTGCGTTCCTCAATATTTTTGTTTCTTTTTTAAATCGATCAGGACTGCAGTTCTTGGAAAAATATTGTAAAACAAGCCGTAGGCAGTTGTGGACGACATTCCAAAAATATCATCTAAAGGCTAAGGATATGGAAAAAATTTGCAAAGGACAGACAATCGTCCCTTGTGACAGCTTGGAGAGGTCTGACTACAAAAATCGTCCAGTTGCGAGTTGTTTCATTCCTTTGAATCAGTTTACATGAAAAATATGAACCAAACCTAAGGCTATTTCATCATTTGGTCCAATTTAGTCGAAACAATTCATAAAAGTATCTACAAACTGAACGTCTTGTCAGATTTATTCAAAAATTAACATCGATGAGGGTGAATATCCTTGAAAGGATTTTCAGAACCTTCAACACATTTCAATGGGTGAATTCAAAATTTTGTGTTGGAAACGTCGAATAGATTGGTACTCTGTGTTGTGGTCCTTGGTACGATTGAAGAATCTAAGTTGATGTGCAAAAGACGCAAACAAGCTCTGAGGACTTAGCAGTGACTCAGCTATAGATTGTGTCCCAGTTCGTGTAGAAGTCTATCCACATATCAAAGAAAGATGAAAGCTACTTAACAGCAAAAGAGATGAAGGAACATTGACTTGTTGAATCGGAAGGGAAGGTATAAGAGAAGCGAATATTTGAGTCGATTGAGATATATAATGGCAAGGAAGAGATTTGGAAGCAATTACCAAACAATTACTACAACGAAAACGAAATTACTTACCTATTCAGCCTAACTTCAGTGTTAGGGTAATTTACCTATTCAGCCAAACTTTACTGTTAGGGTAACTTACCTATTCAGCCTAACTTCACTGTTAGGGTAACTTACCTATTCAGCCTAAATTCAGTGTTAGGGTAACTTACCTATTCAGCCTAACTTCAGTGTTAGGGTAATTTACCTATTCAGCCAAACTTTACTGTTAGGGTAACTTACCTATTCAGCCTAACTTCAGTGTTAGGGTAACTTATCTATTCAGCCTTAATTCACTGTTAGTGTAACTTGCCTATTCAGCCTAACTTCAGTGTTAGGGTAACTTACCTACTCAGCTATGGCAATGATAGTGAATACTTGCGTCTAACAAAGCCATTGCTGTAAATAGAGTGAGTGTTCAAATTAGCCACAAATACTCTGGCAGTTAGCCTCATCAACTTATTTGACGGATAGATGTATAATATTTCTGATAAACTTAAGTCAGTATCTAAGTCAACAAGTACACCAGTAAGCTCAGCACATATTCAGATTATGGGAGTATGTGCATTACCTCGTTACATATGTCTTAACTCAGTGACAGGAAAATGTCTTAGAAAGGAATTTGTCACTGAAACAATTCTTCAAGGAATTTGCCCTTCCTTCTCAAAAGGAAACTTTTTTCCTGAAGTCCAACATTGGTGCAACTCAAGCATTCAGTGCCTATACTATTCAGATCCTCGACAGAAAAGTGTTTCTTCAGATTATATACTGATCGCCGATCGCTCCCTTCCCCAGAACTTTACATTCTAAAGAGACGTCATAGTGGAGCAAAACACCAATTTAGTGGATCTGTCAGCTAAAAGGACTTCTCTGTCAAAAGAAAAAGTTTAAAAAACAACAATTATACGACGATTGGAATTGAATCTGCGATTGTATCCACCATAGTTCTTCGCAATGTGCTTCTGCTGTCTACGAGTATGCAGTCTTTTAGTGAATTCTCCATCAACAATGGCACGACTTAGGTAATAGCACTCGCCACCATAACTAGTTCAAAACTTGGACAAAACCACAAAATTCATGAGAATACCATACCCAAGTATTGACACCTACTTTGATTTACTGATGAAAGGTTTGAGGACACTTTTTTAGTAAGATGGCAATTGCAGAAGCATTGTAATCCTGATTACAGCTACTTATCTACCTCGAAACTTGTGCATTAAGCTAAATGAGTTCTCCTTCCACTTAATCGGACCATTCTTCCCTCAACGCTGTGTCACTTTCGAATGGTGTTGAAAAGTATCTTCAGCACTTTTATCTCGAATTCCACTCTGACTGTTCGTTGTGTATATCCCAGGACATCAATTACTTCTTCATAGATATGCAAGTAGGTGAAATGACTCTACAAGATCGATGCGATCAAAAAATCTTTTCAACAACACCAAAATATCTTTCGGTAAAAAACATTTTTTTTGACAAAAACAAACTCGCGATGAACTTAGTCTCCACTTAGACATATTAGTTTCCGTTTCCAGATGAAACTGGGTTTCAACCAACTAGTTCCGCACTTAGCGTCAGTTGAAGATCTTTCTACTTGAACTCCGTCGTCCTTTCGGGTTAGATTTGAAAAGTTCAACCCAGAATGCAGTGCATTACCACTAAAAGTCCTATCCATTCCAGGCGTCTATTGCGTCAATGTCGTTGTTGAATCTTCTCTTCCTAAGCCTATCAGAGCAGACGGCGCCCAATATTTCATGAATTTTCGTCGAACTGGGACTGTTCGGGTTGCTGTGCTCAATAGCCTTCTCAGGGCAAAAAACGGACCGACTTCCAAAGTGCTATTCATCGTTCCACATACTTCTGCTAAAGCGTTGTTCTCAGAAGTTTCTTATTTCCTTCAATCACATCTACATGTAACTTAGATGTTCTCCTTGATTCGTCGTAAATTCCTTTCCGATCTCAGCATTGTACTTGATCTTGCTTTGGTACATCGATGAAGCAATTTTAACAGTTTTTCTTTAAAAACCGACAAGCAGCAGACATGACCTTGCCTAAATCCATGGTCTTGGTGAGATCGTTACCGATCTTGTTGGAGCACCAGGCGTTCTTTGTCGTAATCTAAACAAACTGACGAGTATGGTAGGAACGCCAAACTAAGACATGACCTCTCATAGCTCATCTCTGTAAAATGCTTTCGTATGCGACGATGGCAAGATCCTGGAATGGAATCCACTTTGGAAGCTTTCCATAAAACGATCGCAAAAATATGATCATCACACGGAGATGGTCACCTTTGAGAGAGCAAGCGAATAATTGCGATCGTCAACAATTAGCTATCACCTTGAAGGACTCCTCTCATGAGTATTGCAAAGGACTCGACCGAAATGTGCAATTTTTAGACTTTCCCGTCTTTAGACATCCAGGTTGCTAACGAAGTGTTTCAGATTCTAACACCGCATTTAGATCCAAAAATACATACTTACTGCAAATATTTGTAATGTGAAAGTACCTCATGAGGAAAACCTAAAACACGTCACATTTCACTTCCTAGAAGCATGACTGTGTCCCTCTCTCGAATCTAATACTCCCTCCAACAAGACATTGGCATCACTCGAGCACTAAAGTTTAGAAGAGAAAATCGCTTTTAGATCCAAATACCAAAGCGAGACGAAAGTGAGAAGAAATAAGAGAGCGCGTCTACACACAACACAGTCCAAATCATAATCAATCTATCGCACTCAGTCCCACGGAATTAGTAATTACTTATTCTGTGTTCAGTTTGTTCGATACGCTCCGAGTGAAGGGTCGTGGTTCTGCGTCATCGCATTCGGTATTAAATAAAAAAGAAGAAAAAAAAAAAAAAAAATCCCAATAATAAGCAAAAGAAATAAGAAAAAAAAAAAATCAAAACAAACGGGAAAATCTACAAAAGCAAGGTGATTGTACCCGAAAGTGTTCAGATAAAAAATGCATGAAATAGTGTGAGAAGGAATGTTAAGTGAAGTGAATAAAAAAATAGAAAAAAAAAAAAAAGAAAAATAAAAGAAGAAAGCAGAATATCATGAAAACAAATCGCGAAGTTCAAAGGTGAGGTGAGAAGGAAAAAAGTGAGTTTTGTTTATTTATCCACTTTTTCGGTCGCGCGTTTTTGTTTTTCGTCTTTTTTTTTTTTTTTGTTTTTCTCCTCCTCTTCTTCTTCCTCCTTCTGTCTTCCCGTCCATCCATTCGCTGCGGCTGAGGAAAATTCCAAAAAAGAAATTAAATCAATTCTTCCCTCGTTTTGGGAATTAAGCGCAAAAAAAGGGAGATTTGGAAGAATTTACAGAAAAAAAAATAAATAAATCTAAAATCTACTACGCAGCAAGAAAATAATGTGTGGTGTGTAAAAGAAGAAAGAAAAAAAAAAAAAAAATAAAATATGTATTATGATGTGATGGGATCCCGCCGCCCCGCTGTCGTCTCAATTGCCGATGTAGCTGTAGCTGTAGCTCCCGCCGCCGCCGCCGTCGTCGCCGCGCCTTCGCCATCGCCTAAGCTCATCGCATCCTCTCAGTTGTTGGCGTCCTCCTTCGCTCTTTGCACCCCTGAGCTCTCTTTGGTTTTTTTTTAATCTCTACTAAAGTCTATCAAGCAAACCACTACCACCACCACCACCACCACTACTGCACGAGAACGAGAATCCTATCAATAAATGGCGCGCATTCATATGCTGCATTAAGTGCGAACGTGTGTGGTGTGTTTTGTTTTGTATTGTATTTTGTGTCTGCTCTGAGCTGAGCTGGGCCCAGCCGCCCTCTCGTTTGTTTTTTCGTTTTCGTTTCCTTTTTCCTCTTTTTTTTTTTTTTTGATTTTCTCCCTCTCTCGTCGGATAACGTAACGGAAGTTTTTTTTTTTTTTTCTTATTTTTTCCACAAAAAGTGACAGTTTTGTGTGTTTTTTTCTTCCTCTACTCCGCCGTAGTCATCGTCGTCGTTGTCCTATAAATGCGTAGAAATTAAATTCGCCCCAACGTAGCCTATGCGTGTGTGTGTGTGTGTGTGCGAATGCGAGTGTTTGGAGAGAAGAGGCCGCCTTGCCCGCCGCCGCCGTCGTATCTCTTTGGGAGCGCGGCGAAGAACACACACGTGTTGTGTTGGGGGTTATTTTGTGTGAAAGCATAAATCAAGAACAACGAAGGAATTTTATTATCAACACTGAGAGTGACTGTCGCTCTTTAACCTTGCGGGCAACGAGAGAAAAGGATAGCTGCAAAGAAAACAAACAGGTACACACTAACACTACTACTACTACTCGACCATTGAACCAACTGTTGGCTTATGTGTGTGCGTTTCGGGATGTTTGTTTATAAAATGTGCGTAACCGTGTGCGTGTATAGATGGGAGAATATGTTTTTTTTTCTTCTCTCATTCTCGTCTCTCTCTCATGGTCGTCGTCGTCGTCGTCGTCTCAGTCTCCTCGGTTGTTGGTTTGTAGAATTCAGATTCAGATAAGGAGAGAGGAAAATTACAGATTTTGAGTCGACGAGTGGCGTTTTATCAAAACAGTAATTACGAACGCATGTTGACGCCGTGCCGCGCTTCGTACTTCTGGGGAATTGCGTCTATTGCCGAACGGGTACACATAACAAAATGTCGTTCATTGAGCAATCGTCTTTCGAAAACAAAAGGTTCAGAGGAGGAGAACCGTAATAAAAGGCGGTAAAGTCCCGTACCCATAACCCGTAGCCGTAGCCGTAGCCGTAGACATGTCAGAAATGGAGAAGAGCGAGTTCAACTCTATTTCTAACTGCGCTAGACCAATGGAGAGGAGGGTTTTCTTTTTGAGTGGTTGGGTGTTGGCACCTTTTGACATTTTCTTCTTCCTGTTTTTGCGATGTGTATACTTCCTACCTACCTACCTATGGCACCCAAAACATTGAAACGTAAATATTTATCTTGGGACTTACGTTCGGTGCATCATAGAACTGCCGCGTGTGACATCTCTGTCAGATGTTTTGTATCAACTGTCAATTATTGAGATTTGGCAGTAAGTCGTGGTAGTTGTCAGATGTGGACATTCCGAGATCAGACTCAGGTGGGCTTGCGTTGCAATAGCTTGGTATACGTTAGAGCGTTTCCGAGTAGTACCTACATTGGTATGTTATCTATTTCCTGTGAAGTGATTCTGAGATGAATTCGATGGTGGAATCTTATTGTTCTCCTCTGCATGATCCTTTTTGCTAAGTCCATGTATAAATGATTCACCAATGAAGCCTTCAGATTGGTTGAATTCTCTTCCCAAAATCCTTTCATCGAATAAAAAAAAGTTGTCAGGTTGAAGATGGCGCTACTCTTCAGAAGCATTCTAGTACTGCAATTGGAAATGTCAAACATTTTGACAGACAGGCAATTGCTTGACAGTCCATGTCAATGTTTTATTTATTTATGAGAAGAACTAAAAAAATTAATCTTGTGGCATGATGTCAAGAGACTCGAAGTGCTTGTCATTATGACTGTTCGTTGGATCATGATACGTTTGGCTGTCAAAAAATCTTAAGACAAATGGCAGTTGTTACTGCTGCCATTGATATGACCACAAACCTTGGAGAATTGCTTAAGTCATCGATGGTTTTGATCTAAAAAGCATGTGAGGCTCTTAACAAATGTCAAGCACTGCATTTTAGCTAAATTCTTTGAAATGTGATTGTACTAGATTACAACTGGTCATAGCCATCTGTCATGAATATAAAATTGCATTGATCTGTGTGAATTGACAGAAATGATTCGGCAAAAAAAAATTGCAAACCAAGTCAGATTTCCGAATCCTATGTGGTACCAACAGTTTAACATTCCAATGCAGGGGATGTTGAGATCTTTGTTGTTTTCCTGATTGATCCCTTTTTTTCGCATCTCGTAAAACAGGCAGGAATCCAGGTAGTGCATCCCATCCCTCTTGGATATTCCCAATTTTTCCAACGAATTCTGTCTGTGTCTGACCAGTTTTTTACTCGCTTTTTTCTTTGGGTTCATGATAGGTACTATTGCCATGCAATTATGAATAGAAACAGTCAGCAGTTGTTGGGAAGTGTTGGGAAGACGGAGGTCATTTATCATGTGATACGTGCTATGTGGCTCCATCTACCTTTCTTAAACGCATTTCAGACTTCCTCCTATATTTCGTTTTTCTCTCCGAACCCTATATTCTATAAGGTTGTCTGTCTGCGTTCTTGAACCTCTAGAAATAGGCTTTAAAACATTCCTGGTCTGCAAGTCTTGGGTCGGATGGAAGTTTAGCTAAGTCATGGACCATGGAGTTGGACTTTGATCTGTGTGATCCCATGCATGTCCTGCGTACTTTTTACTCACTGTCAAGGCTGAATTTCGCTTCTTGCTAACATTACCCTGGAGATGCTTACACTTCCTCTGCTATAAGGTGTTGCACCCTTCCAAAAATTTGATTCTAGGCGCTGCTTCCTTCTTTCCCTCTCGTTTTTTCCTTATTGTCTCCGTGACCGTCATACCGCGGATTGACACCATGAGCCAACTAGCCGGATTCCTTAAGAATTTTGGTTACCACAACGATTGCTCTATCGTCAGCAAGGCGAATTTTCTTTCATAGTCTTGGCTTGTCGATTTTATTAGGTTCCACAGTAGCGATCCTAACACAGAACCCTGAGGAACACCATCACCATTTTTTCATAATCTTCTGCACGTTGGTGATGCTCTGATGGTTTCCAAAATTTTGTGGTTTTAATGGATCTTCACATTCTCTAGCTCTAGTTTAAAAGAAACACGGAGTCTCTTATACCCAATTTGCATCCACTGTTTCCGGTAAGCAGTCGTAAGTCGAATAGGACTCGCATCTTTGGTAGCATTCGGCCTCCAGTTTCCAATACAAATGATTTCGAAAACTCCTGCCTTCCAAGTGCCAAACATTTGTGCAGCCATGTGTGAGAGCAAATTAAATCTACAATTCAAATTCAACACTGGAATTAAGCATATCAATAAAAACAGTACACACATATCCAAATTACTGTTTAATTCCACATTTATCTGAGCTTCCTATTAACCCAATTGACATCGCTCTCTGATCTACCATTAAGGCCGCGCGCTATTCTTACTGTGTGCCACAACTCACATAAAAGTACACGCATTTATTTCAGGCACTTTTAATCGAAACATAAAATGTTTTTATGACAATTAATTGGAAGGAGCGTACCACCACCAGCACCATTTGTTTATAGAGAGACCGCGCGCATTAAAATTGGAAAAAATAGAAAAAATAGAAAAAAATTGTTTCATTTAAATTAAGGGTGTAGCGACAGGGTATAGGGAGGGCACTCGTCCGGTGGGCATGCTGCCCTGTGGCATATGCGTAGTTGGGGAGATACATAGATAGATACCCCTCCCAAGGAAATGGTCGGCTGCCCGTCGTTTTGGATTCCCAATTCTTGACTAAAAGTCTGTACTTTAATTCACATAAAATTAAGTTTTACGACAAATTCATGGTCTATGAAATTTCCTTTCAGTCATCACCTCGCTCGCTCTCCGGCTAAGAGTTCATTTGCGCAGTAGAACGCACTCACATAGAAACCATTTCCAGAAGTCTTTTCGTTTTTTATTTGAATTTCAAGAAAATAGTTCTTTTTTTTTGTCTTTCTTTCGATTCTTTTTTTGGTTCTTCTATGAGTTTCTTTTTTTTGGAAAGAATTCTGTCGGATTGTGTGTACTTTGAGTGTTTTTTTGTTTCACACCAAACGAAATGAAAAGTTTAACGAACTAATAAAAAGTCTTAAACCATAGAACGCACTAGAAGAACCAGGCAGTGACGATAACGATGATGATTGTGTTAATCATGGTCCGGTCTGTAGGATCTTAGCATTCAACAGGTTTGCCCCCTGGATTGAGTCGTAAAACAAGAACCAAAATTCGCACTGAAACTCAGCTGCGGAAACGCATATACGAGTTGAGACGATACGGGTCTATAGACGTGTGTTATCTGACCGACTGGAATTCACTTAGTATTCCACGAAGGGAGTTTGACAAAATTCGGAATAAAATTACCAAAGTTTTGGGTATAATATCGGATTTTTATTACAAAATTTTGGAGCACTACTGGTGCGGATTGACGCACGACACAAAGAGACGTGATTCTGACAGGAATTGGTAGCTCATTGCATAGAGAAAGCAGTAAAAGCCATGAGTTACTCAACACTGTCTACTTGCGAGTGGAATTGCTCACGAGTCAGAACTAAAATCGAGCAAATGCTCGGAAAATCGGATGCCATCCCTGGTTTCGTGCACAGTCGAATCCCTTAAAAGTGTCTAAACTGTCTCTGGGATAAGGTATAACTTGAACGATGGATTCATCTTTTTTGGGAAGAAACGCCACTTGGACGCTAGTGACAGTAGTAGAAGTAGAGGCATACCTCAAGGAGGAACGTGGTCGCCTCTTCTTTTTGAGAGTTTCAACTAAAACCAAATGTTGTTTCACCAGGCAGTTTTTTCTGAATTTGGTTAGAAACTGCACTGCTAATCCTATTGAATCGAAGTTGTCATAAACTGAGAACTGTTTGTCTCTAGTTTTGAGCTATTAAGTCTCGCTGGTTGTTTGGTTTGAAGTGGGTATACACTAAGACCGGAAGGAGGACCATTAATCGACCACGAAACAGATGAATCAAATTGTTTTTTCCTGGAACTGCTAGTCTATCTGAAACCAATCTATTCTGTGACATTGTTATGTAGTCTGACAGTCGGGCACCAAATGAGGCCCTAGAAGCATACATAGTCTACTTGTACATGGACCAAGTGGATCCCTCAGATCATAGAATTGAAACAATCAGGCTAAGTGTACAAAAGGAACTAGAAACGATTTCGTACATACTGTGGTCCACTCCTGATATTTTTCTGAAAAGCTGAGCTGATATCTAAGAAAGAGCTCAGTAGTGGGTTTAATTGCCTTTCTCTTTACCAAATGTGTGCTCTGGCAACTGTCACTACTGCTGTTGAAGCCCTACAGCTCTGTGACTAGTCAAACTAATCGCCAAAACCACATCTTCTCCTTGAATTTGGTGTAGAACTTCACGGGGCTGTCCACTTTGTAGAGTAAAATTTGAACCATCCAACCATTGTCTTTAATTCTAGATCCCAAATCCATGCGAACAAGTAATCCCCACAAAAGCGTGGGGCTACATTTAAACACACCCTTGCACCGCCACGCTCCGTTTCGCTGATACGGTGAACAGAGTAGCGGAGCAAAGCGGTGCAATGGTGAAGCAGTGTCCCTCTAGGTTTCTTTGAATATTGAAGTATTTCCTTACTGAATTGGCTCCCAAACCTGCCACTTGTCTCTGATATCTACGATTCCTTGTTTTTTTACCACCAAACACCCCGATTTTCTTGTCATTTCTAACCTGAAATTCGAGCGCTGTCCTTCTTTCGTGAAACATTGTTGTCCATCTGCATCTTCCTGCATGTTTACCGATCTTACCCTCGAATCAAACCCCAGACATGCATATCCCATTTGAATTTCCTTCTAATTATTTCCGAGTTTGGCATGGTTGTTGGTTTCAAACCCACCCCTAGTCGCTGTCTTTCCCTCAAGGATGCAACAATGATTTTTCATTGCAATTAGGAGAACCATTCCGATGTCCTTTTTTTCTTTTTCAAATTAGTAACAAAATGACAAATTGTTGTACAATCTAACTCTGACACTAATAGACAATGGCGGCGCGTGAAAACGTGTCTTCGAAAAAAATAAAATGTATGTTCTCCTGCGTTCTGGGATCACGTTCTTCTCACAACAAAAGGCAGCTACGGCGGCGGCTGCTTCGGATATTTCCGGCCGGAGAAAAGGATAAGGATAAGGAAAAATGCAAAGAATCGATTGGGAAATGTAGAAACAATTTCAATTACGTTGCTGTGTCCTTTTAATTCACTTTCAACCGACACACGACGACGTGGTAGGATTTAAACCCATTCTACTAGGAAATTCCTTGCGCTCTGTTATTACTACCACTGTCTCGCTTGCGTTTTCCTGTATACATACATAGGTACACCGAAAAAAAAACGCATATTTCTATTCTCTTCCAGTAGGGTTAAGAAATTCCTGCATAATTTTCTGTCGTTTTCTTTTTTAGTATTGAAAAACTGAGCGTGGAAAAATATTCAATTGCGCCATTTGTCACGTATGGCATGAAACATAATGTAGGGGACTGGGAATCAATTAAATGGGTTTGGAATATTTCTAGCGGCTGAAAGAGACGTGTTTGGAAATGTTAAAGAAGGTATATTAGAAAAGTGCGTGCTTGCTTGCTTGTCTCGGGAGTAATTCTTTTTTCTTTTTTTTTTTTTATCAGACAAATTAGGAATGCATACATATGTACGTACATATTCCATGTGGACCACAAGAACGAACACATGGCGCGACAGCCAGGAGCTCTAACTCAAAAAGTAATTTCTCTTAACGGTGGGAACGGACGCATCCTTTTGCAGTCGCAACACTTCTGGTATCGGTGCCTCTTGACTAGAATAGCATCGACATTGACTTTCGTAAGAAATCTACCCAAGTCCCTCTCATTATGTTGGATATTCCAAAAGCCCTTAGCATGATTACACGATACCATGAGAATCAAAAAGTAAGATTCATTCACTGCTGTCGTAGAAGATTTGTTCCAACAGCTTGAATAGCTTGTTTCAGATTCTGAACCTAAATGCAAATTTGGAGATCCTAGACTTATTGGTTTCCATTACAAGCCTTGAACTTACATTTTTGTGAGTCGGATGTTCAAGGACGACACACTGTTCGCAACATAGAATAGCAAGAGTCTTTGGTACAGACAACCATATTTGATGGACTTACGGTTTTGAATATGTTTACGTGATTGATTTCTAAGAAATTTTAGTACAAATTTTGTAGTTAGAGCGATTCGCTTAAAGAAGTGGGCGTGGCAAGCAAATTTTCACGATTTCTGCGGCAAATTTCCCAACATAGAGCCTAGGAGTCATTGTGAATAACTTCAGTAAGGCAAACAGCAGTGTTTTTTAAAAAAAAACCTTCAGAAAAGTGGGCGTAACTAGCAATATTTTCTGTTAAGTAAAACTTTTTCGTTTTCAAGTAAGATTTTGGAGAAAACTTATTGTTTCTTGATTAGAAGGTGTGCCCGGCATAGTTTGTACGACTTTAAGGATTCTCTCTAATTGGCAAAGTCTGGATGTGCCTCTCCCTGTTAAACATCTGCTGGACGCTTTCCGTAGTTCCGTAGTGTATGTCCTCCTTTTCTCCTGTGTAGGGCTATGGATATGTTCTACGTTCTGAACACCTTTGCAACTCATATGAGTCAGCCATTAGTTACTCACTAACTACGAAGGGTCTTGCTATATATCCTCCCGATGCTTTACTCCAATGTATGTGAGTAAACTCTGTGATTCTCAACTTTAGGACGTTGTCACACAATAAGTTCCACAACAGAGCTCCTAACAGGGTGCCTTGTGGAACCCTGTGGAACCTATTCGTAGAGTAGCTCAACTTTTTGAAGAAGTTTACCAATATCTTCTCAACACATTATGGCACTCTTTTTGCCATAACTGCGCACCTCTACTCTAGCTCCATCATACTCAGCATACGGTTTATGGGAAGACCTTGCCTCAATGAATATGGCGTTGGATAATGAAGTGAGGATTCGAGTTTTATTAATACCATCTTTCATACTTCCACCTCTTTTGAACGAGTGACAAACATCCGAGGGTATAATCGTCAGGAAACAGATTTGTTTTCTAAAAGATCGAAATTCAGGCTTCTGATACTCGATCTTTTTGTATATTGACTCTCCATTTCCTAAAGATTCACATCTAAGCTTCCTGTGTTCCAGGTAGACTCACTAGTTCACGACTATTGTGGTGGGGCTTTATGCAAGTGAAAGATCCCACTCTTTAGGTCCCCCAATGGTACTCCTTGGATCCTGGAATGCCTCATCAAGTGGCTCTGATGCCGAATTAACTTAATTTTTCCCAGAAACCATGATGCGTCCTTTAAGAAAATGTCTAGGCCGAGTATCTACATATCTAAAAAAAACAAAACAAAAATCCCATCTCCATAAAAGGCGAACGAAACCAAACCTACAAGCATGGGCACTAATCCAACAGTCCCCCCCACCCCACTCCCGAACGGTCAATCACAAGTTCAATGAATTCAATAAAATACGAAATTTCTAAAAATATTCCAATAACACGATGCGACAATACACCAACCTACTTAATGATATTTCCCTCAAATTTCATAACGCGAATTCAAAGTTCATTTCGCATGCCAAAGCACAATACAACCACGCGTACCCACACCACCCAACACACCAGCATTGTTCTTGTTCTACAAAGAATTAGAATGGAAAACAAATCAAAGTCCATTCTGGCAAAATCATAAAGCCAACCAAACTGTTCGTACAATCATCATCATCAGTTGCTCACAGTCTTCGTTCTACAACAGAGAGAACTTAACCGCGATGCAACTTCAAACAAAGAAAAAAAGTATCTAATGTAACCATCGAGCGGTGTAGAAGGTACTCACTCACCTACTCACTACTCACCACTCATCGAGCGGTCAATATAATCTTGTCAAAGATCACCGCTATTTTTAGGACATCTTAATAATAATAGTATCTAATCTCTCTAAATTAGACAAAAAAAAAATACAAAAAAATACAGGAGGCAGGGTGGTTGTTGTGAATAACAAATCACCTCCCTCGTGTCCCAAAAACAATCTACTATACCGACACACACTTACTTCCCCCGAAGATAACACAGCACAGCATAGGCGTGAGAAATAGAATAAAATAGAGTAAAAGAACTCAAAACGAAACAGAAAAGGAGACGACGGCAAAGAAATATAATGCCAAGTGTGCGTACTATCACAACCAGTTGCCACCTATGCGGGGTGGAGATCATTATTACCACACACACACACACACACACACACACACAGCGATAGAGAGGGAGAGACAGAGAGAGCACGAGAGAGAACAACCCCCAGTGACACAGAAAGCCACCACAATGAATTAATCGATCGACAGATCATACCGATCGTGCGACCATCGATCGGACACACATTAAAAATGCGTATTTGAATTTGTTTCGCTTATATTTGGGTACACGCAACACAGAAAAGCAACAAAATGAACAAAAAATTGAAAAAAGAAAAAAATCAGTTCCACAAATAAAAGCAGCAACTAATTATTTTTCAAGGATTTTGTTTTGCGTTTTTGATTTAACGCCGTCGACGTCGCTTGAAATTACTCTGGTTTGGTTTTTTTCTTTCTTTTTTTTGCGTATTTTTACGCTTTTATGTGTTTTCTCTTCATTACCCGGCTGTCGTTTACATGAAGGTAGGATAATCTGCCTATATTCGCAGATCGGATAAGTCCATTTGTAAGGGTTGTATCTATTCCAGTAGCCGTCGTGATCGTATCCAAGCACTTTTCCTAAACAGATGTCTCTTTGTCATGCATCGCAGTATACTTGCAAAAACTAGTCAAAGCCTCTAGATCTAGCACAGTAGATTGCCCCATTACAACAGAGTATGACACTGTTTGTATCGAGAATGGCTGCTGATCGTGTGCTGGAGTAAACGTCGATGGATTCAAACTTAGAATCTGACAAGAATTGTCCTTCAAATAAAGTACTAAACTCTCTATGCATGTATGTACATTTGTGTCTTTCGGAACACCACTAAGCCTGGGGCTCTACCCGAATCTATAGCCACTTTCAAGCCAAACTGAGTGCCTAAAGAATGTACCAACTCAACCAGAGTCGTATTGTAAGCATTTTCGAAGCCCAGAGTCACTCAGCAAGAATTAACACAACTTGTCCCGCTTTAAGACAGATCTAACCTGGTCTGGACTAGTGCCGAAGTACTGGTTCACCAGGCGTCTGTAATATGCGCCTAAAAAATACTATTGTACCTAGAATCGGTAAGTACTTGTGCGACAAGACATTATGTATGTATATCCTCAACTTATGCCCATTCGAGCATACCCTATCAAATGGCGAGTTCATAACTCAAATGCCCTGGAAAATGGTAGCGAATTCAATGTCCTTACAGTTTTTAGTACAATCTGTCCATAAAATGTCTCAAATCAACCTTTTTAAAGGTTGAACTCTGTTGATCAAGTTGGATAATCACCCAACAGTTGAAGGGAAGAAAGGACACTTACCCTTGTATCCTTCAGAGCAAACTCTACACCTTAACGTTCTGTCTATCTCTGACCTTTCTAGCCTTTTTAGAGCTGCCTATAGGAGGAAACCCTTTCAAACACATTGAGTGCTCCTCTATTTATGACCGAAAAATTATTGCCAGTGTTATCGATATCCACTCCAGCTACCCGCGACCCTCCCCCCACTCCTTGGGTCACTCATCTCCCACCCGACAGATCTAGTTCAGTAGTATTTCGTATGCACTACACGTTGATACCTAAATGAACGAAATCCATCAGAAGCTTCATATCGTAAGAAGGCTTCAAGCGTCTACCAATTTTCGTTACATAAACTTTTCTTTCGGTAGACAGGATTCTAAAAATTACCCTTCGCCAGCAGCAACAGGAGATTTCTTCTATTCATGTGACAACAAATCGCATACAATACGAATATAAGATGCCATAAGCCTTCAGGACCTAAACTGGCCCTTCAGGTTCTACTTGTCGTTGCCTACCTAGAAGTCCTCTCTCATATCTTGACCCGCCGACATACTTTTTCTACGACCCTAGCTCCATGGATATGTCGTCTGAAGCAATGACACCGGAACTTCAACTGCTGTGCAAATTTAGAGTTGACTTCCTCTGCGTTCTTGGACCTAGACTGGTGGGCTAAAGTCAGATATTCACGGATGGCTCCAAAATTAGTCAAGGGTCCGGTGCTCGTGTCTAGAACAAACAAGCCTCCGTTTTTCAAGCGAAAATCTATGATGTTCCTCTCATCCCTGCAAATCATTCCAAAAAGTGAGATAATCCAAGAACTCCTTGAATTTGGTCACAAAGCTGAACTCCTTGTCTGGATCCCAAGTCACACTATTGGCTTTCTTACGGGATACTTATCTTATCTTAGTGTGCTAGAGACACCTCTGTGTGCGACGCTTGTGGAGACGCCGACGATGTTTCGGGCCGAGTGGCACATCGTCGGTGCTGATACTATAAGCCCCTCGTCCTTGAAATTCTGTGAAAATCGGGGAAATTGCAGTAATATTCGGGATTTTGGTTGTACAATGGACCAGTTGCCATGGAGACTACTTTTGTCTTGTTAGTCGTGTATTCAAGCTTCATATCTGTCGTTATAATTCTTGTACTAGGCAGTGACAGAAAAATAGGGCTTCCTTATTGACTTCCTTATCTTCATGTGGTACCGATGCCCTGAGATTACTCCTATCAGGGTAGAAAGGGATCATGCCCTTGTCAAAACAAGGCCATAAACTTCTTGTAATAGTCATACAGGTCTCTAGGCAGGACCATCTACTGTCTCTACGGGTCTTGATCCCTGCTTCTTGCTTCAATGAGGAAGACGGGATGAACACCGAGGTAATGATCTGCTCTGATGTAAATATATTTCGAACCTCTTCAACCCAATTTAACGGTCTTCTTATTACCTGGCATATTTTCTTGTCCAGGAACTCAGGAAAGGGCAACCTGTTGGTGTGTTCCAAGAACCTTACGCACTTCACAAGCTTGGATTTTATTTCAGTTTTATTTCGTTGCTTAAATTACTGCCTGACTGTCGATGAAAACGGTGATACCTTCCTGTGGTATTGGTATTTCAACGTAGTGTAGCTAGTGGCAGCTATTGACAATAGCCTTGGACCTTCGCTTGGAAAACACTCCTTTAGTTTGAGAGGCGGACTGATTTGGATATGTCCAGCAACTCAGAAAATATGCCTGAGTCTACGCCTAGTACTTCCATCTTGGATCCATCTGTAAGGACAGAGAAGGCAATCGTATTTCCGTTCTTCTCTGCTCGGGAACGGGATTGTGAAGGGTCTTTCGATACGGAGTAAGGTGACCCGTGGTATTATGTCTCCAACTATCTGATTGACTTATTCTTGAGGCACTAAATGCTGTCGAAGCTTGAACGACTATGTCCAGCGGTAGCAGAGTAAGGATAGTCTCCATTCCCGCAGTGAGTGTTGTTCTCATGGCACTTGTGGTACCAACACTCTACCCTTCATTGTTTTACAAAGCAAAAAGCAGAGGTCCCAAAACAGAGCCTTGAGGAACCCCACCGTTGATTTTATCTCGCTGTCATCGCCACCGTAGGCTAGCAATTTGTTTTCACAGAAGTTCTTGGTCCTAAAGACTGTTAGATGATTTTAGTTCACCGGGATTTGGCGGACGATCGACTCCAGATTCACCCTGATTCCCCGTCCTCGTGTAGTAGTCTTTCTTTTTTTTTTATATTTTTCTACAACACTTCGACCTTTCTCCGATGTATTTGGCAAACCATTGATTGCGTTCATCCTCGACTTCTCTTTCCGGAATCCGTATTGAAACATTGTCAGTTGACAAAGGACAAAGGACATTCCCAGGCGACTGGGAACACCAATTTCTATTCCATTAGTAGTTCGGTGCTTCCCTCTTACCGTATCCTTCTGTCACAAGCGACCACAAGGACAAATTGCCAGGCAACCTAACCTTTTTTTTCTTCAAATTTTTAAAGAATTCGACGCGCAATAAATCCGTCTTAATTATTAAAAAAAAAAAAAAAAAAAAAAAAAACAGACTATGCGTGTTCAAACCAGAAGAGTATGTCGAACGCTATTCGGTAATTATCGCATACCTACTTGTTAGTCAACCAATGTCCTTCCTTTCCAATGGGAAAATATTTGTAAACCGCTCTACTTTCCCATCGATAGATAGATACTCTGTCTGTCTATCCATTGTCCTTGCGATGTCTTCGAAAGCGCGCTAAGTGGCTAGTTAACTCAACCGAAAATCGGTCACAGTGGCTCATTAAAAATGAATAAGGGTTCCACAGAACACATAGAATACAGAAAAATAATAATAATATCCTTAAACTGAAAATCCAAAGGTATGCATGAATAAATTTCAATTTCGAAAAAAAGAAAGAAGAAACTATTACCTTCCACCGGCGTGGAGTTGAAAAGAAAAACATGAAAAGGTGTGGGAAAATAATAGTTTACAGCTTGAGCACTTATCCTTTTTTTTTTCTTTCACTTTTCTGTTCATCAGTTGTTGTTGGGGTGTGTGTGTGTATGCATTCAGTCGATCTGTGCAGACCTCGCTAGATGACACACAAAGAGAGAGACGTACTGTCAGAAGAAAGGCAGTAAATTGCGTTTCTCGGAACGCACCTGGTGTTCCTACGACTGGTGATGCTGATCCTTTAGGAGTTCGTGGAATCATTACAGATTTTTTTTTGTTTGTGTGTTTGTGATGAGACTGCTTTCATTAGGTGTCGTCCAGATAGATATGTATTTCACAATTTGATGCGACTTGCATCATAAATTTCCATCATCAACGTCATCTCTACTGCGCTCTCTGTCCAACAGCCACTCGTAATTGTCAACCTTCGTCAGCATCAGCATCGTTGTCTTGGAAAAGTCATTCAGTTTCAGTTTCAGAAACACGCCTCGGTGTACCTATTTCGGTCCCCAAACACACCAGAACCAGAGCTACGACCGTTCATTCATATTTTCTGTATTTAATATTGATAATAACACAATAACAGTAATAATAATAATTGTACACTGCACATTGCTCTGTGTTTCATGGCAGCAGAGGAAGCAAAAAAAACAAAAAAAGATTCCTCGCACACACATGTATCCATCAGTAGATACATTCGTAAGATGCACGGATGACACAGTATTTTTCAATGAAATTCTCTACCTCTTGACTCTGGCGGTTGGGATTTTCTCTTAAAAGCTGTGTGGGGGCACTCTCTTCGGTCTCGTCCACGAAACGGAATTTTGTTTTGATTCACTCGAATGCGTACTACAGCTCTACTACTGCCAAACACACACACACACACACACGGCACTGTGTAGTGTTTATAGTAAAACATCGGTGGCGTGCATGTGTGGGTGTATCTATGTGAGTTATTGTTTTGATTTCCAATCTTCATTCCTCATTCATTGGCATTTTGCGTCGTAGCCGCGGTATGGGACTCCGTGGCTGTGTGTGCGAGACGGTGCGCGCATGGGGTGGTGTATCTGTGTGTATGTAACTTGTTTTTTGGATTTTTTTTTGTTTCTTTCGTTTCTCGCTTCAATTTTGATGTAGATTTGCTGGGTGTGTGTGTTTTCTCGAGTCCACCACCAAAATACCCACCCCGCGCGCGTCAGTGGCATCATGTTGATATGTACGTTGAACCAGAGAGGCACATGCGCCCCACCGGATCTAGTTTGTTGCTGTTTTTCGGGGTCAACGTCATTTTGAGGGTTGTTTTGAATCGTTTGTTTGGCAGTGTACGCCTGGCTGTGTGTGTGTTCTACAACTTTTGCGAGAGAACGATAAAGAATGATATTTTTCCCCAAAAATTGTTTGTTTGTCGGTAGGTCGCGTAGGAGCGTACAACTCGTTTTGTGATAATTTTTTCATTTTTTTTTTTTTCGTTCTAAGTTTTAACAGCTCATTCTGTACGACCCTAGACAGAGCTTATCCGATTTTCTAGTCTACGGACGAATGTATGAACGTGGATACGCCAACTTTTCACTTGATACATCCGCACGACCTAGTTTTGTGACAATTTCGTTCTTGTTTTGTGTTTTTTCTCTTCTATTTCTCGTTTCATTTCTTTTGTAAATTATTCTTATGCATAAGCACACAGTTGCAAGTGGGTCAGAGATACAAAATAAGACACAGACAGACAGACAAGCCTGCCAGCCAGCCATAGATACCCCCAGAGTCTGTGTGTGCTGAAACAACTGATTCATTAAATGTAATGCATTACTATGTATCAATAGTATGTAGAGCGTTGCACTTAGAATGGAGCGTTGAGTCGTTGAAGTGGGCATTGTAAGCTCTGCTCTGTTGGATATTCCTGATGTGCCTAGAAGACGACACGGCACAGTGGAATGTGTCGGAATGTAGGCAGAGATACACATCTCTTTGTGGGGAATTTCAATCTAATTCAACAAAAGTTTGCTTTCCGCATTTATAATTCCTTTTGCGAGTACCTACATAATGTATGTACATGCCTACGTTTGTTTGGTTTTCTGTAAAATAATTTTGGAATTTTGATTAGAGGAACGATGGTTATGGTTCACCTTTTGGCCTGGTGGGGGGGGGCCTACGCGCTCGGTTTGTGGTGGGAATTTTCTCTGAGGGTACAAGTTTTTCTTTCCTTGAATTTTTCCTCCACTGTTACGTGGGGGAATAGACTTAACAAATGGTGGTACCTAGTTTTATTTATAGAAATTAGCAGGTATCTGACGTAAACGGTTGTACCCTGGAGCTGATATACGCTCACGTACAGGCAGGCTGAGGAAAGAGTCCTTTATCATCACGGATTGACGAAAAAACAAAAATTTTGGTGCAGTTTTTGTAAGAAAGTCAATATTCTCTCATACTGCACCAAGTACAGTAGAACCCCTTTATAAGGTAATCACACTTGTCATCAGAAATTGCTTGGTTATTCGGCGAAACTAGTTGTTAAGAATTTCTTTTCAAAGAGACTATTTCACTCAGAAAACGTGTCCTAAATCGATTGCCAATAGTGTCTCCCTAAACGAAGAATTTCGCGTTGTGGAGATTCGGTATACCGGGGTTCTACTGTATCTTTACTCCCCAACTGATGACAATTCCTCTTACCGATGTATTGTAACACCAAACTCCTCATTTTGTAACTTTCTTGACCAACTTGAACTAGCTTATGGCAGAGAGTAGCTTATATCAGAGAACTTGTCGTGAATACTGAAAGACCAGGTGGCCCAAGCCGAAAGTTAATGAGTTTGGTCTTGAGAAACTCTTGGTTCTATCGAAGTCACACGGTATCTATCAGAATGAAAGTTGTATTGAGACAGCTGCCAGTAAGGATCGTACATCGGGTTCAATACTTGAAGCAGGCTTACTGTATAGAACTTTGTTTGATACATTGCAGAGTATGCTATAGAAGGATTCAGAGGACTCTGGTGTAGAATCTCAATTTGTCTTAGGATTTTGCAGCTGATATTGTAATCTCTGTGTGAGACAAGATCAAGCTTAACTGGGGCCTTATCCCGTATAGTATATAACGATAGTAACTAACGATGGCCTTTGTAGTATCGAGAGTGACATTTGGAGATACTTGAATCAAAAGGTTGTTTGTCCAAGCGATAGCCGCAAGGTTTCTCTGTTACTTCATTGAGTGTTACGTCAAACTAACCAACCAAATTTGGCATACCTAACCCCGGGGATAGGAATTTATCTAAACCTGGCCTTGGGGTGGCTATGTGGTCTTCCTCAACCACCCTGAACTTGTTATAAATTTCAGGACAGGTCGCACAGGTCTTCGATTTGATATTCACCGAGTGTTACTTTTCTAGTTCTGCAAAGGCTTAGTCATTTGCAGAGAAAGTAAAAAGTAGATTCTACTGCATTCGTGTCACCACAGCCATGGCAGTTTGGTCTGCTAAGCGCCAGGATTCGTTTGGTTTTGGCGATATCATAGATAGAGTTTTCTGAAGACACGACAAGATGACCGTGTGTGCCATCTCTCGTTAGCTAGTCTCACAAAGGGTTTCTCTATATTGTGTTTCACAAGAGTTTGGGCGGTAGGTCCTGTTCGAACCTTTTTCTTGCTAATTCGTCCGCCAGTTCGTTCCTGGAACCCAAAAGAGACGTCATGGTGTGCCATGAGTGCTGTGAAGAACTCGTAAAGAACTTACGGCATCGTTTCACCAATTTGATTTGACGACTGTGGATGGAATGGCCTTTATGGCGGCTTGACTGTCATTATAGATGTCAATCATCTTTCTGAGTGCAGTTTCGTGGATAGTTCTCGTGCCGCTTCTGTGATAGCTAGTACTTCCGCTTGGAACTCACTGATTTGGTAGTCTTAGGGAGCGGGCAATTTCGAGTTCGGGTGAATACATGCCCGTCCGTTAAAGTCGAGATATTATACGGGTTGATGGCTCTCGCGTTTGTCCAATCCTCTTTTGGTCGGGAATTTGTTTAAAAGTTGGCATAAGAACCGAGACCGCTGAGGATGACCTTCAATTTCTTGTCCATGTCCCAATCCTAAAAAACTCCACAAATCCTTTAGTAATCTCTTCCAATTCACTATCTAATTTTGGTTTATTTTTTCTTCTCATTTTAGGTAAGTTCAATGTACACCAACTGGATACCACCAGCATCTAGAAGAACTGTGCCTTCAGTGAGTCATTTGCTAAGTATTTCAGGCCTTAAAAATCCGTCCTAGCAAGAGCTGTAATTATATTTATATTCCTGTACCACATCGAATCAAAAAACTTTATTCTTCGTTTCTATACCTTTCTCCATGACTCTACTGTCAGGATGGTAGCAACAGCTTCCTTAGATTGTCAGACCAGCATACCTACGTATGTATTTCCCTGTAACATGTTCTAGTCTCGATTGCGGCTAGTCTCGATACTTGCCTAAGTTTACATTAAGTCCTGTATCCCCTTGTGGGTCCTAGGGCTTCGACAATGCCTACGCGCCATCATGGGCGGTTTCTAGAGATGTGTCTCAGTTCTCCCCAACTCTTTCCCAGTTGCCGTGCTTCCTTCTCACCTGTTCTGCGCCACGTACTCCTAGGACCGCCGGGTATCCTGCCATCCTGAGTAAGCGGGTCACCCTTTCGAAGAGTATGTCCAATCTATTGCCACTTTCGTCGTCGTATTGTTGTGCCTATAGGTTCATGGCCCGTTCTCTGATCGAGTTGTTCGTTAGAGATACGGTTTGGTCAGAAAATCCTAAAGAACGTTTGCAGCTTCCTCGTGATAGTGGCGTTCACCCTCCAGGTACCACATCCATATAGCAGCACGGATTCAACATTGGAACGGAACAGTCGTAGCTTGGTGGTTAAGCTAATCGCATTGCTACGCCAAACTGTGGATAGCATCCCAAACGCAGATTTTGCTTTGCCTATTCGACTGGTTACATCCAGTTCGGTTCCGCCATCGGTTGAGACAATACTCCCAATGTATTGAAAACTCTCAACTTTCTCAACCGTTTGTCCAGCAATGCATACATGAGCTGATGAGCTAGGTCCTAGGCTAGTTTGATATCTAATGTCTGTGCTGAGACTTGAACTGGGATACTTCTGCCTACGTAGCCTGTACGTTGATTCTTTCCAGTACTCGTAAGGTAGCACTCCTTCAACGAGTTGCGGAACGTATTCGTTTTTAAAAATGTCTATAACCTCATTTGACTTCTAGAAGCCATATGAGTGGCAGTAGTATGTGGCCAAGTTGATTGCACGAGCTTTGCCTGACTTGATGGATCCTTCACAACATGCTAACGTTGTTCAAAGTCTCTTGAATGTCAAAAATGCCTAATTGCTGAATGACTATGCCCAGCTACCAGTGTAGGAGTTTGGCAAGGATATTTCTTAGTGGCACTGCTTCTATACTATGTGGTAGACCTTTTCAGAAGACTGAAAAGCTCTCATTCTTTTCAAAAATCCGTGCTGTCATGTGTACCATAGTTTAGGTCAGAATTATTTCCACCTACTCTTACCGATAAAACTAAACCATAACCCCTCTGACGACAGGAATATCTGTGAAAAACCACTTCGGGCTTTCCCTCCAAGCAGTTAAAACCGTCCCCAGTTCAACACTCATTCTATAAACGGTTTCTCTGCTCCTGAATCTTGGAAAAAATATTAATTTTTAACAAAAATTATTAATAACTCGATCTCCATTAATTAACCTGCCTCCTGGGAATGTAATTGGATGCATTTTACTGCCGGCACTACTCCGGAGAGGAGCGCCTCTTAAACGCGCATCCTAAGGACGACTTCGCGCACGTTTTACGACCTTTCGATAGTATTCTATTAATAGGTGTTAATTTATATCTTCTGTACTCGCATATGAAGAACTCATGAAATGCGTAGAGATTCCCAAGGCAGCCATGAAGGAGAACAGGTGCCGGGCTAGAGGAGAATTTAATGAGGCCATTATTTGTTTTAATGTGTTACTGAGTAGCAAGGATCTTTTTTTGTTTGGTTTTTAGGTAAACTTGAAAGTGCTAACGATGTATGGAGACAAGGACTTGGATGGGAGCGAGTATGGGTTTATTTTTATTCAGAATTATGGATATGGATGTTACTATGACTGGACAGTCCATTAAGTCGTTTGACGTTAGTGGCTTTGTGCGGGATTTATAGAGAGCGGTCTTTGAGACTCTTAGGGGGATCAGGGTAATGACAGGTCGTGGGATGGCAGTAAACAGCGAAATAAATGTCGAAAATGATTTAGCTTGTGACTTTGGGAATATGTATATACCGCCTAGCTTTTGATCATCTCGTAAGGGGACAGGGCAATTTTCGAGTTTCTTGAAAGACGCCGACTAGATAATCTAAAGCCATCTATAGCAACATCATCCATATCCCGAAGAAGGGGAGGTAGCACCCTGTCTTGTGAGATACTCCTGTTTACAAATCTCCGAACCACAAAGTCGTCTAGTTGAGAGTTGAAAACGTTGTTTGTCAACTGGGCCAAGCACTGGTTAAGGTCCTATGATCGTTTAGGATACTTGCGTGTGCCATACTTCCTACCAGCAGGTTGCAGGAATCACCTAAGCTCTAATATTAGTTTAGAAGCTTCCCAACTTACCAAAGATATCAACGCGAAGACGGTGGAGTTCAGTTTCTAGTGTAGCTGCAGGAGAGATTCCAAGGAGTCAGTACAATGTTTCATTTCTTAGTCTCGTCCCACAGATTAGTACTCTGTACATGAGGATATGTTGGGGACGACTATCGTTTATATTCCGTACATGAAGATTCCAGTTTGGGGCCATAATCTTTATACCACGGTCTCGAGGATAACCCCGAAGTATATATATTTTTGAAAGATGGGGCTTCACGGACTAAGACCGATTGTCAACCTTACAACAGACCCCATCTCACTAGAATAACGAACTTTCCTAAGACACTGAATCTCTCCCAAAACTAGGAATATCTTTTTCTCTACCCTGAGGAGAAACAGTAGTGGTGATAGAACTCCACCCTGAGGGTTACCCTTGTAAACATAGCTTTTAGTTAGACAACACCCAACCTCAGCTTGCTTGTAAGCATTTGCCCAATCTAATAGCAAAGATACTCGTAGTTGTCAATCTTCATTGATTTTGTCAAGGAAAGACTGCAGGTCAATCCTTACGATACTTGATGTTGGGATAACCGAGTTAACGACTTGCCAAAGTCCGGTGCATGTTTGAAATGGTTCAGGGGAACTGTTCCCCTGAATTGCACATTACACTGCGTTTTTTCGGTGTAAAGCGGCATATTTGGATCAGTTTTGGCGAGATCCCGAATTCGCCCATCACCTTGTATATCTCAAAACATATGCGACTTGGAAGTCAATAAAGAAATTATGTGTCTCGACTTGCAGTTCGTTGGTATTTTCCAGGATCTGGGGGGTCAGAGGATACAGTCGTTTCAGAAAGGCTTCAAGGATATACCTAAATAGTTCTGACAAGACATAGGATCGCCTATCTTGAAAATGGGTCATATAGCTAATAGTTCAGTCATCGGCCATGGCTTCATCTACATACCAACACTTGGTTCATAGCTTGGAGGACGCACCCTACCAAAACATCACTTTCATGTTTGAAACGCTGGTAGATCATCAGAACCCGGTGGCTTTGTTGTTCCTTAGCTGAACCTAGCTCTTCAAATCTGGAAGGAAGGGTATCATCAGGTATCTCTCCACCTTATCCTCACTAAGTTGCTGCTGGAAATCCTTCATCTACTATGCCCTCTGTTCTGAGATTGAAACCAGGTGCCAATTGCTTGGCTTTTCGAAAAAATGCATCTAGATGTCGATTATTTCGCGGTTCTTGCCTTAAGCTCCTTCCTTCTTCGATACTCTTTCCTATCTGCTTTTGTTTTGGGAAGCAGCATTTGTAGGTGTAGGACTCTTTTTTTTAGGTATGTTGGTCTCAGCTACCGATGTCACGTTACTGGTTGCAAAAATGTTGCCTTTTGTAGATGGTGAACCCAGAGTGGAGGGTCTCTCGCTTAGGCGTTCTCTGCAGGATCTGGGTACTCCAGTCATGAATTTTTCTGGGCGGTGCCCAGCTTTTTCCCGATTGACAGTCCAAGTCTGAATGTGACTGGAACAAAATCGTGATCAGATTCGACATTTCTCCTTCTGTTGCTTGCGTGCGTATCTACCAGCAGGTGATGAATTTGGTAGACGACTCGACCGTTTAGAGAGTTGGATATGTTACATTGGAAGCCTAGTGCTACTTATCACCATGTCACGAGCTGCAATATCGATTAGGTAGGTTAGAGGGGTGGGTGCAATCAAGAGATGGTGCTGCCTCACTGTCACAATAAGTCGGAAGCCGTTGTCTGATTAATCCGATGATTTTGCCATAGCCCAAGTGTCCGAGTATGATTTTGTTATCACAATACTTTGGACAGGCTCTGTAGACTCCATCCAGGAGGTCATCAAACTCCTGCTTAATAGAGTCGTCAGCTTCCTCAATTGGGGGATCACAGCCAGAGGATCGACTTAAATCAGCTGTCACTGAGCATAGTCGATTTCCTATGGCTAATCTGCATTCTAACAAGTGCAACCCTTTGTGACAGCTGTAACAAATGTCATAGATTTTTGTCATTTTTGCATACCTGTACCTATGTATCCCTCATAGGTGAGGTGACATAGTGCTTTCAAGTTTGCTTCGCTTTGTAGAACTTTCGCCATTTCTTCTATAAACAACTCTGTTTTTCCGTTACTTCCCTTGTTAAGTTCTACTTATAAGCAGTTTTCCCCTCGCTATTTTCCTGATTTTGTTGACTCTTTCCCTGGGATCCTTAAGGTCTGGGTACGCTTTCATCTTTTGAGGATGTTCGCATAGGACGTTTCCCCTGCTTTAGCTATCAATATAGCATTGGGCCTTGCAGGTTTATTTCGGGTCCTACTGCCTTGTTTCTCAGTTTTGTCTGACCTTTTTTCTTCTTATCTGTGCTTCTCCTTTTGTGTTTTCCTCTCTATTTTATTTTTTGCTTTCAAATGTTTCACATGTTGGCGGCAGTATACCTTGCATAACCCTCCCGAAAGTGGACGTCGGTTAAAAAGTGGTGTCTTATTAGTAAAACACATCAATAATGGTTGATTTTTCGTAAAAAAGTGGGCGTGTCAGTAGCCGAATTTCAGTAATTCTGAATCTTGTTCTGCTCACGTACTGAATTTTATCAAGGGAACCCTAAGGTATAGTATACCTCCAGTGTTTAGGGCATTAAATCCTTCCTTGACTCAACTGATAGAGGTTTCACAAAACGATCTTACATCACACCGTAACGCGTCCACAGATTAATGACTTGTAATTAAGAAAAGACCCAAAAACAAACAAATAAATTATTACTCTCATGTATGTATGTATGTATGTACAGATGTATGTAATAAATTAAGATCAACTTTCGAAACCACAACGACTCCTTCAAAATTATTAGAATTGTCAACGAACGAACTAAATATAATATATAATCGACATTTTATTTAAGTTTATGTTTTAAACAAAACAACAAAAACTTTACCCACACAAAATTAATAAAAAAACCAAAAAAAAAACTTATCAACAACAGAGTAAACGACACGGAAAAACAACAACCACGCTGTTCTTTATCTTTAGGAATTTTTGAGATATTTTTTGGTTAGATCATATCAAGAAAACAAATATTTATGTTAACTATAGCTAAGAAACTAAGTATATTTACCACTTCGCTAACTATACACAAGTTCGAGTCGAGTCAATGGCACCTTTCCCCACTGGTTGTGTGTGTGGCAATAATAATTCCGTCGAAATGATTATTCATTCTGTATTTTCATCATTCAAATAAATGTACTATACTATACTATACTCGAAAAGTGACCAAAAACAAACAAACAAGTGGGACAAGGAGAAACAATAATAATAATAATAATTTTTTTTTGTTTTCCAAGAGCGACACACAGATACGACTCGAAACGCGCCTCACACACAGATATCGGCTCGGTGTGGCGGCGCGCAGATATTCAGAATTTTCGAAATAAATTACTTCTGAAAAAAGCAAAAAAAAAAAACAAGTAAAAATGTAGAAATGTGAATTTTCGCTTCGCTTATACCTCTGTTCGTTCGTTACACACTCACTCTCTCTTCTAGACCGCCCCCCACGCCCTGCTCGAGTTGTGTCTTAGGAGAGATTGTTTTTTTTTTTTTTTCAATTATTGTTGCTAAATTAAATACAACTAACGGTTGTCACGAGTTCTATAGTGTGTCCCTATAGTCGTAGCCCGTGATCGTCATCGTCATCATCATCATCATCCTCGTCCATCGTTCACATCACTTTCGTACGTTTTACATGCGTCAGTCCGAAAAAAAAGGAACGAAGAAGAACAACAATCAGAGTCATGACGTCAATTTGTAGAATATTAACAAAATATCACGTAAATTATAAATTTTGCAGGGAAGCTACAACGCACGGATGGATAGTTAAGACTACTCGCAGCAACAAGTGTAGTTGCACGTAAGTGTTGATAACACCTTCGACACATGTTACAGGCGGACGATATGGTGGGAAGGTAACCAGCACCAGGCAAGGTATGTAACCATATGCCTAGGCTTTTGGAACAGTCAGGGAATGTTGTTGACACACGCCACCACCGTCGTCGTCGTGGCCTAGCCGCCTCAATGTGTGTTGACAACCGGCGGCGGTGCTGGCGTTAGATTGATAGTGAGTGTGTGCTGCGCCACTCTGTGATAATGGAGCGTAATATCAGTCAGTGTAAGGCGTGTGATCTTGGTGCTATTTATTTTTTTAATTCATACATACATACATTCTATAGTATAGTGTAGAACTTGTGCTTTAGTCATATGGGCCACGGGGCGTATACGTAACATTTCTCGTGTACAGCAATCTATAGTCCATGTTGTGTCATTAAATAAATGTAGTTTCCTGTTTTTGTTGTTTTTTTTTCTGTTTTATTCTCTCCTCTTCTGTACTGTGTTCTGTGTTTTTCTATTATTTTGATGACTTTGCAGTTAAATTGGTTTTTTTTTTTTAAATAAATTGGACAACATTATGAAATAATAGCGAAAGGCAGTGATTCAGCGGGGGATGAGAGTAAATGTACCATGAATCTACTCGTAGCATGCATCATGTTTTAATTGCTTGAAACTCATTTGGTAAACAGAAAATCATCACACGGATGCGTGCACCTGGGTTCCAAAAATTTCCCAGACACACTAATCCAATTGCGAACACATGCCATGACTGGACTGTATATCTCGTGGTTTCCTATGAATTGTTCTGCAAAATTTGTGCTCCACATCATGTGAAACATTCCTGGAGCCCGATATCAGTCGTGTCCTGTTAGTAAAGTCGTACTTCAACCGAAGGCTTCAAATACACTGTGGATAGGTTCTATCTTCCATACTTCGGCTTTTGTCACTTACCTTGCTTCTCTCAAATGACATGCTAAGGTCCAGGATTCCGCTGAAAAGGATCTGCACACAGAGGACAGAGGGTTTTATGCTCGATTTGAGTCATTGCTTGATAGGGGAATTATCTCGAACTGAATCCGTTTAGATGTTCCTTCCAGAGTTGATTGTGTTTTAAGCGATCTTCCAAAGATCCATATGTCCAGGGATATCCTGAAACTACTGGAGTTATTCTAAGCTTCATTCATAAGTGTGATAATCCTAATAATTTGGGTAAAAATTATGAATTTTACGAGTAGAACACCATTACACAATATACTTAAGAGATAGGGTCTGAAACTACACTCTAGTGGCATGCCAACAGAAATTACGTATTTTTCCTTTGAACTCAAGAAGGGACAAGATTTTGAAAGGTCTCCTCGCTGGAACACTGGCATAGTTCAGAACCAATGACATGAGAGAAATACGTGGTAACCTCGTTAATAGAATCCAAGTTCTTCGAGGAGATTAAAACAGCATCAGACAAACTTAGACCCTGTCGTTGGAAACTGGAACCAAACTCCATTGATACCATTTTCGAATCTGGGACCCTGCTTACCACAAAGATTTCGGAAGAAACTGAATCTCTTAAGTATTGCAGCCAGTTTTATAGTTCATTGCCAGACGTAGCAGTGTGAAAGTTCTTTTCCATCATGGCTTTGGGACATAAGCATTGCCCTGGTCGTCTTGTTGGTTCTTTGCTCTGGACTTTGCACTCTGAAGGACATAAGAGCATAGTCTTGGACTCTGTACCCAGGTTTAGTTCATAGTTCTACAGTTCGCCAAAGATCAAACTCCATCGAACACATGTCGTTAACATTTTAAGCTGTTCTCCTCATTATTGCTATATGCTTCTGCTTTGGAGCATCGTAAGGACCCAATTTATGATTAGGTACAACTGACAGTTCCTCTGTAGTTCATTCAGGTTCATAATCAAAAAACAGGTATCCGTACAGTGAATCATGAAGGAAGGGCATACCCCTTTTGTCTGAAGGAGACAGGAATTTAGGCGAATCTTTCCAGCTACCAGGCATACATGTTGCATTGTGTTGAACTTAAAGACTTGAGTGTTACCACTTCACATGGTTGGTTATGGAAATTCTACTGGTGATTCATCCATATTTCTTCTTCTTCATCCATACAACCACGACAGAAGTCTTAGCCGTCACAAATCCGACTAGAGTATCTGTGCGTGGTCTGTTGATGAGTAGTAGAATCGTTGTTTTGCACCTGCCTATCTGATGTGATGAAACGTACCAAGATTCTCAGTCAGAGGCTTCAAAAATAGGCTTAACCTCCGCTTGCATTGCACTGCAAAAGTCTGATAGTCCAAGAGGCAAGCTCCTATGCCCTCGTCTGCCTTAGACCCATCGGTGTTTATTTCTAGTTCAAAATTACTAATCGTAGTGTTCCCTGCCCAATTCTCTCGTATTTTGGGAATACAATACTGACTCTAACCAGTTACCAACATCGAAAGACCTACCAAGAAACCGACTTGAGAGACAATGGTATGAAACCCTTTTGATAATACCCTGCCAAAGGGTATATTAGATTTGTAACATAGAGAAGTCATCGAGATAGACTCTGAAAACATCAGAATCGATGAGGAAGGCTATGTCCGTCTATCTGATCCCTCTCTGGGAGTTTGACAAAACACATGAAATACAAGTGAACTGAGAACTTGTACAAAACTTCATTTTTTTATTTGAAATCGAAAAAAATTATTAAGACCAAATATGTAGATATTCAAAGTATCTACATTTTACTCATACATTATATACAGCCACGCCCACTTTTTACCAAAGTTTTCATACAAAAACCGATTATCATTGCACTTTGTTTATTAACTGCAAATTATCATTGTATCTCCATACAAAATCATAGTACACCACGCAAACTTTATTAGGGTAGATTCAAAGGAACAAAAATAGGGTGTTACACCATCCGGATTGTAGCTTTTCTGTATGGTTTCAGAATGCGAATGCATGGAGGTATCTGGCTCGATGTATTGGGAGTGATTCTCTTTGGTATTTGTGGGAGAATGTGGACCATGAAGAAAGCCTGCTGGAACTATTTCCGGTACGGCGTTAGTGTCACTATTTCCCCGATAGCATGCAAAGTTGATTCGCTCAGAAGAGGACGTTTGCCTACACTATAATCCTTTTCATTACAGATGCACCCTTCAGCTGTATCTACTGGCACTTGTGGGCCAGTTCTCTGCTGAGAGAATATCATAAAAATGAAAACATAAAATCTGCTGCCTGCAAATAGAAACATTAAAACCCCCGCGCCAGCACTTGACGGCCGGCGGCAGTCGCGGCTAGCAACACAGCAGTTGAATTACAATTTCAGTAGTAGTAGCATGTAGTCTCGTCGACCAAACAGTGCGATATGCTTACTTAATTCGCTAACATCGTTACTTCAGCTTTGGCTTTAGCCTTATGTAACTCCTCACCCACATCTAGAATACCATTATCTGTATTGTATCTGGAACCATTTCGCAAATAAACGAAATTATTACGTTTTCGTAATTCGTGGCTGCCCACCGTATTATACAGATTTTTTTGTAGTTTTTTTTTTTATCAACATCATAAATTATCTCTATCCAATCAATTTCCCGCGGTTTTGAGAAATCATTTTGTGCGCGATATGCGCCTATGTTTCAAAAACACCAACGATGACGAGGTGGTTCTTAATTAGCAATTCGGATCATATGTAGCGCATGTTGTTGTTTAATGTTTCACGCTTTGGAATATTATTGATGTAAAAATCACTCTCGCATGAGTCGGGCGGTGACGGTTGCTCTCGCGAGAGAAATGTATCTATAAGATATCTGCGATAGAATTTCGTTGTTTTGATTGCAGTTTTCCCTTCGACTACTATGTCAGCTACAAGCTAATGCCGAACAGAGCTAAATAATAATATTTTCGTCATATTGTCGTTTCATGATCGCGCGTTTACACTCTCAACGGTGGCGGGGAGAACCAACCAACAACGACTGGCGGTAGTAGACGGTGCGAACGGAAAAGGGCTTCACACGCCGCCGCATCGGTCTCTCTCCGTTGAATGGAGAGAAATTAGTCAAGCTTTGGAGTCGGAGCCGATCGACTGTGTTCTGTGTGTGAGGCGGACTGGCGTGTTGTGCGCGGAAAAGTTGTTTTGCTACAGATATGCATATTCAATCCGAAAATTCAAAACAAAATTCCTAGAGATACAAATCTATAATAATAATGAAAGAACAAGGTGATCGCTGCGCTACGTAGTATCGAAGATCAGTTAAATTTTTTTTATTTTTTTTTAAATGATCGCGGCGCCGTCTTAAAGCTCTCCACGCCGAAACCGAAACCGAATCCGAAACAAGCGAAAGCCTTTAAGCTACGTTTACGCGGACGGATGTCAGTTAAGCTTTCGTGGCTGTCAACAGCTTTTTTGTTTATTAATTTTCCATTATCTCTCGCTTTTGCTTGTTGTTTTTTTTTTTTTTTAGTTTTTCTGTAGTTGGTGGGTTTTATTGTATCCATGGTTACTAAATTAAGTGGCTAACATAAAAAAATAACAAAAAAAATGCGTAAATTCCAACTATATTGACGTCATGTGTATGGTAATCAGCGTTTTGCGTTTGTAATCGAAAGTGATCGTCCGTTGGTGTTTTTTTTTTTTTGTTTTTATTACATAGAGGAATTTAAAAATTTTATTTTTCTTATATAGTTTACAAGGTAAATGTAATATTATGTTAAATAATTTAAAAAGAGGAAAAAACTTTATGATTAAGGCGTCTGGCAGTCTATGGCTGAGGAATTTTTCGCTCGGGTTTATTAATTAATTGGAAAATATTTTACTTAATTATCATAAGTATTAGTTTGTAAAACAACAAAAATAAAACAAATTGGGTTTGTTGTTGTCTTGTGATATGTTTGTTTCGTTAATTAAATGAAAAAATGTGTTTTTTTTTTGTTCAATGAAACGGAAAAGCATCAATGAAACGAAAATGGAATTTTTATAGAAGCTGCGGAGGCAAGGTCAGTTTTTTAAGTGAATTTATTTTTTTATTAAGAGTTTTATGTACATACCTGTTGGTTTAGGAAGTAATGTATTTTTTAACGCGCAATTGAAATGTATATAACGACACGAACTTACATAATTGAGTGAGGTCTTAGGGTAGTCCGTACTGGAGATCTTTCGACACACTTTTGAGGCGATCGCTGTATCACTTTATTTTTGAATATTTTTTCAAGTGTAGCATAAAGTTTACGAAGATCGAGATGAACAAAGATGAACCGTCTACTTTCTCCCTTTTTCTGGATTCCTGGCAACGGGTGTTTCCCCTTTTTAATGGGAATGTCTCGTTATCTTCGTTCAGTTTATGACAGTCTGGTTAGGGCCATATGTTAACGCTTGAGCCTTGTACTGAAGATCTGTTTTCCTTTTCGACTTACATGAGCCTATAAGTTTGGGTCCGTACTGGGACTGTTTTTACTGCCAAATGAGAATAGTAGACGCTTCTTAGTACCTTGACGCACTACAGGCTCATGAAACTCAGTCGTAAGGTTATTCGGACAGCTATTGACATCGCAACAGGCCACTCCGAGATAAAACTACCCCATAACGACTTCTGTATGAGCTGCAGGGACGCGAAGAGAAGGAAGACCACTAGTCACTGAAAGAAAACACACTCTTGGGAGCTATTTCCTTGCGGAGCTAGAAACATCGAGCTGAAGAAACTCCTGAGATTCATATAGAGATTACGTAGATGGCATAATTCGTAGAGTGAAATTAGAATTGGGTACAATGGACCTCTCTTTTCTTTTTTGTAGAGAAGGGGACCCCTTTACCTAACCTTACCTGATATTTTGACTAACAAGCCATATTTTTGTACTTTAGACACTTTTTACTTACTTACCTATGTACATATGTAGGCGGCGCCACAGTTCGCGGCGAACCTGGGCCTCCACTAACCACAAGCTTCTTCCTATATACTACATAATTCGAGTTGTCCCACTACTACGTTGTCCCTTTCGTACTAGCCGGAGCATGTCCTAGTCATCTTAGACGACTGACGCATCATTTTAGATCGATGACGCTAAAGAGCTCGTACAGTTCTTCACCAAAGTCCGTCTACGCAAACGGGACTGCAAATCTTTCTCTCGAAGATGACAAGTTAGATAGATAGAGTCGTCACAGAGACAGAATTTTCTTAGTTCTTCGGGAGACGGATCGACTACTGAAGACACTGAGATTGACAAGAGTAACTCTTCGTTTGATTTCTCCCGAGATGTCTTTGTCAGAATTTATAACAGCGTCAAGGTAGACAAAGTCCTTTACTACCTCAAGGTTATAGCTGTTGATCGTGACGTTCTGTTTAATTCGCCGATGTTGTGTGTCCCTTCTTTATAAATTAGATTTCCGCTTGATCTGCTACTGCACTCCACTTTTGGGCCGCTTTTAGTGAGTTCGTTACCGACCGTTCTCCATCGTTATCCTGCATAAGCGAATTAGTTTGACAACAATGTCCAAGCTAGTCATCACCCTGTATAGCTAGTTTCTATAGAATCTGTCATTTGCTCCTTCGAAATCGATGAAAAGGTGCTGGGAATCGATTAGGACTTCTTGGTTTTCCTCCATGATCTGTCGGAGTGTGAAGATTCGAAAAAGATCAGAAAGTTAACAAAGGATTTTCGAGACGCTCACACAGTATTGCAGATAAGATTTTGTATGGGATCTTCAAGACAGCAAGGCAGTGATAACTCTGTGATTGGAGTATTAAGAGTTCTAGATCACCTAACATAAATATTTCATCATTCCCGATCAGACTAGCAATTGATCAGTGGTACAATCCTGTCCCATCTAAACATTACCACTTCCGTCTTGGTTTAGATTGAGAAATAGGGAAGGGTTTTGGGATTCAGACGATATTTGCTGACTGTCGCCGTTGATTCCCAATGTGTCGCAGTATCACTGTAACGAAATTCGGGAACAGCTTAAAGGCTTCGAACTGTACGTAATTACCGAGGGATTTTGTTCATTTAGATATCAATATTTGGGGGACATCTGTCACTATACCTATATTATAGCTGGAGCATGTTTTACGTATATGAGTATCGTATAATAGTTACCTTAGTGCTTACAGAACTGTCAACGTTTAATGAATTTGCGATGCCTTCCACTTATGCTCTTTAAAATTCTTCTTTGGTTTCTAAGCTCCGTAAATTACCGAACGAGTCTTAGGAACTCTGCTTCTATTACTCTTCGGACAAACTGATAAAATCACCGGAGAAAGTATCATAAGATATCCTCGGCAATCCAATCTTTTACTATATTTAGAGCTTCGGGAATGGATGACGAGCGACCTGTGATACTGCAACTCAGCAGATCGCTAAGCAGATTTTCACAAGAAACGTAAGGTATGGGTTGAAGTGGTTGTGATTTTCATTTCCAAGTTTGGGAAAGTTACTCATACCACTGGCAACGATTACAGACTAATAAGTCGTCGCACTTCCGGTTGGAAATACTGGAAACTTCATTCTTTAAATAGAAATCGAAAAAAAAAACACATTTTTATGTATTCTCGTTCATTGTATGATATGACCACGCCCACTTATAAGCGAAATTTTCATTAAAAAAACCGATTTTCAGAATTTTTTGCTACCAACCAGTATTTCATTGTATCTCAGTTCAAAAATATGGTATGCCACGCCCTCCTTATTAGAGCTGGTGGAAAAGAAGAAGGATAGGGTACCACACGACCCCTTCGGATAGGGTCTTAAGTTGTTTCCATTCCACAGTTGTTGTCATTAGTAGAAAGGAAAGAAACACTCACTTACTGAAAGTATCTCTTGTTCCCATGTGCAATCTACATACAGACATTCGGTGCAATTCATGAGATCAATTCTATTTTTACGACAATGAACTTCAGTTGCAACTTTTCTGCGACTCCATAGCCGGTGAATCCCCCTTTTACATATCTCAGCGATGCGGAAATGTGTTTTCGTTCAGATTAGATTTTGAAAACACGATCAAATATTGTTTTTCTAAAATAGTTTCAACACAATCGTAACCAAGCTTTTCTTTTTTCCTTTCAGATTTCCTTAAAGGTTTCGAAATTAAATATAAAAAAAAGTTAAAGTGTAGTGAAATCAAAGTGTTACAAGAAAATATATAAAAAAAAATGTGAAGTATTTAAGAAAAAATTGCTATTTAAGAAAAAAAAGTTTCATTTATTGCATATAAATCAATAAAGTGTAGAAATATTGTTTTTTTTTTTTTTGGTTGTTTTAAACGAAGTGAATACCTTCAACGTCCATGAAAGGATTCAAGAAGAATTGTTTTGGAATACCGTCGCCGTCAACGTTAATACAGAAAAGGTATTTATAACTTCATTGACCTAGTTTTTATGATGTCAAGTTTGGTGTGTGACACTGACAGGAAGTCAGAACTATCAACTATAATTAATGTGAATATTTTCATTATGAGTGTGCCACTGAGTAATTTTTTTTCAACGATCTTCAGCCAAACAGAGAAACCATTCACGTGTGTGTATCTAAGCGATACATACGAGTATGTGTGTAATACCTTTATCTGTAGATAGTTTTATTTCGACTCTTTTAGCCTTCATCTTCGCGTTTAACTGTACCCTATTAAAAGTGTTCATTTCACAAACAATAACCATAAAAATGTGCCATTTAATGTACTTTTCTTCTTTTTTTTTTTGTGAGCTATCGTTCATCTTTAAACATTTTTATCTCCTTCGCACCGTCGTATCGGCAGCATCAAAGCTGGTTTTTGACATTCCGAAGGGGCACATTTGAAATCGCCTTCATACTCCAAATACTTTCCATAAAAAAAAATTGTGTGTGGTTCGGTTTTTTTAGTCCCATTGTAGGGAAAGAGTTACACATTTTCGAGATCTATTTTAAAGTGTTGCACTCGAGGGTAATTGGTGGATATAATGGCCACTAATTGGAGGTATTTATGTCGCGCGGGCAGTGATATATGGAATATGGGGCGAAAAGGTTGTATCTCGAAAAAGATACACACTGCACTTACTATAGATTCAGACTTAACCGCATTAACTTTAGAAATCACGCTTACTCCGCTACTACTCCACTGTTACTCCGCTTTTGCTCCACATTTGCACCGCTTTCAGTCAACTCGACAGATATGTTCCCA